>OX451739.1:1032776778-1033376778 GCA_948472305.1 Vicia faba
TTCACATAAACTAAAAGTATGTTTCAATCTCGCGTCAAGTCATACATATGAACCGAATTGTATTTGGATCAACCCAATACAAATCATAATGGAATGTGATTAGTCCAATTCCAATTAAAACCGTTTCGAAATGTTGACCAATAGTTTGATAATAACTACGGTGTATTTATGATTGTTTTTTAATATTTTCTAAAATATGTATATTCTAAAAATTTGTTAAGTGTATTTTTATTTTCTATATTTAAAAGAATAAAAAATTATGTTATTGTGTGTGTACCATGGAAGATCTTAAACTTAATAGTGATGATGTGTGTTGAGTTTGGGGAATGAGTTTCTATTATTATCAACACGTAATATATATATATATATATATATATATATATATATATATATAATATATATATATATATATATATATATATATATATATATATATAATATATTATATATATATATATATATATATATATATATATATATATATATATATATATATATATATATATATATATATATATATATATATATATATATATATATATATATATATATATATATATATTCTGGATTAGCTCGACAATTTGCATTGGCTTAATTTAGATATTTTCATTGGTACGGTCCGTACGTGTATGATCTGAACTATCCGCTATTTGTCGGATAATATCGACCATTTGCCATACCAAGTCAGCATGGGTCTAGGATGATCGACGAACATTCTCTCGACCTGTCCGACATCAGCGTCGTGCAGGCCATCAAGAACCGACTAGAGAGACGTCTGTAACTGATCCCCTCTTCAGAACCAACGGTTAGTTACGGGCACATCTGCCCGGTTTGACTAAGTCCTGACAGTTACGTGATTTCACGGACCCGCACATCTAGGCGTGAAATCAGGAACCAATGGCCACGCGCCATGGGCATTATAAACCCTCACACTTGTGGGAGCCAGGTATCGAATATTCACTATTCACCACCAATATCTTAACACTTTGGTTGTATCTTCTTGTTCTCACTCTTACTTGATCGTCGGAGTGCCTAGCAGGTACAACTTCCTTTTTTCCTCCTCGACATCACAGCTCGACTACAGATCATCTTTCGACCATTTCACAGGTTCTAATCAACCGGTAAGATCAGTTGCGCCGTCTGTGGGAAACTGCTCTCCCCATCTTTCTTTCCTCGAACCTAAAGATCAAAGCAACTTTTCAAGATTCCTCTCACTAACCATGGTCGACCATGATGATCTTCATTTGCCCGGAAAGACTATTCTTTCCCCCGCTCACAAAACCGACGGAAGTTAGGAGCATCCTCACCTCGAGGACAACCTGGGCTTTTGAGACAGACAAACTGCGTCTCTAGATTCAACCGATGCCCGACGCAGAGACGACCATTTCTTGGACAAGAGACGTCCCAATAATTCCATCGAGGAACTACCAGAAGTCATGCAACCAGTTCTCATCCCTATCAACGTCGACCTGACCATGGAAGCATTGCTCGCTGCTATCAATCAAACTAACGCCATCATCCTACAACAGAATCAAAGGATATGGGCATGGGGGAACAAGCGATCAAGGTCTCCTCCTCAGAGAACCCGACGATGAAACTCCCCTAGTATATCACCGCTCAGGCGTGGCCTACCACCAAGAAAGGAGAGGCGTGACATATCTTTCTTCAAGAAACGCAACTGCACACCTTCTGCGAGAGATCAAGACTCTCATTCGTTCAAGAAGAGGAAAGACAATCGGCAAAACGACCGCGCTCGATTTCCTTCGCCCGAACCAAAGCAGAAATGGAGGAGCCCCTCCCCCCGACGAGATTGTGATGATCGACGGGGAAGAAAATTTCACTCTCCTTCTCTATCTCCCGTAGATAGTGAGGATGACGAGCACCGTGGCCCACTATCAAGGGAGATTACGGAGGCCCCACTCCCTGTCAGCCTGGAGAAGCCACCTCCATTGGGAACCTACGATGGAACAACAAATCCTAACGAGCATATCAAGAACATTGACGCCCTCCTTGACTACTGAGGGGTCAGGGGGGTCATCAAATGCAGACTCTTCCCAACCACTCTCAGGAAGGGGGCGATGTCATGGTATAAGAGTCTCCCTGAAAAATTCATCACCTCATGGAAGCAGCTCGGGAGGATATTTTCGAGGCATTTCACCACCTCTTGTCGACTCCCGAAATCAGAGGCTTCGCTCGAAGCAATCATCCAGGGAAGGAACGAGTCTCTGCGGGCGTATATTGAACGCTTCAACAAAGAAGTAGTCCTGGTCTCAACGACCAACAACATGAAGAAGTATCTCCTCGAGCGCGGGCTCCGTCCCCGCAGTGACTTTGCCAAAGCTGTAGGCATTGAGATGTCGATCACGCTCGACCCCCTCCTCCTCAAGGCCAAGGCGTACATACAGTACAAGGAAAAGGAAGCGGCCAACAACACCAGGGAATCAGGGCACAGAGAGAGTGCCAAGTCTTTAAAGTACGACGAGCCCTTAGCATCCCGTCGGGGAGAAAAGAAATGGGAAGACAAGTCCCACAATTCCAAGGACTACAAGGGGCCAGCTGATCGTTTCCACGACTATACCCCTTTGACAACCTCAAGGGAGCGTATTCTTTCTGAATGTGCCAATTCTGAATTTAAGCAAGTCGGGGTGCGCTTCCCCCGAAAAACACCGTCCAAACTAGGAACTAAAAAGAGCAAATATTACAAGTTCCACAAATGTCACCGGCATAACACTGAGGATTGCATTCATCTCAAGGATGCAATCAAAATACTGATCAAAGACAAGCACCTTAAGCAGTATAAAAAGAAGGAGGGTGCTTTGCGAGGAAGAACCAGAAACCAAAAACATCAAAGAAAGGAAGAAGTCCCCCGATCTCGACGCCATTTTGGTCTCTATGAGCATCTCACAGCCGAAAGATTTCTATTATTCGAACATGGAGAATGTCCCCATGTACTTCTTCTCCCACAGTCCTTAGGAATCTTTCCCCGCAGCCATGGTCATCTTCGACGGAGGATTCAACAGGCACACAGTTAGGTCGGGTAAATAGGAGATTTGACCAGCTCATCGAAGCCAACTAAGATATGGACGCCACGCTCGATAAATCCCAAGGAGGATCTCACCCCCTCGCCTTCTAAAGGGAAGAATTATCGGGCGGGGCCCTAAATTCGACCATCCCACTACTCGTGAGAGTTCGCATGGTGAATTTCGACGTGCGCCGCATGCTGGTCGACCAAGGAAGCTCGGTGGACATCATGTACGCCCAGCTGTTCACCATTTTACAGTTGAATGAGAGCCATATGACCCTTTACGTGTGATCAGATCTCCATGGCTTCAATGGAGCCAACACGAAACCCTAGGGATATGTCGAGCTTATCGTCATCTTTGAGAGATGGGTAACGTCCAGAGCCATCAAGACCCGATTCTTGGTGGTAGATTGCCCGTCTCTCTACCAGTGCATCTTCAGGAGACCCACTCTCGCTGAATTCATCGCGGTTCCCTCTACCGTGCATCTCAAGAAGAAGTACTACACCACCGAAGGCTTGGTCGCCACCTACCACGGGGACATCCAAGCAGTAAGAAGGTCTTTCGAAGCTTCATCCAAGGGCCTCAGTTCAATTAGCGTTCAACCTCGAATGACCACTAGAGCCACACTGCCCTCCAGCCCATAGGAAGTCAAGCCTCTGCCAAGGGTTGACACCATTGACCTCGACAGTCGCTTCCCCAAGGAAGACCGTGTCGAGTAAAGAAGGAAGGGAAATGAGCCTATGGTCGAAGATGAAAGTTCGACCCCCTCTCGGGGATGTATAACGACCATTCTCCTTGGTTCCCCTCCTCGTGAGTATACGCATCTGTAAAAACATCCTCCCGATGCTCATAGAAGTACGAAGGCCAGTCCCAGGGGTCGTTCGCGACCCAATCTCGAGGATCCTCCTCGTCCCCAGGAGGAAACAGAGAACTTTGATCGGCAGATGTTGTAACACCCCTTCTAAAATACCCCGAATAATATTAATTATATCAATGATTAAAGACATATTCCATCAGAGTTAACACGGAACAAGGGATGTCACAATTATGAAATAAATAAACTTCCAATAAAACAGTAGTCATGCTACACTGAGGGTCATTATTCAAATAATTCAATCAACTTAAGACCATGTCTTACACAGCGGAAAAATACCATAACCAAAACGGAATAAACCAAAACATAATTATTCCCAATGAAATTCAAAGAAACAATTGAATAATAACTAATTCCTCAACTAAACGTTCCCCAGTGTTACAACCTATCAGAGCACGACACTGACACGCAGACTTAAAGTAACATAGCTCTAGAGCCATCCTCACCAACTCCGAACTGCTAACTTTAATCTGAAATTGTTAAAGTAAGGGTGAGAATTCTCATAATTAACATGCATTATAAGCTTCTCAATCAACATTATATCACAAGCATATTATTCCACCCATTTAGCATAAATTCAGATTCAACACGCAGTTCCAATCATACAAGTCATTATGCACAAATTAATAATCAACCAAAGAATTGTAACACTGGAAGACATCCTAACATGTTACAATTCCATGCAAACACAAATGCAGACACAATGCATGTGGTACCAACACGTGACCAATTCACCCAACACTGATCCATCATCAACCGGATACAGCAACCATCGATTCGTCCATAAACACCCGTACACGAATCCAGCCTAACCACCCATCATCACCCGGGTATCGGTTAACGGCAATACAAGTCAAATTCCACACAATGGGAATTAACTTCACCAAAACAATGCATATGCACGCACATCACTAGCATGCAACATCAAATCAGTCTATGAAATACGTCAATTTATCATAACTGAACCAAAACCAAAAACATGATATCTCAATGATCATGCACACCATCATTAGCAACATAAACATGCCTTTCATTCACACAATACTAATACATCCATCCATCACTGGTTCACTGCTACATACACACCCATGTGCGTTAGCCAATAATCACTTATTCCGGGATTTGACTCATTTTCAAAATAATTTCAGGTTTTAGGAAATCTTTTCATTTTATAAAATAGAGCATTAAATTTAAGAAATAACGTCCAAAACGGCACTCAAAACGGACTTACGGTTTGAAAGTTCTGAATTTTCAAAGTTTAATATTTTTCAAAAGTTACAGCAGAACCCGGTTCCTACATATGCAGGAACCGGTTCCTGCAAAGTTCAAAAATCACGCTTCTGGAAAAATGTATGGGAACCCGGTTCCTACCTATACAGGAACCGGTTCCTACGTGCATTTTTTCCAGTTTTTATAAATTCACACAGTGGAACCCGGTTCCTCCCCACTAGGAACCGGTTCCCACAACCTGCAGAGTCAAATTCTGCACTTTTGACAGCACTTATTCATTCTAAACCAATTCCAAACATACCCATACGAATTGCAACATGAGAAACACCAAAACACATCCATTTTGCACCATTATAACATCAAACAACATTATTTCATCATTCCTTTTTATCATCTGACACCCTAATGGTTTTCCACCTACAATTCGACGCAATAGGGACAATTCTACGGAACCCTAGAATTACAAACGGGATTCCCTAACATACTATGATCCATACTATTGAATATCTAAACCGATAATACGAATTAACTAATCGAAATCACCCCTTACCTTGTGGGTTCTTCGAATTCTGACGCTTCCGGTTTTCTCCTTCTTTTTCCTCTTCTCAAATGCACGTATGATGAATATTCCAAAATAACTCTCTTTCTCTTCTTTTTCCTTTTAATACTCCTTTTATTATTCCAATAAAATAATTAAATTAGTAATTAGTAAGAGTAGAGTATTTTACCCCTCACACCCTCTAATCACTCTTCACACCACCAATACTTCTTTCCTTTAATTAATTAAATTAATTCCAATAATCCAAAAATACCAATAATTAAATTTCCAATTAAATTAATAATTAAAAATTCTAATTATTTAATAATCGGATTATTTGGGGTGTCACAACTCTCCCCAACTAAAAGAGTTTTCATCCTCGAAAACATACCTTAGACGAACAGTTCGGGATACGAGTCCTTCATCTGACTCTCCAGCTCCCAAGTGACATTTCTATCTGCTGGTCCTCCCCAAGCCACTCTTACCAACACGATCTCCTTGCCTCACAACTGTTTCAACTTCCGATCCTCAATTCTCGCAGGTACCGCTTCCACAGTCAAATTCTCTCGTACCTGTATATCGTCTACCCGAATCTCATGAGACGGATCAGCAATGTACTTCCATAGCTGAGATACATGAAAAACATCATGCAAATTTGCAAGTGACGGCGGAAAAGCAATCTTATAAGCAACTTTACCAACTCTCTTGGTAATCTGAAACGGACCAATAAAGCGTGGAGTCAACTTCTTTGACTTCAAAGCTCGACCAATACCAGTCATCGGAGTAACTCGCATAAAAACATGTTCTCCTTCGCTAAACTCAAGATCTTTCCTACTCTTATCGTGATAACTTTTCTGACGACTCTGAGAAGTCCTCATCTTCTCCTGAATCATCTTAATCTTTTCTGAAGTCTGTTGGACAATTTCCGATCCAATCACAGCACTCTCTCCAGATTCATACCAACACAACGATGTCCGACACCTCCTACCATACAATACCTCAAACGGAGCCATACCAATGCTCGAATGAAAACTATTGTTGTAGGTAAACTCAATCAATGGTAGATAACTATCCCAAGCTCCACCTTTCTCCAACACACAAGCTCTTAACAAATCTTCCAACGACTGAATCGTTCTCTCCGTCTGACCATCTGTCTGTGGATGATAAGCGGAACTCAAACGCAACTTAGTACCCAAAGCTTCTTGCAATCCCGTCCAGAATTTAGATGTAAACCTCGGATCTCGATCCGACACAATACTAGAAGGAATACCGTGCTGTGATACGGTGGGAGAACTGACTAGGGTTTTGCGTTTGTTTTCGCAAATGTTTCAGTTGAGCAAGAGTCGCCACCGACTTTTTATTTTATCCTAAGGAAAGGTTTAAAAAAGCACAGCAAAAACCTTTGAGATTTTTCTTGGGTTCGGGGAGTAGATTATAGAAGGGGAAGGTATTAGCACCCCTTCTATCCATGGTTATCCATGGGCTCTTAGGTACTTGCTTAAATCAACTTGCCTTGGTTTTCAATTGTTTGAAATGGTGCTTGGTGTGTGATTTTGAAAATGTTTTGAAAAGATGCCTTGTATAGGCTACCCTTGTAACAATTCTTTACTCGAATGTTTTACAAAAGGTGTTTTGTCTTTTGAAAAGATGTTTCAAGGTTTTTTGAAAGTTTGTTTTGAAAGTGTTTGTGAAGTGGGTTTTGAAATAAGGCAAGTGTTTTCTTGGAAAGTTGACAAGTACTTAAGAGTTCATCTATCCTAAAGTTTTCTCAAAGATTTTTGTTATGTTTTAAACCTTTTGACAATTTTGTTCCACCATTGTATTTGGTGGACAATCTTGTTTTAGGAGATTAAAGGGACGGGCGCGGGTCATCGTTTAGACCATAGTTGCAATAGTGTTAAATGTCTTTGGGAAATTTTCTTTAAGAGGGACTTGATCATTCATTTAAGCAACATTTTGTGGGACTATGATCATTTGATTGTTTTGTTTTTACCCAAAGAAATTCAACATACAATATGGCCCAATTATTTGAAGGCAACAAAGTGGAATACCCTAGGGGTGCAAGTGTGAAATGTGTTGTCCATTTTTCATGCTCATTTATCTTGTATTAGGTCCAACTATTTTGTTCATTTTTATTCGCATACAAAACCCTAATTCTAGCATGGTATGTTTAGAAAGCGATAAAAGTGCGAAATTTAAAATCCTACGCTATTACAACACAATAATATAGGGAGGAGGGTACAATGTTCAAATGGGGGTATTTAGACAAGAAATTGAATCTAAACTATTACATCATTTTCTATGAATATTTACAAGATAAATAAATGTATAATTTAAATGGTAAATAAAACAAATATGCAAGAATGCAAAAGGAATTTTTATATGTATGAAAGAAGTATTATTTATGTAAAATAAAAATAGAAAAATAAAAAGGTATTATTTTTGAGGTATTTTCAAATTTAGGGTAAAAACCCTAATTTTTTAATCAAAAGGGATATTGATCAATTAATTCATACAATAATTAATATTTACATACAAAAATAAAATAAAATATGGTATATTTGTAAAAAGGCATTTTTTAGTATTAAATATTAAAAAATAAAATATGTACATTTTTTTTTGATATTTTTCTCCCAAGTATATTAATATATCTATTTATTTATGTTATTTATAAAAACTATGTTTTATACACATTAATTAATAATATTCAATAAAAAAGTATTTTTTTTATAAAATATTTTCAGGAAGTAAAAATAAGATAAAAATATGTATAAAAATATATTTTGTATTATCTTAATATTTTAAACAAAAAAGTATATATATATATATATATATATATATATATATATATATATATATATATATATATATATATATATATATATATATATATATATATATATATATATATATATATATATATATATATATATATATATATATATATATATATATATATATATATATATATATATATATATATATATATATATATATATATATATATATATATATATATATATATATATATATATATATATATATATATATATATATATATATATATATATATATATATATATATATATATATATATATATATATATATATATATATATATATATTTATTTATGTACAAACAAAAGAAATAGTCAAATAAATATTCAATAAATTCAAAAAATGATGAGAAAAATATTTTTATGTTTTTAATATGCTGAGAAAAAATAAATGAACCAATCAAAAAAAGGCAAAAGTCAAAAATATTAAAAATGAAGCAAATGGGCTCAGGGGTGCAAAACAGAAAAAGTGGTGTGAATAAGAAAATTGCTCAGGCCCAGCCCAAGAAGACACCTTCTTCAACCTCTGAACAAAGTTTGTTCAAAAAACGCGCGCAAGCAAGCTTCCTTTGAATATCCTGATTCTTTGATTTTTTGAACAAATTTCCAACATAAAAGATGTTAAGCATGAAACCACGATTCCAAATATATAAAGAACATCTCCTAACTCTCAGAAATGAGAGAGAATTTTAACAATCCCAAATCCTAACCTAAGTTTTCTGCCATTTTCAAACCTTAAATTCTCTCTGCTCAGGCAAAAGAAATGAAAAGTAAAAGAATGTACATGTTCAGTGGCATGAATGGGACATTGTTTATTCACAAACTTAAGGCTAATGATGCATAATAAGAGAGATACGAGTTCACCAAGATACCTGTTCAACTGAAGTTCTATCTTGCAATGTAGGAACTTTCAGTGCAAGGTGATGATTGGAAAAGCTTCCTTGAGGTCCAGGGATGCTATTCCAATGTTTACTTTGTTTTGAAAGCTTCTGAATCGAGCTAGAGAACTTCACCTGCAAGTCAGAAATGTGAAAATGGTGGAAGTGATTAGAGTGATTACAGGTCGTGCCTTAGGTCATGGTTAGCTTGCATAGATTCTAGGGGATGTGTATGAACTGGTTTGGGCAAGAAAGCTTGAGAGAAATGGGAGATAGCACTCAAACTGCAGGCTTTGCCCTGTTTTTGCAGTTTGAGAGTGATTCTGAGATGGAGAGTGTTTTGAAGGCTAAGGGCTCGTGTATTAGCTTGGTTATGTTGTGTGGAATATGTTTGATAACTTTGTTCTTATGTATGTAAGTTGAGATGGAAGTTGGTCTTGGTTATGCAATGTTTCTTCACTCTTAAGCAAACAAAGGCAACTTGTGTTTCTAGGTCAGTAGAGGACCCCTAATCCTCCTGCAAAGCTTCTCTTGATCAGAGTAATTTGTTCATAATCTTGTGCCAATCAGATTTGCAATGTACTTGTTAGATTTGTAATTGGACATAAAGTGAACTTTTGCAAAAATGGATAGTTTACTTTATCTAAAAATGTATTAAACCTCCATACAATGCTTTAGCTCAAAGAACATGGTCTTGGCACAAAGAATATGCATTAAATTTATGAGTGTAACTTGGTTTAAGGACCTGTAATCAAGGGCATGCTGGTTTTGAGAAGTTTGCATAACTTATGAACATGAAAAATGGCCAATTCAAAAGTGAGTTTTTGCTATATTGTGAAATTCGATTCTCCCTAACCATGAGGTTGTTTGATGAGTTCTTGGACATTTTGGAAAGCTTGGAATGTGTACTACAATCCATATTTGAAATGCAATTTGAAATTCCAAGTGGAAGTGTATGGAAAATGGCCTTGAAGTGGGGTAGAAAGACTTGTCAAAATAGGTCAAAAATTCACTAAGTTAAGAATGGTTTAGTGCCCTTATTCAAAAATTTGTAACTTGAGCTACAAGCCTCAAATGGGAAAACTTTGTGAATCAAAGTTGTAGATTATGCAACAAGCTACAACTTTAATGTTTTGACTTTTGTTTTAATCCAAATGGATCTTGGTGAAAAAGTGGGGCAAAGTTGGGAAAAAATTAGGGTTTTCCATAACTTAGAAAAATTCTAAGTTATGAAAAATTATAATTTCTAACCCTAATTTGCATTTTGTGATTTCTTGGTGAACAAGTTTCATGATTTGGCATGTTTTGATGAAAAATGGATCTTGACCCTTGATTTTGACCAAAAAGTCAAAGTTTGACTTTTCAGTATACAGTCAAAATTGGTCAGTTGACTGGGAAATTCAACTGTCAACCTTGTGTACTTGGGATCTTTTGAGTTTGTTGAGCATGTCAAGATAATTCCATGGGGTCCTTGAGTCCATGTGTGATCTTGGTTTGCCATTGGCTAGGTCAAACAGTCAAAAATTGCCTTTATGCAGTCAAAACCCTAAAAATGACCATTTTGCCCTTTTGGTGATCTGATCAAATTTCTTATGGAATTGTGATCCAAACTTGATCAAATGGTTCATATGAGTTCATAATGTTGATGTGGGTCAAATTTCATGAGGTTTGACTGTCAATTGGCCACAGTTGACTTTTTCCCCAATACAGTTGATTTCTAGGTCAACTGTCCAATTGACTGGGTAAAACTTGGAATCAAGACTTGAAACTTGATATGGGTAAACTTGGGAGTCCAATATGAAGCATGAAAGTCATCTTGGGCATTTTAGGTCAAAGCATCTTTGTGCAAACACAAACCCTAATTGGAGTCAACAGTGCAAGGAGAGGTCTTGAGCAGATGAAACCCTAACTGGATCTTGAGCTTCAAGGGCTTTGTGGTGAGAAATCAATGAGAAATGGGAGGGCAAATTTTGGGGTACAACAGTTGCCCCTGTTCAATCTTCTTGAATCCGAAGAGTTAGATTGGCAAGTTTGCCTTTCGTGACTCGAGGGTAAAAGGAGATTGGACACTAGAGTGCCCGGAAATTTGCACTTGTCAAAGCAATGGATGCGGGAATGGGCTTAGAGATGCCATTTGGAGATGGGCTTAACGATGCCATCTGGGAGAGTGACAGAAATCTTGTCGGGGATGGGCTTAGAGATTCCATCTGGAAGGGTATATCAGGAAGGTGTCCAAGCTTGGGACCATCTCTGAATTGGGGGGTCTGAACAAGCAATAGATTGACATCCGTTGTTGGGAGGAATCTGTAAACTGTTTCCAAAAGTTGCATCTGAACAAGTCGATAGATTAACATCCGTTGTTGGGAAGAATCCATAACTGTTTTCAGAAGTCTTAAAGAAGAATCTGAATAAGTGACAGGTTAACATCTGTTTACTTGGAGAACCCGTGAACTGTTTTCAGAAATCTTGAAGTTGAATAAGCAATTGAGAAGCATCCGTTGTTGGGAAGCGTCCGTAAACTGTTTTCAAAAGTTGCATCTGAATAAGTCGATAGATTAACATCCGTTGTTGGGAAGAATCCATAAACTGTTTTCAGAAGTCTTGAAGAAGAATCTGAACAAGTGACAGGTTAACATCCGTTTACTTGGAGGACCCGTGAACTGTTTTCAGAAATCTTGACGTTGGATAAGCAATAGAGCAACATCCGTTGTTGGGAGGCATTCGTAAACTGTTTTCAAAAGTTGCATCTGAACAAGTCGATAGATTAACATCCGTTGTTGGGAAGAATCCATAAACTGTTTTCAGAAGTCTTAAAGAAGAATCTGAACAAGTGACAGGTTAACATCCGTTTACTTGGAGAACCCGTGAACTGTTTTCAGAAATCTTGAAGTTAATGATTTTAGTCTGTCGACTGATCTTTCCTGAAAAGGTAAAGAGTTAGTTGTATGCAATGTCATCATGCATGATGCAATATACGTGACATCAATGTTTATGACATGAATGTAATGAATGCGCATGTAAGCTGACGAGCTATCTTGCTGAGGATAAATGAATCCGAGGTGGCTGAAGATAAAAGCATCTTGACTGCTGCCGGGGAAAATAAATCCTTGGCTGCTGCTGGGGAAGAGAATTCCTGATGACCTCTACTGGGGAGTATCAACCTAGTAGACTCATGCTGGGGAGGTAAGACTGAGAGTCTTTAGCTTGATGGGAAGTAACTCTGGCGATCTCACTGGGGAACTCAAGGTTTTTCTTCCTAAAACTCTGTGGGGAGAAGGCTCATTAGTCTGGCTCCTTTGGGGATATTGAAAATTTGCACTCTGAGGGAAATTGAGCTCTGGAGGATTCTCTGGCTGGTGATGACAAAGATAAACTCCTCTGGGGGTTATACTGATAAGTTGTGCTGGGAGACTCTTGATGAACTCCGCTGGGGATAGGACGAATCTTGGCGAGTGCGATCTTCTGTGGTTGTTAGCTGAGGATAACCCAGTTATAAGCCTTTGTGAGGAATAACTTTGAATAAAACTCGGGAGAGACGTTCGTGCTCTGTGGGGAAATATCTTCCAGAACCTTACTGGGGATAAGCTTCGAGAATCTGCTGGAGATGGACCTCAGGGTTTGCTAGGGATGTGGATTCCAAATCTCTTGGGGGGTTTCTGTCGAAAGGGTGTCAAGATATCCATCTGTGCCTTTTTCCTATCAGTAATCCTTTTTCTTAGGTTCATTTAGGAAGTGATTATGTTTCAAATGCATATGCCTATTTAACAAAACATTGGACGTTTCTCAAAATAAAACAAATAGTGCAAGAGAAAAAGAAAAGGGAAATGACACAAATTTTGGGAAGAGTATTTGTATTGATTTTCTTTGAGTATATTTGTACAAAGGAGACAATCATCCTAGTAAGAGGACTTTGTCGTAAATATTGAAAGTTTTTATACAAAATAAAGGATGGCTATGTGAAATAATTCCATGAGATTCCGTTCCGCTATAGCTTTCACAACTCTGAATATCTGTCCATTCAATGCTTCGTTTGACGATGACTGGATTGATCAGAAGCCTGGAACTGGTTGATGAAGAGATTGTCTTTGAAGTGATCCGACGAGACATAGTCATACGCTTTAATTCCCTAACTTTTGCCTGAATCGCCCTTTCGGGTTTTCGATTCACCGGGAAACCCCTTTTTGCCCAAGCCGCCCTTTCGGGTTTTCGACTTGCCGGGTGTACAGATTTTTTCGTTTTTATCCCTAATTTTTGCCTGAACCGCCCTTTCGGGTTTTCGGTTCACCGGGATGCCCATTTTTGCCCAAGCCGCCCTTTCGGGTTTTCGACTTGTCGGGTTATTTTATGCGTAGTATATTTTGGCTATGTCTGTGTTCGCAGAGTGCGGCAAATTGTCGCCGTCCATGGTGGTCAGAATCATTGCACCACCAGAAAATATGCTCTTGATCACAAATGGTCCTTCATATGTAGGAGTCCATTTGCCCCTGGGATCACTTTGCGGCAAGATAATCCGCTTGATTACGAGATCCCCGACTTGATACACTTGACGTCTGACTTTCTTATTGAAGGCCTTGACCATCCATTTTTGATACGTCTGACCATGGCATATAGCAGCAAGTCGCTTCTCGTCGATCAGATTGAGTTGATCAAGTCGGGTCTGCATCCAATCATCTTCATTCAAACCTGCATCTTTCATAATCCTTAGAGAAGGGATCTGGACTTCCATAGGCAAAACAGCTTCCATGCCATAAACCAAAGAAAATGGGGTTGCCCCAGTTGAAGTACGTGTCGTCGTACGGTATCCATGCAGAGCAAACGGTAACATCTCATGCCAGTCTTTGTAAGTGACCGTCATTTTCTGAATGATCTTCTTAATGTTTTTGTTCGCAGCTTCAACAGCACCGTTCATCTTCGGCCAATAGGGAGATGAATTGTGATGATAAATCTTGAACTGTTCGCATAATGCAGTGATCATTGTGTTATTCAGATTTGTACCGTTGTCCGTGATGATCCTGTCTGGAACACCATACCGACATGTGAGATTTTGCTTGATAAAGCGGGCAACCACATTTTTGGTGACAGAGGCGAAGGAAGCTGCTTCGACCCATTTAGTGAAGGAGTCAATGGCAACCAGGATGAAGCGATGTCCATTGGAAGCCGTGGGCTTAATCTCTCCAATCATATCAATGCCCCACATTGCAAAGGGCCACAGAGAAGTCAGGACATTGAGAGGATCCGGAGGGATATGAACTTTGTCAGCATAGACTTGACACTTGTGGCAAGTACGGGAATGTTGATGGCAGTCAGCCTTCATGGTAGACCAATAATAGCCTGCCCTTAGGATCTTCTTAGCCATTGTATGCCCGCTCAAGTGAGTGCCAAATGTGCCGCTGTGTATATCAGTCATGATCAACTCTGCTTCAGCTTTATCCACGCATCGGAGTAATACACAATCATGGCTTCGTTTGTAAAGGATGTCGTTGCTCAGGAAGAACTTAGCAGCGAATTTCCTTAAGAACTTCTTGTCATTTACGGAAGCTCCTTCAGGATAATCTCTAGTCTCGAGATACCTTTTGATTTCATGGAACCAAGGTTGTTCCACTACTTCTTCGGTATTAATCTCGTGGCAATGTGCCGGTTCATCCATTCGCTTGATGGTGATTTGGGGAGCCTCGTTATCCCAGTTGAGTTTAAACATGGAGGACATTGTGGCTAGAGCATCGGCTAGCTGATTCTCTTCTCGCGGGAAATGCTCGAAGGTAATTTGCTCGAAATGAGGCAACAATGTCAGGACATGTTCTTTGTATGGGATAAGATTAGGATGCTTGGTATCCCAGTCTCCTTTGATTTGACTGATAACCAAAGCCGAGTCCCCAAATACGATCAAAGATTTGATCCCCAAGTCTATAGCAGCCTCGAGACCAAAGATGCAGGCTTCATACTCAGCCATGTTGTTTGTGCAGCTGAAACAAAGTCGGGCCGTGAAAGGAGTGTGACAACCTTTCGGAGAAATGAGTACTGCGCCAATACCGTTTCCTAGTGCATTTGAAGCACCATCAAAGTACAGGGTCCATCGGGATCCCTTTTCGGGTCCGTCATACGGTTTGTTACTTTCAACGTTGTCCAAATTCATAATGTCCTCGTCTGGGAAGTCAAATCTCATGGGTTGATAGTCTTCGATAGCCTGATGAGCCAGATGGTCCGCTAGTACACTCCCTTTTATAGCTTTTTGGGTGGTGTACTGGATGTCATACTCGGTTAAGATCATTTGCCATCTACCTATCCTTCCAGATAAAGCGGGCTTCTCGAAGATATACTTGATAGGGTCCATTTTGGATATCAACAAGGTAGTATGAGTCAGCATATACTGTCTTAGTCGGCGAGCAGCCCATACCAAAGCGCAGCAAGTTTTCTCGAGCAGTGAGTAGCGAGTCTCACAGTCGGTAAACTTTTTGCTAAGGTAATAAATAGCATGTTCTTTTCGACCAGACTCGTCATGCTGGCCCAAAACACACCCCATTGAGTTATCCAAGACAGTCAAATACATGATCAATGGTCTTCCTTCGACGGGTGGCATCAGAATAGGAGGTTCTAGCAAATACTCCTTGATTCTATCAAAAGCAGCTTGACAATCGTCGTTCCATTCCACTACCTGATCTTTTTTCAAGAGTTTGAAAATTGGCTCACAGGTAGAAGTCAGATGTGAGATGAATCTGGCAATATAGTTTATGCGCCCCAAGAATCCTCTAACCTCCTTTTCAGTACGGGGAGCAGGCATCTCTTGTATTGCTTTCACTTTTGCCGGATCGACTTCAATGCCTTTGTTGCTTACAATGAATCCCAGGAGTTTACCAGACCTAACTCCAAAAGTGCATTTGCTTGGATTCAGCCTGAGCTTGTACTCTTTTAACCTGGCAAACAGCTTCTCCAAATGCTCAAGGTGCTCTTCCTCCGTTTGCGACCGAGCTTTCATATCGTCTACATAGACTTCAATCTCATGATGTATCATGTCATGAAATAAAGCTACCATGGCGCGTTGATAAGTTGCCCCTGCGTTCTTCAACCCGAACGACATCACTTTGTAACAAAAAGTGCCCCATTGCGTGACAAAAGTTGTTTTCTCCATATCCTCGGGAGCCATTTTGATTTGATTGTAGCCCGAGAATCCGTCCATGAAGGAAAACACCTTATGCTGAGCTGTATTGTCGATCAAGAGGTCAATATGAGGTAGCGGGAAATCATCTTTAGGGCTGGCCCTGTTCAAATCCCGGTAGTCCACACACATTTTGACTTTGCCATCTTTCTTAGGTACCGGTACGATGTTAGCGACCCATTGAGGATAGGACGTAACAGCCAGGAAGCCAGCATCGAATTGTTTCATTACTTCTGCTTTGATCTTTTCGGACATGTCAGGCCTCATTCGGAGAACTTTTTGCTTGATTAGTGGACAGTCTTCTCTTGTGGGGAGACGGTGAACCACGATGTCTGTGTCTAGACCCGGCATATCTTCATAGGACCAAGCGAAGATTTCAACATACTCATTCAACAACTGTATCAAGCGCTCCTTGACTTTTGGTTCCAGGTTGGCACCCACTTGCACCTCCTTCCGATCCCCCTCGGTTCCCAAGTTAACAACTTCCAATGGCTCTTCATGCGGTAAGATGGCCCTTTCCTCTTGTTGCAGAAGTCTGGCTAGTTCCCCGGGTACTTCACAACCTTCGTCATCTTCATACTCGGCTAGATTGACCAGATCTTCAGAGTTATTGAAAGATACAGCAGAATAGTCACCCATGGAATCCGGAGTGGATGGGTACCTGCATTGGTGAGTGTGGGTGTGTGTAAGGGATAGCCATCCTTAAACAAAAAATGCAAAAGGAAAGAAAATGAACATAAGCAGTTTATCAAATGAAAAAACTTCCAATGAATCATTAAACATGGCATATGAATATGAAAAATAGTCAAAACCCTTACAAGTGGACCTACATGCCCCGGGCAAGGCAGGAGGTAAAAAGATAGTGTACGGATTGTTTGAAAGTAAAATATTACAGACCAAATAAGAAATGTTTAACAGGTAAATTACTGATGAATAAAAGTGATGGGGACAAAGTATTTAGCCTCCCAATTGCTCAATCCTCCTCTGACAGTTGGATAAATCCACTCTTCAATGTTGCTTTCCTTGTCTTCATCTTCCAGGGCGTTGATTCTGTAAGGAGAAATTTTGACTGGCGCTCTTTCAATCTTTGACTGGCGCATAGCTTTCTGGCCAGCGGCTGTGAACCCTAATCCAAACTTGTCAGTCTTATGCGGAAAGTCGGGTAGCTGCCCCCATGCTGAATTCTTCCCTTCTTTAATTGCGGCCCTAGCATCCTCCAGAGATGCCATCTTGGCCATCCGTCTCGGTGTCTCAGCTGCCAACTTTGCTACTGCTATTTCAGGAAGAACTTCTTCGAAATGTTGAAACGGTGTCTCAATGAACTCTCCTTCAACCTCCACATACCGGAAAGAATTTAAGTGGCTAATCATGTACTCTTCTTCGCCGTGGACAGTGATGATCTTTCCCTTGACAGGATATTTCAGCATCTGATGCAAGGAGGAGGTGACTGCCCCATCATGGTGTATCCAAGGTCTACCCAGCAGGCAGGAGTATGATGGACGGATGTCCATTACATAGAAAGTGGATTTAAACACCTCAGTACCTATCTTGATGGGAATTTCAACCTCTCCATGGACCATTCTCTTCGACCCATCGAAAGCTCTGACGACAATATCACTCGGCTTCAATTCCAACCCTTCGCAATCTAGCCGGTCCAAGGCCTTCTTAGGCAAAACATTCAGTGACGAACCGGTATCAACCAAAACATGTGCAAGGGTGGTTCCGCGACACTCGATTGAATATGCAAAGCATCATTGTGGTTTCGGCCTTTAGGGGTCAGGTCGGCATCAGAAAAACCTAGTCCATTGTCCGCAGTCAGGCTAGCCACGCAATGTTGAAATTGATCCGCAGAGGTTTCCTGGGGCACATGAGCTGCCTTCAGAAACTTAATCAAAGCTTTAGTGTGCGCTTCTGAGCAAAGCAATAGTGCCAGCATGGAGATCTTGGAGGGGGTTTGCCCCAACTGTTCCACCACATCGTAATCACTTCTCTTGATTATCCTCAAAATCTCGTCCATTTCTTTCTTGGAGGTTTCCGGGATCACCAAGGGTTGAGCCCTCGTCCTGACGGGCTCATCTTGTATTCCCTTTCCTTTATCAGCAATGGTAGGAGAGACAGCACTAGGAACAACAACTTCTTCGATCAAAGGAGTTCTAGCAGAGAGTTTTACTGGTGCAGGGATGACTTCTTTAGCTGATGAGGGTCCAAAGACTGCTCTTGGAGGGGAAATCTCTGGAGAAAATATTCTCCCGCTCCTGGTGATTTTGCTGGTGCCCGCAATGTTACTAATGCTGGATTCTTCATCATCCGAACTTTCTTCAATTACTTCGATTTGCTTGATACCATGGTAGTAGACGTCACCACCATAGTTCCAAGGTATCGACTTCTCAGAAACATAGGGAACAGGCCCTGGCATTGTTATCTTTAAAGGAACAGATTTTGCAGCTGGTGTAATCTTAACTGGCTTTTTGACGGCCTTGGAAAGATTGGCGTGAATGGTTATGATTGAGACATTTTCAACATGAACTGGAGCAGCAGAAACTTTTTCGAACAAAATTTGCCGGCTATCCATAAGGCCTTGGATGCCTTTCTTTAATAGCGGACAATCAAACGGCAGAGAGTGGCAACAGTAGCAGTCTTCTTTACATCCCGGGAAGATCCCGGCCCTTAACAAATTCAACTTAATGGTTAGCAGTGGAGTAGTCAGATCACTGACGTCAGCAACATACAAATCCTCTTCAATGGCATTGATGTTTCGGCCGTGCTTCGGCATAGGTGCAGATATCACATTAGGTTTCTCTGGAGCGTCAAACTCTACCTCCTTAGCCTCTATCAGGTCTTGGATTTTATGCTTGAGTGCCCAACAATCATTGGTGTCGTGTCCAACACTGTCTGAATGGTAGGCGCATTTAGCATTGGCATGATAATGCGGGGAGGACGTATTCACATTCTTTGGCGCCTCCTTGATGGTGGCAAGATTCAACTTCAATAGATGGGGAAGCACTTGTGCTGGAGTCATATTAATACGGGTGAACTGCCGTTGTGGCCTTTCCACCCGTTGCTGATTTGGTCTGGACTGGTTATAGCGAGGCTGCTCACTTGGAGTGTTTTGAATCATTACGGCCCCCACAGTTGGCCAACGCTCCATCTTCCCTGCTCTTCTCTGAGAATATACCATAGTTGTCTCCTTCTTAAAAGGCTTCTTCTCAATACTTGCAGCAACACCCTTCTGAATCTTTCCTGACTTGATGCCAGCTTCTATTCTTTCGCCGGTTAAGATCAAATCGGTAAACCCTGCGGAAGAGTTACCAATTAGATGATTGAAAAATGGCCCAGATAGGGTCCCAAGAAACATATCAACGAGCTCACGATCGGTTAAAGGAGGCTGCACCCTGCCAGCCAAATCCCTCCATTTTTGTGCATATTCTTTGAATCCCTCACTTGTTCCTAGTGACATACCCTGAAGTTGGGTACGAGTAGGAGCAAGATCAGAATTATACTGGTATTGTTTGTAGAAAGCGGTGGCCAAATCTTCCCAATTTCTGACACTGGTTCCTTCTAGCTGATAAAACCACTCCAACTGAGCTCCCGATAGGCTGTCTTAAAAGAAATGAATCCAGAGATTTTTATCTGCCGTATAGGGTTGAATTTTTCTCACGTAGGACCTGAGATGCATTTTGGGACAGGACAGCCCATCATACCTCACAAACACTGGCACTTTGAATTTTGGGGGAATCACAATTCCGGCAACCAAGCCCAAGTCTTCAAAATCCAAACCCGGTACTCTTTGCAATTCCATGGCGGCCAATCTGTCTTCTAAACCCTTGTATTTATCATCAGCTGTAGGGTATTGCTGGTCAGAATAATCTTCATCCTCTTCAACCTCTTCCTCCTCCGCATCAGACTCGGAAGGCACCGCAACTCGATCTCTTTTACTAGTCCCTTCATCAGAAGTAGGAGGAAATTCAAGCACTCTCCGAGCTTCTCTGTCAAATCTTCTCCCCAAAGCAGCCACCCCGATCCTCTTTTTCTTCTTTATTGGGTCCTTATTCTCCAAATGAGTCTTGATGTCCTCTTGACTCTTAACCAAAGTCATCAAGAGTTGCTGGAACTGTGCATTCTGGGCTTGTAGGTCTTTGACTGTTTGCTCGAGATCCATCCTACTGAAATAAACAGCAGACAGATAAGGAAACCTGGAGTGAGACCTGCTTATGCACATGATGAATGGTATGCTGATGTATGCAATGCATTCAAGGATTTAGGACATTCAAAATTGTTTCAGACAAAGAAGAACGCACGTCATATTAATAAGAAGAAATTTGTTAGTACATAAATGCCCCATGGGCCAAATGTTACAAAATAAACTTCTCAAGGCAGAAAGACATTGCGCATCCTCTTTGGTGCGATGTAGGTGTTGAGGGCCTCTTGCTCGTGGAGTCAGCGGGTAAGCTCTAGAACCTTCTTTTCACTGGCGTAGTAGCTAGCTTCAAAAGTGTTCTGTTCCTCCTTGAGTTGAATCCAACTTTTCAGCATTTCCTCCCACGATGTAGGCATGTCTGGATGCAGGATGGTGTAGGGAACCTCTCCTTCATTGACGGGCTCTTTAATCATAGGGAGAACATGAGGATAAGGCATCATTAGACTTTGGGCTCGGGCTCGCACCCACTTGAGATAGGGCTCAAGAGGGATGGAGTTCTTGTGTCCCAGAGTCTTGCTATCAACCTTGTTGAGTTTTCCCCAAGCTCTGATGAATCTTTGGCGAAGTCCTTGCGCATCGTTGTCAAAGTCAAAAACTAGGCTAGGAATCAACATGTCATGAGGGCCATCCCTCCATGCATATCCAAATTGCCTCAAAGCTAGGCAAGGGTTGTAGGTGATACCTCCCCTAATTCCAAGTAAAGGAACATTAGGAAATTCTCCGCAACGATCGACGATGATGACATTTTCTCTGGACCGAGAACACCAATGCACATCAGAATGAGTAAGAGTCATCAACCGTTGGGACCACCTTGTACCCTGGTCATTCTTCAAGACAGATTGTGGAAGGTGCGAAATAAACCACCTTGCAAGGAGAGGAGTACAGCACATGAGAACACCCCTCTTTCTCATTGTTCGTGTGTAAAATGAGTGAAGGATGTCCCCAAGCAATGTTGGTATTGGATTTCTGGACAAGAAGATCTTGACGGCGTTGACATCTATCAATTGGTCAGGATTTGGGAACAAGACCAACCCGTAGATAAGGAGTGCCACAATCTCTTCAAAGGCTTGTAGGTCCAATGAGTTCCAACATTCTTGTGCCTTCTCAAACAAGAATTTTTCTAAGAATCCTTTGATGCCACTTCTGGTTTCCCAATGCCCCTTGATGTCGGATGGTTGAAGATGTAATGCTCGAGCAACATCTTCCGGCTTTGGTTCCTTTTCCGTACCGTTGAAGGGTAGTGGATTAAGGATAGGGATTCTTAGGAGTTGAGAAAACTCCTCCAAAGTGGGTACCAACTGATAATCAGGGAAAGTGAAGCAGTGGTGAAGAGGGTCAAAGAACTGGAATAGCACTTTCATCATGTCTTCTTCAATGTTGGTGTTGACTAGGCTAAGCAGTCTACCATGTCTTTCACTGAAGGATGAATTTTCCAGAATTCTTGAGGTGATCTCCTTGAGTTGAGGAGAGATTCTCACAAGGTTGACTTGAATGGTATTTCTGCGAGGGATTTCCATGTCCTACAAAACAAGAACAAAGATGAAGATCCAAAACCCTTGAAATGGTTAGTGAATGCATATGATGTTTTATGATGTTTATGATGCATGCACAAAACATATGTACAAGCAAATCACACCAAACCCTAATTTCAGGCTTGCATGGGGTTTCATAGGTAAGTACCCTCTTGAGTGTAGTTGGCTTAAAAACCTGTCCTATAAATAGTAACCGGGTTCTAAGGAGCTCAATATCACTGGATTGTTTTCATTGTTCATTGTTTTGGTTTAGACACTTAACTAGCGACCAAAATATTCCAAGAAAACAACCCTCAATGAGTGTAGTATCGAGTATCTACCAACTTCGGACTGCACCAAAGCCGGTCATCTCACTACCCCTAATAAAAGGCCAAGATGGTCAAGTAAGGTTCTAGGTCATTAGTGCTTAGTGACATCGCTCAGCGGCCCCGTACTCTCCTTGATTGAACTCAAGGGTTACCGGTACTCACAAATATGTCGCACTAATATAGCTATTGCTTAGACCGTGTCGGTATACCCCGCACAGTTTCCACAACGTATTGCTATCTATGAATGTTTCCCAAAATCCGGGTGGAGGATTGTAAACCCAAACAATAGAGCCAAAGTATAAAGCAAGCAAATCAAACAATTAATCATGCAAGAGGGTGATCTAAGCCCTAAGGTTACTCCACTTTAAAAATTGTCCCCAGCAGAGTCGCCAGTTCTGTCATACGGTGGGAGAACTGACTAGGGTTTTGCGTTTGTTTTCGCAAATGTTTCGGTTGAGCAAGAGTCGCCACCGACTTTTTATTTTATCCTAAGGAAAGGTTTAAAAAAGCACAGCAAAAACCTTTGAGATTTTTCTTGGGTTCGGGGAGTAGATTATAGAAGGGGAAGGTATTAGCACCTCTTCTATCCATGGTTATCCATGGGCTCTTAGGTACTTGCTTAGATCAACTTGCCTTGGTTTTCAATTGTTTGAAATGGTGCTTGGTGTGTGATTTTGAAAATGTTTTGAAAAGATGCCTTGTATAGGCCACCCTTGTAACAATTCTTTACTCGAATGTTTTACAAAAGGTGTTTTGTCTTTTGAAAAGATGTTTCAAGGTTTTTTGAAAGTTTGTTTTGAAAGTGTTTGTGAAGTGGATTTTGAAATAAGGCAAGTGTTTTCTTGGAAAGTTGACAAGTACTTAAGAGTTCATCTATCCTAAAGTTTTCTCAAAGATTTTTGTTATGTTTTAAACCTTTTGACAATTTTGTTCCACCATTGTATTTGGTGGACAATCTTGTTTTAGGAGATTAAAGGGACGGGCGCGGGTCATCGTTTAGACCATAGTTGCAATAGTGTTAAATGTCTTTGGGAAATTTTCTTTAAGAGGGACTTGATCATTCATTTAAGCAACATTTTGTGGGACTATGATCATTTGATTGTTTTGTTTTTACCCAAAGAAATTCAACATATAATATGGCCCAATTATTTGAAGGCAACAAAGTGGAATACCCTAGGGGTGCAAGTGTGAAATGTGTTGTCCATTTTTCATGCTCATTTATCTTGTATTAGGTCCAACTATTTTGTTCATTTTTATTCGCATACAAAACCCTAATTCTAGCATGGTATGTTTAGAAAGCGATAAAAGTGTGAAATTTAAAATCCTACGCTATTACAACACAATAATATAGGGAGGGGGGTACAATGTTCAAATGGGGGTATTTAGACAAGAAATTGAATCTAAACTATTACATCATTTTCTATGAATATTTACAAGATAAATAAATGTATAATTTAAATGGTAAATAAAACAAATATGCAAGAATGTAAAAGGAATTTTTATATGTATGAAAGAAGTATTATTTATGTAAAATAAAAATAGAAAAATAAAAAGGTATTATTTTTGAGGTATTTTCAAATTTAGGGTAAAAACCCTAATTTTTTAATCAAAAGGGATATTGATCAATTAATTCATACAATAATTAATATTTACATACAAAAATAAAATAAAATATGGTATATTTGTAAAAAGGCATTTTTTAGTATTAAATATTAAAAAATAAAATATGTACATTTTTTTTTGATATTTTTCTCCCAAGTATATTAATATATCTATTTATTTATGTTATTTATAAAAACTATGTTTTATACACATTAATTAATAATATTCAATAAAAAAGTATTTTTTTTATAAAATATTTTCAGGAAGTAAAAATAAGATAAAAATATGTATAAAAATATATTTTGTATTATCTTAATATTTTAAACAAAAAAGTATATATATATATATATATATATATATATATATATATATATATATATATATATATATATATATATATATATATATATATATATATATATATATATATATATATATATATATATATATATATATATATATATATATATGTACAAACAAAAGAAATAGTCAAATAAATATTCAATAAATTCAAAAAATGATGAGAAAAATATTTTTATGTTTTTAATATGCTGAGAAAAAATAAATGAACCAATCAAAAAAAGGCAAAAGTCAAAAATATTAAAAATGAAGCAAATGGGCTCAGGGGTGCAAAACAGAAAAAGTGGTGTGAATAAGAAAATTGCTCAGGCCCAGCCCAAGAAGACACCTTCTTCAACCTCTGAACAAAGTTTGTTCAAAAAACGCGCGCAAGCAAGCTTCCTTTGAATATCCTGATTCTTTGATTTTTTGAACAAACTTCCAACACAAAAGATGTTAAGCATGAAACCACGATTCCAAATATATAAAGAACATCTCCTAACTCTCAGAAATGAGAGAGAATTTTAACAATCCCAAATCCTAACCTAAGTTTTCTGCCATTTTCAAACCTTAAATTCTCTCTACTCAGGCAAAAGAAATGAAAAGTAAAAGAATGTACATGTTCAGTGGCATGAATGGGACATTGTTTATTCACAAACTTAAGGCTAATGATGCATAATAAGAGAGATACGAGTTCACCAAGATACCTGTTCAGCTGAAGTTCTATCTTGCAATGTAGGAACTTTCAGTGCAAGGTGATGATTGGAAAAGCTTCCTTGAGGTCCAGGGATGTTATTCCAATGTTTACTTTGTTTTGAAAGCTTCTGAATCGAGCTAGAGAACTTCACCTGCAAGTCAGAAATGTGAAAATGGTGGAAGTGATTAGAGTGATTACAGGTCGTGCCTTAGGTCATCGTTAGCTTGCATAGATGCTAGGGGATGTGTATGAACTGGTTTGGGCAAGAAAGCTTGAGAGAAATGGGAGATAGCACTCAAACTGCAGGCTTTGCCCTGTTTTTGCAGTTTGAGAGTGATTCTGAGATGGAGAGTGTTTTGAAGGCTAAGGGCTCGTGTATTAGCTTGGTTATGTTGTGTGGAATATGTTTGATAACTTTGTTCTTGTGTATGTAAGCTGAGATAGAAGTTGGTCTTGGTTATGCAATGTTTCTTCATTCTTAAGCAAACAAAGGCAACTTGTGTTTCTAGGTCAGTAGAGGACCCCTAATCCTGCTGCAAAGCTTCTCTTGATCAGAGTAATTTGTTCATAATCTTGTGCCAATCAGATTTGCAATGTACTTGTTGGATTTGTAATTGGACATAAAGTGAACTTTTGCAAAAATGGATAGTTTACTTTATCTAAAAATGGATTAAACCTCCATACAATGCTTTAGCTCAAAGAACATGGTCTTGGCACAAAGAATATGCATTAAATTTATGAGTGTAACTTGGTTTAAGGACCTGTAATCAAGGGCATGCTGGTTTTGAGAAGTTTGCATAACTTATGAACATGAAAAATGGCCAATTCAAAAGTGAGTTTTTGCTATATTGTGAAATTCGATTCTCCCTAACCATAAGGTTGTTTGATGAGTTCTTGGACATTTTGGAAAGCTTGGAATGTGTACTACAATCCATCTTTGAAATGCAATTTTAAATTCCAAGTGGAAGTGTATGGAAAATGGCCTTGAAGTGGGGTAGAAAGACTTGTCAAAATAGGTCAAAAATTCACTAAGTTAAGAATGGTTTAGTGCCCTTATTCAAAAATTTGTAACTTGAGCTACAAGCCTCAAATGGGAAAACTTTGTGAATCAAAGTTGTAGATTATGCAACAAGCTACAACTTTCATGTTTTGACTTTTGTTTGAATCCAAATGGATCTTGGTGAAAAAGTGGGGCAAAGTTGGGAAAAAATTAGGGTTTTCCATAACTTAGAAAAATTCTAAGTTATGAAAAATTCTAATTTCTAACCCTAATTTGCATTTTGTGATTTCTTGGTGAACAAGTTTCATGATTTGGCATGTTTTGATGAAAAATGGATCTTGACCCTTGATTTTGACCAAAAAGTCAAAGTTTGACTTTTCAGTATACAGTCAAAATTGGTCAGTTGACTGGGAAATTCAACTGTCAACCTTGTGTACTTGGGATCTTTTGAGTTTGTTGAGCATGTCAAGATAATTCCATGGGGTCCTTGAGTCCATGTGTGAGCTTGGTTTGCCATTGGCTAGGTCAAACAGTCAAAAATTGCCTTTATGCAGTCAAAACCCTAAAAATGACCATTTTGCCCTTTTGGTGATCTGATCAAATTTCTTATGGAATTGTGATCCAAACTTGATCAAATGGTTCATATGAGTTCATAATGTTGATGTGGGTCAAATTTCATGAGGTTTGACTGTCAATTGGCCACAGTTGACTTTTTCCCCAATACAGTTGATTTCTAGGTCAACTATCCAATTGATTGGGTAAAACTTGGAATCAAGACTTGAAACTTGATATGGGTAAACTTGGGAGTCCAATATGAAGCATGAAAGTCATCTTGGGCATTTTAGGTCAAAACATCTTTGTGCAAACACAAACCCTAATTGGAGTCAACAGTGCAAGGAGAGGTCTTGAGCAGATGAAACCCTAACTGGATCTTGAGCTTCAAGGGCTTTGTGGTGAGAAATCAATGAGAAATGGGAGGGCAAATTTTGGGGTACAACACGTGCAAACTCACAATCTTCTCAACATACAATTCTGCCAACCTTTCCATCGGGTAATCCATTCTTATCGGAATAAAGTGAGCAGATTTCGTCAACCGATCAACAATAACCCAGATAGAATCACAATTCTTCGATGTCCTTGGCAAACCAGACACAAAATCCATAGAGATTCCATCCCATTTCCATTCCAGAACAAACAACGGTTCCATCAATCCTGACGGTTTCTCATGCTCAATCTTCGACTTCTGACAAACCAAACAAGCATACACAAACTCAGTAATTTCCTTTTTCATTCCCGACCACAAAAACAACTTCTTCAAATCATGGTACATTTTAGTAGCACCAGGATGAATACTCAATCCACTATGATGTCCTTCTTCCAAAATACTCTTCCTAATCTCTGCAACATCCGGAACACACACCCTATTACCAAATCTCATAACACCATTCTCATCAACCCGGAACTCGCCTCTTTGACCTTGGTTGAACAATGTCAATTTATCAACTAACCCAACATCGGACTTCTGTCCATTCCGAATTTCTTCCAGAATACCACTAGTCAGTTTCAACATACCCAATTTCACACTATTCGGAGTAGTTTCACATACCAAACTTAAATCTCTGAACTGCTCAACCAAATCTAACTCACGGACCATTAACATCGACATATGCAAGGACTTCCTACTCAAGGCATCCGCAACAATGTTTGCCTTACCAGGATGGTAATTCAAACCGAAATCATAATCCTTTAGAAATTCTAACCATCTCCTCTGCCTCATATTCAACTCTTTCTGATCAAAGAGATACCTCAGACTTTTGTGATCACTGAACACCTCAAACCGAGAACCATATAAATAATGCCTCCACAACTTCAAAACAAACACAACAACTGCCAACTCCAAATCATGAGTCGGATAATTCCTTTCATGTACTTTCAATTGTCTCGAAGCATAAGCCACCACCTGCTTATCTTGAATCAACACACCACCTAATCCCATTAATGATGCGTCACAATACACAACAAAAGACTTAGTCGGATTTGGCAAAATCAAGATCGGAGCACTTGTCAACCTCCTCTTCAGCTCTTGAAATCCTTTCTCACATTCAATATCCCAAACAAACATCTGACCCTTCCTGGTCAACTTAGTCAACGGTAACGCTAATTTGGAAAATCCTTCTATAAACTTCCTGTAATAACCTGCAAGACCCAGAAAACTACGGATCTCAGAAGCATTCTTCGGCGCTTCCCACTGAGATACTGCTTCTACCTTCGTAGGATCCACATCAATTCCATTCTTGGAAATTACATGGCCAAGAAAACTTACTTCACTTAACCAGAATTCACACTTGGACAACTTCGCATAAAGCTTCTTCTCTTTCAACAATTCTAACACAACTCTGAGATGTTCTGCATGCTCTTCATCGCTCTTCGAATAAATTAGAATATCATCAATGAACACCACCACAAACTTATCAAGATACTGATGAAATATCCTGTTCATATACTCCATGAAAACACCAGGTGCATTAGTAACTCCAAACGGCATAACAGAATACTCGTAATGTCCATACCTCGTTCTAAATGCAGTTTTCTGAATATCTTCCGACTTCACACGAATCTGATGATATCCAGATCTCAGATCAATCTTACTAAATACACAAGCTCCAACTAGTTGATCTATCAAATCATCGATCCTCGAAAAAGGATACCGATTCTTGATTGTAACTTTATTCAACTGTCTGTAATCAACACATAATCTCATTGAACCTTCTTTCTTCTTAACCAACAACACCGGAGCACCCCACGGCGAAACACTCGGACGAATAAAATTCTTCTCAAGTAACTCATCCAACTGTTTCTTTAACTCCGCTAATTCAGATGCCGACATACGGTAAGGCGCCATCGACACCGGACTAGTTCCAGGAATCAAATCTATAGTAAATTCTACCTCCCTCTCAGGTGGCAATTCACTAACGTCTTCCAGAAACACCTCTGGAAATTCATTCACCACTGGTAATCCATCACTCTTTGCTTTTCCCTCCGCTTCTATTGCAGAATACAACATAAATACCACAACACCATCTTTCACAGCTAGGTTCATCTGTTTAACTGACATAGTCACATCTTCGACACCAACCTCTCTAGGAAAAATAACCGTCTTCGCAAAACAGTTGATATGAACCTGGTTGAATTCCAACCAGTTCATTCCAAGGATGATATCAAGTTGTTCTAACGGTAGACACACTAAATCCATATCGAAACCCCTACCAAAAATCACAATAGGACAATTCCTACAAACATACGAAGTAGTCACTGAACCCGACGCAGGAGTATCAATAACCATACTTCCATCCATATTAGAAATTTCCAAATTTAATCTTTTATCACAATCAAAAGCAATAAAAGAATGCGTAGCTCCAGTATCAATAATCGCAATCAAAGGTATGTCATTAATAAAACATATACCTTTAATCAGCCGATCATCTGGCTTAGTCTCTGACCCAGACAATGCAAACACTTTACCACCAGCTTGCTCCTTCTTGGGTTTTGTACACTGAGGACGAGTATGACCTTCTTCACCACAGTTGTAACAAGTCACCACTCTTACTCTGCAATCATTGGCCACATGGCCGAGTTTTCCACACTTGAAACACTTCTTATCATTACTTTTGCAATCCACCATACGATGTCCTGTCTCACCACACTTGTAGCACTTAATGGAAGAACTAGAATCTCCTCCACCAAACTTCTTCCAACCACCGGGTCTCTGATTAATTCTATCATAAGGCTTACCACGATCCATCTGTTGCTTACCCTTCCTATCAACATACCCTCGAGCATTCGACTTAGTGCTAGCAAGATCCTCCTCTAATATCCTACTACAGTCAATCAGATCAGGAAATCTTCGGATACACTGATACCGAATACCCTGCTTAATCTCATCACGAAGACCATTCTCAAACTTGATACATTTGGAAAATTCTCCATCTGCATCGTTAGTATAATGAGCATAATACTTCGCTAACTCAGTAAACTTCGAAGCATACTCACTGACAGTCTTGTTACCCTGCTTGAGTTCCAGAAACTCAATCTCCTTCTTGCCTCTGATGTCCTTAGGAAAGTACCTCCTCAGAAAAGCCCTCCTAAACACAGCCCAAGTCAACGCAATACCATCTTCTTCCATTTCAGTTCTGGTAGCAACCCACCAGTCATCAGCTTCCTCTGCTAACATGTGAGTTCCGTATCTCACCTTCAGCCCTTCAGCACAGTCAATTACTCTGAAGATCCTCTCGATCTCCTTCAACCACTTCTGAGAACCTTCGGGATCATGTGCACCCTTGAACAATGGAGGATTATTCCTCTGAAAATTCCCCAATTGTCGGTCAGCACCAATCACAGCTCCCTGCTGGTTCCCTCCGAGTACTCCAGCCAACATTCCCAATGCTTCAGCAATAGCATCGTTGTTTCTTCCGTTACCTCTTCCGGCCATTGTTCTTGTAACATTACAAAACAACCTCATCAGCACACAAGTATCGACAGTGTCATCTTACACTAGTCGCATACAAAAGGGATAACGACACAAGACAAGACCAACTATGCTCTGATACCACTGTTGTAACACCCCTTCTAAAATACCCCGAATAATATTAATTATATCAATAATTAAAGACATATTCCATCAGAGTTAACACGGAACAAGGGATGTCACAATTATGAAATAAATAAAACTTCCAATAAAACAGTAGTCATGCTACACTGAGGGTCATTATTCAAATAATTCAATCAACTTAAGACCATGTCTTACACAGCGGAAAAATACCATAACCAAAACGGAATAAACCAAAACATAATTATTCCCAATGAAATTCAAAGAAACAATTGAATAATAACTAATTCCTCAACTAAACGTTCCCCAGTGTTACAACCTATCAGAGCACGACACTGACACGCGGACTTAAAGTAACATAGCTCTAGAGCCATCCTCACCAACTCCTGAGCTGCTAACTTTAATCTGAAATTGTTAAAGTAAGGGTGAGATTTCTCATAATTAACATGCATTATAAGCTTCTCAATCAACATTATATCACAAGCATATTATTCCACCCATTTTAGCATAAATTCAGATTCAACACGCAGTTCCAATCATACAAGTCATTATGCACAAATTAATAATCAACCAAAGAATTGTAACACTGGAAGACATCCTAACATGTTACAATTCCATGCAAACACAAATGCAAACACAATGCATGTGGTACCAACACGTGACCAATTCACCCAACACTGATCCATCATTAACCGGATACAGCAATCATCGATTCGTCCATAAACACCCAGACACAAATCCAGCTTAACCACCCATCATCACCCGGGTATCGGTTAACGGCAATACAAGTCAAATTCCACACAATGGGAATTAACTTCACCAAAACAATGCATATGCACGCACATCACTAGCATGCAACATCAAATCAATCTATGAAATACATCAATTTATCATAACTGAACCAAAACCAAAAACATGATATCTCAACGATCATGCACACCATCATTAGCAACATAAACATGCCTTTCATTCACACAATACTAATACATCCATCCATCACAGGTTCACTGCTACATACACACCCATGTGCGTTAGCCAATAATCACTTATTCCGGGATTTGACTCATTTTCAAAATAATTTCAGGGTTTAGGAAATCTTTTCATTTTATAAAATAGAGCATTAAATTTAAGAAATAACATCCAAAACGACACTCAAAACGGACTTACGGTTTGAAAGTTCTGAATTTTCAAAGTTTAATATTTTTCGAAAGTTACAGCAGACCCGGTTCCTACATATGCAGGAACCGGTTCCTGCGAAGTTCAAAAATCACGCTTCTGGAAAAATGTATGGGAACCCGGTTTCTACCTATACAGGAACCGGTTCCTACGTGCATTTTTGCCAGTTTTTATAAATTCACACAGTGGAACCCGGTTCCTCCCCACTGGGAACCGGTTCCCACGACCTGCAGAGTCAAATTCTGCACTTTTGACAGCATTTATTCATTCTAAACCAATTCCAAACATACCCATACGAATTACAACATGAGAAACACCAAAACACATCCATTTTACACCATTATAACATCAAACAACATTATTTCATCATTCCTTTTTATCATCTGACACCCTAATGGTTTTCAACCTACAATTCGATGCAATAGGGACAATTCTACGGAACCCTAGAATTACAAACCGGGATTCCCTAACATACTATGATCCATACTATTGAATATCTAAACCGATAATACGAATTAACTAATCGAAATCACCCCTTACCTTGTGGGTTCTTCGAATTCTGACGCTTCCGGTTTTCTCCTTCTTTTTCCTCTTCTCAAATGCACGTATGATGAATATTCCAAAATAACTCTCTTTCTCTTCTTTTTCCTTTTAATACTCCTTTTATTATTCCAATAAAATAATTAAATTAGTAATTAGTAAGAGTAGAGTATTTTACCCCTCACACCCTCTAATCACTCTTCACACCACCAATACTTCTTTCCTTTAATTAATTTAATTAATTCCAATAATCCAAAAATACCAATAATTAAATTTCCAATTAAATTAATAATTAAAAATTCTAATTATTTAATAATCGGATTATTTGGGGTGTCACAGATGTCATCTCCTTGTCGCCTTCCCTCTTTTGCCGCTCCAAATGATTTTGCACGTCTCTAGAAATCTCTAGGATACTCGACGAGCTACTCGTCTCGTCTGAGGAACTTCTCGAGGATTGTGTAGACTCGCTCGAGAGATCGACCCGGGCGTTGTCATCCATAGCACCTGAAAAGAAGAGGAAAAAGATGAGCTCGACATCAATACTAGAACCACCCTTCCACCTCTAATCAAGCGAAAGGGCGCTGGGAAATGAGGATCATGTCCCCGACCAGAACCCTCACTAAGGAGCACCAACGGGAAGAAGTCACAGGAAAATCCATAAGTCCTAAAAGGTCGTCTACGACACACCACGAAGTGCTGGGGAAGATCCCATGGCAGCTCTGGCGATTCTAAACTACAAAATGCTGTCTACCGCCAACACTTCTCAACGGTTTCCTTACAAACGAAACCCTAAGCCCTAATCACATGCATCTCTAAAAAGTAAATGGACAAAATATGAACTAGAGAAAGCGAACGACAGTGGAAACTAAAAACTTGCTAGTTAGTAGAAGAAAAAAGTCTGGAAGTAGAAGCTGCGAGCGACATAACTCGAGAAACATCGGTGGTCGACAGTCGAGCTAATATGAGCAGTTGAGAGAGAAGACGAAAAACACTAAACTCCCTACTCCTCTCGTATTTATAGCATAGGCCATTCGTGCGTACGAGACACACGCCTGGGAAATCCTAGGGTCGTCATTATTACACCATAGCCTCTAGGTCATCATTGTGCCGCTTCGCTAGCACACTTCCCAAAACACGCTACCTTTCCAAATTCAAGGGTCCAAACGACCAACTCCTCATCTCCTCGCGAGAAAGACGCAACGGGCAACACTCATTTCTCCGTAAGACGCGCACTGTTCCACGAGCAGGTGTTAAAGTCATCACTCCTGTACCCAGAAGCAACGACTTGGGGGGCTATTGTTTTGGACTGGCCCGACGGCTTGCATGGGCCCAGTTTAGACATTTCCTTTGATACGGCCCGCACGTCCATGACCCGAACCGCCTGCTATCCGTCGGGCAATATCGACCATTTTCCCTCCCAAGCCAGCATTGACCTAGGATGATCGACGAACATCCTCTCGACCTGCCCGACATCAACGTCGTGCAGGCCCCCAAGAACCGACAGAGAGATGCCCGTAACTGGCCCCCTCCTCGGAACCAACGTCTAGTTACGGACACATCTACCTGGTTTGATCAAGTCCTGGCAGTTACTTGATTTCACGGACCCACATATCTAGGCGTGAAATCAGGAACCAATGGCCACGTGCCAGGGGAATTATATAAACCCTCACACATGTGGGGGCCAGGTATCGAATATTTACTAATCACCACCAATATCTTAACACTTTGCTTGTATCTCCTTGTTTCCACTCTTACTTGATCGTCAGAGTGTCTTGTAGGTACAACCCCTTTTTTCTCCTCGACATCACAGCTCGACTACAGATCATCTTTCGGCCACTTCACAAGTTCTGATCAACCGCTAATATATATATATATATATATATATATATATATATATATATATATATATATATATATATATATATATATATATATATATATATATATATATATATATATATATATATATATATATATATATATATATATATATATATATATATATATATATAGAGAGAGAGAGAATATCCAATAAGAACTAATATTATTGTGAGAAACGAGAGCTAATGATATCAACCGTTAGACACTTAAGATTTAATAGTTTTATATAAAGACCACCTTACTTGATTTTTTTCTATTATATTTAATATTTAAAATTTTCATAAAAAGAATCTCATCATAATTTCATATAAAGACCACTTTACTTGATTTTTCTCTATTATACTTAATATTTTTTATATGTTATCCTAATATTTTATATAAATTAAAGACTAACATTATTCTATTTATTTTTTTTAGAATAAATAAAATAAGTAATAAGATTTAAGTTTCTAGTTTTACAATATCCAAGAGACACCACAATTATAATAATATTCTTATAGTAAAATTTATTTAAAATTGTCACAATTGTATTTGTAAAAATACCAAACTAAAATATGGTAATATTTTCACATTAATCAATCAAACTTAAATATAGATAAATAATTTCACATTTTTTAATATATTTAATCAAATTAATATAGTAGATGAATTAATAATGTGTTTTTATTTAAAATAATCTTAATAGTAAAACATTAAAAAAATAAGAAAATGACTTTATTAATAATATGTTTATTTTATAGATCAATATTTAGAACAATCGACTTGTTTTCATCAAAATAAATTAAAGAACAATATATTTATAATTATGTACAAATAAATTTATACCAATTCAAAAGTATGAATTAAAAACTATGTTAACAGTATTATTCAAATTTTAAATAATGAATAGAACTATAACAATTTTAAGTATAAATAGATATATAATAAATAAAATCAACTTTTTACTATTGAATGTTCTACCATTGTGATTATCTTAATTAAAAGTAAATTATAGACTTATCAAATATATTTTCATTTGATTAAAAATATTAAATAATTTGAAATTAATACGTATATTTTTATTTAGTTGATTATTTTATTTTGTAAGTTCTACTATTGTGACATTGTAAATAAAAGCATATTATTGATTTATTATCTATATTTTAATTTTTTTTAAAAAATAATAGAGAACGTAAAATATTACCTTGATTGATTAATTTATTTGCATATTCAATTTTTTTTTTGTTTTTATAAATTATGCAATTGTAAATCTTTAAAATAAATTTTACTGTTGTGATAATATTATTATAATTGTGGTGCCGTTGAGATATTGACAAACTAAAAATCTAAATTTTATTTTTTATTTTTTATTTTCATAAAAAATAAATAGAAAAGTGTTAGTCTTTAATTTATATCAAATATCAGTATAACAAATAGAAAATATTTATGGTAAGATTCTCTTTTTAAATATTAAATGTAATAGAAAAAAAAAATTAAGTGATGTGCTTTTTATTTGAGGTATGAAGTGTTGTTTCTTTCTGGTATTAGATCAGATGCAGAGCTAATATGCTATTCAGACTCTGATTTGTATGAAGACAGTTGACAGAAGATATACTTCTGGATATTTTTGTTTGTATCTGGAAAGTCCTATTTCTTGGTGCTCCAAGAAACAACTGGTGATTGCGTTGTCAATCTGTGAAGCTCTCAAGAAGAAAGTGTGACTGAAGACCATAAAAGAAGAATTTGATGCTATTGAAAGAAACAAGACTTGAAAGTTAACTGAGCTTCCGAAGGAGAAGAAAAGCATCAGAGTCAGATGGGTCTTCAAGGTGAAATCTGCATTTCTAAATGGAGTATTAGAAGTTGCACAATGTAGCAACCAGAAGCAACTTGGAGATGTTCTAACGAAAGATCTCAAAACCGAACACTTTATTCGTTTGAGGAATGAAATTGGTGTTACTATTTTTTGGTTAGCTGAATATGAATTAATGGATGGTGTTGGAAGTAATTCATATTCAGAAGATGTTGTTGCTTAGAAGCAGTTGAGCTTCAAAGGTTGTTAGTCATAAACTGTAAGCTTATCAAACTACTTATTTAGAAGCAGTTGTTTGATATATTAAGAAGTTGTTGTTAGTCAGAAGCAGATGTTTCTGAGGTTACGCCCAGAAGTATGCTTACCTTATGGGGTTCTGGGTTTTGAGTTTGTTAGCGTAGCCGTTAAGTTTAGTATTTCCTAATTTATACCTTTTAACTTAGTCATTGACTTAATTTTTATTAGGGCCTACGTGACAATTTACTTTGTATATAAATAGACTAGTAGTAACAATCATTTGTATAATTTCTTTTGTAAGCTTTCTAGCCGTCATTGCAGTAAATACATTTTCTCTTACATTTCCTTCATTTATTAATTAACCTTGTGCACTGATAATAATATGGATTAGTTATTATTTTATTGTATGTGTTTAATATGTTTTCTTAACAATAGAATTTTTTTTAAAATTTATACAATTATTTTGCACTCTAATTTTTTTCAATAATATTTTGTTATTTTCTATTTTGTTTGAATTTCTATGATAAATTGGTGACAATTCTGCGGTCCACACTTATATCTGTGCGAACGCACGAGTAACACACTAGTATTATGTGGACGCACGTGTAACCAAGTTAAATTATGTCTGTATGTAAGGGTAACACATCCGTGCCGTGTAAACGCACGGATAATCAGTCCAAAATCCGTGTGAACGCACATGTTAACATACATTACTTTTTAAGATAATATATGAATAATTAGAATATATATTATTGATTTCTTTCTTTTAAAAATCGAAAGTTTGATACAATTTTGATTTTATTTTAAATATATGTCTTTCTTTTAGAATAATAAATTATTTTGATAAAATTATTTTATTTTTTTTATTTACACTTTTATTATATTTTATTTAACTTTTATATTTAACTTTGACTATTTTTATTTTTATTTTATAATTAAATTTAAATATTTTTTATTTTATTTAAATTTTAAAACTAAATTAATAATAATTCTACAGTCCGCATCAAAACTCACGCGGACCCATAAATTTCCCACTAATAATACATATAAAATTACATAGAGCTATTTGAGAGGTAACAATACTATTTATTTTTTCTATGCGTTAATTAGTGTCTTGTTCCTATAATTCATTTTTCTAACAAGTCTGTTCCTTATTTTTACATGCGCAAATAATGTTCTAATTGTAGATCATTATGTAGTACATTTTGCTTATATATTAGTGATTTTAATTGTAATTTATAAAGTATGTTAATGTTCAAACAAATTTTCTATTGCATAGTTGCTAATACAATTTTTTATTAATCTGACCGTTATTTTACACCGAAAATCACTATAATATTTTATATTAACATAAATGACTAATATTAAAAATACCATACTATAATGATAATATTTACTCGTGAGAACGTACATATATCTTACTAATTTATCTTTTAAAGAAGAATAAATAAAATATTACAGAATCAAATTTTCTATGAATTTGATTTCTCTTGACATGTACAAGCAGAGCGGGTTTATCGAGACATTAACAAATTCTTTTTTTTTTTCCATTAATTTTACATCTTCTTTTTATTATTGTTGTTGGCTTGGAATAGATGGAGCAAGTAGCTGACCATAACGTTTATCACAGGACTTTTTTAAATGATTCAATCATCAATTATCTTTTGCTTAATGATCCTAACGATGAACTTCAATACGAGCACTTGACAGTCATATATATATATATATATATATATATATATATATATATATATATATATATATATATATATATATATATATATATATATATATATATATATATATATATATATATTATATGTTGTTATAGTATTTTGAAAATTAAAAGTAATAATAAATACTATATTATGATTCTATATAAATTTTTTTTTTTTTAAATGTCAAATAATTTCTTATACTTTTTTAAAAATTCAGTTTCAGATATAACCTAAGCAATGCTTGAGTATGGATGAAGGTAGGGCGAGCTAGTTCATGTGAAAAAAATGAAAAAGTTAAGGTAATCATACAACTCTTTGTGCTGGCCTCTTAATTCAATATCCTCATACATTTACTAGTAAATGTAGTTGAACAAGCCATTAAATCAAGACAAGCATATCAATGTAATTGGATGAAGTTATATAGTATTTGTATACATCTATTGAAATTATTACTCGCATGTTCATTCTGATGCATCTCAAACTTCTAATATCTTGAGCCTTACATGTCAAAATAATGCAAGTTAAGTTGAATTATATTGATGTTCCTTTTATTAGTTGATATAGAGACAAAAGTGCCCTAGTCTTTTCTTTTGGGGCACAAATTTAGTTTGAAAATGTAATTTTTTTATGTGATCATGTCATGATTATATTGTATAATTAACTTTATTTTTTAGCTCATTTAAACCTGTTTAATTTATAATTATTTTATAATTTTTAAGAGTATTGAAGAAAAGCGTTTACTCCCAAATGGATGAAAAATTTATGAAGACAAAATTATTGTTCCAAAATTGTAGAATTGAGTTGCTAATTTTTAATTTCAATTTACTTAATTTGGTATTTAATTTGTATTTGTCATTTTCATTTAGTTTATTTGGTAACATTAAAATTGACGTATCAATAGTTGATACTATAATAGATATTTTTTGCAATTATAGTTTAATTAAATTTTTGCAATAGATGAAATAAGGTAAAATCAAATTGTATAAATTTTGTTGGCCCATTATTACGTGAACAGTCCAACCATTCGATAAAATTGGAGATTTTTTTTTGGAATAACTTGATATTAATTTTTTTTTTTTTTACAAATAACCATGTTTCAAAAAAATTACGTAAGTAACCATGTTTCAGAAAACCCCACAAGGGAGGAGCCAACCCAGTTGGCGCATGCACTGTGTATTTTGCCCTAGGCGCCATCTCACTTGGCGCCTCTTCTCTCTTAGCCAAGTGAGATGGCGCATGCACTTTAAAAGTGAGAGGAGGCGCCATCTCACTTGGCTCCTAGGGCAAAATGTATTTTTTATAAATAATTCGTCTGTTTCTCCGTCATTTCTCACACTTTCTCGCACTGTTCTCTTATTTTTTTCCCTCTATTATTTGCGTCATGACATCGCCCATGATTTTTACCAGAGATGGTTACATTATTTTCTCTGCCACAAAACCTCCGATGAAAATGAAATTCTGTCACATTCACTCTATGGAGCGTCTGAAGAGGGAGTGAATGCGATGACTAGAGGGGGACATCGAGGATGGGGAACAAATTAGAAGGATCCAGCGAAGACGAACAATAACCTCACTTGCGACAGAAAGACCTAATTTTTGGTTGGAGGAAGTCAAAACAGACAACGACGTAATGTTGATGATGCATGGATCAGATGAAATTGTTTTAACGGTTGTAATTTTGTAGGCGGTTTATCGTGTTTTATTTCTTGTTCGCGCAAGGTTTATTGTAACAAATGCTGCTAATGAAAAACCATAATGTTTACAACTTAAAAAAGTAAAGATGTTTTGTAATACAATTTTTATGTGGTTGAGCCAGTAGCCCGATTCAGATAATTTTTGCGATTGTGTCCGACCTGACGATATAAACCACACTTTCTTTCCAGCTTATCAAGGGAGTCTATTTCAGTTATGATGCACTTACTTTTGGGACGACCCTTTTTATTCCTTCGCATTTGGTCATTGTGCCATACTATTTCTCTATCGTATGCAGGCCAATAATCAGGTTTTGCTACCAAAGGGAAGTTGTTGTTGTATACGTTGAGCAAGGTTTCAGATTTGTAAATGGGAGACAGAAGTTGTAGCGCATCTTGATGAGTATAGGCACACGCAACAATGACATGAGAGCAAGGCATACGAAAGGCTTGAAACTTGCCACAATCGCACCAACGAGAAGGTAGTATAACCCTATACTCTTGTCTTGACAGGCCCTCGTTGTGGTCGATTGTCTCTTTGACAATGAAGTTGTGGTTGTGTTGGTCGAACCGTATAACCAGATGGGTGTTGGCTTTGGCACTTTCTGCCTTAATATACTTCATGCAGTTTTCACTCCATAGTTGTCCAGATTGCAACACAACATTCCATATTTCACCTCTTTTGGCAAACAACGAAGCCATCCTAAAATATGTTGATTTAACCAAAGCAGTTACTGGGAGGTTTCTTATGCCTTTGAATACCCCGTTCATGGATTCAATTAGATTTGTTGTCATGTGGCCCCATTTTTGTCCATTGTCGTATGACCTAGTCCATTTTTCTACCGGAATGTTATCGATCCACCTACCGACGTCCGGATTTGACAAACGGATCTCGTTGCGATAATATTTGAACATAGGTTGTGTCAATGCATATCCCGCATTCATAACCGCTTTCCTAAGAGCTTTGTCTTTGATCTCCCTCGTGAAATTTTGGACGATATGTCTAATACAATAGACATGCGTAGAAGGAGGGTCATTCCAACCGTTTGCAGGATTGTTGTATGCACTTTCAATAGATGCATGTCTATCAGAGATCAAACAGAGATCTGGTTGAGGAGCCACGTGTGTTCGGATATTCTTGAGAAAGAAGCTCCAAGCACCACCAGACTCTCCCTCGACTAGGGAAAAGGCAATTGGGTAAATGTTTTTGTTGCCATCTTGTGCAATAGTCATCAGTAGCGTGCCTTTGTATTTCCCATACAACCAAGTCCCATCAATTTGTATAATTGGTTTGCATGACGCAAACCTTGTGATGCAAGGTTAAAAAGCCCAAAACACTCGACTGAATATTCCATTTCCGTTAAGTTGACTATCATCTGGAGAGTACGCTGGCAGTGTTTTCATAATGTAAACAGTACCCAGAGAATAAGTCTGAAGTGCATTCAGGTAGAGAGGAAGTTCTTGGTATGACTCCTCCCAGTTTCCATATACCTTTTCAATTGCCTTGGTCTTTGCTAACCACGCCTTTCGGTAAGATGGAGTATAGTTAAATACCGTAGTGATGTGGGAGATTATGGTTTTCACCTTCAATGATGGATCTTTGCTGACGAGGGGTAGGATTTCTTGACATATGAGATCATAATTTAGTTTCTGATGATCCAGTGATTGAGTAGAACTGACACACGTGTGGGTGGACATAGAACATATGACCCAATAATCACCTCTTAATTTGTATGATGCAGTGACCTTGAACATACAATCTAGGTGGATACACTTGATCTTGTACCTTTCTGGATTTACACGGTCCACCTTAAAATCGACCGAGTTGAGCATGTGAAATTTTTTATGACTCGGATACATTCTTCTCTATTACGAAATTTTTCTTTCTCTTTTAAGTTTTCATCCGACTGCATATACGGATTGAAAAGTAAATCAGATGGCGGTTCATCTCCGCCCATGTTGAAGTTTGTCATGTGCGGAGGTGGTGTGTAGATCTTGTTTGAAGGAATACCGGGTATCCCATCGTCTTCGGAATCATTGTTGACCATGTCGTCAAACTCTAACTCGTCATCTTCTTCTTCTTTATCAGCGACATCTACTTCTGCTTGTTCGGTCTCCAGAGGATCAACCACTTGTGACAGCTGAGGCTCTCGCAGCATAATGTACAACTCAATAGAGTCGTACCCAGAATACTCATGACTGGAAAACATATTTTGAAGGTCCTCTTCATCTTGAACCTCAACCTTATAAAATATTATTTGGTTGTTACCAAAAAAACCGGATTCTGATAAAAGATTTGTGTCACGGGACCTCGTCCAAGTTTGGCCTCCAATCATTTTTTGAAATACAAGAAATTGGCTTTCATGTTTAAAAAAATCGGATGTTCTCGATGTCTCTAAAAAAAACCCAGAGGTGGGACAAATGTATGTCTCACCGTTGAAATATCCATTGATCACATATTGGGGTGCAGAGGCCATTGTGTATGACTGTTTGAAGGTTTGAAGTATTTAAGTTAATAGCTTGAATTTTTTAATGTTCTAGTGTTTGAGTGATTAAATGTATGAGTGTTTTGATAAATGTAAGATTAAATAGGTTGTACTGAATTTGAATAAACCAACAATAAGCAACCTCTAATTCGCCTCCCTTCACGTCCAATCGCGTTATATGCATGCAGAGATGCCTTCTCCAAGGCTGTCACCTAGCCTGCACCTACACTGTAACCCATGCCACCTCTTATTCACCAACAGGGATGGCAACACCTTTCATTTTTGTACTCTTTCGCCAAGTCCAATGGCGCATCCCTTCATGTCCAATCGTGTTACATGCATACAGAAATGCCTTCTCCAAGGCTGTCACCTAGCCTGCACCTACACTGCAACCCATGCCACCTTTTATTCGCCAACAGGGATGGCGACACCTTTCATTTTTGTACTCTTTCTCCAAGTCCAATGGCGCCTCCCTTCACGTCCAATCGTATTACATGCATGCAGAGATGCCTTCTCCAAGGTTGTCACCTAGCCTGCACCTACACTGCAACCCATGCCACCTTTTATTCGCCAACAGGGATGGCGACACCTTTCATTTTTGTACTCTTTCGCCAAGTCCAATGGCGCATCCCTTCACGTCCAATCGTGTTACATGCATGCAAATATGTCTTCTCCAAGGCTGTCACCTAGCCTGCACCTACACTGTAACCCATGCCACCTCTTATTCGCCAACAGGGATGGCGACACCTTTCATTTTTGTACTCTTTTGCCAAGTCTAATGGCGGCTCCCTTCACGTCCAATCGTGTTACATGCATGCAGAGATGCCTTCTCCAAGGCTGTCACCTAGCCTGCACCTACACTGCAACCCATGCCACCACTTATTCGCCAACATGGATGGCGACACCTTTCATTTTTGTACTCTTTCGCCAAGTCCAATGGCGCCTCCCTTCACGTCCAATCGTGTTACATGCATGCAGAGATGCCTTCTCGAAGGCTGTCACCTAGCCTGCACCTACACTGCAAGAGTGACACTTATCATGCATGCATGCACCCACCTACCACCTCACTTACTCTGATAAAATTTTGCTTATAAATACAGAGCCTCACATACTTATATTGCATCCACAATCGTCTCACTCTCTGCTACAAACGCTTTCATAATCTCATACAATTTCAAACTCTTTCATAATCTCAGACAATTTCAACAATGGCTCTTCTCACAATGGGAGATTCTCACAGAGGTACAAGGGACAATATTGCAGCGTTTGTAAGTTTCTTGTATACTTATACATTTTTCATACTTCTATTAATGCTTTATTCATCTTACCTACTCTTACACTTTTTACATTCTTAACTTAGGATACTAAAAGATTCAGAATCCAGTCACACAACTACCTTGCTCCCTACCCGTTGATCATACCCTATCTCAAATACGCAGGTTTCAGAAACGTTATAAAGATCTCCAACTGCACGATTGATTCAAAGTTCATACTTGCAATGTTGGAAAGGAGGAGACCAGAGACCCATATATTTCATATACAATAGGTGAATGTACCGTCACACTAGAGGACGTGTACATGTTATTGGGCTTCTCTGTCAACGGTAAGGCGATTAACGGATCGGTTCAACAACTCAATTCTCTGTGTGAAGAATTGTTGGGAAGGGCTATGGTTGAAGGTGGTGGTGCGAGAGGTCAGGGTATACTACTTACTGAGCTAAAAAATCATTATGCGACTCTGGAATTGAACGAAAATTCCTCCGAGCTAGCTAAGGTAATAAAAGCTAGAAATTATATAATGATACTATTTGGAACCTTTTTATTTCCCAAAAGTACGAGAAATAGTGTAAATTTTATGTATTTAAATTTACTTAGAGACTTCGAAAAAACTAGAAAGTATAGTTGGGGTTCTGCTGTTTTAGCCCATCTATACAGTTCTTTGTGTAAAAATGCAATCAAGGAAAAATGTACATTTTATGGCTGCGCTTTTTTACTTCAAACCTGGGGTTGATGGAGAATGGAGTCCCTAAACCCCGTCAACAACAACGCATTCGTTTTCCCATACGCAACAAAGTAAGTCATCAACTTATATCATTTATTACTATTCATCTCTTCACCAAATATATGATAAAAATAAAATATTTTTCAATTCCTTTAGGTACTGCGTGAGGGATATGGATTACGGCAAGAATCCAAGATTCAATGTCGCTCTATATCGCAATCTATTGGATCACCTTGACCCGGATGATGTACGTCATACCTTTCAACTTTTCTACTTTTAAATTATTTATTTATTACGTTTTCATTAAGCTGATTTAATTTTATCTGCAGTTTGTCTGGAGACCATATTTGGGTTTGGACCATGAACCAAACTCCAAGGATGCAGCAATTTGGAGCGCAAAGACTGCAATCATACGGTTCAATGTTGTGGAGATGCACCACAGCGACCGTGTCAAGATGCAGTTTTGAATGCATCAAGAGATACCCTGCGATCCGACTTATTTGTCCCCGTGGCATCTCAAAAGGGTCGACGCCCAATAGGGTCTTACCAACTGGAAAGATTTTGCTCCAGAATGGTGTAAGATGTGGCAGAGGCGTCACCGACATGTCTTGCAATTCCTAATTTTCCTCAACCATGGTAATATGCGACACACGAATCTATATTTAGCTTGGTACAGATCGGATAGTACCCCAGAAATGCACGTGTCTCATTTAAGGTATTTGGTTGACCCACGAACACAATAGGCACAACCCTCATTTCCTCAACAACAAACCCAACACACATCAACCTCCCACCAACCCCCCGACGAAACAGAACCACAAACACCCAACCACAGTCACCACCACAATACGATTACACCCACATGACCCACAACCAACCACAATCACCACCTCAGTACCAATACCCCCATATACCTCACACCCAACCACAATTTCAATCACAATACCAATACACCCGCATACCCCACACACAATTCCAGTCTTCTACATATCCTAATATGGGCCCCTCAACATCTAACCTTAGCCCTGATCTGGGATTGTACGAAGATTATGAACCAACCGACCCAACTTACCATCAACCACAACATAACCAAAGCACCCAACATTCCCAATACCAAACACCCCAAGATTCATTTCCTTTCTACCCCCCGCACTCAGACGACTAGTGCGACAGATCAACCATGGAACCCCACCCCCCACCAACGCGACCAAACTTTAAGGGTATGGACAACCGACTGTACCAAAGCGGATCTTCTAGATATGGAGATCTGACCGATTTCATGGATCTGGAACGCATTGACTTCGCAGGGCCATCGATCCTGCCACAACAGGAAACGCGACGAAACCCAGCACGGGAAAGGCGAGGACGGGGATGCGGAACCGGGGGTCATTACCGGGTTCCAGGGACCACTGATTAATCTGTATTTTTTTATGTAATCGTTATGTGCGTAATTATATTATGTAAATAAAAAGTCAATTTTCTTGATCCTATATCGTTTACGTAACGTACCGCATTTAAAATAAAAAATGCGAAAAATTGTCCGCCTTTTGCACTAAGACGCAATCTTACTTGGCTTAGGGCAAACCTTTTACACATAAGCGCCAAGTGAGATGGCGCCCCCCTTTAAAATAAGATGCATGCGCCAAATGAGTTGACTCATCCCTTATGAGATTTTCTAAAACATGGTTATTTGTGTAATTTTCTCCGAAATATGATTATTTGTGATTTTTTTTTTAATACCTAATTATTCCAAAAAAAAAAAATCAAAATTGGAGGTGATAAAATTGAAGGTAATTAACGCATTCAAAATCGAATCAGTTCAAAAATTGGACAAAATTGAACTTTGAAATTCCAACTGCAAATTAATCTTAAAAACGGTGGATGATTCTTTAAACCTAACCCGACTCATTGTCGATCCTCTAATAATATACATCTTCATACATCATTTTTGAAACAAAGTCATGTTCAAGCTCATGACATGTGGACACAAATTTTATATTTTTTATCAAAAAATAATATTTATTATAATAAAAAACAGTTAAATATTTTATCAAACTTCATAACAATAAAGAGAGTTTGATGTGAATCATGTTGATATTAGTTGATTTAAGAAATAAAATATTTATAAAAAAAAATTATACTGATTTTTAGAAAAAATTTATACTTATTTTTTATGTTAGCCTGACTGAGAGGGTAAAAAATTATATCCAATCTCCAATTTTATTTTTAAGTTATACTCATTTTGATTTTTTGTCCGATTTAAACTTTGTTTTGATTAGTAGAAGGTAAATAATGTGATGATATTCACTCATATTTTAATTTTAATTGAACTTAAAATGACATTAAAAAATATCTTGTCAACTATTAGTGTTTGAGACATCTTTTATTTGTAATATAATATTAAAAAATAATTAAAATAATTTCACATATTTAAAAAATATGTGCAAAGAAATATTGCACTGATCAATAATAATCTACAACATAATATTCTTTCCCATATTACATTCTATTTGCAAAATGGAAATTGTTCAATAATATTATGTCGAATAATATTTTAAACAATAACTACAATAATAACAAGAAAATATTTAATAATATTATGTTGAATAATATTTCAAAGTGATATCTATGAGACAAGACTTAACTGAAGAAAATATATAAAACTCGTGTTTTATTAATTTATAAAACACATAAAAACATATTCAATATATCATTAATTAAAAATAAATTTTAAGTAAAAAAAAAATCACACATTTACTCGCATTCTGCTAAATTAAATATAAATTTTAAATTAAATATAACTTTAAATACTATGCGTTTCATTCAAAACACCGATTACATAAATGAACCACCGATATATCTTATAAATAATGCATATGTCTCTTATTCTTTACTTATTAAATATGTCTCTCTAAAATGAACTGTATTTATTTTATATTTGTTTAAATATAAAAAATATGTGATTTTTTTTTTTTTCTATGAAGAAGTATGGAATGAAGTGTATTTTATTTTACATTTGTTTAAATATAAAAAATGATAGAATAGATGAAGATAAATAAGAGACTGAAAAAATAAATGATGGTGTTGATGTTTCTTGTTTAACTTCCAAGTGCTAGCTAAAATGTAATTTATAATTTATCAAATAACAATATAAAAAAATTATAAAATTTAATATAATTATTTAAAAAAATAATTATTTGATAGATAATATATACACAATATATAAATATAGTAAATATAATATGGATTAGAGTTTATAATAGCTTTTTCTTTTTAACCTATATAACATTTTGATCGTACTTGATCAGAAGAGATTGTCAAGACTCATGAGCTTTAAGTCAAGTAGTGGTTGAATGTGAATTGAGTGGAGTACCTGCAAGATACTCTGATGTCAAAGTAAGATTTAAAGTAAGTGCAAGTAGAATATGAGAGTATGGATGAATCAATGAATACAGGATCCTCTCAAGTGATAGGGTATTTATAGTCCCCAGTGTTGGGCCAATGTCTTTAGTAATGGGCCACGCTGAGGCCAAATAATGAAGATTGTCAGGGTTTACACGGTGTACAGAGTCCAGTACGTGGTCTCCTTTCTGGTCAACTGCCCCTAGAAAACAGGGAAGTTGGATCTGTTATTCTCGAAGGACAAAATAACGATGTTAAGGACACGAGTCATGTTCTCCTAGTGGACAAGTGGGGAAATGCCCAACAATCCTTAGTTTGAGCTGCACGCTTTTGGGCCTTTGTAAAGGCGCTGAATTAGGCCTCCCCAATAGTGGGACAAGTGTCGGCCTAGTCCAGAACATGATCCCCCAAGTTATTACTCTTAGGAAAAAGGGTGATGACTAGAGATTAATTCAAGTGTCGGGGAAGTGTTGCCCGAGTGGGGAAAATTGCCACGTCGAGGACGGCTCTGTGATTCACGTCGAGGGGGACTCAGAAATTCGCGTGCGGCGTGCTTGACCAGCCCAGGGAGAACTTAATGGCCGAATTCATCTTCTGCTCGTATCAATGCGGTGCCCGTTAGGGACCCAGATTCGCAGGTACGCAAGGAGTTCCATTGAGTGCGCGGCTTCGATGTGTCCATATGTAAGGCATTGTAATTATGTCGAGCGTTTGCCCTCCATCGAGAGTGGAACGACATCGATGTACCAGTATGTAAGGCGTTGTAATGATGTCGAGCTTTTGCCCGCCACCGAGAGTGGAATGGTGCTAGAGCATGGTTTTATGTGAGACTGTTGTGGGCGACGCGTCCTCTCGCGAGCCCCACGTAGCAGTTGTTTGAGGCGCCGTCATTATATAAGGAAGTCTAAGAGCCCAAGTAATGATGACATTTCACATGCTACCTCGTGAGGTGAAAGTTATCTATAAAAAGGGGAATCAGGATGTTCATTTGTCATTTCCATGCTCTCTCATCTCCTCTCTCCTACGTTCGTTCGTGGATCTGCTGCTCTAATGCCACTGTAGATGTCTCCAATGATAATTATCTTCAAGTAAGTAATTTCATCTTGATCGTGTTTTTTCTTAGATTTTTTTAGATTAAACGCTTGGGTTTTTCCATGAACGGATAAACCTCTGGATGAAGATTCATGGGTTCTTAAATGAATCTCCATGGATGTTCATCTAAGTTCATGGATGTGGATGAAGATTCATATGTCCAGAATTTTGTTCTGACTTGCATTTGGGTCGTCCCCCCAAATAGTGGGGAGGATTTTGGCAACTTGCCCGTTCGGCAAAATGTCCCTGCGTAGGGCGTCAACCACTTTGGTGTTGGCTTTCAGGGGCTTGGGTCGAGGTGTATTCCTCAATGCATTCATCACCATTTCACTTGATTTGCGGTGGAATGGTGAATTTGATGACGTCGAATTCACTATTTCCCCTGCTTTTCAGGTACGATGGCACAACCATTCAAGGAAGATATTGTGCCCGATACCAACGAGGGTGACATTATGGTCGCGGACAATCCATTGGCTTAGGTTGCACCTGAGCCCTGGGATAAAAGGTCGTGTTTTTCGCAGGATGCTTCTGATGTGTTCAACGCCCCCGAGGATCGAGCAGAGGGTGCCCCCGCCAACTGGGTGCTTCAAATCCCTCATCAAAGTCGAAGGATATGCTCGGCATTCCCAGCAAACTGTTTCCCTATATACGAGTTTGTTTTCAAATAAGTGGGGATGTGTTTTCCCTTTAACGATTTCCAAGTGGGGGTTATCCAATGGTTGTAACTGGCACCTTCCCATCTTCATCCGAATGCGCTCGCGTTTATGTGATTGTTCGAGCTAGTATGAAAATATCTCAAGATTGGTGCCACTTTAACCCTTTTTTTCCGTATCTTTCACCTGTAACGGCAGAGCATTGGAGAGCGACAGACCTGGGTGTCGTTCAAATAGTTCAGAAAACTCTTCCGACCGTACCTTGAATCTGTGTTCAACTTCAAAGAGAGGTATTTCGTCGTGAAGCCTCTTACTGATGCGGCCGTGGTTTCTTTGTAAGACTGCTCGAAAGAGGTCGATAGTGGTCGGACAATGGCTCGATTAAAGGTGAAGTTTCCTTTTGAGTGGCAATGGAAACATTTTTAGCAGAAGTCTGAGTATTACGCGGTGAAGTTTGAGGACTTAGATGCCCAGGATAAGCTTTCTTACGAAAAGCTAGTGGCTTATGTCAAGATCTTCTCCCTGGCAAAGTGTGCGGACATAATTTTATGTTTGTACTTTTGTATTAAGGACTAACAATTTCTTGTTGATTGCAGACCAGATGGCGACCCTCTCCGAACGTTTGCTCAAGTTAAGGCCCAAGAATGCATCCAACTTGGGGCCTAAAAATTGGGTTGCTCAGCTTCAAGAACAGGCCAAAACTTCTACCCGTCTAAGCGGTTCATCTTCCCCTTCGGGGACCTAGGCCCCCCTCCCGAACAACAGGCAAAAAGGAAACGCGTGGAGGACCCCGAGCATGTTGCGCCTGTCGAAAGGGACAAGTGTGTCAAGATGGTTTTTGTGTTGCCTCCATGCTATCTAAATCGAGGTATCTTCAGCGGGGAGAGTTCCTTAGGTCTCCATGAGGAGGAGAGGGAAGCCGTACTGTCCGAGGATAAAGAAACCCGGCAGAAAAATTTGTCAGAAGATGTGGCCGCCATGATGAGGGTTCTTGAAAACGCTTTGATGTTGAATGATGAGGTTGCGGTCTCCCGGACCGCTCTTGATAAAGCATATGCCCAAATCCAAAAGTTGAAGGGAATTAATGAAAAGATGAAGGGTGATATTCTCAACCATGAGACGAATTACGAAGCGCATATCCAACTCCTCAAGGATTTGAACAAGCTAAGGCGTTAACTGGAGGCTGAAACTAAGGAGAACGAGTGACTGGCCGCTCAGATAAAGGATTCGGAGGAGATCGTGGCGCCTACCGATGAAGAGATTGACATGGAGAAATCCCTTGAGACTAGGAAATATTTGTTTGCTTGGACTCATGTGCTCGATCAAGACGTCGTGGATACTCTTAGTTATGGCTTCAATGCAGCCGTGGAGCAGCTCAAGATCCTTAACCAAGGCGTCGAGCTGGTGGTCGAAGGTGCGGGGCCATTTAACCAGGTGGTTGATGGGAAGATATTTTATCCCCCCGAGGATAATCCCAGAGAAGAGAGTGACGACGAGGATGATGATATCCGAGATTGAGTTTCCGGGCCAGCGTTCCCGTTTGTTTATTTGTCCTGCGTGCCAGTTTTTGTTTTCACCTGGATTGGGGGTCTGCATGCCCATATTTTTGTAAATTTTTTGACAAGGGCTTCGTCCGATTATCTTTGTTCGGGCCTGCCTGCCCTATGTTTTGTAATATTCCGATAACGTCGGCCTTCATGGTCGACTCTTGTATTCGGGCCTGCATGCCCTATGTTTTGTAATATTTGAACAACATCGGCCTTCATGGTCGGCTATTGTAAATGCCTTTATTTCGCCTCTCTATTGTATGTTATATATTTACTTGTCGTTGTGCTTGATTTATTTATTTCGTGAAATGTGGAATTTCTATAAGTAGAGGTTTGTGCTCGACCTTAATTATGGTCGACACATGCTGGGATGTATCGAGGAAGCGGGGTAGAAGTTCATTTAGACAAGGTCAAGGCCGCGGTCGAGGCCTTGAATTCGTGGCGTGAACTGTCCATCGTAAGATGGGTGTTCTTCCTATTGGGTACTTCGACGGTGGACCCCTCGGTTAAGGTGTCCCAGTCGGGCTATGGTTCCGCTCGACCAATGAGAAAAAATCCACCTTTCGTTATTGGTTGGAGGCTATGTTCGTACCTTAACATGCTTCCTTGGCCGAGCGAGCCCTATCGTTTGTCAGAGAAGGCACGTCGACTGTGGTGTCCCAATGTTAATCAGGGACCTAACTGTAATATTTTTTTAGCTTTGTAGCGTTTCACGGTCAAGGTAGTGGTTCTCTACTTAGGCGTTCGAGATGGTAGTCTCCAGTGCGCATTGCTCTACAAACGCGATAAGGTCCTTCCAAGTTGGCGGCCAACTTTCTTTCACGGGAATCTTTCTAATTTCTCTGCAAGACTAGGCTGCTGGTTTGGAATTCACGTTTTATGACTTTGGTGTCATGACGTCGGGCTATCTTCTATTTCAGTGTGGCTTCATGAAGAGTTGCTCCTGATCGTATTTCTTCGACCAGGTCGAGCTCTTCCCTTAGGTCCTCGTTATTTAGTTCCTCGTCTAAAGGACTTCAGTTCGTCTAGATGGCTATAGGATTTCCACGGGGATGAGTGCTTCAGTGTCATAGGCTAGTTGAAACAGGGTTTTTGTTGGTCGTCGAGTGTGGCGTCGTGCGGTATGCCCATAGGACATTGTGTAGCTCTTTGATCCACCCCTTTTTACTTCGCCTAACCTGTGCTTGAGTCCTCGTAAGATGACTCTATTCGTGGCCTCGGCTTGCCCGTTGGTTTAAGGGTGTTCGACGGACGTGAAGTGTTGTTTGGTGTCGAGCTTGGAGATGAACTCTTGGAAGCTTTGGTCAGTGAGCTGTGTCCCGTTGTCGGTGACGAGCGCTTGTGGTATTTCGAATTAGGAAAGCACGTTTCATTTGTAGAAATGAAGGATGTTATGTGATGTGATTCTGGGCAGGGCTTCGGCCTCTATCCACCTTGTGAAATAGTTGACGGGCACGATCAAGAACTTATTTTGATATGATCCTTTTATGAACGGTCCGAGTATGTCCATTTCCCACCAGGCGAACGGCCACGGGTGTTATACCCCAATTTTCGTCCCTAAGATTCCTCTATCATCTCATATCAACCCAATCATATCAAGATCACACTAGGGTTTAATTCTTCTCCCTATCTTTAGGTTTTCTCACGAGGGATCACCAAGCACTTTGATTTGTATATTGAGGTCATATTTATCTTGTGTTGATTAACTTTTAACTAACAAATATAATGAATGTTTTCTCCAAACGATGATACTATAGGTGAGGGAACAACACACTTCATCAGGTTGATTCATAGGTTCATGAGTTTATTTCCATGCCTTCTTCAACAAAGCTTCATTAAAATTTAAGCTTCATCATTGAGAGTGCTTTAAAGAAATGTCATGACAAGGTCTACTATGATTCATCATTCTTCAATTGCCAAAGGAAGTCAAAAGATGCAAGATTTCATCAAAAAAGTTTGACCTAATTGGTCAAGTTCTTGATTCTTTGATCACAAGTGCATAACTCCCTCAATTATCAACATTTGGAAGTGGTTTTTGTTGCTATAGGTTCTTATTATCATCCACAACAACATCTCTTCACATAGAAAGAGTATTTGTACAAGAATGACTGTCAATGTTGAAAGGGGTTCCCAAGCCATTTTGATGCTCTAGGAGTTAGGGTTTTAGACTTCTAAGGGCTGTATATTGTCCATCTTTTGAGATTTTTGGGTGATTCCAAAGATATGCTTCACCTTAAGGGGTTATCAACAAATCACTTCAAAAGTTTCAAGCAAATTTTGTATGAAAAATCACTAATGATTGAGAAAGATTACAAGTCCTCTAGATAGGCCATCAAATTCCCTTATGTGACTTCAAAGGGTAATAACTTGACCAATTTTTATCTTCTTGAGCCCATTATTTTTCCATAATTATCTTAAGAGTGTGAACTTTTACTCTTCTTTTATGTGCAAAACTTGAAAATGGATAGAAGATGCCTTAAGAGCTCAAAAGATTATAGGTCACCTTATAAATTTTCATCAAATTCAAAGGATCATAACTTGTCCATATTTGGAATTTTTTTAGTGTTACAAGTTTCAGAATACTATTTAAGGAGTCCAATTCAAGCTAGCATCATTGATCAAAGAAAATTTTGGAATAAGACCTTGTTTGGAGTCAAAACATTTTGGGTCATTTTTGAAGAAAAACTTAGAATTTTTCTAAGTATAAAAGTCAACACCTTTTTTCTGATTTTGACCAAGCACAACTTCTAGATCAAGCATCCAAATGATCCCTTTCTTGGAACATTATAAAGAATGTTACCTCATATTTCTAATGCATCAATAATAAGGTCTTAAGGTTCCTTAAATCGTGCACACCATGAGTTCAAAGTCAGCTACTTGAAATTGAATTTTCCTTCCTAGTCAGAATTTGAAATCCATGTTTTTCCTTCTAAACACAAAGTTTTCATGCATTTTTGCTTCTAATCATGTTTATCAACTTTCCAAAAGAATTTAGCATCATGAAACGCGGGTTTTGGTTGAGTTTTGATGCTAAGCAAGTCACACATTACTCGTGTTTCAGATTCACTCAATTACGCTCCCATTTGCACGCTTAAGCATTGCCTCATCCTCTCCTATAAATAAGATGCACATTCCACCTATTTCCACAAGCTTTTGATATCCAATTAACCCCTGCCAAGATCTCATTTTAACTCTTAAGGCTTGAATTAATTTTCTCATTTCCACTATCCAAATCACCAAAAGCTCCATTTAGTTAGCTCCACTGAACTTCTCTGAAGCTAACCATACTCTTACATTCAAGAATCGTGACCTATTTTGAGCTACAGAAGTCCAGTTTCAGAGAAACTTTCTGCTACTTTGTTCAGGTAGATTTCTTAGTCAAATTAATCCAAATAAAAGACTAATCTACTCTCCTCATCCTTCTGATTCTCATGCTTCTTACAATTTGTGATTTCATTAAGATTTGAGTGAGATATTCTAGAACTTCGTGCTCGCTATTATTTCTGCTTTTTTTCAAATCAAGCCTTGCGCAGTTTATATAAATTTGGCGCGAGGGTACCATTAGAATCGTCTTGAAGAGACGAATCTAATGGTACCACTTTGGTTGGCTAATTTTACAGTGTGTGGAACTCCAATCTAGGGCGCTTGGAGGTTGAAGATGACCTACGTGTCGTGCTTCAACCAATGATGGCGTGACATGTAATGTTTTTGAATCCTATGTGGTGTGTTTGCTTTTTCATACGCGTGTTTTGAGAGCCCTTGGATCTGATTACTTTCATTAGTCAAACTTCATCCAACACGCCAGATTTTTAGTTGTTTTTAATTATTAAAAAGTGATCCGGTGTAATTTTCAAGGCTGAGCATGATATGCACAGCGTGCCTGATCCTTTGGATCTGTTTACTGGCGTTTTTTTTACTCTCATCCAATGGTCCACATTTTTTGACTTTATTTTCATTTTCTGATTTTTTATATTTAATTATTTTAAACTTCAAAAAATCATAGAAAATTCATTTCTGACCCAAAAATTATGAAAAAATTCACAAAAATATTTTTGATATCAACCTGGTTAGAGGGGATCTGGTGAAGATGCATGGTAATCTATGTGAATTCAGCTATTATACGCACAACCATGCTGGTTGTAGTATTTTAAGTAAAGATATCCAGGGATGGGATAAAGTAAAAGCTGATCTTCAAGAAATGATGAACGAAGGTCTCATTCATATAATCAGGCCAAGGGATGAGTATAAATAAGATGTGAATATGGTCTATGGATGTCCCGATGAATTCCATATTTTTGATGTGAATTATATGAATGATGATTTGGAACAGCTACACGCTACATTATGTCACATGGATGGCCAAGAAAACACCATTATGGGTATTGTCAAATCTGTTGTAGGGATTCTCGTGGTTGTTCTATCGTAAGAAGGGGCGTTCAATTATTATTAGATAATGGTACTATCAAGGTCTCAGGAAATAAAGATGATTATAACGGGGTTAATGTGATTGAATATTACTCGGTCGAGACCATGTCAGATGATGAATATGTTTCTGCAGATGAGTTCTTTTCTTCTGATGAAGATATATTCTCCAACAATGATTCTGTGATGTCTAAATATTCTGAAGAAGGGGTGAATGTTATTATTCCGTGTTTTGGTTTTCCCGCCCCTATAGAGATTGAGTACCATAGCAAGCCAGTTGTTGCTCTAGTGGTTATTTTCCTGCCTGGTCCTGTCCCATATAAATCAAATACAACCGTGCCATATAAATATAATGCGGCTATCCTGGAAGATTGTGATAATACCTATCCAACCTTTGTCTGATGTTAAGAATATTGCTGAAGCCAATCGAGTGACCCGTAGTGGTCGAGTTTTTGCCCGTGTCATTCGAGGGAATGTTAATTCTGATAAAAGGGTTATTGAAAGTACTGAACCTAGGAAAACAGTGGGAGAATCTAGTGGCACTGCTTTGGAAAAGGATATGGACGACTTGTTGAAAATTATCAAGATAAGTGACTACAAGATTATAGATTAATTGTTGCAAACTCTTTCTAAGATATCCATTCTAGCCTTGTTAATGAACTCTTATGCCCATCGGGAATCTCTGATGAGAGTGTTGGATCAAGCTTTTGTGGAAAGTGATATGTCTCTGGACCAGTTCAGCAATGTTGTGAGGAATATTACATCTTGTAATAATCTGAGCTTTTGTGATGACGAATTTCTCGGTGAAGGAAGGAACCGTAACCTGGCTCTCCATATCTCCATAAATTGTAAGAATGACTCATTATCTAATGTGCTGATTGACAATGGGTCTGCTTCGAATGTCATACCAAGGAGTACACTCATGAAGCTTAAGTATGAGGGAACTCCCATGCGACCAAGTGGCATAATAGTGAAAGCTTTTGATGGTTCGAGGAATTCTATCATCGGAGAAGTAGATTTTCCTATTCACATTGGTTCGCACTTATTTTAGATTACTTTATAGGTTATGGATATTGTTCCCGCCTACAACTATTTGTTGGGATGACCATGGATCCACGAAGCAGGAGCTGTTACTTCAACCTTGCACCAGAAGATGAAATTTGTTCGTGAAGGAAATTTGGTCATCGTGAATGGAGAGAAAGATCTATTTCTATCCCTTTTGTCTTCCTTTAGCATTGTAGAAGTTAACGAAGCCGTTGTTGGAACTCAGTTTCAAGATTTGTCCATTGATAATGTAAGGAAGAATGAGAATTCTATAGCCTCGTTTAAGGATGCACAACAGGTGGTGCGGAAAGGCCCTAGAAAGGTTTAGGGGCAGGTCATCAATCCTCCTGTGAACAGGAATGGCACTTGTTGTACCCCAAAATTTTCCCTCTCATTTACCAAGACTTTTCTCACAAGATTTCTTTAACTCAAGACTGGATTAAGATTTTGTCAACTCAAGACATTTCATCATACACTGATGACCCAAAATTAGGGTTTGATATTGCACAAGGATTTAGACTATCAATGCTTCATGTGACTTTCAAACATCATTATGGATCTCTAAGATTACTCATGACAAGTTTCAAGTCTTGAACCATATTTTTGATCAGTCAATTGGACAGTTGACCTAAAAATCAACTGTATTGGGAAAAAGTCAACCATGGCCAATTTACAGTCAAACTTCATAATTTTTTATCCACATCAACATTTTAAACTTATATGTATCATTTGGTCAAGTTTGGATCACATTTCCTCAAGAAATTTGACCAAATCATTAAAAGGGCAAAATGGTCAAAATTAGGGTTTTGATTGAAGAAGGGCAATTTCTGGTTTTTTTAACCTAGCAAATGACCAATTGAGTTAAAGCATGATTTCAAGGATTCAATTTCATCATCTTGACCTAATATCATGGTTCAAAACCTTGCAATTTCATTGGATTGACAGATGAAATTTGCAGTCAACTGATCAAAAGTCAACTGTACACTGAAAAGTCAAACTTTGACTTTTTGGTCAAAATCAAGTGCCAAGAGTCACAATTCATCAAAACATGTCAAAATGTGAAACTTGTTCATCAAGAAATCCAAATTTGAAGATTAGGGTTTAAATTTGAAAATTTTCTTAACTTAAAATTTTTTCTAAGTTTAGAAAATTTCTTATTTTTCCCCTCAACTTTAGGCCATTGTTTCACCATGATGCATAATGATTCAAAGAAAGTTCCCAACATGAAAGTTGTAGACCTCCATGAAATCTACAACTTTTCTTCACACACTTTTTCCTAAATATGCTTGTATCTCAAGATATAAATTTATGAATACATACTCATGAACTAAACAACTTAGTGAAATTTTGCCCTAATTTAGGCAGGTTTTGGACCCAACTTCATGGAAATTTTTCACCTAATTCCAAGAGGTATCTTGAAATGAATTTCAAAGATGAGTTATAGAGAATATTTCAATATTTCCAAAATGTCCAAGAACTCCTCAAGATCATTTTTGAGTAGGGAGAATCGAAGAGATGAAGTTGGCAATTTCTCACTTTTGGTTCAAGCCATTTCATGAAGAAAAAAGTTCCAATCAATACCTATGCTTCCTAATCCATGCTATACAGGTCCCAAACTTGTTTCTTACTCCTTAATTTAATGCTTAATCAGTTGAAAAATCTTTGATCCAAGCCTTAGAGCCATTACCCAAGTTATAATTCCATAAATGACATAAAGTGACCATTGCCATTTTGAAAAAGCTCAACTTTTGCCACTTTCCAATTCTTGAGCATTGAACCTGTCTCCATTGCACATATAAGTCTTACAGGCCTAAAGAAAATTGTACAAGTATATACCAACCCTAAGCAAACCAGTACAAGCATGTTAAGCCTTGTCCTTTCACTTTGCTTCAAAAGCAAGAAAGTGTGCAAAAAGGCTAGGATTGACAAACCTGTGGAAGAGCTGACTTAGGACCTTCTCCATACTAATATACAAACATATTACAACACAAGACACGATTACTTGAAGCCTGAAACACTCCCAAACTCAAAAACACCAGAAAACTGTCAAGACTTGCAGTTTTTGCATAAGCATACCAATCTCTCATTTGGCTCGTGCGTTTCAAGTCTTGATCATCAAAACACCTTACCTACTTGATATCTAACTCATCCAGACCCTCATCCCTGTACTGTAACCCCTTCTCCATCATCTGCCATTTTTGTTTTCAAAGCTTGCAGGTTGACTTGTACAAAGAGTTTTAGACACTTTCAAAGCAAGGCAAGGGTTGAAACACACTCAGGGAAGCTCAAGCAAGCTCAAGCAATCATCAGGCCTTCATCAAACTCACTCCAACTCCATCCACGTTTTCAACTGAAAAAGGTAAAAATCTCAACTTCTATCTCTTTATACAGGCAACCATTGGCCACGATTTGTGAATAAACAATATAGTCCTCATTGCAACGAAGCTGTACATACATTTATCTTGCATTTATTTGGCCTGAGTTGAGAGAATTTTGAACTTGAAGTTTTCTGGAAAAATTAGGTTTAGATTTAGGGCTTTTAAAATTCATCTTGATCTTTGATTGTTAGCTTACATGAATTATATGGTTAGAATCGTGAGACCAAATGCTACAACTTTCATGTTATGAGTTTTCATTTTCATGGAAGAATGAGAGAGTTACAGGACATCTGGCCAGCTTGGGGAAGAAGATGAAGTACATGGCAAGGACCTTGTTCATGTTATGTTATTTTTGTTTCACTTAAATCAACGGATGTATAGCCACCCCAGTGGCAAGGTAGCGCGCTGGTGAGACCCATGTCCTGGGTTCGAACCTTGGCGCTACCTTTTGTTTTTTTCACATTTTTTCCACTTTCAGTTTTGGATTTTTGTAGGTTTGGGCCTTCACGTTGGGCTTGGCTGTTTTTTCTAACTTTCACCACTTGATTATTCAAGACACCCCCCTTGCCCAACTATTTTTATATATTTATTTTATTTGTTTTATTTTCATTTTAGTTTGTTAGATATTTTCTTTAATGCATAAAAAATCCTAAAAATATAAATTTGATAATATTGCATTTTTATTTTATTTTAATTTATTTTTCACATAAAAATATATTTTATCTTCAATATATATTATTTGTTTTGCTTAATAAACTTGTAAATTATAATTAAAATATGTTTAGTATAATTTATTTATTTCCTTTTCATCCCATACTTATAAATATTTATTTTTGCATATATAAAAACTTTATATTTTTTATATAATATTATTTATTTATTTATTTATTTATTTATTTACATTTTAAAAATTAATTTCTTTTCCTTATATTTTTAGGTTTAGGTTAAAATTTCTTTTCACATAAAAAAGACAAAAAAACAAAACAAAATATTTTTCTTGCATGCACATAATATTGCATATTTAAATATTGTATATTATTTATTCTAATATTTATACAAATTCGATTTGGTTGTAAAAATTTATTTACGTTTACATTCTTGCAAATCCCCATTAAAATTTGTATTCCCCCCTCCCATAAAATTGTTGTAATAGCTTAGTAATATTTACATTATACAATTTACCGCTTTACATGCCATGATTAGTAATTAGGGTTTATATGGTAAGATCAAAACAAAGCAAAATAGAAAATCCTAAATACAAGATAAAATCAAAAGCATGAAAATGACACACTTGCACACAAGCATCCTTAGGGTTTCTCCACTTGGTTACCTTATATATAAAAATAGCCATGTTACGCATACGAAGTATCTTGGCAAAACAAAACAAATATAAGATCATAGTCCCTCGATGACGCTATTCAAAGTTGCCTTACAAAATGATCTTGGTCCCTCAAAATGCTAAGATACTTTGCAAACATTGCTAATCATGGTTATACAATGACCCACGCTCGTCCCATTTGCATCCAAAGATAGGGTTGCTTACCAAATCAATGGTAAGACAACAATGTCAAAGGAATAGAAAATGAACAAAAAGACATTTGAGTAGGTAGATTACTTCTAGTTACTTGCTCTATTTCCAAACAAACTATCCTTGCTATTTTCAAAATAAACACACACATTACCAAACATCTTACAAACATTGAAAACATTTTCAAAAGACAACATCTTTGTATACATTCTTACGAACGAGAATCATTACAAAGATTGCCTAAACAATGGCCTCTTTTACAAAATACTTTCAAAAACCATACCAAACACATTTTCAAACAACAAAAGCAAGTGATCTAGCAAGTAACTAAGAGCCCATGGAAAACCATGGATGAAAAGGGTGCTAATACCTTCCCTTTTCATAATCTACCCCCCGAACTCGAGAAAACATCTCAAAGGTCTTTCCTGTGCTTTTTCACCTTTCCTTTTGGATAAAAGAAAAGTCGGTGGCGACTCTTGCTAACCGCAACATTTGCGATAAAACGCAAAACCCTCAAGTCAGTTCTCCCACCGTATCACAGAACTGGCGATTCTGCTGGGGACATTAAATGAAAGTGGGGTTACCTTAGGGCTAGATCACATTTATTTGCTTACATTGTTTGACTTGTTTGCTTTACATTATGGTTCTTTGTTTGAGTTTGAATCCTCCACCCGGATTTGGGAAACATTATAGGTAAATAACAACACATTATGGAAACTGTGCGGGGTATACCGACATGGTCTAAGCAATAGCTATGTTAGTGTGACATATTTGTGGGTACCGGTAGCCTTTGAGTTAATCAAGGAGAATACGGGGCCGCTGAATGATGTCATGAAGCACTAATGAACTTCTATAACCCTTTACTTGACCAACTTGGCCTTTAGGATATAGTGAGATGAATGGCTTTGGTGCAGTCCGAAGTTGGTAGATACTCGATACTACACTCATTGAGGGTTGGTTTCTTGGGATATTTCGGTCGCCATTAAAGAGGCTTGAGCTAAAACAATGACCAAGGAAACAGTCCAATGATATTGAGCTCCTTAGAACCCGGTTACTATTACTAGGACAAGATTAAGCCAACTAACTTCAAGAGGGTACTTACCTATAAAGCCCCATGCAAGCCTAAACTAAGAACTTGTTTGTTTTTCTTGTATATACATACTTGTACATAACATCATGGACATCATGAACATCATATGCATCCATTAACCATTTCAAGGATTTTGGAGATTCATCTTTGTTCTTGTTTTGTAGGATATGGATTCACTTCGCAGGAAAACTATCCAAATCAACCTTGTAAGAGTTCCTCCATAACTCAAGGAGCTAGCTTCAAGTATCCCTGAGAACTCTCCGTTCACCGAGAGGCATGGTCGTCTACTCAACTTGGTCATCTCCAACACAAATGAGGATATGATAAAGGTGCTCTTCCAGTTCTCTGATCCTTTGCATCATTGCTTCACATTCCCTGACTATCAGCTTGTGCCTACTTTGGAAGAATTCTCTCAACTATTGAGGATTCCCATTCTCAATCAACTACCTTTCAACGTTACGGAAAAAGATCCAAAGCCTGAAGAGATTGCTCAAGCTCTACACTTGCACTCATCTGATGTCACAACCCATTGGGAAACTAGAAGTGGTGTCAAAGGCTTCTTAGCAAAGTTTCTGTTTGAGAAGGCCCAAAGCTGTTGGAATTCCCTAGACCTAGAAGCTTTTGAGGAAATTGTGGCTCTTCTTATCTACGGGATGGTCTTGTTCCCCAATCCTGACCAACTCATAGATGTGAGTGTCGTCAAAATCTTTAAATCACGCAATCCAGTGCCTATATTACTAGGGGATATCGTGCACTCTTTTCACACTCGCACAATGAGGAAAATAGGTGTCCTTATGTGTTGTACTCCTATCCTGGCAAGATGGTTTATTTCTCATCTTCCCCAATCAGTCTTAAAGAATGAGCAAGGATTAAGGTGGTCACAAAGGTTAATGATGCTCAAACATTCAGATATTCATTGGTGCTCTCGATCCAAAGAGAATGTTATCATTGTTAACCGTTGTGGGGAATTCCCTAATGTCCCTCTACTTGGCATTAGGGGAGGTATCACCTACAACCCATGCTTAGCTCCAAGACAGTTTGGTTATGCCCGAAGGGATGGCCTGCACAAGATGTTGATTCAAGGCTTGGTATTCGACTACGACAACGACGATCAAGGTCTTCGCCAGAGATTCATCCGAGCTTGGAGGATGCTAAACAAGGTGGATAGCAAGACTTTGGGACACAAGAATTCCATCCCTCTTGAGCCTTACCTCAAGTGGGTATGAACCTGCGCTCAAAGTCTTATGATGCCTTATCCTTCCATTCTCTCGGTGATCATCGAGCCTGTTAAGGAAGGAGAAGTTCCATACACTATCCTACACCCTGACATGCCCACATCTCTTGAAGACCTACAAAGGGATTGGATACAACTCAAAGGAGAGCGAGATACTTTCGAAGCCCAATTCTATGCAAGCAAGAAGAAGGTTTTGAAACTCACTAGGCTACTTCATGAGGAGCAGGCTCTAAATGCCTACATAGCACCAAAGAGGATGCGCACTACTTTTTTATCTTAGAGTTTTGTATTATTTATCCCAAGGGGAATTGATGTACTCAAACTCTATTTTATTAATATAACGTGTGTTTCTTTTTATTTAAAACAAACTTGAATTTTTAAAATCCTTGAAAACATTGCATATGTACACATCATTCATCATAACATAAACAGGTCTTTTGCAACGAGTTTCCTCATCTCTCTAATGTTTATTTCAGTAAGATGGATCTCGAACAGACAGTCAAAGATCTTCAAGCTCAAAACATGCAGTTTCAACAGTTACTCACAACCCTGGCCAAAGGACAAGAGGAGTTAAAGACTCTGTTGGCCAAAGAGAAAAAGAAGAAAGAGAAGAAACCAACTGGTGTTGTAATCATGGGGAGAAGATTTCAAGGACAAACTAGAAGAACCTTGAATTTCGCAGCAACATCTGATGAAGGAGAAGGGAAAGGAAAAGAAACAACAGTTGCATCAGAATCTGAAGAGGAGGAAGAAAAGGAAGATTACTCCGAGGAACAGTATCCTCCTGCAGATGATAAGTATATACATCTTGAAGAGCGCTTGAGCGCTATGGAAATACAAAGGGTACCAGGTCTAGACTTTGAAGAATTGGGACTAGTGCCAGGAATTGTGATCCCACCAAAGTTCAAAGTGCCATTGTTTGCAAAATATGATGAGGTGTCATGTCCTAAAATGCACCTCCGATCATATGTGAGAAAGATTCAGCCGCACTCCACCGATAAAGACCCGTGGGTGCATTTTTTCCAGGATAGTTTATCCAGAACACAACTCGATTGGTTTTACCAATTAGAAAGGGCCGACGTCCACAACTGGGAATACCTTGCCACAACTTTCTATAAACAATACCAATATAATGCAGATTTGGCGCCTACCCATACTCAACTTCAGAGTATGGCTATGGCTTTAAATGAGGGTTTCAAAGATTACGCGCAGAAATGGAGAGATCTAGCTGGGAGAGTGCAACCCCCTCTGTCTAAAATGGAGTTGGTAGATATGTTCTTAGGCACTCTATCGGGCCCTTTCTTTAACCATTTGATTGGGAGCTCATCTGCTGGGTTTACTGAGTTAATATTAACCGGAGAAAGGGTGGAAGCTGGCATAAAAAGTGGAAAGATTCAGAAGGATTCGTCTGCCTCTATAGCTGTGAGAAAGCCTTTCACCGGGAAGAAGGAGGTATCTGCTGTTTACCCACAAAGGAACCAAGGAAAAAGTGAACGCCGACCAATGGTGGGGGCCGTTATGATCCCAAAACCTACATCTGATCAACCAAGAGGTAACCAATCGAGGGTGGAAAGGCCAGTCTGGCAATTCACCAGAATTAATATGACTCTAGCCCAGGTTTTACCACATCTTCTGAAATCTAATCTGGAAACTTTAAAGGAAGCTCCAAAGAATCCCAACACTGCGTCCCCTCATTATCACCCAAATGCCAGGTGCGCATATCATTCTGAAAGTTCGGTCATGACACTAACAACTGTTGGGCCTTGAAAAACAAAATTCAAGACCTTATAGATGCAAAAGAGATTGAGTTTGATGCGCCCGAGAAACCAAACGTCATTTCCGCTTCTATGCCTAGGCATGGTCACAACACCAATGCTATCGAAGAAGATTTGTTTGTTACCACAGTGGATAAAATCTTGACTCCGCTCCCAATCATTAAGATAAACTTGTTGAAAGCTGGTGTATTTGTAACGAAGACTGCCATCTTTGCTTATCCTCACCAACTGTTTTCCCTTTGTTGAAGGCAGGCATTCAACGCTTGATAGACAACCAAGAGATTCTATTTGAAAACGCTCCTGTTTCACCTGTTCCTGTTGAAGACGTTTCAATCATAACCATCTCCGCCAATCCTTCCAGGGTCCCCAAAAGACCCGTTAGGATTACATCGGTTCCAAAAACTACTCCTCTCATAATCACAATGCCCAGGCCGATCCCGTATGAATCAGACAAAACAGTACCGTGGAATTACGGTGGAGACATCTACTACCATGGTATCAAATAAGATGGGTTGGACGCCGAAGAAATGAGCTCCAAAGAAGAAGACTCCGACATTAGCAATATTGCCAGAACCAATAAGATTACCCGTAGCGGTAGAATCTTCTCTCCAGAAATTTCCCCTCAAAAGGCAGTTTTTGGACTCGTGGCTATTCCAAAGGTTACCTCCATACCCATAATCATATCTGCAAGTGCTCCTACTGGAAAAGATGACAAAACCCCTGCTGTTATCCCTACCAAAACTTTTACTGCTGAAATTCGAGGAAAAAGTATTCAAGAAGAGCCTGTCCGAACGAAGGCTCAACCACTGACTATCCCTGAAACCTCTAAAAAGGAAATGGAGGAGATCCTGAGGATAATAAAGAAGAGTGACTATGACGTGGTTGAACAGTTGGGGAAAACTCCCTCCCAAATCTCCATGCTGGCATTGTTGCTGTGTTCTGAGGCACATGCGAAAGCTCTAGTGAAGTTTCTGAAGACAGCCCATGTGCCACAAGAGACGTCTGCTGACCAATTTCAAGATTGTGTGGCCAGTTTGATAGCTGATAACGGCCTAGGCTTCTCTGATGCTGATTTGACAACAAGAGGGATAAACCACAACGAGGCATTACATGTCTCTGTGGAGTGTAGAGGAACAACTCTGGCCCATGTCTTGGTGGACACTGGCTCATCTTTGAACGTTTTACCAAAGAAAGCTCTTGACAGATTGGATTGCGAAGGACTGACATTGAAACCCAGTAACATAGTTGTGAGAGAATTTGATGGCTCAAAGAGGATGGTCCACGGGGAGGTGGACATCCCCATAAAGGTGGGGACTCAGACTTTCAACTCAACTTTCTATGTAATGGACATCCGCCCCTCTTACTCCTGTCTGCTAGGACAGCCCTGGATCCATAATGTCGGTGCTGTCACCTCTACACTACACCAGATGCTGAAATACTCGGTCCATGGAAAGATTATCACTGTCCACGGAGAGGAAGAGTACATGATTAGCCACCTAAATTCTTTCCGGTATGTGGAATTGGATGGCGAGTTCATTGAAACTCCTTTTTTCAACATTTCGAAGAAGTCTCTCAAGAGGTAGCAGTAACCAAGACAGTATCCCAGATCCCCAAGATCACGAGACCTCCGCTTCGGATGTCATCTCTAAAGGACGCCAAGGCAGTAGTAGGGGATGGTGGGTGCACCATCTGGGGGCAACTTCCAGACATTTCGTATAAATCTGGCAAGTTTGGCTTAGGGTTTACTTCAAGTGCTCAGAAGGCTGTGCGCCGTGCCCGTGCTGGAGGGCCACCTTTGAAGATTAGCAACCGAGAGGTCAACACAGTGGAAGATGGTGAATAAGATGGCAGCTTGGAGGATTGGATATTTCCTACTGTCAACGGAGGACTTCGCAATTGGGAAGCCAGAGACTTTGTCCCAATAACTTTCATCTCTCAGTAATTTATCTTTTACATTTCTGTTGGACTTGTAATATTCACAAACAATTCACACATTTTAAACCTTGTGTCTTACCCAAGGCGCAATGGTCCATTTGTAAGGGTTTTCATTTCATCTTCATATGACATTCAATGAATCATGGACGTTTTTTCACATACAAACCTTTTGTGCTCATTGTCTTTCTTTTACATTTTATTGTTTAAAGATGGATATACCCTTACACACACCCACACTCACAAATGCAGGTACCCCTCCATTCCGAATCCCATGGGTAATGATACTGCTATGGCCTTTAGTGATTTTGAAGATCTAATCTACCAAGCCGAAGACAAAGGTGAGGAAGATTGTGAAGTACCAGGGGAATTGGCCAGACTACTACAACAAGAGGAAAGAGCTATTCAGCCTCATGAGGAACCGGTGGATACGATCAACTTGGGTACCGAGGAGAATAAAAAGGAAATCAAGGTGGGTGCTAATCTAGAGCCGAGTGTCAAGGAGCGTCTAATTCAGCTATTGCATGATTATGTCGAGATCTTTGCCTGGTCGTACGAAGACATGCCAGGACTTGATGCAGACATTGTGGTACATCGTCTGCCCACAAGAGAAGACTGTCCACCAGTAAAAAAAAAGTCCGCCATGTGAGACCTGACATGTCAGAGAAGATCAAAGCGGAAGTCATGAAACAATTCAATGCTGGATTCTTGGCTGTCACTTCCTATCCTCAATGGATTGCCAACATTGTTCTCGTGCCTAAAAAGGACGGAAAAGTCCGAATGTGTGTGGATTATAGAGATTTAAATAGGGCCAGCCCTAAAGATGATTTTCCACTTCCCCACATCGATGTCCTGGTTGACAATACGGCCCAGCACAAAGTGTTTTCCTTCATGGACGGATTCTCAGGTTACAACCAAATCAAAATGGCACCTGAGGACATGGAGAAAACTATATTTGTCACACAGTGGGGCATATTCTGCTATAAAGTGATGCCATTCAGACTAAAGAATGCTGGGGAAACCTATCAACGCGCCATGGTAGCCTTATTTCATGATATGATACATCATGAGATAGAGGTCTATGTATATGACATGATAACCCGATCGCAAACTGAAGAGGAGCACCTTGATCATTTGCGAAAGTTGTTTGAGAGACTGAAGAAGTATAAGCTAAGATTGAACCCAAACAAGTGCACATTCGGAGTCCGGTCCGGTAAACTCTTAGGTTTTTTCGTCAGTAACAAAGGAATCGAGGTTGATCCTGCCAAGGTTAAAGCGATACAAGAAATGCCTGCTCCTTGTACTGAGAAGGAAGTCAGAGGATTCCTGGGACGCATGAATTATATTGCCAGATTCATTTCTCACCTGACAGCTACTTGTGAGCCAATCTTCAAACTATTGAAGAAAGATCAAGTAGTCAAATGGAATGATGAATGCCAGATTTCTTTTGACAAGATCAAAGAGTACTTACAAGAGCCTCCTGTTTTGATGCCACCAGTCGAGGGAAGACCATTGATCATGTATCTGACTGTTTTAGAGAACTCAATGGGGTGTGTATTGGGGAAGCATGACGAGTCTGTATGAAAAGAGCACACTATTTACTACCTGAGCAAAAAGTTTACCGACTGTGAAACCAGATATTCACTGATCGAGAAAACTTGTTGTGCTCTGGCATGGGCTGCTCGCCGGCTAAGACAGTATATGTTGACTCATAGTACTTTGTTGATATCTAAGATGGATCCGATAAAGTACATCTTCGAAAAGCCCGCTCTGTCTGGGAGGATAGCTAGATGGAAGATGATCCTAACCGAATATGACATACAATACACTATCTAGAAAGCTATAAAGGGAAGTGTGCTAGTTGATCATCTTGCTCATCAAGCTGTAGAAGATTATCAGTCCATGAAATTTGAATTCCCGGATGAAGACATCATGACATTAGACAACTGTGAAGAAATAAGACCATATGATGGACCTGAACAAGGATCCCGATGGACCCTGTTCTTTGACGGGGCATCTAATGCACTTGGTAATGGTATCGGCGTTGTACTCATATCTCCAGAAGGGTGTCATACTCCCTTTACTGCCAGGCTTTTCTTCAACTGTACGAACAACATGGTGGAATACAAAACATGCATCTTTGGTCTCAGAGCTGCCATAGATTTGGGAATCAAATCCTTAGATGTATTCAGAGATTCAGCTTTGGTCATCATCCAGATAAAAGGAGAATGGGATACTAAGCACCCAAATCTTATCCCTTACAAAGAACATGTTTTGAAATTGCTACCATATTTAAGGAGATTACCTTTGATCACTTCCCGCGAGAAGAAAATAAGCTAGCAGATGCTCTAGCCACAATGTTATCTATGTTTAAACTTAATTTGGATAACGAGGCTCTCCAAATCACCATTGAACGAATGGATGAACCATCACACTGTCATGAGATTAATACTGAAGAGGTAGTGGACCAGCCTTGGTTTCATGAAGTCAAGAGGCATCTCGAGGCTCAAGAATATCCAGAAGGAGCTTCAATCAACGATAAAAAGTTCCTAAGGAGATTCTCTGCTAAGTTCTTCCTGAGTAATGGCATCCTATACAAATGCAATCATGACTCCATTCTGCTCCGGTGCTTGGATAAGATTGAGTCTGAAAAGATCATGGCTGAATTACATGAAGGTACTTTTGGCACTCACTCTAGTGGGCATACGATGGCAAAGAAAATACTACGGGCAGGCTATTATTGGTCTACCATGGAAGCAGACTACTATCAACACTCTCGAACCTGTCATAAGTGTCAAATTTATGCTGACAAGGTGCATGTACCTCCGTTCCTCTGAATGTTTTGATGGCTCCTTGGCCCTTTTCTATGTGGGGAATTGATATGATTGGGGAGATCAAGCCTACAACCTCCAATGGACACCGCTTCATTCTAGTGGCCATTAACTATTTTACAAAGTGGGTCGAAGCAGCTTCCTTCGCATCCGTTACTAAGAATGTTGTTGCCCGCTTCATCAAGCAAAATCTCATTTGCCGTTACGGTATCCCAGAAAGGATCATCACTGATAATGGTACAAACCTTAATAATACTATGATCACCGCCTTGTGTGAGCAGTTCAAGATTCCGCATCATAATTCGTCCCCCTATCGGCCAAAGATGAATGGTTCCATCGAAGATGCAAATAAAAACATTAAAAAGATCATGCAGAAAATGACAGTCATCTACAAGGACAGGCATGAGATGCTACCATTTTCTCTCCACGGGTATCGTACCACGGCTCGCACATCAACTGGGGCAACACCCTATTCTTTGGTTTATGGCATGGAGGCTGTCTTGCCTATTGAGGTTCAGATCCCCTCTTTGAGAATTATGAGGGATGCAAGTTTGAGTGAGGAAGATTAGATCCAGACTCGACTTGATCAATTGAACTTAATTGATGAAAAGAGACTTGCTGCTGTTTGCCATGGTCAGATGTATCAAAAACGGATGATTAAGGCTTTCAACAAGAAAGTCAGACGCCAAGTATATCAAGTTGGAGATCTAGTGATCAAACGTATTATTTTACCACAAAGTGATTCCAGGGGCAAATGGACTCCTACCTATGAAGGACCATTTGTAATCAAGAATATATTCTCCGGTGGGGCAATGATCTTAACCACCATGGACGGCGACGACCTGCCACACCCTGCGAACGCGAACATAGTCAAAAGATACTACGCATAAAAGACCCGCTAGGTTGAAACACCTAGGCAAAAAAAGGGCATCCCAGCGAACCAAAAAGGTTCAGGCAAAAATTAGGGATAAAATAAAAAAAATATGTATACCCGACAAGTTGAAAACCCGAAAGGGCGACTTGGGAAAAAAGGGTTTCCCGGTGGACTGAAAACCCGAAAGGGCGGTCTAGGAAAAAGTTAGGGAATTGAAGCGTATGACTATGTCCCGTCGGATCACTTTGTGGACAATCTCTTAACTTCCACTGACAAAACTTGGAGTTTCTAATCAATTCAATCATCTTCGGACGAAGCAACAAATAGACAAGATGCTCAGAGATACGAAGGTTATAGCATAATGGGAACCCCATGGGATTATTACACATAGCTATCTTTCTTTGTATATAGTTTTCTTGCTTTTTATGGCACCATTATCTTACTAGGATGTCTGTCTCCTTTGTACAAAATACTTATTCAAAGTTTAAATACAAATATATCTCTTTAAAAGTACAGAAAACTATTTGTTTTTTTTCTTTACACTTGTGTTTTATTTGCAAAAACGTCCAATGATTCATTAATGAACATATGCATTTGAACATAATTACTGTTTACAAATAAACAAAATGAGAAAGACAATTACTGATAGGTTGAAAGGATAGGAAAACGTCTTTAGGCTATTCCATAAACAATCCCCACAGTACGTCATTTAAACCCCCAGCGGAACTAACATTTCAAATTATTAATCCCCAGTAGAGATCGTCAAATTTCTCAGAATTCCTTAAGCAGTATATGGCATTGCTTTCACAACAGAATTCTGATACTCATTCAGATTTCAAGTTCAGATACACTCCAGAAACGGATGCCATTTTGATACTCATTCAGATTTCAAGTTCAGATACAGTTCAGATACGCTCCAGACACAGATTCCATTCTGATACTCATTCAGATTTCAAGTTCATATACAATACAGATACGCTCCAGACACGGATGCCATTCTAGTACTCATTCAGATTTCAAGTTCATATACAGTACATATACGCTCCAGACATGGATGCCATTCTGATGCTCATACATATTCAGAAGTCAGATACAATACGGATACGTGCCAGACATGAATGCCATTCTGATGCTTAGTCAAAATCAACTATCAGATACAGTTCAGACACGCTCCATACATGGACTCCGTTTTGATACTCATTCTCTCAGCTTACAATTAACAATTCAACAAACATTTTTGGATGGCATCTACAAGCCCATCTCCAACAAGATTTTATCACTTCTCTAGATGGCATCTTTAAACCCATTCCCTCAACTACACATTGTCGAGTGCAAATTTATGGGCACTCTAGTGTCCAATCATCTTTCACCTTCGAGTCACGAATGACAAAACTCGCCAATCTAACTCTTCAAGTTTAAGAAGATTGAACAGGGGCAGCTGTTGTACCCCAAAATTTGCCCTCTCATTTACCAAGACTTTTCTCACAAGATTTCTTTGACTCAAGACTGGATTAGAGTTTGGTCAGCTCAAGACATTTCATCATGCACTGATGATCCAAAATTAGGGTTTGATATTGCACAAGGATTTTTATACTATCAATGCTTCATGTGACTTTCAAACATCATTATGGATCTCTAAGATTACTCATGACAAGTTTCAAGCCTTGAACCATATTTTTGATCAGTCAATTGGACAGTTGACCTAAAAATCAGCTGTATTGGGAAAAAGTCAACCATGACCAATTTAAAGTCAAACTTCATAATTTTTTATCCACATCAACATTTTAAACTTATATGTATCATTTGGTCAAGTTTGGATCACATTTCCTCAAGAAATTTGACCAAATCATCAAAAGGGCAAAATGGTCAAAATTAGGGTTTTGATTGAGGAAGGGCAATTTCTAGTTTTTTTAACCTAGAAAATGACCAATTGAGTTAAATCATGATTTCAAGGATTCAATTGCATCATATTGACCTAATAGCATGGTTCAAAATCTTGCAATTTCATTGGATTGACAGATGAAATTTACAATCAACTGATCAAAAGTCAACTGTACACTTAAAAGTCAAACTTTGACTTTTTGGTCAAAATCAAGTTCCAAGAGTCACAATTCATAAAAACATGTAAAAATGTGAAACTTGTTCATCAATAAATCCAAATTTGAAGATTAGGGTTTAAATTTGAAAATTTTCTTAACTTAGAAAATTTTCTAAGTTTAGAAAATTTCTAATTTTTTTCTCAACTTTAGGCTATTGTTTCACCATGATGCATAATGATTCAAAGAAAGTTCCCAACATGAAAGTTGTAGAACTCCATTAAGTATACAACTTTTCTTCACACACTTTTCCCTAAAGATGCTTGGATCTCAAGATATAAATTTATGAATACATGCTCATGAACTAAATAACTTAGTGAAATTTTGCCCTAATTTAGGCAGGTTTTGGACCCAACTTCATGGAAAATTTTCACCTAGTTCCAAGAGGTATCTTGAAATGAATTTCAAAGATGAGTTATAGAGCATATTGCAAGCTTTCCAAAATGTCTAAGAACTCCTCAAGATCATTTTTGAGTAGGGAGAATCTAAGAGATGAAGTTGGCAATTTCTCACTTTTGGTTCAAGCCATTTCATGAAGAACAAAGTTCCAATCAGTACCTATGTTGCCTAATCCATGCTTTACAGGTCCCAAACTTGTTTCTTACTCCTTAATTTAATGTTTACTCAGTTGACAAAGCTTTGATCCAAGCCTCAGAGCCATTACCCATTGTAATTCCATAAATGGCATAAAGTGACCATTGCCATTTTGAAAAAGCTCAACTTTTGCCACTTTCCAATTCTTGAGCATTGAACCTGTCTCCATTGCACATATAAGTCTTACAGGCCTAAAGTAAATTGTACAAGTATATATCAACCCTAATCAAGCCAGTACAAGCATGTTAAGCCTTGTCCTTTCACTTTGCTTTAAAAGCAAGAAAGTGTGCAAAAAGGCTAGGATTGACAAACCTGTGGAAGAGCTGACTTAGGACCTTCTCCATACTAATATACAAATATAATACAACACAAGACATGGTAACTTGAAGCCTGAAACACTCCCAAACTCAAAAACACCAGAAAACTGTCAAGACTTGTAGATTTTGCATAAGCATACCAATCTCTTATTTGGCTCGTGTGTTTTAAGTCTTGATAATCAAAACACCTTACCTACTTGATATCTAACTGTTCCAAACCCTCATCCATGTACTGTAACCCCTTCTCCATCATCTGCCATTTTTGTTTTCAAATCTTGCAGGTTGACTTGTACAAAGAGTTCCAGACACTTTCAAAGCAAGGCAACAGTTGGAACACACTCAGGGAAGCTCAAGCAAGCTCAAGCAATCATCAGGCCTTCATCAAACTCACTCCAACGCCATCCATGATTTCAACTGAAAGAGGTAAAAATCTCAACTTCTATCTCTTTATACATGCAACCATTGGCCATGATTTGTGAATAAATAATGTAGTCCTCATTGCCACGAAGCTGTACATACATTTATCTTGCAATTATTTGGCCTGAGTTGAGAGAATTTTGAACTTGAAGTTTTCTGGAAAAATTAGGTTTAGATTTAGGGCTTTTAAAATTCATCTTGATCTTTGATTGTTAGCTTATATGACTTATATGGTTAGAATCGTGAGACCAAATGCTACAACTTTCATGTTATGAGTTTTCATTTTCATGGAAGAATGAGAGAGTTACAGGACATCTGGTCAGCTTGGGGAAGAAGATGAAGTACAGGGCAAGGACCTTGTTCATGTTATGCTATTTTTGTTTCACTTAAATCAATGGATGTATAGCCACCCCAGTGGCAAGGTAGCGCGCTGGTGAGAGCCATGTCCTGGGTTTGAACCTTGGCGCTACCTTTTGTTTTTTCACATTTTTTCCACTTTCAGTTTTGGCTTTTTGCAGGTTTGGGCCTCCACGTTAGGCTTGGCTATTTTTTCTAACTTTCACCACTTGATTATTCAAGACACCCCCCTTGCCCAACTATTTATATATTTTTATTTTATTTGTTTTATTTTCATTTTAGTTTGTTAAATATTTTCTTTAATGCATAAAAAATCCTAAAAATATAAATTTGATAATATTGCATTTTTATTTCATTTTAATTTATTTTTCACATAAAAATATATTTTATCTTCAATATATATTATTTGTTTTTCTTAATAAACTTGTAAATTATAATTAAAATATGTTTAGAATAATTTATTTATTTCCTTTTCATCCCATACTTATAAATATTTATTTTTGCATATATAAAAACTTTGTATTTTTTATACAATATTATTTATTTATTTTTTAACATAAAAAATACATAAAAAATAGTACATAAGAACTTTATTTTCTTTTAAATAGAAATTAAGGTTAAACCTTCCTTTTAAAAATTACTTTCTTTTCCTTATATTTTTAGGTTTAGGTTAAAATTTCTTTTCACATAAAAAAGACAAAAAAACAAAACAAAATCTTTTTCTTGCATGCACATAATATTGCATATTTAAATATTGTATATCATTTATTCTAATATTCGTACAAATTCAATTTGGTTGTAATAATTTATTTAGGTTTACATTCTTGCAAATCCCCATTCAAATTTGTATTCCCCCCTCCCATAAAATTGTTGTAATAGCTTAGTAATATTTACATTATGAAATTTACCGCTTTACATGCCATGATTAGTAATTAGGGTTTGTATGGTAAGATCAAAACAAAGCAAAATAGAAAACCCTAAATAAAAGATAAAATCAAAAGCATGAAAATGATCACTTGCACACAAGCATCCTTAGGGTTTCTCCACTTTGTTGCCTTATATATAAAAATAGCCATGTTACGCATGCGAAATATCTTGGCAAAATAAAACAAATATAAGATCATAGTCCCTCGATGATGCTATTCAAAGTTGCCTTACAAAACGATCTTGGTCCCTCAAAATGCTAAGATACTTTGAAAACATTGCTAATCATGGTTATACGATGACCCACACTCGTCCCATTTACATCCAAAGATAGGGTTACTTACCAAATCAATGGTAAGACAACAATGTCAAAGGAATAGAAAATGAACAAGAAAGACATTTGAGTAGGTAGATTACTTCTAGTTACTTTCTCTATTTCCAAACAAACTATCCTTGCTATTTTCAAAACAAACACACACATTTCCTAACATCTTATAAACATTGAAAACATTTTCAAAAGACAACGTCTTTGTATACATTCTTACAAACGAGAATCATTACAAAGATTTCCTAAACAATGGCCTCTTTTACAAAATACTTTCAAAAACCATACCAAACACATTTTCAAACAACAAAAGCAAGTGATCTAGCAAGTAACTAAGAGCCCATGGAAAACCATGGATGAAAATGGTGCTAATACCTTCCCTTTTTATAATCTACCCCCCGAACTCGAGAAAACATCTCAAAGGTATTTCTTGTGCTTTTTCACCTTTCCTTTTGGATAAAAGAAAAGTCGTTGGCGACTCTTGCTAACCGCAACATTTGCGATAAAACGCAAAACCCTCAAGTCAGTTCTCCCACCGTATCACATCACTGGTCTGGATTTCTCCATGAAGAATGATATCGTGAAGCCAAAGTCTGCTTTGGGCAAATATCAAGACATCTTTCACAATGGAGGTTATCTTCATCCAACTACTCCAAGGATCAACGCTATTCTGGAAGGTGAATCATAGCAAGAGATGCCGAACTACGTGACATATGAAGTCATGGTCCAAAATTGGATCACTATTGATGTTCTTTCTTGCATTCACATTTCAAAGTAATTTGTTTTTTGTTAGTCTTTTCAAAAATCTTTCACTCTGCCCAAGGTGAAAGTATTGATGTTGTATGGGCATATATGTTGTTTTGATTTTTAAAATCATTAATAAAAGTTGTTTTTGATTCCCAAATTATGTCTTTATTCTCTGCTTTTTCTTGGAAAATGGTAATCACAAAAATCCTTTCAAAGTAAATAATAACTATAAATAAATCTACATAATCACTTGCTATATGTGTCAGTTTCTAAAATCAATCATAAATCATATGTGCAGATGAATTAAAAAACCTGTTGAGTACAATGACCCTGCACCCTCCCCCAACTTGAATATCCTGCATATGTGGCCGAAGAAGAAGAATATGATGAAATCCCAGAAGAGGTTTCACGGTTTCTTGAGCGCGGGGAAATCACCATTCAGTCGTATAAATAGCCGTTGGAGACGATCAATTTGGATACAGAGGAAGATCCAAAAGAATCAAGATTGGAGCATTGCTTCATCCCGATGTGAAGTGTAGATTGATTGAATTGTTGAAAGAGTATGTGGATATCTTTGCTTGGTCTTATCAAGACATGCCTGAGTTGGATACTGATATTTTGGAACATCATTTGCCGCTAAATTCATAATACCCACCAATCAAACAAAAGTTACAAAGAACTCACCCTAATATGGAGTGAAAATTAACGAAGAAGTTTTAAAGCAGATTAATGCTGGTTTTCTTTTGACATCAGTGTACCCTCAGTGGATTGCCAATATTGTCCTAGTAATAAAGAAAGACAGAAAAGTTTGCATGTTCTTTTATTATAGAGATTTAAATAAAGCTAGTCCAAAAGATAACTTTCTATTGCCACATATTGATATCTTGGTTGACAGTACAACAAAATTCAAAGTATTCTCGTTCATGGACAGATTTTCCAGATACAATCAAATTTGAATGGCTCTTGAGGACATTGAAAAAACAACGTTTATCACACCCTGGGGAACATTATGTTATAGAGTGATGCCCTTCGGGTTGAAGAACGCTGGTGCAACGTACCAGAGGGCTATGACAACCCTATTCCATGATCTGATGCACAAGGAAATTAAGGTATATGTTGATGATATGATCACCAAATCTTAGACTGAAGAAGGGCATATAAAAGATTTGTTGAAATTATTTCAGTGTTTGAGGAATTATTGTCTCCACTTGAATCCAAATAAATGCACCTTTGGTGTTCGACCAGGAAAATTGTTAGGTTTCATTATCAGCCAGAAATGAATTGAAGTTGACCCTGATAAAGTTAAAGCAGTTCAAGAAATGTCTGCACCAAGAACTAAAAAGAAAGTTAGAGGCTTCCTTGGACGTTTGAATTAAATTTCCAGATTTATCTCCCATATGACTACAACATGTGAGCCAATCTTCAAGTTGTTAAATAAAGATCAAGTTTGTGTCTGGAAATATGATTTCCAAATGGAATTTGAAAGCATTAAAGAGTACCTGCTTGAACCTCATATCTTGCTCCCTCCTGTTGAAGGAAGACCATTGATTATGTATCTGACTTTGTTAGATAATTCTATGGGTTGTATTTTGGGACAACAAGATGAAACAGGAAGAAAAGAATATGCCATTTATTATCTCAGCAAGAACTTTATTGACTGTGAGTCATGGTATTCTATGCTGGATAAAACATATTGTGCTTTGGCCTGGGTGGAAAAGCGGTTGCGGCAATATATGTTGAATCATACTACTTGGTTGATTTCCAAAATGGATCCAATTAAGTATATTTTTGAAAAGCCCGCTCTTACTAGAAGAATTGCCTGTTGGCAGATGCTGTCGTCTAAATATGATATTGAATACCATACTCAGAAGGCTGTAAAAAGCCGTGTGTTAGAAGATTATCTTTCTCACCAACCAGTTGATGATTATTGTTGTACCCCAAAATTTTCCATCTCATTTTATTCAACACGTGCCCATGGAGGTCCCCAACTTGCCCTAGGATGACTAAGAATTAACCAGACAAATTCTCCTCCTAAGGCAATGAACCCCCAACTAGGGTTTCAATTTTCATCAAGATGGTTGAGCTCCAAGGATCCCAAATGTTATCCATTATCCTAATATGTCCTCAAGACCATCCATGCCAAATTTCATGCCTTGAACAACAAATTTGCTCAGTCAATTGCTCAAGTATTGGAAAATCAACTGTGCTAGGTCAAAAGTCAACTGTCGCCCATGTATAGTCAAACTTCAAGGTTTTTGGTCAACATCAACATTTTGAAGTGATATACATCATTTGATCAAGGGTTGATCATGATTCCTCAAGAAATGCTCCTAACCCATCAAAAGTCAAAAATGGCAAATTAGGGTTTCTAAAGGAAAAGTCAACCAAACTTTTACCAAGCATAAATTTCTCATACTTTATCATAAATTTTCCAATCAAAGCTCATTTTAAAGAGAATCCAATTCCCTACAATTTCTCTTCAGACCTCAAGTTCAAGAAATGCACCATTTGAAAGATACAAGTTCATACATTACAGGTCATTTTCAAAAAGTCAACAAAAGGCACTTTTTGTTAAGACCATTTACATCAAGATAAAATCTTCAAATGAAAAATTGATCAAAAGAGGGATTGAATTATACATCTTGGGATTTCCAAAAAGTCAGATAATTATCATGATATAAAAATTGAGCAAGTTATGGCTTGCCCAAGTTGGGAAAATTTGGGAATTTTCAAGAATTATGCATTGAGCAAACTTGAAGTTTTAAGGCAAGGGCTTAATTTCTTGGACTTAAAGCATCTTAATAAGTTTATAGAAGAAATCTAAAATTATTCTTGCCATGCCTTGCATTTTCTAACTATTTTATTCATATTTATTTTAATTTATTTCAAATAAATATGAAATAAAATGTATAAAATAATTGGAAATGGACTTTGAGCTTTGGGTTGATCTTTTGGATAGCCTAGGCCCATAAAATTTCATGCAAAGGTGTCCACATTCATTCAAATTCAAAAAAGGACAAGTTTCCTTGTTTTTGGCCAAAATTACAAATTTTATTCATGGCTTTGAAATGTTTGCTTTAAGGTTGTTTAAACCTTTGTTTTCTTGTCTCCTTGTTCCTCTCTATATAAACAAGCATCTAGCAAGCATTTCAACACGCCTACACAACCTAGAGAGAGCTCTACCATTTTTGCAAAATTATCAAAAGCGGTAAAAATTCGAAATCCACTTTGCAGGTACTTTTGGTCCGAACTAGTAATCATACATTGCTCTTGAGGTTCCCAGGGACTTGTTCCAACCATCCTCAAAGCTTGAAAGGTCCCAGATCATCGGATTCAAGAAATCACTATTTTGGTATAATCTCAAATTCGAATCTCTATTTTTATTAATTGTTGAATGTTCTGATGTGTGTATATGAGTTCCTGGATATCCTTAGAACAGGTTAGGGGAATTACATATAATGCATGACATCTAGAACATGAGATACCATATACCATCATGAACTGCCCACACTGGATTCAAGGATGGACCTAGGCTTCTCAATCCGGACTTAGTGAAATTTCAATTGCACCCCCATTCTACTTTAGTCGTCAAACCCAATTCCTTTTCTTTTTGCTTTATTTAATTATTTCATCTCTTAATCATTTTAATTATAACAATAAAAAAACTCATAAAAAATTAAGGCTTAGACTTTTTTAATTAAATAATTAATTTTTTTAATTAATTAATTAATTAAAACTTTAGCCTTTTTCTTAATTAAAAATGAATTAGGATTTAAGTCTAATTACTTTCTTTTCATAATTAAAAAAAAAACACAAAAAAGGCTTAGTTTATTTTTCTTAATTTAATTTTCTAAGTAGACTTTAGGATAATTAATTTAATTATTTTTCTTAAATCAAAAACGACAAAAAAGATTTTTCTTATTAGGTTTTAGATGAACTTTCAACCTTTCGCGCGTTATTTATTTTTCGCATCTTTATATTCATGTAACTGCATACTGGATGTAATAATTAATATGATTTTATCTGCTTTCTTTATTTTCCTTCTCCCAATTTTTGTACATTGTAAATATCCCCCTCCCTGAAAGCCATGTAATAGTTTAGACTTACACTTTCCACACTTTATTTTCTGTACAATATTACTATTAGTAACTAGGCGTGTATGGAAAGGCTAATAATCAAACGTTAGCAAACTTAACAAAAAGACAAAAATAACTGAACATAACACACTTGAACATATACACCTCTAGGGTACCCTAATTTGGTTGCCTTCAGAAATAAAACAGTCATGAGGCAGGAACACTTTAGCAAAGACCCATAAATCAAAAGATCATAATCCCTCGATGACCCTATAGTTGCCTTTCGGTAAATGATCTAGTCCCTACAAGAAAATTTCTAAAGCGTCTCCACAAGTTGCCTTCGTGATTTTAAAACGTACCTTCGATTGTCCCTCAACATCCAACGATAGGGCTACCTACTCACTAATAGTAGGATAGCACTATCTAAAGGAAAGGAGGAAAAGAACATCCTTTTTCGAGTAGGTAGATTGTTCTTAAGTACTTGCTCAAAATCTGAATTTTTCACTTACACACATTTCAAAAACTATTTTCAAAAACGCTTTATCACACTCTTGAGGACTGATACAAGAGTTACCATAAACAAAAAAAATCTTTCAAAACACACAAACACAAACCGTTTTCAAAAAATGAGCAAGTACCTAAGAGACAGTGGAAAACCACGGATGGAAAGAGTGTTAATACCTTCCCTTTCCATTACCTACCCCCTTACTCAGAAAATCTCGAAAAAGGTCTTTTTCTGATCTTTTCACCCTTTCATTTGTTGGATAAAAGAAAAGTCGGTGGCGACTCTTGCTTACCGCGTATTTGCAAACAAAAATGCAAAAACCAGTATTAAACAGTCGGTTCTGCCACCGTATCACAGAACTGGCGACTCTGCTGGAGACTAATATAAAGTGGAGTTTACCTTAGGGTCTAGATCATTTTAAAATTGCTTCTTTGACTGTTTGTCTTCTTTACTTTTAAGGGTACTGTTTGGGTTACTATAGATCCTACACTCGGATCTAGGGAAACCTTTTAGGTAAGTAGTAATAGATGGTGGAAACTGTGTAGGGTATACCGACACGGTTGAAGCGGTGGCTACGTTGATGCGACACTTTGGTTGGTACCGGTAGCCCTTGAGTTAATCAAGGAGAATACGAGGCTGCTGCATGGTGTCATAAAGCGTCAACTGACCTTAGAACCTTTAAATGAATAACTTGGCCATTAGGACATAGCGAGATGGCCGTCTTTGGTGTATTCCCAAGGTTGGAAGATACTCGATGCTACACTCATTGAGATTTGACTCCTGAGTTTTGTTTGGTTGCAAGTCAGTTGCCTATCGAACGAAGCTTGTGGGAAAGATCAGTGATATTGAGATACCTTAGAACCCAGTTACTATTTATAGGGCAGGTTAAACCAATCTAACTTCAAGAGGGTATGACCTCAAAACCCATGCAAGCCTTAAACCTAAGGTTTTGGTGTGATTTGTTTGTGCTTGTTGTATATGTGATTTCTTAGCATAATCATGAAATCATAATATAGCATATGATACTAACCATTTCAAGGATTTTCTAGGGCTTATCTTTATCTTATTTTTTAGGACATGGCATCCACTTGCAGGAATACTATCCAAGTCAACCTTGTGAAAGTACCTCTTTGTGATACGGTGGGAGAACTGACTTGGGATTTTGCGTTTGTGTTTGCAAATGTTTCGGTTTAGCAAGAGTCGCCACCGAATTTTTATTTTATCCTAAGGAAAGGTCAAAAAGCACAGGAAAGACCTTTGAGATGTTTTCTAGGGTTCGGGGAGTAGATTATAGAAAGGGAAGGTGTTAGCACCCTTTCTATCTATGGTTATCCATGGGCTCTTAGTTACTTGCTTAAATCACTTGCTTTGCTTTTCAATTGTTTGAAATGGTGCTCTTCAATTGTTTGAAATGGTGCTTTGTGTGTGATTTTGAAAGATGTTTTGAAAAGAGACCATCGTTGTGGCAACCTTTGTAATGATTCTTGTTTGAATGTATACAAAGGTGTTTTTTGTCTTTTGAAAAGTTTTTCAATGTTTTGAAAGTAGGGGTTTGAAATTTGTGTTGTGAAGTGTGTTTTGAAGATAACAAGGATATTTTTGCAAGTTTTGATCAAGTAACTAAGAGTTGTCTACCCTATTTTACTCAAAGATCTTTCTTATATTTTTAACCCTTTTAACAGTGTTGTTTCACCATTGTATTTGGTGAACAAACTTGTGTTAGGATGTTAAACGGGACAGGCGCGGGTCATCGTATAGACCATGATAGCAATTGTGTCAAGTATTTTTGGCAATTTTCTTGAGGGACTTGATCATTTTGTTTAGGCAACTCAGATAGCGTCATCGAGGGACTTTGATCTTTGTTTTTTTTTGCTTTGCCAAAATACTTGACATGCATACCATGGCCTATTTTTGAAGGCAACAAGTGGATTGTAACCCTAGGGGTGCAAGTGTGCATTGTGTTTGTTTTTCATGCATTTTTATCTTGGATTAGGTCAAACTATTTGTTAATTTGATTTTGCATACAAAACCCTAAGTCTAATCATGGCATAATTAAAAGCATTTAAAGGTGCGAGAATTTAAATTCTACACTATTACAACATGATATAGGGAGGGGGGTACAAATTTGAATTGGGGATTATTTTGCAAGAAATTAAAACCTAAATTATTACAACCATATTGAATGTGCAAGGCATAATATTTAAATGTACATTATTTAAATAAAATACAATAAATAAACATTGGATAAAAATGCATTATGCAAAAAAGGTTTTTCATGTATGTAAAATATTTTCAATGGAAAGAAAAGTAAAGAAATAAATAAAAAGGGCTATTTTTAATTATTTTTGTTTTTAGGGCAAAAACCCTAATTTCTTAGGAAAATAAATATAATGTATTATTTATGTACAAAAATGTATTAACATGTATAAAAGTGAAATATATCCTAAAAAAGGTATTTTTTAGTATAAATGATAATAAAAATAAAATATAATATTTTTTTTCTTTTTATTCTAATTATTTAATAAAACATAGTATATATATATATATATATATATATATATATATATATATATATATATATATATATATATATATATATATATATATATATATATATATATATATATATATATATATATATATATATATATATATATATATATATATATATATATATATATATATATATATATATATATATATATATTATGTTAAATATGTGAAAAATAAAAATAAATTATTTACAAAAATGTATATATTTCAAGAAAATATTTTCAAATGTGAACAAAAATAATAAATAAAAATAAAAGTATTTTTTACATTATTTTTAAATTTAAACAAAATAAATATAAAGTATTTAATATATTAATGCTAGAAATAATTAAAATAAATACCAAATAAATATAAAAATTTATGAAAATATTTTTTAAGTATTTTTTATATTTAGAAAATAAAATATCAAAGTCAGAAATAAAATAAAAATGCAAAAATGATAAATATACAAGAAATGGGCCAGGGGGGTGTGAACTGAAAATGTAAGTGTTAGAAGCAAAAATAACCAGGCCCAACCCAAGAACTTCATCTTCTTCCTCTGTTCAAACACCAAAACGCGCGTTTTCCACACAAACTTGTATCTCCTGATTCAGTGCTTTTTTGACAAAACTCAAAACATAAAACTTATAGAGCATCAAACAACGAATCTAACCATATAAAAAACTTAAGCTAACTCTCAAAGACCAGAGAGAATTTCTCTGGCCCTAATTTCTAACCTAGTTTTTTCAGAAAGTTCATGGATGAAATTATCCTAGCACGATTAATATAAATGAAAACTAAGCACATGTATGGCCCTAAGTCTAACTATTCCTAAATAGAGAGATAGAAGTTCATGAAATACTTGTTTCAGTTGCGTTCGAGCTGGACAACGCAGCAACTTCCAATGGTGCCTGAGGTTCTTTTGAGTTTGCTTGATGTCCACTGAACCTTTTCCAATGCTTAGTTTGTTTTGAGGTAGCCTGAATCGTGCTATAGAACTCAACCTGCAAAGCTTCCAAACAAAAATGGCAATGTGTGTTAATGGAGTTACAGAAACTTGTGCATGGTCTGGATAGCTCAGGTAGATTGATTGGAATGTGTTTGAAGTAGTTTTCGATAAAACGCACGAGGGAATTTGATGGTGGCTTGCAAAATGCAGAACTGGCCCTGTTTTGCTAGAAAATGGGGTTTTGGAGTATGAGGATGCTTTAAGGGTGAAATGCTCGTGCTTCTGACTTGCAAGAGTGTATGAAACTTGTTTGAAGTGTTTGTGTAAGTTGATCTTTTCTGTCTTTCAAGTTCTCAGCATTTGGCAAGTTTTCTTGTCTTTGAAGCAAGAAAGTGGAAGTGAGGTTATAGGCTTGTACAAGCCATCTTATCACCCTGCATACAATCCTCTTGGCCCCTCTAATTAGTGGATTTGTTTATCTGCAAGAGATTTAGCTCTATGCTCAAGGATTAGTGGTTTGACATAAAGCAACCTTTTGCAAAAATGGCAATGTGCCTTTTACCATTTAGGGATTAAACTTGTGTACAATCCTCTAATGTCCAAAACAAAACCTTAGACCAATGGATTTGCATTTAATTGTTGAGTACAAATTGGTTTAGAGGCCTGTAATTGTGTACAAAGCTAGCTTGGTCAGATTTGCAACTTGGTATGAACATGCATTGGCCATGGTTACAAAGTGAGTTTTTGCCAACTTCAAGCATTCGATTCTCACTAACCACAAAGGTGTTTGAGGAGTTCTCTGACAATTTGGAAAGCTTGCAACATGTACTATAATCCATCTTTGAAATGCAACTTGAAAATCCAAGTGGAACTATGTGAAAAATGGCCAAGAAGATGGGTCAAAATCCTGCCTAAACTAGGGCAAAATTTCTCTAAGTTAAAAGTTTTAGGTACCCTTGTTCCAAAAATCATAACTTGAGATCCAAGATTCTTTTGAGAAAACTTTGTGAATCAAAGTTTTAGAATTTATGATGGACTACAACTTTCATGTTGTATGTTTTGTTTGAATCCATTTTTATCTTGGTGAAAAAATGGGACAAAGTTAGGAAAAAATAAGAAAATTTTATAACTTAGAAAATTTCTAAGTTATGAAAATTTTCCATTTTAAACCCTAATTTGCAATTTTGGGTTTCTTGATGAACAAGTTTCATAATTTGACATGTCTTGATGAAAAATGGCCCTTGGCACTTGATTTTGACCAAAAAGTCAAAGTTTGACTTTTCAGTGTACAGTCAAATGTTGATCAGTTGACTGAAAAATTCATCTGTCAATCCTATGCATTTGAGATCTTTTGAACTTGTTGAATGGGTCAAGATAATTTCATTGAGTCCTTGAGTCCATGTTTGAGCTATATTTTCCATTGGCTAGGTCAAACAGTCAAAAATTGCCTTTGTACAGTCAAAACCCTAAAAATGACCATTTTGCCCTTTTGGTGATCTGATCAAATTTCTTGTGGAATTGTAATCCAAACTTGATCAAATGGTTCATATGAGTTCATAATGTTGATGTGCGTCAAAATTCATGAGATTTGACTGTCAATTGGCCACAGTTGACTTTTTTCCCCAATACAGCTGATTTCTAGGTCAACTATCCAATTGACTGGGCAAAATTTTGAATCAAGGATTGAAACTTGGTATGGACAAACTTGTGAGTCCAACATGAAGTATGAAAGTCACTTTGGGCATTGTGGGTCAAAACATCCATGTGCAAACTCAAACCCTAATTTAGGTCAATAGTGCAAGGAGGTGTCTTGAGCAGAGCAAACCCTAGCTTGATCTTGAGTTCCAAGAGTCTTGTGATGAGAAATGTTGATGAAGTGAGAAGGAAAATTTTGGGGTACAACACTCTTCAACTCAAGGAGTTAGCATCATGGATTCCTGAAAGCTCTCCCTTCACTGAAAACATGGCCGACTTCTCAACTTGGTTACTTCAACCCCTGATGAAGAAATGTTAAAGGTGCTCTTTCAGTTCTTTGACCCATTGCACCATTGCTTCACTTTTCCTGATTACCATTTAGTACCTACTATGAAGGAGTTCTCTCAGTTATTGGGGGTACCTATCCTTGATCAACTACCATTCAACGGTACAGAAAGATACCCAAAGCCTGAAGAGATTGCTCAAGCTCTGTCTTTACAATGGTCTGATATAGTGGCAAATTGGGAAACAAGAAGAAGTGTCCAAGGATTTCCAGCTAAGTTTATATGTGAGAAAGCCCACTATTTTTGGGATAGCCTGGATTTACAAGCTTTTGAAGAAGTGTTGGCCCTTCTCATCTATGGGATGGTACTATTTCCTAACACGGACCAACTCATAGATGTGAATGCAGTTAAGATTTTTCTGTCTCATAATCCAGTACCTACTTTACTTGGGGATATTCTACACTACCTGCATACTCGCACTCTAAAGAGAAGAGGGACCCTTCTGTGTTGAACTCCTCTTTTGGCTAGGTGGTTTATTTCACATATTCCTAGTTCTATTTTGAAGAATGAACATGGTATGAGATGGTCTCATAGGTTGATGTACCTTACACATTCAGATATTCATTGGTGTTCTCGGTCCTTGGAGAGTGTCACCATCATTAATCGTTGTGGGGAATCCCCTAGTGTCCCTATCTTGGGCATTAGGGGAGGAATCACTTATAATCCTTGTTTGGCGTTGCGACAATTTGGTTACGCTAAAAGGGATGGTCCTCACGACACACTCACCCAAGGAATCACGTTTGACTATGAGAATGATGTTCAGGGTTATCGCAAGAGGTTCATTCGAGCTTGGGGCATGATAAACATGGTTGATAGCAAGACACTAGGGCACAAGAATTCCATCCCTCTTGAGCTTTACCTCAAATGGGTGAGAGCTCGTGCTCAATGTCTTTTAATGCCTTACCCTGCCATCTTACCTGTGATTGTGGAGCCAATTGCTGAAGGAGACACTCCTTACGTTGTTCTTCATCCTGATATGCCAACTAATTTTGAGGAGCTACAAAAATCCTGGATCCAACTCAAAGAAGAACGAAATACCTTTGAAACCCAATTCTATGCCAGCAAGAAGAAGGTTTTAGAGCTCACCCGGTTACTTCACGAGGAGAGGAGCATAAATGCCTACATTTCACCAAAGAGGATGTGCCTGTGGGAAGCTTGAAGTCTTCCTTTTGCTTGGAAAATTTTATTGTTGCTTTGTTCCCTTTGTGAGCCCAAGAGGCATTATTGTGATCAACAAAATATCTTAATACAATTAACATTTGTTCTCTTTCTGTTTAAGAAAATTTAAGTCTTAGAAATCCTTGAAAACATTGCATACATATATCATACATATCATTGGATAAGCAGGTTTCAAAGCAGGTTTCTCATCCTCTTCGCTGTTTATTTCAGCAATGGCTCTAGAACAAACAGTGAAGGATCTATAGACTCAGAATGCCCAGTTTCAATAGATGATCATGGCTCTGACCAAGGGGCAAGAAGAACTGAAATCCTTGCTTGTTAAAGAAAAGAAGAAGACAAGGAAACTAGCTGGTGTGGTAAACTTGGGAAGAAGGATCAGAGGACCAGTGCGGCGAGCCTCTGAACTGGTAACTTCATCAAAGGAAGGAGACAATCAAGAGGAGGAAACTAGAGAGGAAGAATCTAGTCCAAAAGAATCCGATGATGAATCTTACTATGATGAGGAACAGTATCCTCCTGCTGATGAAAAATACAAACAGCTGGAGGATCGTTTGAATGCAATGGAGGTCCGGAAGGTACCAGGTCTGGATTTTGAAGAACTGGGTTTGGTTTCTGGGGTTGTCATCCCGCAAAAGTTCAAGGTGCCGATGTTCGCCAAATATGATGGGGTTTCATGTCCCAAGATGCACCTCTGATCTTATGTGAAGAAGATACAACCTCACACTGCTGACAAGGACTTATGGGTCCACTTCTTTCAGGATAGTTTGTCCAGAACTCAACCAGAATGGTTCTACCAGCTGGAAAGGGCCAACATCCGTAATTGGGAAGACCTGGTTGCTGCGTTCTATAAGTAGTATCAGTATAACGCAGACCTTGATCCCACCCATACATAACTCCAAAGTATGTCTATGGGTTCAAGCGAGGGCTTTAAAGAATATGCTCAAAAGTGGAGGGACTTAGCAGGAAGAGTCCAACCCCCTGTCTGATAGGGAGCTAGTGGATGTGTTTATGGGTACCCTGTCTGGTCCGTTTTTCAATCATCTGATTGGAAACTCCTCAGCCGACATCACTAGATTGATTTTGATAGGAGAAAGAGTGGAAGCTGGAATTAGGAGTGGGAAGATTCAAAAGGATGCATCCTCCTGTGCAGTAAGGAAGCCATTTGTTGGGAAGAAAGAGGTTAGTGTTGTGTACAATCAAAGGAATCAGGACAGAACTGAACGCCTTCCAATGGTAGGGGCTGTTATGATCTCTAAACCTACACCTACTCAAGTCTTGCCACATTTGTTGAAACCTAATTTGGTAACCTTGCGGGAAGCTCCGAAGAATCCCAACACTGCCTCTCCATGCTACAACCCTAATGCTCGCTGTGCTTACTGTTGTACCCCAAAATTTTCCCTCTCATTTCATCAACATTTCTCATCACAAGACTCTTGGAACTCAAGATCAAGCTAGGGTTTGCTCTGTTCAAGACACCTCCTTGCATTGTTGACCTAAATTAGGGTTTGAGTTTGCACAGTGATGTTTTGACCTACAATGCCCAAATTGACTTTCATATTTCATGTTGGACTCATAAGTTTGTCCATACCAAGTTTCAAGCCTTTATTCAAATTTTTGCCCAATCAATTGGACAGTTGACCTAGAAATCAGCTGTATTGGGGAAAAAGTCAATTGTGGCCAATTGACTGTCAAACCTCATGAATTTTGACCCACATAAACATTATGAACTTATATGAACTATTTGATCAAGTTTGAACCACAATTCCCCAAGAAATTTGATCAGATCACCAAAAGGGCAAAATGGTCATTTTTAGGGTTTTGACAGTACAAAAACAATTTTTGACTGTTTGACCTAGCCAATGGCAAATAAAGCTCAACCATGGACTCAAGGACTCAATAACATTGTCTTGACCCATTCAACAAGTTCAAAAGATCTCAAATGCATTAGATTGACAGATGAATTTTTCAGTCAACTGATCAAAATTTAACTGTATACTGAAAAGTCAAACTTTGACTTTTTGGTCAAAATCAAGTGCCAATGGTCATTTTTCATCAAGACATGTCAAATTATGAAACTTGTTCATCAAGAAACCCAAAAATGCAAATTAGGGTTTAAAATGGAAAAATTTCATAACTTAGAAATTTTCTAAGTTATAAAATTTTCTTATTTTTTCCTAACTTTGTCCCATTTTTTCACCAAGATGCAAATGGATTCAAATAAAACTTGCAAAATGAAAGTTGTATTCCATCACAAAGTCTACAACTTTTATTCACAAAGTTTTCTCAAAAGAGGCTTGTATCTCAAGTTATGATTTTTGGAACAAGGGTACCTAAAACTTTTAACTTAGAGAAATTTTGCCCTAGTTTAGGCAGGATTTTGACCCATCTTCTTGGCCATTTTTCACATAGTTCTACTTAGAGTCTTAAGTTTAATTTCAAATATAGATTATAGTACATGTTTCAAGCTTTCCAAATTATCCAAGAACTCCTCAAACACCTTTGTGGTTAGGGAGAATCAAATGCTTGAAGTTGGCAAAAACCCACTTTGAAACCATGGCCAACACATGTTCATACCAAGTTGCAAATCTGACCAAACTAGCTTAGTACATGATTACAGGCCTCTAAACCAATTTACACTCCAAAATTGAATGCAAATACATTGGATTTTGGCATTATTCTGATCAAGAGAGCTTTGTACAATGAACATTATCATTTTAAGCATAAAGGCCACACTTCCATTTTCATAAATGGCACTTTATGTCAAATTGCTTTTTCTTGAGCCTTGGACTTTCTTCCTTTGCAGCAAACAAGCTCTACAATCTCAGGCATAGTACAAGAAGTTGGTGCATGCTTAGAGATAGCCTGTACAGGCCTATCTCACTTCACTTCCAACTTTGCTTTCAAAACAAGTAAAAGGGCCAAAAGCTTGTATCTCTCATATCTGATAAAACCAACAAAAACAAAGTTGTCAAACAAGTTTTTCATATCCTCACAAGTCAGAAGCACGAGCCCTTGACCCCTTAAACCTCCTTGTACACAAAATCACCATTCTTCTGCGAAACAGGGCAAGCCCTGCAGAATCGCCTCCATCTCCACTTTGCCTCGTGCGTTTGGCCTCAAACTTGTTCCAATACCTTTCATTCAACTCACCTAAACTATTCCAGACCTCCATTGCCAGCTGTAACACCATTAACACACATTGCCATTTTTGTTTGGAAGCTTTGCAGGTTGAGTTCTGTAGCACGATTCAGACTACTTCAAAACAAACCAAGCATTGGAAAAGCTTCAGTGGACCTCAGGCAAGCTCAAAACAACCTCAAGCACCCTTGGAAGTTGCTGCATTGTCCAGCTCGAAGTCAACTGAAACAGGTATTTCATGAACTTCTATCTCTCTATTTAGGAATAGTTAGACTTAGGTTTGTGAATGAAAGATGTTGTATTCATAGCCCTGAAACCATACATGTGCTTAGTTTTCATTTATATTAATCATGCTAGGAGAATTTCGTTCATGAACTTTCTGAAAAAAGTAGGTTAAAAATTAGGGCCAGAGAAATTCTCTCTGGTCTTTGAGAGTTAGCTTAAGTTTTTATATGGTTAGATTTGTTGTTTGATGCTCTACAAGTTTCATGTTATGAGTTTTGTCAAAAAATCAAGGAATCAGGAGATAGCATTTGGTACATGGCACGCGCGCTTTTCTGTTCAAAGGAAGAAGATGGAGTTTGTTGTACCCCAAAATTTGCCCTCCCATATTTCCCAAAACATTTCAAGAAAAATTCATAAGTCCAACCCGGAGCGTCATATTCAGGTGTTCTTTCACCAAGATATCTCCTAACGTATGTTCAAATTCAGAAGGTATCCGACTGTGTGAGTTTTCTCGAAGAAATATGGTGGAAAAAGTGTGCTGAAAGTGCAGTTTTTACGCGCTAAAAAATTCATAACTTGAAGATCGTGGCTCGTTTTTAACCCGTTCCGGTGGCCAAAATTCCGTCTTGACATTATCTACGTTTTCATCTCTCACGACTGGAAGCCAATTTCGATCAGAAGGTCTTCAAAAATGTGGATTTATCAAGTATTTACATACAGAAAATTTGTGACAGAAGTTTATTTGCGTCATGTTCAGAAAATCATAACTTGGTCGATTTTCATCGTATCGAGCTGGTTCCGGCGCCATAATTTCACAAATTGAGTTGGCTACATTATCACAGAAGGTATTAAGTTCAAACGGTATTCAAAAGGCCTTCGTTTTTTGCTCAGAGTGCGTGACACGCTGAAAATCCTGAATGCTGAATATTATTTCATCTGGGCCGAAACTTCGAAAATTCACAACTCGGTAAATTTTTATCGGACTGAGCTCATATTTTTACACAAGGTCACTGACTCATAGATCTACAACTTTGCTTCAAAAGTCGAGACCGGATTATGCTCCGATCAATACCAGTTTTTTATTGAAGAACGTGTCAGAGTCGACACTGAAGCCCAAAATAAGTTTGTCTGAGCTGAAACTTCAAAAATTCATAACTAATTCACTGTTTATCCGATTGAGCCTATTTTCGGACAGGAGTTAGTTCTCGATATCAGCTACATTTTGTTTTCACATTTCAACTTCAAAAATTGCACTTAAGTCCCTGCGATTTAGCCTGGAATGTGACGAACTCAAGTGAACATTGGAGGCCCAATTGCACATTCAAAGCCCATTTTCTTTACCCTAATTTCCATTATATAATCACATTCTTTTCACACAAACCAAAAGGAGAAAAAAAAACCTTACCACAACACTGTCAGAATATCAAATTCTTTCAAGAACCCTAAAACCTTGAAATCCTTATTACGAATCCCTCTCTCACTACAAACAAGCCATCTCAGTTACAAACCAACATCTCACTACAAACAAGCCATCTCAGTTACAAACCAACATCTCACTACTTCTTCAGTAAGGGTAAGGCTGGCTTGATCTCCATGATCAAAAGAGCATAAAAGCATTCATGTTACTACTTTTTCAATAAGGGTAAGGTTGATTTGATCTCCATGATCAAAAGGGTATAATCATTCATACATGCCATATTGACCTAAACATTAAATTTCTTCATATATTGGCTTTATTTGTATTTTATGATATATAGTAATTTATTTAATGTGTTCATGAGATCCAACACTGCAGATTTAGACAGGTTCCCATGCAGGTTCATTAAGGAACGTTGAGGCCAAAACACAAATGGCCAAAAGCCAAAAGCCAAATGGCCAAAACAGAACAGCTTACACATGACACCAATACATGGAGAGGCAGACATCCTGAGAAGGTTAAGGAACATTGAGGCCAGAACACAAATGACCAAAAGCCAAAACACAAATGGCCAAAGCAAAACAGTTTACACATGACGCCAATAGCTGTTTCACCCCTCCAATCAGGCTCGTATACTCCTAAACTCTCTCTCTATTTTTATTATTTTCCTTTAATTAGTTAATCGTTATTCTTTTTATTAATCACTAACCAATTAACAGTTTTTCCTAATAAAATCAAAAACACAAAAAATATTTTATTTATTAAAATTAACTTCATCACTTTTATTTTTGTAAATAAATTAATTTAATCAATTTAGTTTTAATTAGATTTAACTTTTAATATTTTTTGCAATATTTAAAATCAATTTAGAATATTAGGTTTTTATTAGCATTAATTCAATTTATTTTATTTCTTTAAAAACTCAAAAATCCAAAAATATTTTCATTATTTAATTTAATTTAATTGTTCATTTAATTTAATTCCATTTAATTCAAAAATAACCAAAAAAATCACTTTCTTTCAAAAAATGGTCAAAACCCCAAAAAACTCGCATCCGATTTAATTTCCCGCACGCGATCCATTTTTCCATATTATTGTACTTGCTTCCGGAATGTAATAACTTTAATTAGGACTTTATTTATTTATTGCTTTATTTTACTTTCCGCAATTTAAATTAAAGGGTTTGTTTTTGGCGATGTAAATACCCGACGCCTTGTAATAGCGTAGTTTTATTTTCCGCAACTATTAATTGCTAGATGTATGTTAATTAGGCTATGCATGACAAGAGTTATCCTTAAAATAAAATCAATCGTAGCTCACCATAACATGTGCAAAGATAACTTAACTGAATCCTGACACACTCGCACATGCCACTCTTAGGGTACGCCTCACTTGGTTGCCTCGACGTGGTCATTGAGTATAGGGTGTTTTAGAGGTCGCCCTCTTGTCTAAAGATCCAAGTTGCCTCGAAACGGTTGCCTCAGATAAAAAGGATCTAGGACATTAGGGTTACCGCTAAGGCGTCCTACTATTGCTTTGGTGACCACATGTCCCTATAATCGAATTGACCCGAATAACTCCAACGACGGTGCTACCTACTTCTTAATAGTGGGATAGTACTGTCTAAAGGACATTTACACAGCTTAATTTCTTTTGAGTAGGTAGAGGTTCTCAGGTACTTGCTCTTTCAAAACAAAAATACTTTTCACACCTACACTTTTCTGACAAAAGTTTTCAAACAAACACTTCATACACTCTTGAGGACAGATACAAGAGTTAAAACGAAGTTTTCAAACAAACTTTTTCAAAACCCACAAACACAACAAAAGCAAAACATTTTGAAAACATAGTGAGCAAGTACCTAAGAGTCCGTGGATAACCACGGATAGAAAGGGTGCTAACACCTTCCTTTTCTATAATCTACCTCCCGAACCGAGAAACATCTCGAAAAGGAATTTTGCTGTGCTTTTGTCCTTTCCTTGTTGGAGAAAATAAAAGACGGTGGCGACTCTTGCTTACCGCGACATTTCGCGAACCAACATTCCAAAACAGTCAGTTCTATTTCCACCGATCACAGAACTAGCGACTCTGCTGAGGACTACTATAAAAGTGAGGTGTACCTTAGGATTAGATCATACTTATGTTTTCAATTGCTTGCTTTGATTGCTTTATATTTGTGGGCATTGCATCGGAGTTTCATAGATCCTAACCCGGATCTGGGGATACCCTTTTAGGTAGCATAAGCTGTGAGGGACCTGTCCGGCGTAGACCGACACGGGTGAAGCAGTGGCTACATTGGTGTGGCACATTGGTCTGTACCGATATCCCTTGTGTTGCAACGAGGAGAATATGGGTCTTCTGAGGAGTCATTAAGCACCAACCGACCTTAGAACCCTAAATTGACCCAACTTGGCCATAGAACAGTAGCCGTATGCTACACCCATTGAGGCTAAACTCTCGCGATAGTTCTGGCCGCAAGAAAAGATTGCGACGCTGGAGTTATGACCGATTGAGGGTAGTCAGTGATATTGGGATCCTCTAGAACCCGGTTACTTTCGATAGGACAGGTCTTAACCAACGAAACTGAAAGAGGGTAGTACCTAAACTTCATGCTGTTAGAACAAAGTTTGAATCTACTACCCTAAGTTTAAGTTTTGATGATAACAAAATGCTAAGATATATTAATTGTATGATTCATATAAGACACATATGCTATCTAAAAATTACATTCTGTTTTACAGAAACTCTGATGGATATCAGAAAGAGAACATCATCATCAGCATTAGAAGATGAGATATCAACATCAGCATCAGAAGATGTTATATCAGATGCCAGAATCAGAAGATCAACTTGTGCTTACGCTAAAGCGTGATGAACATATCTGCGCGTAACAATCTGAACTCTGATCAAGACAATAGTTCATCAGCACCTAAGTAGCGTCAGAATGAGCCAAAGCCAGAACAAGCTTAAGTAGCAACGGTACTGTGCATTCAAGATGCTTTATTACCAACGGCATCATTCCAGACAAGATCTGCTTAATAAGGAAAGAATGTTATTGGCATTGAAACGGAATTACTACTCCAACGTACCTTATTTCCAATGCTATATAAACAAGTCAATGAAGATTGAATTGGCTAATGCTCTACAACCTTCTACACGCCTAAAGCTATTCATCATCTTCCTCACTCTCAGTTTGCTAAAAGCTCTCAAATTCTTTATTCAATTACTTTAGCACTCTAGCTCTCATAAGCTCAAATTGTGTAGTATCACAGTTATGATAAACAGTTTTTATAGAAAACATTCACACACCTAGATTTCAATTCCTTGTAAGAAAGTATTTCCTTGAGAAACCGGTTTGTGGTTTGACTCAAGAAGGCTTTAGCAGTTGTTAAAGCAGTTGTAATATTCAGTTGAATATAGTGGATTAAGACCTCGTTGGAGAGAGGCGAAATCACCTTGACGGGTGGACTGGAGTAGTTTGAGATCAAACAAACCAGGATAAAAATACCGTGTTCACTGCAATTGATTTCCAGTTTTTACAATTCAACCCCCCTTCTTGTGTTTTTCACTTCTTCAATTGGCATCAGAGCGCCTGGTTCTGAGCTAAAACACTTAACCGTGTCAGTACAAGATCCAGCGTCAGAAAAACACAATGGCAGGAACTTATCAACACACCAGCAATGACAACAATGAAGACAGAGACAGATTCAGCGGCAAACCTCCAGTCTTTGATGGAGAAAATTTTGATTACTGGAAAGACAGAATTGAAAGCTTCTTTCTGGCACATGATGCTGATCTGTGGGACATGGTGACAGATGGATACACGCACCCAGTGAATGCAAGCGGTCAGAAGATTGACAGGAAAGCAATGTCTGACCAACAAAAGCGTGACTTCAAAAATCACCACAAGGCCAGAACCATTCTTCTCAGCGCCATCTCTTACGTTGAATATGAAAAGATCTCTAACAGAGACACAGCAAAGAACATGTTTGACTCACTCAGAATGACACATGAAGGCAACATTTAGGTCAAAGAAACTAAAGCTCTTGCGCTCATTCAGAAGTATGAGGCATTCAAAATGGAAGAAAGTGAATCCATTGAAACAGTGTTCTCAAGATTCCAAATTCTGGTGGCTGGTCTCAAGGTTCTGGACAAAGGATACTCTACTGCTGATCACGTCAAGAAGATCATCAGAAGCTTACCAAAGCAGTGGAGGCCAATGGTTACAGCTCTGAAGCTAGCTAAAGATCTCAACAAAATTTCTCTGGAGGAACTTATCAGCTCCCTCAGAAGTCACGAGATAGAGCTGGAAGCTGATGAACCTCAGAAGCAAGGTAAGCCTTTAGCATTAAAATCTAACAAAAAATCTGATTCTAAAGTTTTGCAGGCAGTTGAAGAAACTTCTGATGGATCCCCATCAGAAGAAGACGAACTTTCTCTCCTCTCCAGAAGAGTGAACCAACTATGGAAGCAGAGGCAAAGGAAGTTCAGGAATCCCAGAAGATCTGATCAGAATGAGTCCTCTTCCAGATACAGAAGGTCAGATTCTTCCTCTGGATACAAAAGATCTGAAGGCTCCTCAGGAAGCAGAAAGCCAAACACCAAGGACATCATCTGCTATGAATGCAATGAGCAAGGACACTACAAGAGTGACTGCCCAAAGCTTCAGAGGGAAAAGCCCAAAAAGAAGTTTGGAAGAGAAAAGAAGAAAAGTCTCATGGCTACATGGGATGACTCTGACTCGTCTGAAGCTGACTCAGAATCAGATGATGAGAGAGCAAACATAGCTCTCATGGCCAACATTTCAGAAGACAGTGAAGCTTCTGAATCAGACTCAGAATCAGACACTGAAGAGGTATTTCCTGACTTTGCTATTAATTTTACTAAGGCTGAACTTGCTGAAAGCCTTAACGAAATTCTGGAAAGGTACCAGCAGATTAGAGTTAAATTCAGAAACCTGAAAAGGAATCTTGAATCTGACTCTGATAAGACTGAGAGTCTTAAATTGGAAAATTCTGAGCTGAGAAATAAAATTTCAAAATTAGAAAATGTTTTACAAAACTCTCAGAAGGAACCAATTTCTGAAACTCCCAGCAGCGCTGATGAGATCATCAAGGAGTATGATCATAGTTTCCAGAAGTTCCTTGCTAAAAGCATAGATAGAAGCAAAATGGCTTCAATGATCTATGGAGTTAGCAGAAACGGAAGAAAGGGAATAGGATACCAAGGTAAGGTTCCTACACCAAAGAATGCCATGGATTTAACCATTAAACACACTCCTCTGAACTCACATTTTGTGTATGGTCACACACATGATATTAAATACACTAGCAGTAAGTATTCTGTGAAACCAAAATTCAACCAGAGTTTTGGTAAATCTAACAAATCAGGACCCAAGAAAATCTGGGTACCTAAGGATAAAATAATACATGTTGCAGATATCTTTAGCAGCAAATTAGAAACACCAGTCATGGTACCTGGACTCTGGCTGCTCGCGACACATGACGGGAAGAAGGCATATGTTCCAAAGCCTGGAACTTAAGCCTGGAGGCCACGTTGGCTTTGGAGGCAATCAGAGGGGAAAGATCATTGGCTCTGGAACTGTAGGTAATGGAAATCTTCCCTCTATAAATAATATACTGCTAGTAGATGGATTAATGCATAATCTGTTATCCATAAGTCAATTAAGTGATAACGGTTATGATATAATCTTTAATCAAAAATCATGTAAAGCTGTTAGTCAGAAAGATGGGACTATCCTGTTTAATGGAAAGAGGAAAAACAACATCTATAAAGTCAAACTTTTTTGAACTGAAAAGTCAGAATGTAAAGTGTCTTCTGTCTGTTAACAACGAGCAGTGGATCTGGCACAGAAGATTGGGGCATGTTAGTATGAGAAGAATATCTCAGATTAACAAACTCAATCTGGTCAGAGGACTTCCTAATATGAAGTTCAATTCAGATGCTCTGTGTGAAGCATGTCAGAAAGGCAAGTTTGCAAAACCTTCTTTCAAATCTAAAAATGTTGTTTCTACCTCTAAGCCATTAGAACTTCTGCACATTGACTTATTTGGACCAGTTAAAACTGCTTCAGTCAGTGGCAAGAAGTATGGGTTAGTAATCGTAGATGACTATAGCAGATGGACATGGGTAAAGTTCTTAAGACACAAGGACGAGTCACACTCTATATTTGTTACCTTCTGTAACCAAGTTCAGAATGAAAAGGATCTTAGAATCGTTAAAGTTAGAAGTGGTCATGGTGGAGAGTTTGAAAACAAAGATTTTGAGTCATTCTTTAATGACAGAGGCATTCTGCATGATTTCTCTTGTCCTAGAACTCCCCAACAAAATGGAGTTGTAGAACGAAAGAACAGAACATTGCAAGAAATGGCCAGAACCATGATCAATGAGACAAACGTTGCTAAGATCTTTTGGGCAGAGGCAATAAACACAGCATGCTACATTCAAAATAGAATCTCAATAAGACCTATTCTGGAAAAGACTCCATATGAATTGTGGAAGAACAGAAAGCCCAATATTTCATATTTTCATCCATTTGGATGTACTTGTTTTATGTTAAATACAAAAAATTATTTGAACAAGTTTGACTCTAAAGCACAGAAGTGTATTATGTTAGGATACTCTGAACGCTCAAGAGGGTACAGAGTATACAATACAGAAACACAGATTGTGGAAGAATCAATCAGTGTTCGTTTTGATGATAAGCTTGACTCTGAAAAGTCAAAGCAGAATGAAGTTTTTGCAGGTATGGAAGTTGAATTTACAGGTTCTGAAGACAAGTCATCAGAAGCTCTCAACAAAGACACTCCTTCAACATCTGAAAGGAGTACTGCTAGAAATCCTACAACAGCTGCTGATCAACCTCAGAAGAGACTACCCAGAAGCAGCTTGGATCACCCAGAAGAAACTATCTTAGGAAGAAAGGAAGATCCAATCAGAACAAGAGCAAGCTTCAGAAACTCTGAAGAATCCCTCATGGGACTTGTGTCTCTGATTGAACCTTCTTCTATTGATGAAGCACTTCTGGACAACGACTGGATTCTAGCAATGCAAGAAGAGCTGAATCAATTCACCAGAAATGACGTATGGGATCTTGTTCCCAGACCAAAAGGATTCAACATCATTGGAACAAGATGGGTGTTCAGAAACAAGCTAAATGAACAAGGTGAAGTCATCAGAAACAAAGCACGACTGGTAGCACAAGGTTATAGTCAGCAAGAGGGAATAAACTATACAGAAACCTTTGCTCCAGTCGCCAGGTTAGAATCTATCAGACTTTTAATTTCATTTGCTGTTAATAAAGGCATCACTCTGTATCAGATGGATGTCAAGAGTGCATTCTTAAATGGTTATATAGAAGAAGAGGTGTATGTGCACCAACCCCCTGGTTTTGAAAGTACAAAACATCCAGAACATGTTTTCAAACTAAAGAAGTCACTATATGGTCTGAAACAAGCTCCCAGAGCTTGGTATGAAAGACTAAGTAACTTTATGTTAGAAAATGAATTCACCAGAGGGAAGGTGGACACTACCTTATTCTGTAAGTCAGTTAAGAATGACATCTTAGTCTGTCAAATTTATGTTGATGATATTATTTTTGGATCTACTAATCCTTCTCTTGGAAGAAAATTTGCTAAGTGTGTGCAGGCAGAATTTGAGATGAGTCTGATGGGGGAACTGAAATTCTTTCTAGGAATTCAGATTAATCAAACTCCAGAGGGAACTTACATTCATCAGAGCAAATATGTCAGAGATCTTCTGAAGAAATTTGACCTCTCAGAATGTAAGCCATCAAAGATTCCAATGCATCCCACGTGCATTCTGGAAATAGAAGAGGTAAGCAAAAAGGTAGAACAGAAGGTCTACAGAGGTATGATTGGTTCTCTCCTTTATCTGACGGCTTCAAGGCCTGACATTGGAAGTGCTGTCTGAACTGATTGTTGACTTCTCCAGTCTGAAAGAAAATGGATTCGATTTGACAGAAGAAGTTAGGGCACAAGGATGGGAGAGATACTTTGATAGGTTGGTGGGACCAACGTTTCCAGTATTGGTCAAGGAATTCTGGATTCATGCGTCTTCATCAACACATCAAGTTACTTCCTACATAATGGGAAAGAAGATTGTGATCACTGAGGATCACATTGCAAGATTGATTGGATACAGTGGTGGTGGTATCCGCTGTATCGACATGGCAGAAAGATGCTTTAACGCTGGTGTCATTGCAAGAGAGATTTTCACCCATGGGGTTCCCAACAGCAAAATCAGAGACTTAAAGGATTAGCACAGAATATGGGCGAAGATTATTCTGGGGTGCTTCAATCACAGGAAGCCCACCAGCTCTCCTGATTATATAAACATAGATCAGCAGTTTCTGATCTACTTTATTAATCAGAAGGTAAAGATTAACTTGTCTCATCTTCTGTTTAATCACCTCAGGACCAGCTTCAAGGAGACAAGGGAAGAAGAAAGGACAAAAAGGGACTGGATACCCTTTGGCAGGTTAATATCAGATATTCTGACTGAGAATAGGCTGATAGAACACCTTACAGAAGCTTGGAATTAAGTTCTATTGAACCTACTGTTGGCAAGCCTCTGAACGCCAAGAATCTGAAGAAAATGAAACTGATAGAGAATACCAGAAAGGAGCCCAGCGTCACTCCTCTTGCTGACATCACCAGCAGAAGAGTCCCTCTGGACGACTTTCCAATATTTTCTGAGATTGACTCTAAACCAGTCATTGTTCTCAGATACTTGGACGCTTGCAAGGCTGATGGCACAGATCCCACTCTAAACATAAAAGATCTGCACCAGCAAAATCCAGAAGTTACTGTGAAGAAGATGAAGAAAAGAAAGGCTACTTCAGAAGGACCGTCCCAGCAGACCCCTAAGAAGAGAGGTAATTTATCTGCTGCTAATGTTTTAAATTCTTCTGCTATTCCAACATCAATCCCAACCCCAACTTCATTTGAACTTCCAATCCCCATACCAACCATTGATGAAAACGAACCAGAGGCTGACCCTTCTGAGTCACTGACTCTCAGGAGATCCCGCACCAAATCTCAAAATCCAAAACCCACAACATCAACAAAATCAGAACTTGACAAAGTTCTGTCTGAAATTGATCAACGTGCTTCCGCTTCCCTCTCAGAAAATCCAAACACTCAACCAGAAATTGCCCACTCTCCTCAACCAGAACATACTCTTTCACCCATACCAGAACAACCAGAAATTCCACCCCCCTCTCCTCAACCAGAACTTCATCCACTTTCACCTCAACCATCACCTCCACACCCTGAGTTTCAACACTCTGAAACTCCATCACCTGAACATCAAACTCCTGAACCTCATTCTCCTCAATCCTCTGAGCCACAACCCTTGGCAATTCAGCTTCCATGTGGTACAACTGTAAACATGGCCCAACTTCCATCCTCACCAGAAACTACCCCTCCAAATACTCCAAACAGTCCAATAATCATTTCTGATTCTCCCTCTCCATCTCCCAAACAAAATACTGAATACCTCAGCAGGACCTTTATTGATTTAACAAGCCTTAACCGTCTTGCTGACCTTAAACACAAAATAGCCATCCCCAAACCCAAACAACTAGATGTTGGTGCTGGCATTTTGAATTTTGAAACAGGCTTGCAGAATTGGATTGCTTCTCTAAAGCAGGTTTGTCTTGGAATGATTGACCCTGCCGCTTCATACCATCTATGGACTCAATTCAGAAAGTGGGTACGCGCTGAATCCATCAAGCTGCAAGACATCAATTATGAACAGGCACAACAGAACTTCAACAAGCTGCTGAAGGAAGTTGAAAGTCAGCTGCCACAGGATGAAGTGCTCTTTCTGGATAGTGAGTCATGGTTTGAGAAGCGTCCAACTTCAAAAGTTCAGCAAGCAGAAGATCATACTATTCAAGCTGAAGAGGTTAGTCAATCTGAAGATGTTGCAGAAAGCTCTCAGAAGCATCCTGCTTCTAATGTCTCTCAAGCTGCCTTGGACAGGCAGACTCTGGAAGAGCTGAAGCAGAATGATATTCGTCTGCAGCAAAGAATGGATGAGAATGATCAGAAGATGAAGGAAATGATGGATGTGCAAGACAGCAAGATAGATACAGTAGTCAGCATGGTGCACAAGCAGAATGAAACTACTGATCAGATTAAGACAATGCTAGAGACTCTGTTCACACGCTTTCCACCCCAACCTTAGATTTTCATTCATGATATTTTCATTGTTTTCTTTGCATATCATCTGTACTGTTTGCCTGGCTCTGAATTAAATATAACAGTTTTTCTGCTCTGATCGTTTTAGCTTATATTACTTACACTTTTTGATTGCTGACAAAAAGGGGGAGAACAAGAATGATATTTTTCAATAACGGATTACTAAGACAAAAAGTCTCAAACATTCTAACACTCTGATATACTTGAATGTTTTTCGTTTTGCATAAGTCTACAGGTACAAGAGGTTAATCATCTCTGATACACCGAAGCTCTGATATACTGATATGAAGCTCTGATATTCTGATGTTCAAAGAAAGTCAATAAAGATCTGATCCTGAAGAACCCTTGGAATTAAAAAGGGAAGTAATAAATTCAGGGGGAGTATCTCCGATCTCAACTCTGATATCTCTTTATCCCTTATCCTCTTATCTTTTGATAACTTCCTATTTAATTCTGATACAACTTATTATTTAGTTATCTCTGATACTTTTCACGTCAATTTTCATTTAAAAAATATCTAGTTTTTGTCATCATCAAAAAGGGGGAGATTGTTAGAACAAAGTTTGAATCTACTACCCTAAGTTTAAGTTTTGATGATAACAAAATGCTAAGATACATTAATTGTATGATTCATATAAGTCACATATGCTATCTAAAAATTACATTCTGTTTTACATAAACTCTGATGGATATCAGCAAGAGAACATCATCATCAGCATCAGAAGATGAGATATCAACATCAGCATCAGAAGATGTTATATCAGATGCCAGAATCAGAAGATTAACTTGTGCTTACGCTGAAGCGTGATGAACATATCTGCGCGTAACAATCTGAACTCTGATCAAGACAACAGTTCATCAGCACCTAAGCAGCGTCAGAATGAGCCAAAGCCAGAACAAGCTTAAGTAGCAACGATACTGTTCATTCAAGATGCTTTATTACCAACGACATCATTCCAGACAAGATCTGCTTAATAAGGAAAGAATGTTATTGGCATTGAAACAGAATTACTACTCCAACGTACCTTATTTCCAATGCTATATAAACAAGTCAATGAAGATTGAATTGGCTAATGCTCTACAACCTTCTACACGCCTAAAGCTATTCATCATCTTCCTCACTCTCAGTTTGCTAAAAGCTCTCAAATTCTTTATTCAATTACTTTAGCACTCTAGCTCTCATAAGCTCAAATTGTGTAGTATCACAGTTGTGATAAACAGTTTTTGTAGAAAACATTCACACACCTAGATTTCAATTCCTTGTAAGAAAGTATTTCCTTGAGAAACCGGTTTGTGGTTTGACTCAAGAAGGCTTTAGCAGTTGTTAAAGCAGTTGTAATATTCAGTTGAATATAGTGGATTAAGACCTCGTTGGAGAGAGGCGAAATCACCTTGACGGGTGGACTGGAGTAGTTTGAGATCAAACGAACCAGGATAAAAATACCGTGTTCACTGCAATTGATTTCCAGTTTTTACAATTCAACCCCCCTTCTTGTGTTTTTCACTTCTTCACATGCTGGCCTAAACTCTAAGGGCTCTCCGTGTGACTTGTGTGCCTTCAAACTTGACTACTTGCATATTCTTGTTATCTGACAACATGAGTTCCTTGCAGGTTTTGTTTACAGTCCTTAATCTGGACTCATAACAGGGTTCACTTACATCACTCCATGCATAGCATACCATCATACCATTGCATACATCCTGCATAAGGACTAATCCATTTCAAGGATCTCAAGGGCTTGTGATGTAGGTCATGATGAACCAAAATGTCTAGCAAGGGGCAAATGGGATTTATTTTCCTCTAGCCAGGTTGGTGACTTGAGTCAGGGGCTATGACCCACTCGATATGGTGAGATTTGACTCTTGAAGAAGGACTCTCAACAACATGAAGTGCCTTAAATCAAGCTACCGAATTCAAATTCTGACAATTTTCTTGGTTACCCCACTAGATCCTTGAAAACATTGCATGCATACATACACATCATTGCATAACAGGTACCCTTGTTACAGGTCACTTACCTTCTTCGCTGTTTATTTCAGCAATGGCTTTCCAACCAGACAACCAGGATCTCCGTACTCAAGAGACTCAGTTCAAGGAAATCTTCCTAAGCCTATCCAAGGGGCAGGAAGAATTGAGAACGCTCCTCATGGGGAACTTGGTCAAGAACAGTCTAGAGGACAGTAAGGATGAACGGCTGAAACATATGCAAGCTGAGATAGATACTATGAGAACCCAGATGCTGGGGCAAATGGCCCTTATCCAAGGCTTATCTCGGGAACAAGAAGAGTTGAGAATTGTGATCAACCAGCTTCAGCAAGACAGTATGAAGTAAGCAGTCAAGGCTGGGGACCAAACCGGTAATCAGCCTCCAAGAAGTCAAAGGTTTGGTTCAATGAATAGAACTCTCCAAGCTGCTACTACTTCACAGGTCCAACAACGACCTCACCAAGAACAATGGGTTGATCAGAGAAAGCCAGACAAGCCCAGGAGGCAATTCACCCAGCTCAACATGTTGCTATTTCAAGCTTTACAATGCCTGTTGAGATTGAATCTGATCACATTAAGGGCTCCTCCCCGAAATCCCAACACCTCAGCTCCTACCTATCATCCCAATAAAAGGTGTGCCTACCACTCTGCTAGTCCAGGACATGACACAAATGATTGTTGGACTCTGAAGAACAAGATCCAGGACCTGATTGACGAAGGAGCATTGGAATTCACACAAGATGGTTAGGCTGAGTTTTTCTACCATCCCTCCAAGGTTCACCATTTGAAGTGACAAGTCCTGAGACTAGAAAACTTTTGTTCATTCGAATGTTCAAGTTGTATTTTTCTTTGATTGTTTAAACATTTATTCATGTCAAACGTTGTTATTTCATTAATGCATCGCATATGTATGTTTTGAATCAATATATTCGCATTCGCTATATTCAAATTGCTTCATTTTTTGTGATGCTCAAACTCTCGATTAATAACTCTAAGCCTTTTGAGGGAGGATGACAAAAACGATACCACGATTTTTACAGTATGCTTTTGAACAGACCCCGCTGATGAGGTATAGGCATTGTTTCAAATCCTAAACAGTGGAGTTATAAGGAAGATAATCCCTCGTCAACCCCTTTGAGCCAAAGAAGTTGGAGTTTTTCTTTTCAAAAAATTAAAACCCTTAATCATAACCTGGGGCAGGGTAGTTCTCTCAGTTGATCCAGGTGCACAATGAATGACATCAAAAAAGTCCTTCCGAGACAAAAAGACAGTGATGGTTCCGAATAATCATAAAGACAGGCAGTCGTTATCTTTCAAAAACAAAAGCCCATTAAGTCAAAACCTATGAAGGAGACTTACAAAACTGGGGCATCCCACTGACTGTAATCACAAAAGAAACAGTTCAGGCAAAAAACAGGGATAATAAAATCAAAACAAAAGAGGTCCTACAAACCCTCAACAAAAAGAAATGACTGCCTATTCAAAATAAACTGTCAGCATTCGAACCATCACTGGAACATCAGAGCAAAGACTCAAACAAGGTCTAACGCACGATCAGCTGAGTTTAGGTTTGAAGAACATCACGAAGAACGGGTGGGTACAAATAAAATTTGAGCCTTTATCCTTTGTTTCTTAAACCGTGAACCGGGCCACGTTATAACCCTTAAAAAGTCCTAGCTGAAGCATGGGTTAGTTCGAAAGCATACTGTTACAAAAGGTATCCTGACTCCTTAAGGCTTGCTGTGAAATCTCGAGTTGACATCACATTTTACAAAATTTGCTTGTTTTACTGAAAAATGCATTTTCAAAAACTTCGAGACAGACATAAGCTTTGCATTTTTAATATAACATAGCTTGCATATGACTATTTGTTTGACCAACATAGAAGTTCGCACGACGAATGTCTAATGAACAAAAGCACCTCCAATCAAGGGGAATGGCATGATCATTGTCCATCATCTGGGGCAGTTAAGTCAAGATTTGGAGAATCTCTCAAAAGGCCAACCAGCTAGGGGAAAATCTCCATCTGAATCACTTGGGGCATTGGGCATGAATTCCAGCAACGAGTCTTGCATGATCAGGCATCTTCTGGTGGTATAACAACACAATGCTACTAACGGTGACAACTCCCTACATTCCGAGAGTATGGACATAGTCGAAAAAATACTGCGCATAATCAAAGACCCGCTAGGTTGACACACCTAGGCAAAAATAAGGGCTTCCCGGCGAACCAAAAGGGTTCGGGCAAAAATAAGGGATGAAAATAAAAAAATATGTACACCCGGCAAGTCGAAAACCTGAAAAGGCGGCTTGGGCAAAAAAGGGTATCCCGATGGACTGAAAACCCGAAAGGGCGGTCCAGGCAAAAGTTAGGGATCAAAAGCGTACGACTATGTCCCGTCATCTCGTCACTTGCCTACCAGAAGAAGATTTGTCGATCGGCAGTTGTTAAGCACCTCCACAGGTACCTTCTCCCACAGAAGCTGGGGCAATAAGAGTTGTCCAAACTGTACAACTACTTTGCTCACCAGGTACAAAGGTAGATTCAGCTGAAGAACATGACCAAGTTACCTTCACTCCCCGCAGAGTAAGACAAGATTCAGAAATACTCTCTCCGAGCAGAGTTGGTCTCCCATCAGCCCCGAAAAGGCACAATATCCCTAGCAAATCAGCAGCACTCTCTCCCCAAGCAGAATTAGCCTACTGTCAGCCTTAAGGAAGTTGGGTATCCCCAGAAGATCTCAACATTCCCCAGCAGAATATGCAGATATTCCTCAAGCAAGCGTCCCCGGCAGTCTTAATATAAGATTGTTCCTCGGCGGAATACCAGACACCCCAGTGGAGCCACTTCCCCAGTGCAGTCCAAAGGTTTCCCCAGGAGAGTTGAATCAATCTCCCCAGTAGATTCTAGAAGCTTATCCCCAGTAGATTCTGGAGGCTTATCCCCAGTGGAGTCTGGAAGCTTGTCCCCTGCAGAGTACAAGTGCATCTCCCCGACCATGTTCCGAGGTTATTCCCCACCAGAGCCTATAATTGGGTTATCCTCAGCTAATTACAACAGAAAGATCATCCTCGGCGAAGTTCTTCCTATCCCCAGCGGAGTTTATCAAATTACCTCAAAGAAGCTTATCAATGGTATCTCCAACGGAGTTATCATCAAATCTTAGCGAAGTATCTCTTCCCACAGAGTAACTCCCCGCAGAGTAATCTCTCCAACAATTTTATTCCCTAATGGAGTCATCTTCTCCTACCGGTTTATTCTTGCAACCATCATCCCCAGCGGAAACAAAGAACTCTACTCTTCAAACATCAGCCCAGGATTCAACAAACTCCCGGCATTCGTCAAGGATTTATTTTCCTAGACGAAAATACATTCATAAACATCACGTTGTCATACATCATGACATATGCATATACGCATCATAACACACTATCTCATTCATTTTGGAACATCATAACATCACGCATTTCATATATCATGACATCGCACACAACTGATGTTTTGCCTTTTCAGGAAAAAGGTCAATCCAAAGATGATTACTATCAACTGTCGCAATTCCAGATTCGATTCCTGTATCTAGCCAGGGAATATTTGTGAGCGATTGATTGTAGATTCGATACCTGTATCTAGCCAGGGCATGTCTGCATGAAGAGTTTAGAGATTCGATACCTGTATCCAGCCAGGGCATATCTGTAGACGACTAATTCCGGATTCGATACCTGTATCTAGCCAGGGCATATCTGTGAGTAATTAATTGTAGATTCGATACCTGTATCCAGCCAAAGCACGTCTGCAAGAAGAGTTTAGAGATTCGATTCCTGTATCCAGCCAGGGCATATCTATAGACGAAGAATTCCAGATTCCATTCCTGTATCTAGCCAGGGCATATCTGTGAGTAATTGATTGTAGATTCGATCTCTGTATCCAGCCAGGGCATGTCTGCATGAAGAGTTTAGAGATTCGATTCCTGTATCCAGCCAGGGCATATCTGTAGACGAAGAATTCCAGATTCGATTCCTGTATCTAGCCAGGGCATATCTGTGAGTAATTGATTGTAGATTCGATACCTGTATCCAGCCAGGGCATGTCTGCATGAAGAGTTTAGAGATTCGATACCTGTATCCAGCCAGGGCATATCTGTAGACGACTAATTCCATATTCGATACCTGTATCTAGCCAGGGCATATCTGTGAGTAACTGATTGTAGATTCGATACCTGTATCCAGCCAGGGCACGTCTGCATGAAGAGTTTAGAGATTCGATTCCTGTATCCAGCCAGGGCATATCTGTAGACGAAGAATTCCAGATTCGATTCCTGTATCCAGCCAGGGCATATCTGTGAGTAACTGATTGTAGATTCGATACCTGTATCCAGCCAGGGCATGTCTACATGAAGAGTTTAGAGATTCGATACCTGTATCCAGCCAGGGCACGTCTGTAAGCAACCTTTTGAAGTTCCGGATTCGATTCCTGTATCTAGCCAGGGCATATCTATGAGTATTTTATTGTGGATTCGACACCTGTATCTAGCCAGGGCATATTTGCATGAAGAGTTTGAAGATCAACCCCTGTAACAGGCCAGGTAATTATCTTTCTTTTTCAGGTACACAAGTTCTCGCTAAGGAATCTCTTACGCGATCGACGCCTTCGGATGGCATCTTTAAGCCCATCTCCACAACTATCCATCACACAATTTCAAATGGCATCTATAAGCCCATTCCCGACAAGGTTCTGTCAAATCTCCAGATGGCATCTATAAGCCCATCCTCATATCCATCATATCTCCAAATGGCATCTGTAAGCCCATTCCCGACATCACATTGCTGATACTCCACTATGCAAGTGCAAATTTCTGGGCACTTTAGTGTTCAATCATCTTCCACCTTTGGATCACGAAAGGCACGCAAGCCAATCTACATCCTCAGGTTTAAGAAGATTGAACAGGGGCAACTGTTGTACCCCAAAATTTGCCCTCCCATATTTCCCAAAACATTTCAAGAAAAATTCATAAGTCCAACCCGGAGTGTCATATTCAGGTGTTCTTTCACCAAGATATCTCCTAACGTATGTTCAAATTCAGAAGGTATCCGACTGTGTGAGTTTTCTCGAAGAAATATGGTGGAAAAAGTGTGCTGAAAGTGCAGTTTTTACGCGCTAAAAAATTCATAACTTAAAGACCGTTGCTCGTTTTGAACCCGTTCCGGTGGCCAAAATTCCGTCTTGACATTATCTACATTTTCATCTCTCATGGATGGAAGCCAATTTCGATCAGAAGGTCTTCAAAAATGTGGATTTATCAAGTATTTTCATACAGAAAATTTGTGACAAGTTTATTTGCTTCATGTTCAGAAAATCATAACTTGGTTGATTTTCATTGTATCGAGCTGGTTCCGGCGCCAAAATTTCACAAATTGAGTTGGCTACATTTTCACAGAAGGTTTTAAGTTCAAACCGTATTCAAAAGGCCTTCGTTTTTTGCTCAGAGTGCGTGACACGCTGAAAATCCTGAATGCTGAATATTATTTCATCTGGGCCGAAACTTCGAAAATTCACAACTCGGTCAATTTTTATCGGATTGGGCTCATATTTTTACACAAGGTCACTGACTCATAGATCTACAACTTTGCTTCAAAAGTCAAGACCGGATTATGCTCCGATCAATACCAGTTCTTTATTGAAGAACGTGTCAGAGTCGACACTGGAGCCAAAAATAAGTTTGTCTGAGCTGAAACTTAAAAAATTCATAACTAATTCACCGTTTATCCGATTGAGCCGATTTTCGGACAAGAGTTAGTTCTCGATATCAGCTACATTTTGTTTTCACATTTCAACTTCAAAAATTGCACTTAAGTCCCTGCGATTTAGCCTGGAATGTGACGAACTCAAGTGAACATTGGAGGCCCAATTGCACATTCAAAGCCCATTTTCTTTACCCTAATTTCCATTATATAATCACATTCTTTTCACACAAACCAAAAGGAGAAAAAAAAAACCTTACCACAACACTGTCTGAATATCAAATTCTTTCAAGAACCCTAAAACCTTAAAATCCTTATTACGAATCCCTCTCTCACTACAAACAAGCCATCTCAGTTACAAACCAACATCTCACTACAAACAAGCCATCTCAGTTACAAACCAACATCTCACTACTTCTTCAGTAAGGGTAAGGCTGACTTGATCTCCATGATAAAAAGAGCATAAAAGCATTCATGTTACTACTTTTTCAGTAAGGGTAAGGTTGATTTGATCTCCATGATCAAAAGGGTATAATCATTCATACATGCCATATTGACCTAAACATTAAATTTCTTCATATATTGGCTTTATTTGTATTTTATGATATATAGTAATTTATTTAATGTGTTCATGAGATTCAACACTGCAGATTTAGACAGGTTCCCATGCAGGTTCATTAAGGAACGTTGAGGCCAAAACACAAATGACCAAAAGCCAAAAGCCAAAAGCCAAATGACCAAAACAGAACAGCTTACACATGACACCAATACACGGAGAGACAGACATCCTGAGAAGGTTAAAAAACGTTGAGGCCAGAACATAAATGGCCAAAAGCCAAAACACAAATGGCCAAAACAAAACAGTTTACACATGACGCCAATTGCTGTTTCACCCCTCCAATCAGGCTCGTATACTCCTAAACTCTCTCTCTATTTTTATTATTTTCCTTTAATTAGTTAATCGTTATTCTTTTTATTAATCACTAACCAATTAACATTTTTTCCTAATAAAATAAAAAACACAAAAAATATTTTATTTATTAAAATTAACTTCATCACTTTTATTTTTGTAAATAAATTAATTTAATCAATTTAGATTTAATTAGATTTAACTTTTAATATTTTTTGCAATATTTAAAATCAATTTAGAATATTAGGTTTTTATTAGCATTAATTCAATTTATTTTATTTCTTTAAAAACTCAAAAATCCAAAAATATTTTCATTATTTAATTTAATTTAATTGTTCATTTAATTTAATTCCATTTAATTCAAAAATAACCAAAAAAATCACTTTCTTTCAAAAAAGGGTCAAAACCCCAAAAAACTCGCATCCGATTTAATTTCCTGCACGTGATCCATTTTCCCATATTATTGTACTTGCTTCCGGAATGTAATAACTTTAATTAGGACTTTATTTATTTATTGCTTTATTTTACTTTCCGCAATTTAAATTAAAGGGTTTGTTTTTGGCGATGTAAATACCCGACGCCTTGTAATAGCGTAGTTTTATTTTCCGCAACTATTAATTGCTAGATGTATGTTAATTAGGCTATGCATGACAAGACTTATCCTTAAAATAAAATCAATCGTAGCTCACCATAACATGTGCAAAGATAACTTAACTGAATCCTGACACACTCGCACATGCCACTCTTAGGGTACGCCTCACTTGGTTGCCTCAACGTGGTCATTGAGTATAAGGTGTTTTAGAGGTCGCCCTCTTGTCTAAAGATCCAAGTTGCCTCGAAACGGTTGCCTCAGATAAAAAGGATCTAGGACATTAGGGTTACCGCTAAGGCGTCCTACTATTGCTTTGGTGACCACATGTCCCTATAATCGAATTGACCCGAATAACTCCAACGACGGTGCTACCTACTTCTCAATAGTGGGATAGTACTGTCTAAAAGACATTTACACAAATTAATTTCTTTTGAGTAGGTAGATGTTCTCAGGTACTTGCTCTTTCAAAACAAAAATACTTTTCGCACCTACACTTTTTTGATAAAAGTTTTCAAACAAACACTTCATACACTCTTGAGGACAGATACAAGAGTTAAAACGAAGTTTTCAAACAAACTTTTTCAAAACCCACAAACACAAGAAAAACAAAAGATTTTGAAAACATAGTGAGCAAGTACCTAAGAGCTCGTGGATAACCACTGATAGAAAGGGTGATAACACCTTCCCTTTCCATAATCTACCTCCCGAACCGAGAAACATCTCGAAAAGGAATTTTGCTATGCTTTTGTCCTTTCCTTGTTGGAGAAAATAAAAGACGGTGGTGACTCTTGCTTACCGCGACATTTTGCGAACCAGCATTCCAAAACAGTCAGTTCTATTTCCACCGATCACAGAGTTGTTTCTGGGCTGGGCCTGTACAGGCTTACTTTTGGCACCCCCCTCTTTTCTTTTTACACCCCCTGGCCCATTTCTTGTATATTTGTCATTTTTGCATTTTTATTTCATTTCTGATTTTGATATTTTATTTTCTAATATAAAAAATACTAAAAAAATATTTTCATAAATTTTTGTATTTATTTGGCATTTATTTTAATTATTTCTAGTATTAATATATTAAATACTTTATATTTACTTTTGTTTAAATGTAAAAATAATATAAAAAATACTTTTATTTTTATTTATTATTTTTATGCAAATTTGAAAATATTTTCTTGAAATATATACATTTTCCTTGTAAATAATTTATTTTATTTTCATACACTTAATATATTTAATACATATATATACATATATAACATATTTTATTAAATAATTAGAACAAAAAACACAAGAATAATACATTTTTATTTTTATTAATATTTTATACTAAAAATACCCTTTTTTTAAATATACTTTTATTTTGTTGTACAAATTGATACATTATTGTATATAAATAATAAATAATACTATTTATTTAAGAAATTAGGGTTTTTGCCCTAAAAAACAAAATAATTGAAATTGACTTTTTTATTTATTTACACTTCATATTAAAAATTCTTTTTACATACATAAAAAACTTTTTTTGCATAATACATTTTATCTCACATTTATTTATTGTACTTTATTTAATTATTGTACATTTAAATATTATGCATTGTAATTCAATTTGGTTGTAATAACTTAGGGTTTATATTTCTTGCAAAATAATTCTCAATTCAAAATTGTACCCCTCTCCCTATATCATGTTGTAATAGTGTAGAATTTAAATTCTCGCACCTTTAAGCTTTCAATTATGCCATGATTAGACTTAGGGTTTTGTATGCAAAAATCAAATTAACGAATAGTTTGACCTAATCCAAGATAACCAAGCATGAAAACAAACACAATGCACACTTACACCCCTAGGGTTTCAATCCACTTGTTGCCTTCAAAAATAGGCCATGATATGCATGTCAAGTACTTTGGCAAAACAAAAATAAAACAAAAGATCATAGTCCCTCGATGACGCTATCTGAGTTGCCTAAACAAAATGATCAAGTCCCTCAAGAAAATTGCCAAAAATACTTGACACTATTGCTATCATGATCTATATGATGACCCGCGCCTGTCCCATTTAACATCCTAACACAAGGTTGTTCATCAAATACAATGGTGAAGCAACACTGTTAAAAGGGTTAAAAACATAAGAAAGATCTTTGAGTAAAATAGGGTAGACAACTCTTAGTTACTTGATCAAATTTGCAAAAACATCTTTGCCATTCTCAAACACACTTTACTACACAACTTCAAAATAATTTCAAAACAACTTTCAAAACATTGAATATCTTTTCAAAAAGACAAACACCTTTGTATATATTCAAACAAGAATCATTACAAAGGTTGCCTAGACAAGGCATCTTTTTTCTAAACATTTTCAAAACCACACACACAAAGCACCATTTCAAACAATTGAAAAGCAAAGGCAAGTGATCTAAGCAAGTAACTAAGAGCCCATGGATAACCATGGATAGAAAGGATGCTAATACCCTCCCTTTCTATAATATACTCCCCGAACCCAAGAAAACATCTCAAAGGTCTTTCCTGTGCTTTTTGACCTTTCCTTAGGATAAAATAAAAAGTCAGTGGCGACTCTTGCTAAACCGAAACATTTGCGAACACAAGCGTAAAATCCCAAGTCAGTTCTCCCACCGTATCATAGAACTGGCGACTCTGCTGGGGAAATCTTTAAAAGTGGAGTAACCTTAGGGCTTAGATCACCCTTTGCATGATTATATTGTTTGCTTTGATTGCTTTACATTTTGGATCTCTTGTTTGGGCTTGAAATCCTCCACCCGGATTTGGGAAACATTCATAGGTAAATAGTAATACGTTGTGGAAACTGTGCGGGGTATACCGACATGGTTAAATCAATAACTATATTAGTGCGACATATTTGTGAGTACCGGTAGCCTTTGAGTCAATCAAAGAGAATACGGGGCCGCTGAGTGATGTCATGAAGCACTAATGAACTCTTAGAACCTTACTTGACCATCTTGGCCTTTTATTAGGGGTAGTGAGATGACTGGCTTTGGTGCAGTCCGAAGTTGGTAGATACTCGATACTACACTCGTTGAGGGTTGTTTTCTTGGAATATTTTGGTTGTTAGTTAAGTGGCTAAACCAAAACAATGAACATAGAAAACAATCCAGTGATATTGAGCTCCTTAGAACCCGATTACTATTTATAGGACAGGTTTTGAGCCAACTAAACTCAAGAGGGTACTTACCTATGAAACCTCATGCAAACCTGAAACTAGGGTTTTGTGTGACTTGCTTGTACATGTGCTTGTGCATACATCATGAACATCATAAAGCATCATATGCATCCACTAACCATTTCAAGGGTTTGGATCTTCATCTTTGGTCTTGTTTTGTAGGTCATGGAATCTCTTCACAGGAAAACAATTCAAATCAACCTTGTGAGAATCCCTCCTCAACTCAAGGAGCTTACTTCTAGGATTCCAGAGAATTCTCTCTTCAGTGAAAGACATGGTAGACTCCTCAACTTGGTCAACACCAACATTGAAGAAGACATGGTGAAAGTTCTCTTCCAGTTCTTTGACCCCCTACACCACTGTTTCACATTCCCTGATTATCAATTGGTGCCTACTTTAGAGGAATTGTCTCAACTCCTGAGAATTCCTATTCTTCATCAGCTACCCTACAACGGTACGGAAAAAGAACCAAAGTCTGAAGATGTTGCTCAAGCATTACACTTGCAACCATCTGACATCAAGGGGCATTGGGAAACCGGAAGTGGTGTCAAGGGTTTCTTGGCAAATTTTCTGTTTGAGAAAGCACAAGACTGCTGGAATTCTCTTGATCTACAAGCCTTTGAAGAGATTGTGGCACTCCTTATCTATGGGTTGGTCTTGTTCCCAAACCCTGACCAACTTATAGATGTGAATGCTGTCAAGATTTTCATATCCAGGAATCCTATACCTACATTGCTTGGGGACATCCTACACTTATTTTACACACGAACAATGAGGAAAAGAGGTGTTCTCATGTGTTGTACTCCTCTCCTAGCAAGGTGGTTTATTTCTCACCTTCCACAATCAGTTATGAAGAATGAGCAAGGTTTAAGGTGGTCACAACGGTTGATGACCCTCACACATTATGATGTTCATTGGTGTTCTCGGTCCAGAGAAAATGTCATCATCATTGATCATTGTGGAGAATTCCCTAATGTATCACTACTTGGCATTAGGGGAGGCATTACCTACAACCCTGTCTAGCTTTGAGACAATTTGGATATGCTCGGAGGGATGGCCCTCATGACATGCTGATTCCTGACCTAGTTTTTGACTTCGACAACGATGCGCAAGGACTTCGACAAAGGTTCATCAGAGCTTGGAGGATGCCCAAAAAAGTGGATAGTAAGACACTGGGGCACAAGAATTCCATCCCCTTTGAGCCTTATCTAAAGTGGGTACGAACCCGCGCCCAGAATCTTATAATGCTATACCCTCACATTCTCCCCGTGATCAAAGAGCATGTTGCGGAAGGAGAGGTTCCATACACCATCCTACATCCTGACATGCCAACATCATGCGAAGAAATGCAAAAGAGTTGGATCCAACTCAAAGAAGAACGAAATACTTTTGAAGCCAGCTTCTATGCCAGTGAGAACAAGGTTTTGGAGCTTACCCGCCTACTTCATGAGGAGGAAACTCTTAATAATTACATCGCACCAAAGAGGATGCACAATGTCTTTTTACATTAAGAATTTTGTAATATTTTGCCCATGGGGCACTTATGTACTAACAAATTCTTCTTAATATGACGTGTGTTCCTTTTTGTTTGCAACAAATTTGAATTTCTGAATCCTTGAATGCATTACATGAATAACATACCATTCATCATATGCATAAACAGGTCTTCACACCAGGTTTCCTTATCTTTCTGCTGTTTATTTCAGCAAGATGGATTTGGAGCAGACGGTCAAGGATCTGCAGGCACAAAATTCACAATTTCAGCAACTCCTCATGACCTTGGAAAAGGGTCAAGAGGACCTCAAAACTCTGTTGGAGAAGAATAAAGAGAAAAATAAAAAGAGACATGGGGTAGCCACTTTTGCAAGAAGGTTTGAAAGCAATGCCAAAAAGGTTCTTGAGTTCCCCTCAACGTCTGACGAAGGGGCCAGTAAAGGAAAAGGGGCTGCTGTACCTTCTGAATCTGAGGTTGAAGAGGAGGAAGAGGAAGAAGACGAAGACTACTCCGAACAACAGTATCCTCCAGCGGATGATAAATATAAGAATCTTAAAGATAGACTAGCAGCCATGGAGTTGCAGAGGGTGCCCGGTTTGGATTTTGAAGAACTAGGGCTGGTAGCTGGGATTGTTATCCCTCCCAAGTTCAAGGTACCGACATTTGCTAAGTACGACGGCCTTTCTTGCCCAAAGATGCACCCGAGGTCGTATGTCAGAAAGACCTAACTCCACTCATCTGATAAAGACCTTTGGGTACACTTTTTCCAAGACAGTTTGTCTGACACGCAGCTAGATTGGTTCTATCAACTCGAGAGATCAGAGGTTCACAATTGGGAAGACTTAGCAGCTGCTTTTTACCGTCAATATCAATACAATGCTGATTTGGCGCCCACTCGTACTCAGTTACAAAGTATGGGGATGGCTTCCAATGAAGGATTTAAAGAGTATGCCCATAAGTGGCGTGATCTGGCTGGAAGGGTGCAGCCACCGTTGTCAGATATGGAGTTAGTTGACATGTTTCTGGGGACCCTGTCTGGCCCCTTCTTCAACCATCTAATCGGGAGTTCTTCTGCGGGATTTACTGAACTAATTTTGACTGGCGAAAGGGTCGAGGCCGATATTAAGAGTGGAAAGATTCAAAAGGATGCTTCCGCATCCACAGCTGTTAAGAAACCCTTCCCAGCTAAGAAGGAAGCATCTACTGTGTATTCTCAGAAGGGTCAGGGAAGAACCGAGTGTCGGCCGAATGTAGGGGCTGTGATGATTCAAAACTCTTCAAATGATCAAGCTCCCGGCAATCAGTCAAGACCTAATCAACAACGGGTAGAAAGGCCACAACGGCAGTTCACCCGAATCAACATGACGCTATCTCAAGTACTCTCCCATTTGTTGAAGCTGAATCTTATCAGTCTGAAGGAAGCGCCAAAGAACCCTAACACCAACTCTCCATCCTACCACCCTAATGCCAAGTGTTCTTACCACTCTGACAGTGTTGGGCACGATACCAATAGTTGTTGGGCGCTTAAGTACAAAATCCAAGACCTGATTGATGCCAAGGAAATAGAATTTGATGCTCCTGAGAAGCCCAATGTGATATTTGCTCCGATGCCCAAGCACGGCCATAATGTTCATGCCATTATAGAAGACCTCCATGTTACTGATGTTGCTGATATTTTGACTCCATTGTTAGTGATTAAAGAGAAGTTGATGAGAGTCGGGATATTCCCAGGCTGCGGGAAGGACTGTTATTTTTGTTTGAACATACGAGCTGACTGCCCAATGTTGAAATCAGGTGTCCAACGCCTGATGGATACCCAAGAGATACTTTTCCAGAAAACCCCCGTTGATACCTTCAATCCTGTTACTCCTGTTACTTTTGCTACTATAACCAACGATATTGCAATCATAACCATTTTCGACAATCCTCCCAAGGCTTGCAAAAGGCCTGTCAGGATTACGCCCAACTCTAAATGTGTACCATTAAAGATCACCATGTCGGGACATGTCCCATACCAATCAAGCAAAACGATACCATGGAACTATGGAGGAGAAATCTTCTATCATGGTATCAAACAAATTGAGGCAGTCCAAGAAAATTCTGAAGAAGAAAACCCTGATATAGGGAACATTGCGGGTACAAGCAAGATAACCCGCAGCAGATGGATCTTTTCTCCGGAGATTTCTCCCCCTCGAGCAGTTTTCGGACCCTTGAAAGCTTCTGTACCTGTTGGACCATCTGTGCAAGGCCCGATGATTGAAGAATTGGATACTCCTAAAGTAAGACCATCCGTTGATACTACCAATAAGGGTAAGGGGATACTAGAAGCGCCTGTCAGGACGAAGGCTCATGTTGTGGTTATCCCCGAAACCACTCAGAAAGAAATGGATGAAATCTTGAAAATAATCAGAAAAAGTGACTACGATGTTGTGGAACAGCTAGGGCAGACCCCTTCTAAAATTTCAATGTTGGCTCTTCTACTCTGCTCTGAGGCCCATGCTAAGTGTTGTACCCCAAAATTTGCCCTCCCATTTCTCATTGATTTCTCACTACAAAGCCTTTGAAGCTCAAGATCCAGTTAGGGTTTCATCTGCTCAAGACCCCCCTTGCACTGTTGACTCAAATTAGGGTTTGTGTTTGCACAAAGATGCTTTGACCTAAAATGCCCAAGATGACTTTCATGCTTCATATTGGACTCCCAAGTTTACCCATATCAAGTTTCAAGTCTTGATTCCAAGTTTTGCCCAGTCAGTTGGACAGTTGACCTAGAAATCAACTGTATTGGGGAAAAAGTCAACTGTGGCCAATTGATAGTCAAACCTCATGAAATTTGACCCACATCAACATTATGAACTCATATGGACCATTTGATCAAGTTTGGATCACAATTCCATAAGAAATTTGATCAGATCACCAAAAGGGCAAAATGGTCATTTTTAGGGTGTTGACTGCACAAAGGCAATTTTTGACTGTTTGACCTAGCCAATGGCAAACCAAGCTCACACATGGACTCAAGGACCCCATGGAATTATCTTGACATGATCAACAAACTCAAAAGATCCCAAGTACACAGGATTGACAGTTGAATTTCCCAGTCAATTGATCAATTTTGACTGTATACTGAAAAGTCAAACTTTGACTTTTTGGTCAAAATCAAGAGTCAAGATTCATTTTTCATCAAAACTTGCCAAATCATGAAACTTGTTCACCAAGAAACCAAGAAATGCAAATTAGGGTTTAAAATGGAATTTTTCATAACTTAGAATTTTTCTAAGTTATGGAAAATCCTAATTTTTTCCCAACTTTGCCCCACTTTTTCACCAAGATTCATTTGGATTCAAACAAAAGTCAAAACATGAAAGTTGTAGCTTGTTGCATAATCTACAACTTTGATTCACAAAGTTTTCTCATTTGAAGCTTGTATCTCAAGTTACAAATTTTTGAATAGGGGCACTAAACCATTCTTAACTTAGTGAAATTTGACCTATTTTGACAAGGTTTTCTACCTAACTTCAAGGCCATTTTCCATACACTTCCACTTGAAATTTTAAATTGCATTTCAAAGATGGATTGTAGTACACATTCCAAGCTTTCCAAAATATCCAAGAACTTCTCAAACAACCTCATGGTTAGGGAGAATCGAATTTCACAATATAGCAAAAACTCACTTTTGAATTGGCCATTTTTTCATGTTCATAAGTTATGCAAACTTCTCAAAACCAGCATGCCCTTGATTACAGGTCCTTAAACCAAGTTACACTCAATACTTTAATGCTTTTTCATTGTGTCAAAGTGTTATTCTATGAGTTCAAGTATTGTATACAAGATTAATCCATTTTTAGATAAAGTAAACTATCCATTTTTGCAAAAGTTCACTTTATGTCCAATTGGTAAATCAAGCAAGTACAAACCAAATCTCTTTAGCACAAGATTATGAACAAATTACTCTGATCAAGAGAAGCTTTGCAGCAGGATTAGGGGTCCTCTACTGACCTAGAAACACAAGTTGCCTTTCTTGCTTAAGTTAGAAGATATATGGCATAACTAACACGAACTTCCATCTCAGCTTAGATACACAAGAACAAAGTTATCAAACACATTACACACATCATAACCAAGCTATTGAACAAGCCATTTACCTCCAAAACATCATCAAACCAAAAAACACCATCAAACTGCAAAAACAGAGTTGCCTCTGCAGTTTGAGTGCCAACTTCTATTTCTCTCAAGCATTCTTGCCAAAACCAGTTCATATACCTTCCATACCATCTATGCAAGCTAACCATGACCTGAAGCACGACCTGTAATCCCTCTAACCACTTCCACCATTTTCAATTTCTTGTTTTGCAGGTGAAGTTCTCTAGCTTGATTCAGAAGCTTTCAAGACAAAGTAAACATTGGAATAGCATCCCTGGACCTCAAGGAAGCTTTTCTAATCATCACCTTGCACTGAAAGTCCCTACATTGCAAGATAGAACTTCAGCTAAACAGGTATCTTGTTGAACTCGTATCTCTCTTATTATGCATCATTAGCTTTAAGTTTGTGAATAAACAAGGTTCTACTCATGCCACTGAACATGTACATGTTTTTACTTTTCATTTCTTTTGCTTGAGTTGTGAGAATTTGGAGTTTGAAAATGGCAGAAAAACTAGGTTAGGATTTGGGGGAGGAGAAATTTTCCCTCATCTTAGAGAGTTAGATCAAGTTATGCATATGGTTAGAATCGTCTCTTCATGCTTAACATTTTTTGTGTTGGAAGTTTGTTCAAAAAAATCAAAGAATCAGGATGTTCAAGTGGAGCTTTTGGCGCGCGTTTTCTGAATAATTTTTGTTCAGAGGTTGAAGAAAGGTGACTTTGGGCTGGGCTTGCTTCTGAGTTACTTTTCACACCACCCTTTTTGGTTTTGCACCCCTGAGCCCATTTGCTTCATTTTTAATATTTTTGACTTTTTCTTTTTTTTGATTGGTTCATTTATTTTTTTCTCAGCATATTAAAAACATAAAAATATTTTTCTCCTCATTTTTTGAATTTATTGAATATTTATTTGATTATTTCTTTTGTTTGTACATAAATAAATAAATATATATATATATATATATATATATATATATATATATATATATATATATATATATATATATATATATATATATATATATATATATATATATATATATATATATATATATACTCTTTGTTTAAAATATTGAGAAAATACAAAAAAATACTTTTTATACACTTTTATTTTATTTTTACTTCCTGAAAATATTTTGTATAAAAATCCCTTTTTTATTTTTATATTAAATATTATCATTTTATATATAATACCTATTTAGAACTTAATATATAAATATATATATTTATTAATATACTTAGAATAAAATACTAAAATATACATATTTTATTTTATTAATATTAAAAATTACAAAAATCATTTTTTTTACAAATGTATTTCTTTTCTTATTTTATTTTTGTGTATAAATGATAAATATTGTATATATTAATAAATGATATCTTTTATTTAATAGAATTAGGGTTTTTGCCCTAATTCAAAAATACTCCAAAAAATAATATTTTATAATATTTTTATTTTCTTTCTTATTTTACATAAATAATACTTTTTTCATACATATAAAAATTCCTTTTGCATTCTTGCATATTTGTTTTATTTACCATTTAAATTATACATTTATTTATCTTGTAAATATTCATAGAAAATGATGTAATAGTTTTAGGTTTCAATTTTTTGTCTAAATATCCCCATTTGAAACATTGTACCCCCCTCCCCATATTATTATGTTGTAATAGTGTAGGATTTTAAATTTCGCACTTTTATCGCTTTCTAAACATACTATGCTAGAATTAGGGTTTTGTATGCGAATAAAAATGAACAAAATAGTTGGACCTAATACAAGATAAATGAGCATGAAAAATGGACAACACATTTCACACTTGCACCCCTAGGGTATTCCACTTTGTTGCCTTCAAATAATTGGGCCATATTGCATGTTGAACTTCTTTGGGTAAAATAAACAATCAAATGGTCATAGTCCCTCAAAATGTTGCTTAAATGAATGATCAAGTCCCTTTTAAAGAAAATTGCCCAAAGACATTTAACACTATTGCAACTATGGTCTAAACGATGACCCGCGCCCGTCCCTTTAATCTCCTAAAACAAGATTGTCCACCAAATGCAATGGTGGAACAAAATTGTCAAAAGGTTTAAAACATAACAAAAATCTTTGAGGAAACTTTAGGGTAGATGAACTCTTAAGTACTTGTCAACTTTCCAAGAAAACACTTGCCTTATTTCAAAACCCACTTCACAAACACTTTCAAAACAAATCTTCAAAAAAAATCTTGAAACATCTTTTCAAAAAGACAAACACCTTTTGTAAAACATTCGAGTAAAGGATTGTTACAAGGTTAGCCTACACAAGGCATCTTTTTCAAAACCTTTTCAAAACCACACACAAAGCACCATTTCAAACAATTGAAAACCAAGGCAAGTTGATCTAAGCAAGTACCTAAGAGCCCATGGATAACCATGGATAGAAGGGGTGCTAATACCTTCCCCTTCTATAATCTACTCCCCGAACCCAAGAAAAATCTCAAAGGTTTTTGCTGTGCTTTTTAAACCTTTCCTTAGGATAAAATAAAAAGTCGGTGGCGACTCTTGCTCAACCGAAACATTTGCGAAAACAAACGCAAAACCATAGTCAGTTCTCCCACCGTATCACAGAACTGGCGACTCTGCTGGGGAATATTTTTAAAGTGGAGTAACCTTAGGGCTTAGATCACCCTCTTGCATGACTAATTGTTTGATTTGCTTGCTCTATACTTTGGCTCTATTGTTTGGGTTTACAATCCTCCACCCGGATTTTGGGAAACATTCATAGATAGCAATACGTTATGGAAACTGTGCGGGGTATACCGACACGGTCTAAGCAATAGCTATATTGGTGCGACATATTTGTGAGTACCGGTAACCCTTGAGTTCAATCAAGGAGAGTACGGGGCCACTGAGTGATGTCACTAAGCACTAATGACCTAGAACCTTACTTGACCATCTTGGCCTTTTATTAGGGGTAGTGAGATGACCGGCTTTGGTGCAGTCCGAAGTTGGTAGATACTCGATACTACACTCATTGAGGGTTGTTTTCTTGGAATATTTTGGTCGCTAGTTAAATGGCTAAACCAAAACAATGAACATTGAAAACAATCCCGTGATATTGAGTTCCTTAGAACCCGGTTACTATTTATAGGACAGGTTTTTAAGCCAACTACACTCAAGAGGGTACTTACCTATGAAACCCAATGCAAGCCTGAAATTAGGGTTTGGTGTGACTTGCTTGTACATATGTTTTGTGCATACATCATAAACATCATAAAACATCATATGCATTCACTAACCATTTCAAGGGTTTTGGATCTTCATCTTTGTTCTTGTTTTGTAGGACATGGAAATTCCTCGCAGAAATACCATTCAAGTCAACCTTGTGAGAATCTCTCCGCAACTCAAGGAGATCACCTCAAGAATTCCGGAAAATTCATCCTTCAGTGAAAGACATGGTAGACTGCTCAGCCTTGTCAACACCAACATTGAAGAAGACATGATGAAAGTGCTATTCCAGTTCTTTGACCCTCTTCACCACTGCTTCACTTTCCCTGATTATCAGTTGGTACCCACTTTGGAGGAGTTTTCTCAACTCCTAAGAATCCCTATCCTTAATCAACTACCCTTCAACGGTACGGAAAAGGAACCAAAGCCGGAAGATGTTGCTCGAGCATTACATCTACAACCATCCGACATCAAGGGGCATTGGGAAACCCGAAGTGGCGTCAAAGGGTTCTTAGCAAAATTCTTGTTTGAGAAGGCACAAGAATGTTGGAACTCATTGGACCTACAAGCCTTTGAAGAGATTGTGGCACTCCTTATCTACGGGTTGGTCTTGTTCCCAAACCCTGACCAATTGGTAGATGTCAACGCCGTCAAAATCTTCTTGTCCAGAAATCCAATACCAACATTGCTTGGGGACATCCTTCACTCATTTTACACACGAACAATGAGAAAGAGGGGTGTTCTCATGTGATGTACTCCTATCCTCGCAAGGTGGTTTATTTCGCACCTTCCACAATCTGTCTTAAAGAATGACCAAGGTACAAGGTGGTCCCAACGAATGATGACTCTTACTCATTCTGATGTGCATTGGTGTTCTCGGTCCAGAGAAAATGTCATCATCGTCGATCGTTGCGGAGAGTTTCCTAATGTTCCTTTACTTGGAATTAGGGGAGGTATCACCTACAACCCTTGCCTAGCTTTGAGGCAATTTGGATATGCACGGAGGGATGGCCCTCATAACATGTTGATTCCTAGCCTAGTTTTTGACTTCGACAACGATGCGCAAGGACTCCGCCAAAGATTCATCAGAGCTTGGGGAAAACTCAACAAGGTTGATAGCAAGACTCTGGGACACAAGAACTCCATCCCTCTTGAGCCCTATCTCAAGTGGGTACGAGCCCGAGCCCAAAGTCTAATGATGCCTTATCCTCATGTTCTCCCTATAATTAAAGAGCCCATCAATGAAGGAGAGGTTCCCTACACTATCCTACATCCAGACATGCCTACATCATGGGAGGAAATGCAGAAAAGTTGGAGTCAGCTCAAGGAGGAACGGAACACTTTTGAAGCTAGCTACTACGCCAGTGAAAAGAAGGTTCTAGAGCTTACCCGCCGACTCCACGAGCAGGAGGCCCTCAACACCTACATCGCACCGAAGAGGATGCGCAATGTCTTTCTGCCTTAAGAAGTTTATTTTGTAACATTTGGCCCATAGGGCATTTATGTACTAACAAATTTCTTCTTATTAATATGACGTGCGTTCTTCTTTGTCTGAGACAATTTTGAATGTCCTAAATCCTTGAATGTATTGCATACATCAGCATACCATTCATCATGTGCATAAGCAGGTCTCACTCCAGGTTTCCTTATCTATCTGCTGTTTATTTCAGTAGGATGGATCTCGAGCAAACAGTCAAAGACCTACAAGCCCAGAATGCACAGTTCCAGCAACTCTTGATGACTTTGGTTAAAAGTCAAGAGGATATCAAGACTCATCTGGAGAATAAGGACCCAGTGAAGAAGAAAAAAAGGGTCGGAGTGGCTACTTTGGGGAGAAGATTTGACAGAGAAGCTCGGAGAGTGCTTAAATTTCCTCCTACTTCTGATGAAGGGACTAGTAAAAGAGATCGAGTTGCGGTGCCTTCCGAGTCTGATGCGGAGGAGGAAGAGGTTGAAGAGGATGAAGATTATTCTGACCAGCAATTAATACCCTCCAGCTGATGATAAGTACAAGGGTTTAGAAGACAGATTGGCTGCCATGGAATTGCAAAGGGTACCGGGTTTGGATTTTGAAGACATGGGCTTGGTCGCCGGAATTGTGATTCCCCCCAAAGTTCAAAGTGCCAGTGTTTGTGAGGTATGATGGGCTGTCCTGTCCCAAAATGCATCTCAGGTCTTACGTGAGAAAAATTCAACCCTATACGGCAGATAAAAATCTCTGGATTCATTTCTTTCAAGACAGCCTATCGGGAGCCCAGTTGGAGTGGTTTTATCAGCTAGAAGGAACCAGTGTCAGAAATTGGGAAGATTTGGCCACCGCTTTCTATAAACAATACCAGTATAATTCTGATCTTGCCCCTACTCGTACCCAACTTCAGGGTATGTCACTAGGAACAAGTGAGGGATTCAAGGAATATGCACAAAAATGGAGGGATTTGGCTGGCAGGGTGCAGCCTCCTTTAACCGATCGTGAGCTCGTTGATATGTTTCTTGGGACCCTATCTGGGCCATTTTCCAATCATCTAATTGGTAACTCTTCCGCGGGGTTTACCGATTTGATCTTAACAGGCGAAAGAATAGAAGCTGGCATCAAGTCAGGAAAGATTCAGAAGGGTGTTGCTGCAAGTGTTGAGAAGAAGCCTTTTAAGAAGGAGACAGCTATGGTATATTCTCAGAGAAGAGCAGGGAAGATGGAGCGTCGGCCAACTGTGGGGGCCGTAATGATTCAAAACACTCCGAGTGAGCAGCCTCGCTATAACCAGTCCAGACCAAATCAGCAACGGGTGGAAAGGCCACAACGGCAGTTCACCCGTATTAATATGACTCCAGCACAAGTGCTTCCCCATCTATTGAAGTTGAATCTTGCCACCATCAAGGAGGCGCCAAAGAATGTAAATACGTCCTCCCCGCATTATCATGCCAATGCTAAATGCGCCTATCATTCAAACAGTGTTGGACACGACACCAATGATTGTTGGGCACTCAAGCATAAAATCCAAGACCTGATAGAGGCTAAAGAGGTAGAGTTTGACGCTCCAGAGAAGCCTAATGTGATATCTGCACCTATGCCGAAGCACGGCCGAAATATCAATGCCATTGAGGAGGATTTGTATGTTGCTGACGTCAGTGATCTGACTACTCCACTGCTAACCATTAAGTTGAATTTGTTAAGGGCCGGGATCTTCCCGGGATGTAAAGAAGACTGCTACTGTTGCCACTCTCTGCCGTTTGATTGTCCGCTATTAAAGAAAGGCATCCAAGGCCTTATTGATAGCCGACAAATTCTGTTCGAAAAAGTTTCTGCTGTTCCAGTTCATGTTGAAAATGTCTCAATCATAACCATTCACGCCAATCTTTCCAAGGCCGTCAAAAAGCCAGTTAAGATTACACCAGCTGCAAAATCTGTTCCTTTAAAGATAACGATGCCAGGGCCTGTTCCCTATGTTTCTGAGAAGTCGATACCTTGGAACTATGGTGGTGACATCTACTACCATGGTATCAAGCAAGTCGAAGTAATTGAAGAAAGTTCGGATGATGAAGAAGCCAACATTAGTAACATTGCGGGTACCAGCAAAATCACCAGGAGCGGGAGAATATTTTCTCCAGAGATTGCCCCTCCAAGAGCAGTCTTTGGACCCTCATCAGCTAAAGAAGTCATCCCTGCACCAGTAAATCTCTCTGCTAGAACTCCTTTGATTGAAGAAGTGGTTATTCCTAGTGCTGTCTCTCCTACCATTGCTGATAAAGGAAAGGGAATACAAGATGAGCCCGTCAGGACGAAGGCTCAACCCTTGGTGATCCCGGAAGCCTCCAAGAAAGAAATGGACAAGATTTTGAGGATAATCAAGAGAAGTGATTACGATGTGGTGGAACAGTTGGGGCAAACCCCCTCCAAGATCTCCATGCTAGCACTATTGCTTTGCTCAGAAGCGCACGCTCAAGCTTTGATTAAGTTTCTGAAGGCAGCTCATGTGCCCCAGGAAACCTCTGCGGATCAATTCCAACATTGCGTGGCTAGCCTAACTGCGGACAATGGATTAGGTTTTTCTGATGCCGACCTGACCCCTAAAGGCCTAAACCACAATGATGCTTTGCATATTTCAATCGAGTGTCGCGGAACCACCCTTGCACATGTTTTGGTTGATACCGGGTCGTCGCTGAATGTTTTGCCTAAGAAGGCCTTGGACCGGCTAGATTGCGAAGGGTTGGATTTGAAGCCGAGTGATATTGTCGTCAGAGCTTTCGATGGGTCGAAGGGAATGGTCCATGGAGAGGTTGAAATTCCCATCAAGATAGGTACTGAGGTGTTTAAATCCACTTTCTATGTAATGGACATCCGTCCATCATACTCTTGCCTGCTGGGTAGACCTTGGATACATCATGCTGGGGCAGTCACCTCCTCCTTGCATCAGATGCTGAAGTATCCTGTCAAGGGAAAGATCATCACTGTCCACGGCGAAGAAGAGTACATGATTAGCCATTTAAATTCTTTCCGGTATGTGGAAGTTGAAGGAGAGTTCATTGAGACGCCGTTTCAACATTTCGAAGAAGTTCTTCCTGAAATAGCAGTAACAAAGTTGACAGCTGAGGCACCAAGACAGATGGCCAGGATGGCATCTCTGGAGGATGCAAGAGCCACAATCAAAGAAAGGAAGAATTCAGCATGGGGGAAGTTACCCGACTTTCCGCATAAGACTGACAAGTTTGGATTAGGTTTCACAGCCGCTGGCCAGAAAGCTATGCGCCAGTCAAAGATTGAAGGAGCGCCAGTCAAAATTTCTCCTTACAGAATCAACGCCCTGGAAGATGAAGACAAGGAAAGCAACATTGAAGAGTGGATTTATCCAACTGTCAGAGGAGGATTGAGCAATTGGGAGGCTAAAGACTTTGTCCCCATCACTTTTATTCATCAGTAATTTATCTGTTAAACATTTCTTATTTGGTCTGTAATATTTTACTTTCAAACAATCCGTACACTATCTTTTCACCTCCTGCCTTGCCTGGGGCATGTAGGTCCACTTGTAAGGGTTTTGACTATTTTTCATATTCATATGCCATGTTTAATGATTCATTGGACGTTTTTCATTTGATAAACTGCTTATGTTCATTTTCTTTCCTTTTGCATTTTTGTTTAAGGATGGCTATCCCTTACACACACCCACACTCACCAATGCAGGTACCCATCCACTCCGGATTCCATGGGTGACTATTCTGCTGTATCTTTCAATAACTCTGAAGATCTGGTCAATCTAGCCGAGTATGAAGATGACGAAGGTTGTGAAGTACCCGGGGAACTAGCCAGACTTCTGCAACAAGAGGAAAGGGCCATCTTACCGCATGAAGAGCCATTGGAAGCTGTTAACTTGGGAACCGAGGAGGATCGGAAGGAGGTGCAAGTGGGTGCCAATCTGGAACCAAAAGTCAAAGAGCGCTTGGTACAGTTGTTGAATGAGTATGTTGAAATCTTCGCTTGGTCCTATGAAGACATGCCGGGTCTAGACACAGACATCGTGGTTCACCGTCTCCCCACAAGAGAGGATTGTCCACCAATCAAGCAAAAGGTTCGCCGAATGAGGCCTGACATGTCCGAAAAGATCAAAGCAGAAGTAATGAAGCAGTTCGACGCCGACTTTATGGCTGTTACGTCCTATCCTCAATGGGTCGCTAACATTGTGCCAGTACCTAAGAAAGATGGCAAAGTCAGAATGTGTGTGGACTACCGGGATTTGAACAGGGCCAGCCCTAAAGATGATTTCCCGCTACCTCATATTGACATTTTGATCGACAATACAGCTCAGCATAAAGTGTTTTCCTTCATGGATGGATTCTCGGGCTACAATCAAATCAAAATGGCCCCCGAGGATATGGAGAAAACAACTTTTGTCACACAATGGGGCACTTTCTGTTACAAGGTGATGCCGTTCGGGCTGAAGAACGCAGGGGCAACTTATCAACGCGCCATGGTAGCCTTATTTCATGATATGATACATCATGAGATTGAAGTTTACGTAGACGATATGATAGCTCGGTCACAAACAGAGGAAGAACACCTCGAGCATCTAGAGAAGTTGTTCGCCAGATTAAAAGAATACAAGCTCAGGCTGAATCCAAGTAAATTCACTTTTGGAGTTAGGTCTGGTAAACTCCTGGGATTCATTGTAAACAACAAAGGCATTGAAGTCGATCCGGCAAAAGTAAAAGCAATACAAGAGATGCCTGCTCTCCGTACTGAAAAGGAGGTTAGAGGATTCTTGGGGCGCATAAACTATATTGCCAGATTCATTTCACATCTGACTTCTACCTGTGAGCCAATTTTCAAACTCTTGAAAAAAGATCAGGTAGTGGAATGGAACGACGATTGTCAAGCTGCTTTTGATAGAATCAAGGAGTATTTGCTAGAACCTCCTATTCTGATGCCACCCGTCGAAGGAAGACCGTTGATCATGTATTTGACCGTCTTGGATAACTCAATGGGGTGTGTTTTGGGCCAGCATGACGAGTCTGGTCGAAAAGAGCATGCTATTTATTACCTTAGCAAAAAGTTTACCGACTGTGAGACTCGCTACTCACTGCTCGAGAAAACTTGCTGCGCTTTGGTATGGGCTGCTCGCCGACTAAGACAGTATATGCTGACTCATACTACCTTGTTGATATCCAAAATGGACCCTATCAAGTATATCTTCGAGAAACCCGCTTTATCTGGAAGGATAGCTAGATGGCAAATGATCTTAACCGAGTATGACATCCAGTACACCACCCAAAAAGCTATAAAAGGGAGTGTACTAGCTGACCATCTGGCTCATCAGGCTATCGAAGACTATCAACCCATGAGATTTGACTTCCCAGACGAGGACATCATGAATTTGGACAACATTGAAAGTGACGGACCGTATGACGGACCCGAAAAGGGATCCCGATGGACCCTGTACTTTGATGATGCTTCAAATCCACTTGGAAACGGTATTGGCGCAGTACTCATTTCTCCGGAAGGTTGTCACACTCCTTTCATGGCCCGACTTTGTTTCAGCTGCACAAACAACATGGCTGAGTATGAAGCTTGCATCTTTGGTCTCGAGGCTGCTATAGACTCGGGGATCAAATCTTTGGTCGTATTTGGGGACTCGGCTTTGGTCATCAGCCAAATCAAAGGAGATTGGGATACCAAGCATCCTAATCTTATCCCATACAAAGAACATGTCCTGACATTGTTTCCGCATTTCGAGCAAATTACCTTCGAGCATTTCCCGCGAGAAGAGAATCAGCTAGCCGATGCTCTAGCCACAATGTCCTCCATGTTTAAACTCAACTGGGATAACGAGGCTCCCCAAATCACCATCAAGCGAATGGATGAACCGGCACATTGCCACGAGATTAATACCGAAGAAGTAGTGGAACAACCTTGGTTCCATGAAATCAAAAGGTATCTCGAGACTAAAGATTATCCTGAAGGAGCTTCCGTAAATGACAAGAAGTTCTTAAGGAAATTCACTGCTAAGTTCTTCCTGAGCAACGACATCCTTTACAAACGAAGCCATGATTGTGTATTACTCTGATGTGTGGATAAAGCTGAAGTAGAGTTGATCATGACTGATATACACAGCGGAACATTTGGCACTCACTTGAGCGGGCATACAATGGCTAAGAAGATCCTAAGGGCAGGCTATTATTGGTCTACCATGGAGGCCGACTGCCATCAACATTCCCGTACTTGTCACAAGTGTCAAGTCTATGCTGACAAAGTTCATATTCCTCCGGTTCCCCTCAACGTCCTGACTGCTCCGTGGCCCTTTGCAATGTGGGGCATTGATATGATTGGAGAGATCAAGCCCACGGCTTCCAATGGACATCGCTTCATCCTAGTTGCCATTGACTACTTCACTAAATGGGTCGAAGCAGCTTCCTTCGCCTCTGTCACCAAAAATGTGGTTGCCCGCTTTATCAAGCAAAATCTCATATGTCGGTATGGTGTTCCAGACAGGATCATTACGGACAATGGTACAAATCTGAATAACACAATGATCACTGCATTATGCGAACAGTTCAAGATTTATCATCACAATTCATCTCCCTATCGGCCGAAGATGAACGGTGCTGTTGAAGCTGCGAACAAAAACATTAAGAAGATCATTCAGAAAATGACAGTCACTTACAAAGACTGGCATGAGATGTTACCGTTTGCTCTGCATGGATACCGTACGACGACACGTACTTCAACTGGGGCAACCCCATTTTCTTTGGTTTATGGCATGGAAGCTGTTTTGCCTATGGAAGTCCAGATCCCCTCTCTAAGAATTATGAAGGATGCATGTTTGAATGAAGATGATTGGATGCAGACCCGACTTGATCAACTCAATCTGATCGACGAGAAGCGACTTGCTGCTATATGCCATGGTCAGATGTATCAAAAGCGGATGATCAAGGCCTTCAATAAGAAAGTCAGACGTCAAGTGTATCGAGTCGGGGATCTCGTAATCAAGCGGATTATCTTACCGCAAAGTGATCCCAGGGGCAAATGGACTCCTACATATGAAGGACCATTTGTGATCAAAAGCATATTTTCTGGTGGTGCAATGATTCTGACCACCATGGACAGCGACGATTTGCCGCACCCTGCGAACGCAGACATAGTCAAAAGATACTACGCATAAAATAACCCGACAAGTCGAAAACCCGACAAGTCGAAAACCCGAAAGGGCGGCTTGGGCAAAAATGGGCATCCCGGTGAACCGAAAACCCGAAAGGGCGGTTCAGGCAAAAATTAGGGATAAAAACAAAAAAAAAATCTGTACACCCGGCAAGTCGAAAACCCGAAAGGGCGGCTTGGGCAAAAAGGGGTTTCCCGGTGGATCAAAAACCCGAAAGGGCGATTCAGGCAAAAGTTAGGGAATTAAAGCGTATGACTATGTCTCGTCGGATCACTTCAAAGACAATCTCTTCATCAACCAGTTCCAGGCTTCTGATCAATCCAGTCATCGGCAAGCGAAGCATTGAATGGACAGATATTCAGAGTTGTGAAAGCTATAGCAGAACGGAATCCCATGGAATTATTTCACATAGCCATCCTTTATTTTGTATAAATCTTTCAATATTTACGACAGAATCCTCTTACTAGGATGATTGTCTCCTTTGTACAAACATACTCAAAGAAAATCAATACAAATACTTTCCCCAGAAATTTGTGTCATTTCCCTTTTCTTTTTTTTCTCTTGCACTATTTGTTTTATTTTGAGAAACGTCCAATGTTTTGTTAAACAGGCATATGCATTTGAACATAATCATTCCCTTATAAATCAAGGAAGAGGATTACTGATAGGATGAAAATGCAGTTGGATAACCTGACACCCTTTCGAAGGAAACCCCCCAAGAGGTTTGGAATCTACATCTCTAGCAAACCCTGAGGCTTATCTCCAGCAGACTCTCGAAGCTTATCCCCAATAAGGTTCTGGAATGTATTTCCCCGCAGAGCACGAACGTCTCTCCCGAGTTTTATTCAAAGTTATTTCCCACAAAGACTTATAACTGGGTTATCCTCAGCTAACAGCCACAGAAGTTCGCACTCGCCAGAATTCTTCCTATCCCCAGCGGAGTTCATCAAGAGTTTCCCAACACAACTTATCAATATGATCCCCAGAGGAGTTTATCCTTGTTATCCCCAGCCAGAGGATCCTCCAGAACTCATTTCCCCTCAGAATTTAAGTTTCAGTATCCCCAGCCGAGCTAAAACTTCAAATTGTCAATCCCCAGCGGAGCCAGACTAATGAGCCTTCTCCCCACAGAGTCTTAGAAAGAGAAATCTTGAGTTCCCCAGTGAGATCGCCAGAGTTACTTCCCATCAAATTGAAGATTCTCAGTCTTACCTCCCCAGCATGAGTCTACTAGATTGATACTCCCCAATGGAGGTCATCAGGAATTCTCTTTTCCAGCAGCAGCCAAGGATTTATTTTTCCCAGCAGCAGTCAAGATGTTTTTATCTTCGGCCACCTCGGATTCATTTATACTCAGCAAGATAGCTCGTCAGCTTACATGCACATTCATCACATTCCCGTCATAAACATTGATGTCACGTATATTACATCATGCATCATAACATTGCATATAACTAATTCTTTACCTTTTCAGGAAAGATCAGTCGACAGACTAAAGTTATTCAACTTCAAGATTTCTGAAAACAGTTCACGGGTTCCCCAAGTAAACGGATGTTAACCTGTCACTTGTTCAGATTCTTCTGCAAGACTTCTAAAAACAGTTTATGAATTCTTCCCAACAACGGATGTTAGTCTATCGACTTGTTCAGATGCAACTCTTGAAAACAGTTTATGGATTCTTCCCAACAACGGATGTTAATCTATCGACTTGTTCAGATGCAACTTTTGAAAACAGTTTACGGACGCTTCCCAACAACGGATGTTGCTCTATTGCTTATTCAACTTCAAGATTTCTGAAAACAGTTCACGGGTTCTCCAAGTAAACGGATGTTAACCTGTCACTTGTTCAGATTCTTCTTCAAGACTTCTGAAAACAGTTTATGGATTCTTCCCAACAACGGATGTTAATCTATCGACTTGTTCAGATGCAACTTTTGAAAACAGTTTACGGACGCTTCCCAACAACGGATGCTGCTCTATTGCTTATTCAACTTCAAGACTTCTGAAAACAGTTTACGGGTTCTCCAAGTAACGGATGTTAACCTATCGCTTGTTCAGTTTCTTCTCCAAACCACTGAAAACAGTTTACAGATTCCTCCCAACAACGGATGTCAATCTATTGCTTGTTCAGACCCCCCAGTTCAGAGATGGTCCCAAGCCTGGACATCTTCCTGATATTCCCTTCCAGATGGCATCTCTAAGCCCATCCCCGACAAGATTTCTGTCACTCTCCCAGATGGCATCATTAAGCCCATCTCCAAATGGCATCTCTAAGCCCATTCCCACATCCATTGCTTTGACAAGTGCAAATTTCCGGGCACTCTAGTGTCCAATCTCCTTTTACCCTCGAGTCACGAAAGGCAAACTTGCCAATCTAACTCTTCGGATTCAAGAAGATTGAACAGGGGCAACTGTTGTACCCCAAAATTTGCCCTCCCATTTCTCATTGATTTCTCACTACAAAGCCTTTGAAGCTCAAGATCCAGTTAGGGTTTCATCTGCTCAAGACCCCCCTTTGCACTGTTGACTCAAATTAGGGTTTGTGTTTGCACAAAGATGCTTTGACCTAAAATTCCCAAGATGACTTTCATGCTTCATATTGGACTCCCAAGTTTACCCATATCAAGTTTCAAGTCTTGATTCCAAGTTTTGCCCAGTCAGTTGGACAGTTGACCTAGAAATCAACTGTATTGGGGAAAAAGTCAACTGTGGCCAATTGACAGTCAAACCTCATGAAATTTGACCCACATCAACATTATGAACTCATATGGACCATTTGATCAAGTTTGGATCACAATTCCATAAGAAATATGATCAGATCACCAAAAGGGCAAAATGGTCATTTTTAGGGTGTTGACTGCACAAAGGCAATTTTTGACTGTTTGACCTAGCCAATGGCAAACCAAGCTCACACATGGACTCAAGGACCCCATGGAATTATCTTGACATGATCAACAAACTCAAAAGATCCCAAGTACACAGGATTGACAGTTGAATTTCCCAGTCAATTGATCAATTTTGACTGTATACTGAAAAGTCAAACTTTGACTTTTTGGTCAAAATCAAGAGTCAAGATTCATTTTTCATCAAAACTTGCCAAATCATGAAACTTGTTCACCAAGAAACCAAGAAATGCAAATTAGGGTTTAAAATGGAATTTTTCATAACTTAGAATTTTTCTAAGTTATGGAAAACCCTAATTTTTTCCCAACTTTGCCCCACTTTTTCACCAAGATTCATTTGGATTCAAACAAAAGTCAAAACATGAAAGTTGTAGCTTGTTGCATAATCTACAACTTTGATTCACAAAGTTTTCTCATTTGAAGCTTGTATCTCAAGTTACAAATTTTTGAATAGGGGCACTAAACCATTCTTAACTTAGTGAAATTTGACCTATTTTGACAAGGTTTTCTACCTAACTTCAAGGCCATTTTCCATACACTTCCACTTGAAATTTTAAATTGCATTTCAAAGATGGATTGTAGTACACATTCCAAGCTTTCCAAAATATCCAAGAACTTCTCAAACAACCTCATGGTTAGGGAGAATCGAATTTCACAATATAGCAAAAACTCACTTTTGAATTGGCCATTTTTTCATGTTCATAAGTTATGCAAACTTCTCAAAACCAGCATGCCCTTGATTACAGGTCCTTAAACCAAGTTACACTCAATACTTTAATGCTTTTTCATTGTGTCAAAGTGTTATTCTATGAGTTCAAGTATTGTATACAAGATTAATCCATTTTTAGATAAAGTAAACTATCCATTTTTGCAAAAGTTCACTTTATGTCCAATTGGTAAATCAAGCAAGTACAAACCAAATCTCTTTAGCACAAGATTATGAACAAATTACTCTGATCAAGAGAAGCTTTGCAGCAGGATTAGGGGTCCTCTACTGACCTAGAAACACAAGTTGCCTTTCTTGCTTAAGTTAGAAGATATATGGCATAACTAACACGAACTTCCATCTCAGCTTAGATACACAAGAACAAAGTTATCAAACACATTACACACATCATAACCAAGCTATTGAACGAGCCATTTACCTCCAAAACATCATCAAACCAAAAAACACCATCAAACTGCAAAAACAGAGTTGCCTCTGCAGTTTGAGTGCCAACTTCTATTTCTCTCAAGCATTCTTGCCAAAACCAGTTCATATACCTTCCATACCATCTATGCAAGCTAACCATGACCTGAAGCACGACCTGTAATCCCTCTAACCACTTCCACCATTTTCAATTTCTTGTTTTGCAGGTGAAGTTCTCTAGCTTGATTCAGAAGCTTTCAAGACAAAGTAAACATTGGAATAGCATCCCTGGACCTCAAGGAAGCTTTTCTAATCATCACCTTGCACTGAAAGTCCCTACATTGCAAGATAGAACTTCAGCTAAATAGGTATCTTGTTGAACTCGTATCTCTCTTATTATGCATCATTAGCTTTAAGTTTGTGAATAAACAAGGTTCTACTCATGCCACTGAACATGTACATGTTTTTACTTTTCATTTCTTTTGCTTGAGTTGTGAGAATTTGGAGTTTGAAAATGGCAGAAAAACTAGGTTAGGATTTGGGGGAGGAGAAATTTTCCCTCATCTTAGAGAGTTAGATCAAGTTATGCATATGGTTAGAATCGTCTCTTCATGCTTAACATTTTTTGTGTTGGAAGTTTGTTCAAAAAATCAAAGAATCAGGATGTTCAAGTGGAGCTTTTGGCGCGCGTTTTCTGAATAATTTTTGTTCAGAGGTTGAAGAAAGGTGACTTTGGGCTGGGCTTGCTTCTGAGTTACTTTTCACACCACCCTTTTTGGTTTTGCACCCCTGAGCCCATTTGCTTCATTTTTAATATTATTGACTTTTTCTTTTTTTTGATTGGTTCATTTATTTTTTTCTCAGCATATTAAAAACATAAAAATATTTTTCTCCTCATTTTTTGAATTTATTGAATATTTATTTGATTATTTCTTTTGTTTGTACATAAATAAATAAATATATATATATATATATACTCTTTGTTTAAAATATTGAGAAAATACAAAAAAATACTTTTTATACACTTTTATTTTATTTTTACTTCCTGAAAATATTTTGTATAAAAATCCCTTTTTTATTTTTATATTAAATATTATCATTTTATATATAATACCTATTTAGAACTTAATATATAAATATATATATTTATTAATATACTTAGAATAAAATACTAAAATATACATATTTTATTTTATTAATATTAAAAATTACAAAAATCATTTTTTTTACAAATGTATTTCTTTTCTTATTTTATTTTTGTGTATAAATGATAAATATTGTATATATTAATAAATGATATCTTTTATTTAATAGAATTAGGGTTTTTGCCCTAATTCAAAAATACTCCAAAAAATAATATTTTATAATATTTTTATTTTCTTTCTTATTTTACATAAATAATACTTTTTTCATACATATAAAAATTCCTTTTGCATTCTTGCATATTTGTTTTATTTACCATTTAAATTATACATTTATTTATCTTGTAAATATTCATAGAAAATGATGTAATAGTTTTAGGTTTCAATTTTTTGTCTAAATATCCCCATTTTAAACATTGTACCCCCCTCCCCATATTATTATGTTGTAATAGTGTAGGATTTTAAATTTCGCACTTTTATCGCTTTCTAAACATACTATGCTAGAATTAGGGTTTTGTATGCGAATAAAAATGAACAAAATAGTTGGACCTAATACAAGATAAATGAGCATGAAAAATGGACAACACATTTCACACTTGCACCCCTAGGGTATTCCACTTTGTTGCCTTCAAATAATTGGGCCATATTGCATGTTGAACTTCTTTGGGTAAAATAAACAATCAAATGGTCATAGTCCCTCAAAATGTTGCTTAAATGAATGATCAAGTCCCTTTTAAAGAAAATTGCCCAAAGACATTTAACACTATTGCAACTATGGTCTAAACGATGACCCGCGCCCGTCCCTTTAATCTCCTAAAACAAGATTGTCCACCAAATGCAATGGTGGAACAAAATTGTCAAAAGGTTTAAAACATAACAAAAATCTTTGAGGAAACTTTAGGGTAGATGAACTCTTAAGTACTTGTCAACTTTCCAAGAAAACACTTGCCTTATTTTAAAACCCACTTCACAAACACTTTCAAAACAAATCTTCAAAAAAAATCTTGAAACATCTTTTCAAAAAGACAAACACCTTTTGTAAAACATTCGAGTAAAGGATTGTTACAAGGTTAGCCTACACAAGGCATCTTTTTCAAAACCTTTTCAAAACCACACACAAAGCACCATTTCAAACAATTGAAAACCAAGGCAAGTTGATCTAAGCAAGTACCTAAGAGCCCATGGATAACCATGGATAGAAGGGGTGCTAATACCTTCCCCTTCTATAATCTACTCCCCGAACCCAAGAAAAATCTCAAAGGTTTTTGCTGTGCTTTTTAAACCTTTCCTTAGGATAAAATAAAAAGTCGGTGGCGACTCTTGCTCAACCGAAACATTTGCGAAAACAAACGCAAAACCATAGTCAGTTCTCCCACCGTATCACACTAAGGCCCTGATCAAATCTTGAAGGCGACACATGCACCCCAAGAGACTTCGGCTGACCAGTTTCAGGAGTGTGTGGCCAGTCTTACTGCTGATAATGGCCTTGGCTTTTCTGATGCTGACTTGAATCCCAAAGGAAGGAAACACAATGACGCGCTACATGTCTCAGTTAAATTCCGGGGAACCACCCTCGCCCATGTCTTAGTTGATACTGGTTCTTCCTTGAACGTGCTTCCGAAGAAAGCCTTAGACCGTTTGGACTGTGAAGGATTGACTCTCAAACCTAGTAACATCGTTGTTAGGGCCTTTGATGGGTCCAAAAGAATGGTTCATGGAGAGGTTGAAATTCCTATCAAAGTACGCACAGAAGTTTTCAACTCCACCTTTTACGTGATGGACATCCGTCCGTCATATTCGTGTTTGTTAGGAAGACCGTGGATCCATTATGCCGGGGCAGTTACCTCCTATTTGCACCAAATGCTGAAATATCCTGTTAAGGGTAAGATTATAACAGTGCACGGTGAGGAAGAATACATGATAAGTCATCTCAATTCCTTCCTCTATGTGGAGTTGGATGGCGAGTTCATCAAAACGCCTTTCCAACATTTTGAGGAAGTTTCTCCTAAGGTAGCAGTTGTGAAGACAATGGTTGAGGTGCCTATCGTTCCCAGGCATGTGCCTAGGATGGCATATCTCAAGGACGCAGAGGGTGTAATTAAAGAAGGGAAGAGCACAGTATAGGGACAATTGCCTGACTTTCCCCATAAGACGGACAAGTTTGGGTTAGGGTTCCCTGCTGCAGGACAAAAGGCTATGCGTCGCTCTAAGGCTGGAGGACCACCCGTCAAGATCTCTCACCATGGAATCAATGCTGTAGAAGATGAAGATGAAGAGAGCCACTTTGAAGATTGGATCTTTCCAACTGTCGAAGGGGGTTTAAGCAACTGGGAAGCAAAGGATTTTATTCCCATCACCTTTATCAACCAGTAATTTTATCTTTGAACAATTTCCCATTTATGGTCTGTAATAACTAAAACAATTTGCACACTATTTTCACCTCATGCCTTGCCCAGGGCATGTAGGTCCATTTGTAAGGGCTTGATCTTCTTCATTATCATATGCCATGTTTTAATGAATCATTGGACATTTTTCATCTATAAACTGTTGTGTTCATTTTCTTTCCTTTTGCATTTTGTTTGTTTAAGGATGGTTATCCCTTACACACACCCACACTCACAAATGCAGGTACCCATCCACTCTGGATTCCATGGGTGACTATTCTATTTTAGCCTTTGATAACTATGAGGATTTGGTCAATCATGCTGAGTACGAAGTTGATGACGACTGTGAAGTGCCGGGAGAGTTAGCTAGACTTCTACAATAAGAAGAGAGGGCTATTCTGCCTCATGAAGAGTTGTTAGAAACCATCAACTTGGGGACAAAGGAAGATAGGAAAGAAGTAAAAGTGGGTGCCAACCTGGAACCAAGCGTCAAGGAGCGCTTAGCGCAGTTGTTGAACGAATATGTTGAAATCTTCGCCTGGTCTTATGAAGACATGCCGGGACTAGACACAGATATCGTGGTTCACCATCTCCCTACAAGAGAAGATTGTCCACCGATCAAACAAAAGGTCTGCCGGATGAGGCCTGACATGTCTGAGAAGATCAAAGTTGAAGTAATGAAGCAATTCAACGCTGGTTTTCTGGCTGTTACTTCCTATCCATAATGGGTTGCTAACATCGTGCCTGTGCCTAAGAAGGACGACAAGGTTAGAATGTGTGTGGACTATCGGGATTTGAACAGGGCTATCCCTAAAGATGATTTTCCACTGCCACATATCGACATCTTGGTTGACAACACAGCTCAGCACAAAGTATTTTCCTTCATGGATGGATTCTCAGGATACAACCAGATCAAAATGGCCCCCGAGGACATGGAGAAAACTACGTTTGCCACGCAATGGGGTACCTTCTGCTACAAAGTGATGCCATTCGGACTGAAGAATGTAGGGGCAACCTATCAACGCGCCATGGTAGCTTTCTTTCATGATATGATACATCATGAGATCGAAGTTTACGTAGACGACATGATAGCTCGATCACAGACAGAAGAAGAACACCTTGATCATTTGCAAAAGCTGTTTGCCAGGTTGAAGGAGTATAAGCTCAAACTGAACCCAAGCAAGTGCACTTTTGGAGTTAGGTCTGGTAAACTTTTGGGATTTATTGTCAGCAACAAAGGCATTGAGGTTGATCCAGCTAAAGTAAAGCCTATACAAGAAATGCCTGCCCCCCACACTGAAAAGGAGGTTAGGGAATTCTTGGGACGCTTAAACTATATCGCCAGGTTCATCTCTCACCTGACATCTACCTGTGAGCCAATCTTCAAGCTGTTGAAGAAAGATCAGGTGGTTGAATGGAACAATGATTGTTAAGTTGCTTTTGATAAGATCAAGGAGTATTTGCTAGAACCTCCTATTTTGATGCCACCCGTCGAAGGAAGGTCGTTAATCATGTATATGACTATTTTGGATAACTCAATGGGGTGCGTGATGGGCCAACATGACGAGTCTGGCCGAAAAGAGCATGCCATTTATCACCTTAGCAAAAAGTTTACCGACTGTGAGACCCGCTACTCACTGCTCGAGAAAACTTGTTGCACTTTGGTATGGGCTGCTCGCTGGCTAAGGCAGTATATGTTGACTCATACCACTCTGTTGATTTCCAAGATGGATCCGATCAAGTATATCTTTGAGAAGCCTGCTTTATCTGGAAGAATCGCTAGATGGCAAATGATCCTGACTGAGTATGATATCCAGTATACTACCCAAAAAGCTATAAAAGGGAGTTTACTAGCTGACCATCTAGCTCATCAAGCCGTCGAAGATTACCAATCTATGAGATTCGACTTCCCTGACAAGGACATCATGACATTGGACAATATTGAAGGTAACAGACCGTATGACGGGCCTGAACAAGGATCCCGATGGACCCTGTACTTTGAAGGTGCTTCAAATGCACTTGGCAACGGTATCGGTGTGGTACTCATTTCTCCGGAAGGTTTCCATACACCCTTCACTGCCCGACTTTGCTTCAGCTGTACCAACAACATGGCTGAATATGAAGCTTGCATCTTTGGTCTCAAGGATGCTATAGACTTGGGAATCAAATCTTTGGTCGTCTTTGGGGACTCGGCTTTGGTTATCAGTCAAGTCAAAGGAGAGTGGGATACCAAGCATCCTAATCTTATCCCATACAAAGTACATGTCTTGACGCTGTTGCCTCATTTCGAGCAGATTACCTTCGAGCATTTCCCGCGAGAAGAAAATCAGCTAGAAGATGCTCTGGCTACAATGTCTTCCATGTTTAAACTCAACTGGGATAACGAGGCTCCCCAAATTACCATCGAGCGAATGGACGAACCTGCGCACTGTCATGAGATTAATACCGAAGAAGTAGTGGAACAACCTTGGTTTCATGAAATCAAAAGGTATCTCCAGACTAGAGAATACCCTGAAGGAGCTTCCGTCAATGACAAAAAGTTCTTAAGGAGATTTGCCGCCAAGTTCTTCCTAAGCAATGGCATCCTTTATAAGCGCAACCATGATTGTGTTCTACTTCGTTGTATGGACAAAGCTGAAGCAGAGTTGATCATGACTGAGATACACAGTGGCACATTTGGTACCCACTTGAGCGGACATACGATGGCTAAGAAGATTCTAAGGGCAGGCTACTACTGGTCTACCATGGAAGCTGATTGTCATCAACATTCCCGTACCTTCCATAAATGTCAAGTCTACGCCAACAAGGTACATATTCCTCCTGTTCCTCTCAACGTTCTGACAACTCCTTGGCCATTCACAATGTGGGGCATTGACATGATTGGAGAGATCAAGCCCACGACATCCAATGGACATCACTTTAATTTGGTCGCTATTGACTACTTCACCAAGTGGGTCGAGGCAGCTTCCTACACCTCAGTTACAAAGAATGTGGTTGCCCGCTTTATCAAGCAGAACCTCATATGCCGGTATGGTGTCCTCGACAGGATCATCATAGACAACGGTACAAATTTGAACAACACTATAATCACCTCTCTATGCGAACAGTTCAAAATTTATCATCACAATTCATCTCCCTATCGGCCGAAGATGAACGGTGCTGTTGAAGCCGCGAACAAAAATATCAAGAAGATCATTCAAAAGATGACAGTCACCTACAAGGACTGGCATGAGATGTTAGCATTTGCTCTGCATGGATATCGTACCACGTCACGTACTTTAACAGGGGAAACCCCATTTTCTTTGGTATATGGCATGGAAGCTGTTCTACCCATGGAAGTTCAGATTCCTTCTTTGAGGATTATGAAGGATGCCGGTTTGAGTGAAGACGATTGGATTCAGACCCGGCTTGATCAACTTAATTTGATTGACGAGGAGCGACTTACTGCTGTTTGTCATGGTCAGACGTATCAAAAACAAATGATCAAGGCTTTCAACAAAAAAGTCAGGCGTCAGGTATTTCAAGTCGGAGATCTTGTAATCAAGCGGATCATCTTACCGCAAAGTGATCCCATGGGCAATTGGACTCCTACCTACGAAGGACCATTTATGATCAAGAACATCTTTTCTGGTGGGGCAATGATTCTGACCACCATGGACGGAGATGACTTGCCGCACCCTGCGAACGCAGACATAGTCAAAAGATACTACGCATAAAACGACCCGGCAAGTTGAAAACCTGAAAGGGCGACTTGGGAAAAAATGGGCATCCCGGTGAATCGAAAACCCGAAAGGGCGGTTCAGGCAAAAATTAGGGATAAAACAAAAAATCTGTACACCCAGAAAGTTGAAAACCCGAAAGGGCGACTTGGGCAAAAAAGGGTTTCCCGGTGGATCGAAAACCCGAAAGGGAGGTCCAGGCAAAAGTTAGGGAATTAAAGCGTATGGCTATGTCTCGTCGGATCACTTTAAGGGCAATCTCTTCACCAACAAGCTCCAAGCTTCCTATCAATCCAGTCATCAGCGGACGAAGCAGCGAATGGACATGATATTCAGAGTTGTGAAGGCTATAGCAGAATGGGAATCCCATGGAATTGTTACACATAGCCATCTTTCTTTTGTATAAATTTTTTCAATTTTTACGACAACATTCTCTTACTAGGATGTCTGTCTCCTTTGTACAAAGATACTCACAAAAGTTAAATACAAAGATACTTCAAAGTGCAGAAATTTGCTTGCCTTTCTTTTCTTTTTACACTTGTGTTTTATTTGAAAACGTCCAATGTTTTGTTAAATAGGCATATGCATTTGAATATAATCACTGCTTACAAATAAAAAGAAATTGAAAAAGGATAATTACTGATAGGTTGAAGGTGTAGGAAGATATCTGTGTGCCATTTCAGAAGAAATCCCCTACGATACATCATTCAGATCCTCAACAAAGCTAAAAATTTGGAGTATATTTCCCCATCGGAGTTAAGCTTCAAGATCCCCAGCGGAGCCAGTACATTCTAAACTTGGTTCCCCAGCTGAGTTAAGTTTCAAAATTCCCATCAGAGTTAAACTTCAAGATCCCCAGTGGAGCCCGAAAACCATGAAAATCCTATCCCCAATGGAGCCATAATAGTGAACATTTCCCCCACAGAGTTATCGCCCAGCAAGACCGAAGATTCTCGGTCTCGTTTCTCCAAGCAGAAGCCTCCAAGGTTTTAACTCCCCAGTAGAGATTTTCAGAGTTTTCCCTTTATCCAGGAAAGTCATGAAGGATTCTCATTCCCTGCAGAAGTTGTCAAAGGCCTTATTAAACCCCACAAATCACCAAGGATTTTCAATCTCTAGCAGTGGTTCCAGGATTTCTCATTCTCAGCAATCAAATATCTTTAATCCCCAAGCAGTCAGCAAGGATTTCTGATCTTCAATAATCAAAGATTTTTGGAATCCCCAGCATCGGTCAAGGATTTACTTTCCCCGGCAGCAGTCAAAGATTTCATTATCTCCAGTTATCAAGGATTTATTTTCCTCAGTAAGACGGCTACTCAGCTCACATGCACATCCATTACATTCATATATCATAAACATTAATGAAATACAGTTCATTGCATCATACATATCATGCAACATAACTTTGTGTCTTAGCTAACATTTTACCCTTTTCAGGATAAGATTAAAAGGCTATTGTTAGCAATTATTCAGGTACAGTATGGATACACCCCAGACACGACGGTCATTCTATCACTCATTCAGAATTTCAAGTCAAATACAGTACATATATACCCCAGACACGGCGGACATTCTACTACTTATTCAGACTTCAGCAATCCAATACAGACTAGATATGCTCCAGACACGGCGGCCATTCTATCCCTCATTCAGATTCAACTATCAACTTCAAGTTCATATACACTCCAAACACGGATGCCATCCTGGTCTTTACACCAGCAGTTTGATTCTCCCCAGTGCAGTCGCTACGGAAATCATTCTGTCACTTATTCAGATCCCAGTTACAGTCTCAGATATACTCCAGACACGGAAGTCATTCTGCTACTCATACAGATCTCAACTCCAGTTACAGTCTCAGATATACTCCAGACATGAAATTCATTCTGCTACTCATACAGATCTCAACTCCAGTTACAATCTCTGATATACTCCAGACACGGAAGTTATTCTTCTACTCATACAGATCTCAACTCCAGTTACAATCTCAGATATACTCCAGACACAGAAGTCATTTTGCTACTCATACAGATCTCAACTTCAGATACAGTCCAGACACGGTTTCCATTCTATCACTCATTCGGAAGTTATCCCCAGCCCAGAGATGCTCCATACACAGATGTTTCTCTGTCGCCCATTCATAATTCAGATACAATACGGATACACTCCAAACATGGAAATCATTCTGATATTCATTCAAAGTTCAAATACAGTTACAGCTCAGATATTCTCCAGACACGGACGCCATTCTTTTGCTCATATAGACTCCGTCTCCAGATACAGTTCAAATGCATTCCAGACACGGATACCATTTTGACGCTCATTCTTCTGACCTACAACATTGCAATTCAACAAACATTCTTGGATGGCATCTTTAATCTAATCTCCAGCAAGATTCTACCATCTCCAAATGGCATCTTTAAGCCCATTTCCTCATCTATATTCTGACGAGTGCAAATTTACGGGCACTCTAGTGTCCAATCCTCTTTTACCTTCGAGTCGCGAAAGGAAAACTTGCCAATCTAACTCTTCAGGTTCAAGAAGATTGAACAGGGGCAACTGTTGTACCCCAAAATTTGCCCTCTCATTTCATCAACATTTCTCATCACAAGACTCTTGGAACTCAAGATCAAGCTAGGGTTTGCTCTGTTCAAGACACCTCCTTGCACTATTGACCTAAATTAGGGTTTGAGTTTGCACAATGATGTTTTGACCTACAATTCCAAAATTGACTTTCATACTTCATGTTGGACTCATAAGTTTGTCCATACCAAGTTTCAAGCCTTGATTCAAATTTTTTCCCAGTCAATTGGACAGTTGACCTAGAAATCAACTGTATTGGGGAAAAAGTCAATTGTGGCCAATTGACAGTCAAACCTCATTAATTTTGACCCACATCAACATTATGAACTCATATGAACCATTTGATCAAGTTTTAACCATAATTCCCCAAGAAATTTGATCAGATCACTAAAAGGGCAAAATGGTCATTTTTAGGGTTTTGACTGTACAAAGGCAATTTTTGACTGTTTGACCTAGCCAATGGAAAATCAAGCTCAAACATGGACTCAAGGACTCAATAGCATTGTCTTGACCCATTCAACAAGTTCAAAAGATCTCAAATGCATAGGATTGACAGATGAATTTTTCAGTCAACTGATCAAAATTTAACTGTATACTGAAAAGTCAAACTTTGACTTTTTGGTCAAAATCAAGTGCCAAGGGTCATTTTTCATCAAGACATGTCAAATTATGAAACTTGTTTATCAAGAAACCCAAAAATGCAAATTAGGGTTTAAAATGGAAAAATTTCATAACTTAGAAATTTTCTAAGTTATAAAAGTTTCTTATTTTTTCCTAAATTTGTCCCATTTTTTCATCAAGATGCAAATGGATCCAAAAAAAACTTGCAACATGAAAGTTTTAGTCCATCACAAAGTCTACAACTTTGATTCACAAATTTTTCTCAAAAGAGGCTTGTATCTCAAGTTATGAATTTTGGAACAAGGGTACCTAAAACTTTTGACTTAGAGAAATTTTGCCCTAGTTTAGGCAGGATTTTGACCCATCTTCTTGTCCATTTTTCACATAGTTCCACTTGGAGTCTTAAGTTGCATTTGAAAGATGGATTATATTACATGTTTCAAGCTTTCCAAATTGTCCAAGAACTCCTCAAACACCTTTGTGGTTATGGAGAATCAAATGCTTGAAGTTGGCAAAAACTCACTTTGAAACCATGGCCAACACATGTTCATACCAGGTTGCAAATCTGACCAAACTAGCTTAGTACATGATTACAGGCCTCTAAACCAATTTACACTCCAAAATTGAATGCAAATACATTGGATATTAGCATTATTCTGATCAAGAGAGCTTTGTACAATGAACATTTTCATTTTAAGCATAAAGGCCACGCTTCCATTTTTATAAAGGGCACTTTATGTCAAATTGCTTTTTCTTGAGCCTTGGACTTTCTTCCTTTGCAGCAAACAAGCTCCACAATCTCAGGCATAGTACAAGAAGTTGGTGCATGCTTAGAGATAGCCTGTACAGGCCTATCTCACTTCACTTCCAACTTTGCTTTCAAAACAAGTCAAAGGGCCAAAAGCTTGTATCTCTCATATCTGATAAAACCAACAAAAACAAAGTTGTCAAACAAGTTTTTCATATCCTCACAAGTCAGAAGCACGAGCCCTTGACCCCTTAAACCTCCTTGTACACAAAATCACCATTCTTCTGCAAAACAGGGCAAGCCCTACAGAATCACCTCCATCTCCACTTTGCCTCGTGCGTTTGGCCTCAAACTTGTTACAATACCTTCCATTCAACTCACCTAAACTATTCCAGACCTCCATTGCCAGCTGTAACACCATTAACACACATTGCCATTTTTGTTTGGAAGCTTTGCAGGTTGAGTTCTGTAGCACGATTCAGGCTACTTCAAAACAAACCAAGCATTGGAAAAGCTTCAGTGGACCTCAGGCAAGCTCAAAACAACCTCAAGCACCCTTGGAAGTTGCTGCATTGTCCAACTCGAAGTCAACTGAAACAGGTATTTCATGAACTTCTATCTCTCTATTTAGGAATAGTTAGACTTAGGTTTGTGAGTGAAAGATGTTGTATTTATAGCCCTGAAACCATACATGTGCTTAGTTTTCATTTATATTAATCATGTTAGGAGAATTTCGTTCATGAACTTTCTGAAAAAACTAGGTTAAAAATTAGGGCCAGAGAAATTCTCTCTGGTCTTTGAGAGTTAGCTTAAGTTTTTATATGGTTAGATTCGTTGTTTGATGCTCTACAAGTTTCATGTTATGAGTTTTGTCAAAAAAGCAAGGAATCAGGAGATAGCATTTGGTACATGGCACGCGCGCTTTTCTATTCAAAGGAAGAAGATGAAGTTGTTTCTGAGCTGGGCCTGTACAGGCTTACTTTTGGCACCCCCCTCTTTTCTTTTCACACCCCCTGGCCCATTTCTTGTATATTTGTCATTTTTGCATTTTTATTTCATTTCTGATTTTGATATTTTATTTTCTAATATAAAAAATACTAAAAAAATATTTTCATAAATTTTTGTATTTATTTGGCATTTATTTTAATTATTTCTAGTATTAATATATTAAATACTTTATATTTACTTTTGTTTAAATGTAAAAATAATATAAAAAATACTTTTATTTTTATTTATTATTTTTATGCACATTTGAAAATATTTTCTTGAAATATATACATTTTCCTTGTAAATAATTTATTTTATTTTCATACACTTAATATATTTAATACATATATATATACATATATAACATATTTTATTAAACAATTAGAACAAAAAACACAAGAATAATACATTTTTATTTTTATTAATATTTTATACTAAAAATACCCTTTTTTTTAATATACTTTTATTTTTTTGTACAAATTGATACATTATTGTATATAAATAATAAATAATACTATTTATTTAAGAAATTAGGGTTTTTGCCCTAAAAAACAAAATAATTGAAATTGACTTTTTATTTATTTACACTTCACATTAAAAATTCTTTTTACATACATAAAAAACTTTTTTTTGCATAATACATTTTATCTCACATTTATTTATTGTACTTTATTTAATTATTGTACATTTAAATATTATGCATTGTAATTTAATTTGGTTGTAATAACTTAGGGTTTATATTTCTTGCAAAATAGTTCCCAATTCAAAATTGTACCCCCTCCCTATATCATGTTGTAATAGTGTAGAATTTAAATTCTCGCACCTTTAAGCTTTCAATTATGCCATGATTAGACTTAGGGTTTTGTATGCAAAAATCAAATTAACGAATAGTTTGACCTAATCCAAGATAACCAAGCATGAAAACAAACACAATGCACACTTACACCCCTAGGGTTTCAATCCACTTGTTGCCTTCAAAAATAGGCCATGATATGCATGTCAAGTACTTTGGCAAAACAAAAATAAAACAAAAGATCATAGTCCCTCGATGACGCTATCTGAGTTGCCTAAACAAAATGATCAAGTCCCTCAAGAAAATTACGAAAAATACTTGACACTATTGCTATCATGATCTATATGATGACCCGCGCCTGTCCCATTTAACATCCTAACACAAGGTTGTTCATCAAATACAATGGTGAAGCAACACTGTTAAAAGGGTTAAAAACATAAGAAAGATCTTTGAGTAAAATAGGGTAGACAACTCTTAGTTACTTGATCAAACTTGCAAAAACATACTTGCCATTTTCAAACACACTTCACTACACAACTTCAAAACAATTTCAAAACAACTTTCAAAACATTGAAATATCTTTTCAAAAAGACACACACCTTTGTATATATTCAAACAAGAATAATTACAAAGGTTTCCTAGACAAGGCATCTTTTTTCTAAACATTTTCAAAACCACACACACAAAGCACCATTTCAAACAATTGAAAAGCAAAGGCAAGTGATCTAAGTAAGTAACTAAGAGCCCATGGATAACCATGGATAGAAAGGGTGCTAATACCTTCCCTTTCTATAATCTACTCCCCGAACCCAAGAAAACATCTCAAAGGTCTTTCCTATGCTTTTTGACCTTTCCTTAGGATAAAATAAAAAGTCGGTGGCGACTCTTGCTAAACTGAAACATTTGCGAACACAAGCGTAAAATCCCAAGTCAGTTCTCCCACTGTATCACACTTACCATTCAGAAAGTCCAAGCCATGATACCAACGACTGTTGGGCTTTGAAAAACAAGGTGTAAGACCTTCTCGAGGCGAAGGAAATTGAATTTGACGCCCCCGAGATTCCCAATGATATCACTGCTCCTATGCCCAAGCACGGTCGTGGTGCTAACTCTATTGAAGATGATGTGTTTGTTACTTCTATTGAGGAACTTGTTACTCCTCTCTTGACCGTTAAGTGGAACTTATTGAAGGTCAGTTTATTTTCGGGATGTGGCAAAGGTTGCCACTCATGTTTATCTCTACCGAATGGTTGTCATTTGTTGAAGGCAGGTGTTCAACGCCTGATGGATGATAGAGAGATTTTATTTGAAAAGACTCCCGTTCCAACCTTTTCTTACAAGGATATTTCAATAATAACTGTGATACGGTGGGAGAACTGACTTGAGTTTTGCGTTTGTATTTGCACTTGTTTGGTTTAGCAAGGGTCGCCACCGACTTTTTATTTTATCCTAAAGGAAAGGTTAAAAAGCACAGGAAAAACCTTTTTGAGATGTTCCGTGGGTTCGGGGGGTAGATTATGAAAAGGGAAGGTATTAGCACCCTTTTCATCCATGGTTATCCATGGGCTCTTAGTTACTTGGTTTTTAGATCACTTGCCTTGATTTTTGATTGCTTGAAATTGTGGTGTGTGCTTGTATTTTGAAAATGTTTTTGGAATAGACGCCTTTGTTTCGGCAACCATTGTAATGACTCGTGTTTGAGTATATACAACGGTGTGTATCTTTTCGAAAAGATGTTTCAAAATATTTTTGGAAGTTTTATTTTTGAAAATGTTTTGTGAAGTGTGGTTTGAAAAATAGGCAAGGGTTTTTGCAAGATTGATTCCAAGTAACTAAGAGTTTTGTCTACCCCTATTGTACTCAAAGGTTTTCTCTATGTTTTCAACCCTTTTTAACAATTTTGTTCCACCATTGAATTTGGTGGACAATCTTGCGTTTAGGATGTGATCGGGACAGGCGCGGGTCATCGTATGGACCATGAATGCAATGGTGCCAAGTGTCTTTGGCAATTTGCTTGAAGGGACTATGATCATTCCGTTTAGGCAACTTTCATAAGCGTCATCGAGGGACTTATGATCATTTTGAATTGTTTTGCCAAAGAAACTCGACGTGCAAGCATGGCCCATTTTGGAAGGCAACATGTGGGATTACCCTAGGGGGTGCAAGTGTGATTGTGTATCGATTTCATGCATTTTGTTTTTGTATTAGGTTATCTAGCGTTTGATTTTATGTACACACAAACCCTAGGTCTAACCATGGTATATTTCGAAAGCGATAAATTGCGGGAATTTAAAGTCTACGCTATTAAAAAATAAGTATCCGGGAGTGGGGGTACGAATTTACAAATGGGGATGAGACTTAAATAATTACAACCCAAATCGAATTGCGATCTCAAATGTAAATGTATCGAATATACAAAAATAAGCAAATGTATAATGTATCAATGTAAAATGTATTGTGTAGGTGTAAGTGTAATTTATTTACAAGTGGCAAGGTGTTAACTTAATGAGACAATTAGGTATTTTGTTTATCTAATTTTTGTATTCTTGTATTTTTGTTTAATATGTACAAATCGAAAGTTTTAATTTTAAGGAAAGAAAAATATTAACTTTTAAAGGAAAAATTATGTAATTATGCACAAAGTAAGAAAATTTAATTAAAGAAAGGAAAATGTTTTTAAATTCTATTCTTTTATGTATTTTTTAGTATTAATGTACAAAGGAGAAAATTTAATTAAAAAGAAGAAAATGTTTTAAGTTTTTAATTATATTATGCAATATCATTTTATATACAAATTAACGTTTTTTAAATAATCTTTTTTATGAAAATTCTAATTAAAAGAAAACATTTTAAATTTGAGAGAATTATTATATTCATGTTTGTTTTAGTTAATATCTTTATACAAAATTATAAGTATATTATATAAAAAAGTATATAAAGAAAAAGTGTAAAGAAAACAAAAGTTAATGTATTGGATTATGAAAGATGTTGGGGTAATAAGATAAAAAAAAATGTTTTTAGTCTTAAAATAAACAAAGAATGGGCTTTAGGCGTTTTTAGAAGCGAGCCAGGCCCAGGTTCTGAACAAAACGTTTTGCAAGGGTTTAATTATTTGTTTCATTTAGGAAGATTAAGGTTTCAGAGAAACAGAGGCGCCGTCGTTCATTTCGTTCGTCTTCTCCGGCCAGCTTCTGATAAAACTTCTTCATCCAAGGCCAACGGCGCCACCGTTCCCCCTTCTCCCTTCAGTGGACCGTTCAGGCGAGGCTTATAAGGTTCGATCTCTGTCCATCGCGTTAGGGCTTTCGTTATTTCTTTTGATTTCTCGTTTGGATTTCATATTCTGATATTATGTGTTTTCGTTTGTCATTTTGAAATGCATGCAAAGGGTATGAGAAGACTACCTCTTGGAGACGGAGGAGGAGGGAACTAGGAGGCGTTCGGAGGCTTGACGGCGAGGTGATGATGCTGATGAGCGTTAGCTTGGAACCGGTACTCTGTACTTCTTTGCCTTTTTGTTGCTTGTGTTGCCTTGGATGATGTTGCCCAGTGATGAACCCTAGGTTCTGAGGGCCTGAATGCTTTTTCCTCTTCTTCTTGCTGGCTTCTGTATGCTTCGAATGCTTCTTTATCCTCTTCCTCTTGCTACCTCTATTGCCTTGTTTGGTGCCTTGGATATATTTACTTGATGCCTGGTATATTTGCCCTATGATGAGGCTTCCTCTGAGGGTTTGTAGCCTTACCCTGTATTGCCTTGAAATGCTTCTTTTTGTTTGATTGTCTTGATGCCTTGTACGCTGGATAATTTTGGTTTGAAATACTTGATATTTGGTATGCTTTGGATGGCCCAATGATGCACTTTTATGAGGGCTTGTGTGGGTTGCCTTGAATGCTTAGGCTCCAATCTTGTGGCTATGGCTATTAGTGAACTTACAGGCTTGAGCTTATCAGTTTGAACATAATGGTTTGGCTTATCAGTTGGTGCAGGTTTTGATATTGAATGGTTATTGCAAGTAAGGCTTAAGTGTTGATGCAGGTAAGGCTTGACAGGGTTTTTGGCTTTTTGGTTAAGCTTGATGTTGTTTGAGAACAGGTTATATGGTTTAAGGCTTATGCTGCAGGTTATACTGGTTTAGGCTTACTGGTTGTTTTTGATATCAGTTTAGGCTTTTGCTATTTGTATCTTTCCAGCAGGCTTGACAGGTTTGCAAGATGTTGAAAGCTGTTTTAGGCTCTGGCTTTGGCTTCATGTCTGTTAATGCAGGTGAAGGGTTTTTGCACAGGTTATGGCCTTGAATGGTTATGGCTTGGACCGTTTGTGTTTGGCCTTGGTGTTGTGTGCTTGATATGTTTTTGAGTTCTCCTTTGTGATCTCTTTTGATATGTCTTTTTTGATATCTTATGCTCTCTTCTGCTTTTGATCTCTTCTCCTGCCCTTTTACTGACTTGATGAGTTTGTTATATCTTTTGTCCTTTTTAAGCCAAAAACCTGTAAGCCCTTTTCTTTATCTCTCTTCTCCTCTCTCTAGTACAATTTAAAACATTAAACAATGTTTATGTTAGTACTTTAATCGGAAAAGGCAGCTGCTTGGGAAATGATGAAATGAAACCTTGCTTGCAATAGTGGTTCTACCCTGCATACTTTATCTTTTCTTCCAGATTTTGTGCTGCATCTTGTACTTGCATCTGAATAGCCTTTTGGACAGCTTGACATTGGACTTTGTTCGGCAATTTGAACTTGGTTTAGGCCATTCAGTTTGGTCTTGGACTTTGTATTTGCACATGCTGTTTGTTTTGAACTATGCAGCTTTTTGACAAACTTTGAATTTGTGCATTTTAATACTTTGTGCATTCATGTTTAGAAAGCAATATTCATCCTTCTTTGTGAACCGGGAGAAATCCCGTGATTTGCAGAGAGGGATAACTGATTCCAGTCAGTTGCCTTTAATGATGAGCCTAAATTAATTGTCTGCTTCTTTAATTATTTATCTGCTTCAATTGACTTTTTCTTCTTTTCTTCGCAGATAAAAAATCAAGTGGAGAGGAATGGAAACCAATGGAGGATGAAGAATTGAAGACTTAGGAATTTTAGGATAGTTTTTTTTAATTCATTTTAAATATTTGTAAAATCATCATTGCAAATACTTTGTAAATGAATACTGTATTTGAATAATAATTGTAACAGATAAATTAAGGATGAATAAAATCTATTTTTTACCAGTTAATTCTTTTCTCCTTTTCAATTATTTATTTTATTATTTATAATTCTAAAATTATAATAAATGGAAATAAATTCCAATTATCTTAACTTAGAATAAATAAACAATTAAATAAACATTGGTTTTAGCATTGATCAATTAATAAACCTGGCGCTTCAAAAATCCAAAGCAAAGCACATTCAATCACAATAACTGCCCAAATGCCTTTTCCCTCTACTGACTTTTAATCAAACACTACAAACTCAATCCAAATGCCTTTTTTCACTGATTTAGTCAAGCATTGCAAACTCAATCCAAATGTTTCAGTCCACATCTCAGAATAACTTGACAAGCACTGTAGAATTAAATCTTTCTGAGGAATCTGCGCACAAACCCTAGTTCTTGATTAAATGTCAAAGAAGCATCCGCCTGATCAAAACCTGAGCCAAAATCAACCAAACCTTAAGCAAACTGTTTGAACTGTTCCAGAGCCATGAAAACCAATAAAAACCCTAATTTTGTCTGACTGACGAGAAAAGTCTGTTTGACCGATTCTTGAACTAGTCTGAAAAATCAGGAAACACCCGAAGCTGTGATTTCTTGAGGAAAAAATACGAGGGAAAATTTTGGGGTACAACAATTGCCCATGTTCAATCTTCTTGGACCTAAAGAGTTAGATTGGCAAGTTTGCCTTTCGCGACTCGAAGGTAAAAGGAGATTGGACACTAGAGTGCCCAGAAAATTTGCACTCGGTGATGTGATGGTAGAGGGAATGGGCTTAAAGATGCCATATGGTGACTGCTGATAGGAGGATGGGCTTATAGATTCCATCTGGAAATGGGCTTAAAGATTCCATTTGGAAGTGTTTGGAGGAGGATGGGCTTATAGATGCCATCTGAAGGTGATTGTTGAACTGTATGTCACTGGTGACTGGACGAGTATCAGAAAGGTATCCATGTTTTGGAACATCTCTGAACCGGGGGTCTGAACAAGCAATAGATTGACATCCGTGTTTGGAGAATCTGTAAACTGTTTTCAGGAGTTGGAGTTTTGAATAAGCAATAGAGCAGCATCCGTTGTTGGGAAGCGTCCGGAAACTATTTTCAGAAGTCTTGAAGTGGAGAAGGAACCGGTGTAAGGTTTCCTAATGATGAGTCAGTGTAAAACTGCATCTGGGTGAATCTGGAATAAGTATCAGAATGTCGCCGTGTCCGGGTCACATCTGAACTATTTCTAGAAATAATCTCGGAAGATGATGATCTTTGTCTGTTGACTGGTCTTACCTGAAAAGGTAAAGAGTTAGCTGTATGTAATGTCATGATGCATGATGCAACGTATGTTATATCAATGTTTATGATATGAATGTGATGCATGCGCATGTAAGCTGATGAGCTATCTTGCTGAGGATAGATGAATCCTGGATGGCTGAAGATAAAAGAATCTTGACTGCTGCCGGGGAGAACCAATCCTTGGCTGCTGCAGGGGAGGGCAAGAATCTTCTGATTGTTGAAAATGAGAAGTCTTGGGACCACTTGTTGGGGAATCAGAAGCTTGGGTTGTATGCCAAACTACTGGGGAATTCCCGTCTTGAGGAGATCTTCACCGGAGAATATTCGAATATTTTGCGAGATGCTGAGAATGAGAGTCTTCACTCTGCCTGGGGGTTGAAAGTTGGAAGTTTTAGCTCCACTGGGGATATTGAAACTTGACTCTGAGGGGAGTTAGCTTCCGGAAGACTCTATGGCCGGGGATTACTAGAATCTTCTGATTGCTGTAGGTGTTGGTCTGGAATAAGTTACTGAATGTCGCCATCTCTGGGTCACATCTTGAACTATTTCTAGATCTTGAGTAAGAATCTTTTGAGTTTGAGAAGGAACCGGTGTAGGGTTTCCTGATGATGAGTCCGTGTAAAACTACATCTTGGATTTGAGATTTGTATGAGTAGCAGAATGACTTCCGTGTCTGGAGTATATCTGAAACTGTAACTAGGATCTGAATGAGTAACAGAATGGCTACCGTGTCTGGAGCGTATCTGGACTGTATCTTGGAGTAGAGATCTGTATGAGTAGCAGAATGACTTCCGTGTCTGGAGTATATCTGAAACTGTAACTAGGATCTGAATGAGTAACAGAATGGCTACCGTGTCTGGAGCGTATCTGGACTGTATCTTCCAACAGGTGATGAAGGAATTGTTGAACACTTTTGACATTCGAATGCCCCAAGTGGTGTTGATCTGGAATAAGTTACTGAATGTCGCCATCTCTGGGTCACATCTCGAACTATCTCTAGATCTTGATTTTGTTAAGGGTCAGAAATTGGGAGTATACCAATCTTCTGAGGATTCAAGGATGAGAGTCTTCATTCTTGAGGGTTAACTGTTATCTGGTCGTAATCCAGTCTTCACAATAACTTGTTGAGCTGCTATCCGGTCAAATCCGGGCTTCACGGCTTTGGTTAAAGGTATACTACTATCTGGTCGATTCCAGGCTTCGCAGTATTCCCGGCTACTGTCTGGTCATAATCCAGGCTCCACAGGAATTTGTATTGTCAACTGGTCGTAATCCAGGCTTCACAATAGCTTGTTAAGCTGCTATCCGGTCAAATCCGGGCTTCACGTCTTTGGTTAAAGGTATACTACTATCTGGTCGATTCCAGGCTTCGCAGTATTCCCGGCTGCTGTCTGGTCGTAATCCAGGCTCCACAGGAATTTGTATTGTCAACTGGTCGTAATCTAGGCTTCACATAAATTTGATAAGCTACTATCCGGTCAGACCCAGGCTTCACGGCTTGTGTTAAAGATATACAACTATCTGGTCGATTCCAGGCTTCGTAGTATTCTTGACTGTTGTCTGGTCGTAATCCAGGCTTGGCGATTATCTGACACTGTTATCCGGTTGCAGTCCGGTCTTCACAATGTGCTGTAGAGATTAAGATACTATCCGGTCAAATCTGGGCTTCATAACTTGAATTTTGGAGATCCCACTATCTGGTCGTAATCCAGGCTTTGCGGTAATCTGACACTGTTATCTGGTCGCAGTCCGGTCTTCACAATGACTTGTAGGGGATTAAACTATTATTCGGTCGAATCCGGATTTCATAGCTTGCTCTGAGGGGATACCACTATCTGGTCGCAATCCAGGCTTTGCGGTAGTCTGACACTGTTATCCGGTCGTAGTCCGGTCTTCTCAATGTGCTGTAGAGATCAAGATATTATCCGGTCAAATCCGGGCTTCATAACTTGAATTTTGTGAGAATTTGATCTTCGACGACTGTAGTTTCCAACAGATGATGAAGGAGTTTGCGAACGACTGATCAATCTGAAATGTAACTTGTTCTGGAGAACATATCCTGGACAAATGTTGGGGAAATAAACCCATAATGGAAGAACTCTGGGGTTACTGAGGATGAGAAATCCCTGTTGTCTGCTAACTGCTTGGGGAACAAGATCTTCACTTATTATGGGGTCTCAGGACCACTGCTGGGGATTGGAACTCCTCGGTGACTTGCGGGATGAGAGAATTCTGATGATCTCTGCTGGGGAGTTCAGGATATGGTAGACTTAAGCTGGAGAGGTAAGATTTGAGAATCTTCAGTCCGGTGGGAAGTATCTCTGTGGGGAGGATGTTCATTGGTCTGGTTCTAATGGGGATTGACAGTTGTAAGTGTCATCCTTTTGAAGTGATTTTGTTCACTGAGAGAGTTTTTGTTCCTCCGAACATTCGCTGTATGAATTTCTTTGCTGTCAAACAAATAGTCAAATGCAAACAGTGATATTCAAGCAATGCAAAGTTTATGTCTGTCTCAAAGTTTTTAAAAATGCGTTTTTTAGCGGAAAACTTTTCATAAGACAAGTTAACACAAGATTTGGAGCAAAGCCTTACAGGAGTCAGGATACCTCTTGTAACAGTATGCTTTCAAACTAACCCATGCTTCAATTAGGACTTTTAAAGGGTTGTAACGTGGTCTGGTTCACGATTTAAGAAACAAAGGATAAAGGCTCGAAGCGTATTTGTACCCACCCGCTCTTCGTGATGTTCTTCAACTCTAAGCTCAATTAATTGTGCGTCGCACTCTGTTTTGAGTTTGAGACGACTTTTTGGGTGATGGTTCACCAATTGAATTTGGGAGACAGTCATCATCTCCTTTTTTCTTTGCAACATTTTTCATGTTGTTGAGGATTTGTAATGACTTCACTATTTTGATTTTGATTTGTTATCCCTAACTTTTGCCTGACTGTTCCCGTTTTTTGAGATTATAGTCAGCAGGATGCCCCATCTTTCTTAAGCCTCCTTTATAGATTTTGGCTTGGTGGGCTTTTCTCCTTTGAGAGATTGACTGCCTATATGATAGGGAACCATCACTGTCTTTTGATTCCAAGGGAATGCTTTTTCTTTTTTGACGTCGTTCGTTGTGTTACGAATTGAGAGTTTGCGACTTCAATGCGCATTTTCTTTTGAATTAACTGAGAAATTACCCTTCCCCGGGTTTATATCAAAGGTTTTGATTGTTTAGAACAGAAAACTCCTACTTCTTTGGCTCGAAGGGGTTGACTAGGGATTATCTTCCTTATAACTCCAGTGTTTGGGAATTGAAAGAAATGCCTGTACATCATCAACATGGTCTGTTCAAAAGCATACTGTATGAGATTGTGGTATTGTTTCGTCATCCTCCCTCTAAAGGCTTGCAGCTTTTTATCAAGAGTCAAATATCATAAAGAAAGCATAAGAGTAGTGAAAACGAATGGATGAATTCAAGACAAACATATGCAATGCATTAATGAAACAGAGTTTAACATCAACAGTTAATTGTTTGAAAGCAAAAGAAATTACAACTTCGAAAATTCAAATGAAACAAAAGTCTTTCAGTTTGAGCTTTGTCACTTCAGGTGGAGAATTCCTTAACGGAAGATTTTCATCTCACCGTCCGGCATGAACCTCAGCACTCCAATGTCGATCAGATCTTGAATCTTGTTCTTCAAGGCCCAACAGTCGTCAGTGTCGTGTCCCGGGCTGTAGGAGTGGTAAACACAAAATGCATCGGGATGATAGTTAGGAGCGGAGGTACTTGGGTTCTGGATAGGATCCCTCAAGGCGGTCAGGTTGACCTCCAACAAGCGCTCTAGAATCAAAGATGACGGTATGTCAGTCTCTGTGAACTGTCTTCCCGACGTTTCTTGTTTACGCCGATTACCCCGTTGACGCGGGCGAGGTTGTTGCTGGGCTTGTGACCCTGAAGTAAGCAAAGGAGCCTTCCCCTTGTCTTCTTGAGTGGATGGAGGCTGAGCGGTGACTTTCTCTTCAACCTCAGATGTTTTCCCCAATTGGTTGTTTTGAAGCAGTTGGCGGACGAAAACTCTGAGTTCCTCTTGTCTTTGAGACAGGTCTTGGATGAGAGCCATCTGGCCCACCAACTGTCCCATCACTTGGATCCTCAATGTTGCCAGATCAAACTGCAGCTCCGCAAGCTGATCACTCCTGGCATTGTTTGAATTTTCTAAGACCTTTGTGAGAAGAGCTTTCATTTCTTCTTGCCCCAGAGACAAGTTCAGGAACATTTCCTGCAGCTGAGCAGTCTGGTCCTGGATATCCTTGACAGACCTTTCTAGAGCCATCTCTTACTGAAATAAACAGTATGAGAGTAAGGAAACCTGAAAAAGGAAAAACTGTCAAAATGCAATGCATGATATGTGGATGCATGCTTTCAAGGATCTTTTGGGGTAAACACAAGAAAATGTTAGAGGTTGAACTTCGATCTTTGATTGGAGATCTTTGCATTAGAGGATGTATTTCCACTAGAATCAAGCTCACCATGTCAAGTGGGTCATAGCCCCTGATTCAAGTTGTTGTACTTGATCTTTGATTGGAGAACTGTGCACCTGTGGATGTCTTTCCACAAGAATCAAGCTTACCATGTCGAGTGGGTCATAGCCACTGATTTAAGTTGTTGTACTTGATCTTTGATTGGCATTTGTTTAGAGGAGAAACCTCTTGCCCCATGGTAGACGTCTGATTCAGCGTAACCCTGCATCAAAAGAACCCTCGAGATCCTTGAAAAGGTTATTGAAAATGCTATGGTATGATGTCATGATGTTATGTTCATGCATGCAAAAGCAAATGAGTGTATATACAGGCAATCATATTCACACAAAGCAAAACAAGTCCTTAGGTTCAGGATTGCATGGGGTTGGAGGTAAGTACCCTCTTGAAGTTAGTTGGCTCATCCTGTCCTAAAAAAGAAATCGGGTTCTAAGGAGCTCAATATCATTGGATTGTTTTCTGTGTTCATCGTTTCGGTTTAGCCACTTAACTGGCGACCAAAATATTCCAAGAAAACAACCCTCAATGAGTGTAGTATCGAGTATCTACCAACTTCGGACTGCACCAAAGTCGGTCATCTCACTACCCCTAAAAAGGCTAGGATGGTCAATTAAGGTTCTAAGAGTTCGTTAGTGCTTCACGACATCACTCAGCGGCCCCGTACTCTCCTTGATTGAACTCAAGGGTTACCGGTACTCACAAATATGTCACACTAACATAGCTTACTGCTTCAACCGTGTCGGTATACCCCGCACAGTTCCCTCACAGTTTTATTGCTATTTACCTAAAAAGGTGCCCTAAATCCGGGTGTAGGATTTACAACAAACCCAAACACAGACCCAAAAAAGTAAAACAATCAAAGCAAGAATGTAAAGGTGATCTAAACCCTAAGGTAACCCCGCTTATAATCAGAATCCCCAGCAGAGTCGCCAGTTCTGTGATATGGTGGAAGAACTGACTTGAGTTTTGCGTTCATATTCGCACTTGTACGGTTTAGCAAGAGTCGCCACCGACTTTTTATTTTATCCTAAAGGAAAGGTTAAAAAGCACAGGAAAAACCTTTTTGAGATGTTTCATGGGTTCGGGGGGTAGATTATGAAAAGGGAAGGTATTAGCACCCTTTTCATCCATGGTTATCCATGGGCTCTTAGTTACTTGGTTTTTAGATCACTTGCCTTGATTTTTGATTGCTTAAAATTATTATGTGTGCTTGTATTTTGAAAATGTTTTTAGAATAGACGCCTTTGTTTCGGAAACCATTGTAATGACTCGTGTTTGAGTATATACAACGGTGTGTATCTTTTCGAAAAGATGTTTCAAAATGTTTTTGGAAGTTTTGTTTTTGAAAATATTTTGTGAAGTGTGGTTTGAAAAATAGGCAAGGGTTTTTGCAAGATTGATTCCAAGTAACTAAGAGTTTTGTCTACCCCTATTGTACTCAAAGGTTTTCTCTATGTTTTCAACCCTTTTTAACAATTTTGTTCCACCATTGAATTTGGTGGACAATCTTACGTTTAGGATGTGATCGGGACAGGCGCGGGTCATCGTATGGACCATGAATGCAATGGTGCCAAGTGTCTTTGGCAATTTTCTTGAAGGGACTATGATCATTCCGTTTAGGCAACTTTCGAAAGCGTCATCGAGGGACTTATGATCATTTTGAATTGTTTTGCCAAAGAAACTCGACGTGCAAACATGGCCCATTTTGGAAGGCAACATGTGGGATTACTCTAGGGGGTGCAAGTGTGATTGTGTATCGATTTCATGCATTTTGTTTTTGTATTAGGTTATCTAGCGTTTGATTTTATGTACACACAAACCCTAGGTCTAACCATGGTATATTTCGAAAGCGATAAATTACGGGAATTTAAAGTCTACGCTATTACAAAATAAGTATCCGGGAGTGGGGGTACGAATTTACAAATGAGGATGAGACTTAAATAATTACAACCCAAAACGAATTGTGATCTCAAATGTAAATGTATCGAATATACGAAAATAAGCAAATGTATAATGTATCAATGTAAAATGTATTGTGTAGGTGTAAGTGTAATTTATTTACAAGTTGCAAGGTGTTAACTTAATGAGACAATTAGGTATTTTGTTTATCTAATTTTTGTATTCTTGTATTTTTGTTTAATATGTACAAATCGAAAGTTTTAATTTTAAGGAAAGAAAAATATTAACTTTTAAAGGAAAAATTATGTAATTATGCACAAAGTAAGAAAATTTAATTAAAGAAAGGAAAATGTTTTTAAATTCTATTCTTTTATGTATTTTTTAGTATTAATGTACAAAGGAGAAAATTTAATTAAAAAGAAGAAAATGTTTTAAGTTTTTAATTATATTATGCAATATCATTTTATATACAAATTAACGTTTTTTAAATAATCTTTTTTATGAAAATTCTAATTAAAAGAAAACATTTTAAATTTGAGAGAATTATTATATTCATGTTTGTTTTAGTTAATATCTTTATACAAAATTATAAGTATATTATATAAAAAAGTATATAAAGAAAAAGTGTAAAGAAAACAAAAGTTAATGTATTGGATTATGAAAGATGTTGGGGTAATAAGATAAAAAAAATGTTTTTAGTCTTAAAATAAACAAAGAATGGGCTTTAGGCGTTTTTAGAAGCGAGCCAGGCCCAGGTTTTGAACAAAACGTTTTGCAAGGGTTTAATTATTTGTTTCATTTAGGAAGATTAGGGTTTCAGAGAAACATAGGCGCCGTCGTTCATTTCGTTCGTCTTCTCCGGCCAGCTTCTGATAAAACTTCTTCATCCAAGGCCAACGGCGCCACCGTTCCCCCTTCTCCCTTCAGTGGACCGTTCAGGCGAGGCTTATAAGGTTCGATCTCTGTCCATCGCGTTAGGGCTTTCGTTATTTCTTTTGATTTCTCGTTTGGATTTCATATTCTGATATTATGTGTTTTCGTTTGTCATTTTGAAATGCATGCAAAGGGTATGAGAAGACTACCTCTTGGAGACGGAGGAGGAGGGAACTAGGAGGCGTTCGGAGGCTTGACGGCAAGGTGATGATGCTGATGAGCGTTAGCTTGGAACCGGTACTCTGTACTTCTTTTCCTTTTTGTTGCTTGTGTTGCCTTGGATGATGTTGCCCAGTGATGAACCCTAGGTTCTGAGGGCCTGAATGCTTTTTCCTCTTCTTCTTACTGGCTTCTGTATGCTTCGAATGCTTCTTTATCCTCTTCCTCTTGCTACCTTTGTTGCCTTGTTTGGTGCCTTGGATATATTTACTTGATGCCTGATATATTTGCCCTATGATGAGGCTTCCTCTGAGGGTTTGTAGCCTTACCCTGTATTGCCTTGAAATGCTTCTTTTTGTTTGATTGTCTTGATGCCTTGTACGCTGGATAATTTTTGTTTGAAATACTTGATATTTGGTATGCTTTGGATGGCCCAATGATGCACTTTTCTGAGGGCTTGTGTGGGTTGCCTTGAATGCTTAGGCTCCAATCTTGTGGCTATGGATATTGGTGAACTTACAGGCTTGAGCTTATCAGTTTGAACATACTGGTTTGGCTTATCAGTTGGTGCAGGTTTTGATATTGAATGGTTATTGCAAGTAAGGCTTAAGTGTTGATGCAGGTAAGGCTTAACAAGGTTTTTGGCTTTTTGGTTAAGCTTGATGTTGTTTGAGAACAGGTTATATGGTTTAAGGCTTATGCTGCATGTTATACTGGTTTAGGCTTACTGGTTGTTTTTGATATCAGTTTAGGCTTTTGCTGTTTGTATCTTTCCAGCAGGCTTGACAGGTTTGCAAGATGTTGAAAGCTGTTTTAGGCTATGGCTTTGGCTTCATGTCTGTTAATGCAGGTGAAGGGTTTTTGCACAGGTTATTGCCTTGAATGGTTATGGCTTGGACCGTTTGTGTTTGGCCTTGGTGTTGTGTGCTTGATATGTTTTTGAGTTCTCCTTTGTGATCTCTTTTGATATGTCTTTTTTGATATCTTATGCTCTCTTCTGCTTTTGATCTCTTCTCCTGCCCTTTTACTGACTTGATGAGTTTGTTATATCTTTTGTCCTTTTTAAGCCAAAAACCTGTAAGCCCTTTTCTTTATCTCTATTCTCCTCTCTCCAGTACAATTTAAAACATTAAACAATGTTTATGTTAGTACTTTAATCTGAAAAGGCAGCTGCTTGGGAAATGATGAAATGAAACCTTGCTTGCAATAGTGGTTCTACCCTGCATACTTTATCTTTTCTTCCAGATTTTGTGCTGCATCTTGTACTTGCATCTGAATAGCCTTTTGGACAGCTTGACATTGGACTTTGTTCGGCAATTTGAACTTGGTTTAGGCCATTCAGTTTGGTCTTGGACTTTGTATTTGCACATGCTGTTTGTTTTGAACTATGCAGCTTTTTGACAAACTTTGAATTTGTGCATATTAATACTTTGTGCATTCATGTTTAGCAAGCAATATTCATCCTTCTTTGTGAACCGGGAGAAATCCCGTGATTTGCAGAGAGGGCTAACTGATTCCAGTCAGTTACCTTTAATGATGAACCCAAATTAATTGTCTGCTTCTTTAATTATTTATCTGCTTCAATTGACTTTTTCTTCTTTTCTTCGCAGATAAAAAATCAAGTGGAGAGGAATGGCAACCAATGGAGGATGAAGAATTGAAGACTTAGGAATTTTAGGATAGTTTTTTTATTTCATTTTAAATATTTGTAAAATCATCATTGCAAATACTTTGTAAATGAATACTGTATTTGAATAATAATTGTAACAGATAAATTAAGGATGAATAAAATCTATTTTTTACCAGTTAATTCTTTTCTCCTTTTCAATTATTTATTTTATTATTTATAATTCTAAAATTATAATAAATGGAAATAAATTCCAATTATCTTAACTTAGAATAAATAAACAATTAAATAAACATTGGTTTTAGCATTGATCAATTAATAAACCTGGCGCTTCAAAAATCCAAAGCAAAGCACAGTCAATCACAATAACTGCCCAAATGTCTTTTCCCTCTACTGACTTTTAATAGAACACTGCAAACTCAATCCAAATTCCTTTTTTCACTGATTTAGTCATGCATTGCAAACTCAATCCAAATGTTTTAGTCTACATCTCAGAATAACTTGACAAGCACTGCAGAATTAAATCTTTCTGAGGAATCTGCGCACAAACCCTAGTTCTTGATTAAATGTCAAAGAAGCGTCCGCCTGATCAAAACCTGAGCCAAAATCAACCAAACCCTAAGCAAACTATTTGAACTGTTCCAGAGCCATGAAAACCAATAAAAACCCTAATTTTTTCTGACTGGCGAGAAAAGTCTGTTTGACCGATTCTTGAACTAGTCTGAAAAATCAGGAAACGCCCGAAGCTGTGATTTCTTGAGGAAAAAATACGAGGGCAAATTTTGGGTACAACAGTTGCCCCTGTTCAATCTTCTTGGACCTGAAGAGTTAGATTGGCAAGTTTGCCTTTCGCGACTCGAAGGTAAAAGGAGATTGGACACTAGAGTGCCCAGAAAATTTGCACTCGGTGATGTGATGGTAGAGGGAATGGGCTTAAAGATGCCATCTGGTGACTGCTGATAGGAGGATGGGCTTATAGATGCCATCTGGAAATGGGCTTAAAGATGCCATTTGGAAGTGTTTGGAGGAGGATGGGCTTATAGATGCCATCTGAAGGTGATTGTTGAACTGTATGTCACTGGTGAGTGGACGAGTATCAGAAAGGTATCCATGTTTTGGAACATCTCTGAACCGGGGGTCTGAACAAGCAATAGATTGACATCCGTGTTTGGAGAATCTGTAAACTGTTTTCAGGAGTTGGAGTTTTGAATAAGCAATAGAGCAGCATCCGTTGTTGGGAAGCGTCCGGAAACTATTTTCAGAAGTCTTGAAGTGGAGAAGGAACCGGTGTAAGGTTTCCTGATGATGAGTCAGTGTAAAACTGCATCTGGGTGAATCTGGAATAAGTATCAGAATGTCGCCGTGTCCGGGTCACATCTGAACTATTTCTAGAAAGAATCTCGGAAGATGATGATCTTTGTCTGTTGACTGGTCTTACCTGAAAAGGTAAAGAGTTAGCTATATGCAATGTCATGATGCATGATGCAACGTATGTTATATCAATGTTTATGATATGAATGTGATGCATGCGCATGTAAGCTGATGAGCTATCTTACTGAGGATAGATGAATCCTGGATGGCTGAAGATAAAAGAATCTTGACTGCTGCCGGGGAGAACCAATCCTTGGCTGCTGCAGGGGAGGGAAAGAATCTTCTGATTATTGAAAATGAGAAGTCTTGGGACCACTTGTTGGGGAATCATAAGCTTGGGTTGTATGCCAAACTACTGGGGAATACCCATCTTGAGGAGATCTTCACCGGAGAATATTCGAATATTTTGCGAGATGCTGAGAATGAGAGTCTTCACTCTGCCTGGGGGTTGAAAGTTGGAAGTTTTAGCTCCGCTGGGGATATTGAAACTTGAATCTGAGGGGAGTTAGCTTCCGGAAGACTCTATGGCCGGGGATTACCAGAGTCTTCTGATTGCTGCAGGTGTTAGTCTGGAATAAGTTACTGAATGTCGCCATCTTTGGGTCACATCTTGAACTATTTCTAGATCTTGAGTAAGAATCTTTCGAGTTTGAGAAGGAACCGGTGTAGGGTTTCCTGATGATGAGTCCGTGTAAAACTACATCTTGGATTTGAGATTTGTATGAGTAGCAGAATGACTTCCGTGTCTGGAGTATATTTGAAACTGTAACTAGGATCTGAATGAGTAACATAATGGCTACCAAGTCTGGAGCGTATCTGGACTGTATCTTGGAGTAGAGATCTGTATGAGTAGCAGAATTACTTCCGTGTCTGGAGTATATCTGAAACTGTAACTAGGACCTGAATGAGTAACAGAATGGATACTGTGTCTGGAGCGTATCTAGACTGTATCTTGGAGTAGAGATCTGTATGAGTAGCAGAATGACTTTCGTGTCTGGAGTATATCTGAAACTGTAACTAGGATCTGAATGAGTAACAGAATGGCTACCGTGTCTGGAGCGTATCTGGACTGTATCTTCCAACAAGTGATGAAGGAATTATTGAACACTTTTGACATTCGAATGCCCCAAGTGGTGTTGATCTGGAATAAGTTACTGAATGTCGCCATCTCTGGGTCACATCTCGAACTATCTCTAGATCTTGATTTTGTTAAGGGTCAGAAATTGGGAGTATACCAATCTTCTGAGGCTTCAAGGATGAGAGTCTTCATTCTTGAGGGTTAACTGTTATTTGGTCGTAATCCAGTCTTCACAATAACTTGTTGAGCTGCTATCCGGTTAAATCCGGGCTTCACGGCTTTGGTTAAAGGTATACTACTATCTGGTCGATTCCAGGCTTCCTAGTATTCCCGGCTGCTGTCTGGTCGTAATCCAGGCTCCACATGAATTTGTATTGTCAACTGGTCGTAATCCAGGCTTCACAATAGCTTGTTAAGCTGCTATCCAGTCAAATCCGGGCTTCACGGCTTTGGTTAAAGGTATACTACTATCTGGTCGATTCCAGGCTTCGCAGTATTCCCGGCTGCTGTCTGGTCGTAATCCAGGCTCCACAAGAATTTGTATTGTCAACTGGTCGTAATCCAGGCTTCACAGAAATTTGATAAGCTGCTATCCAATCAGACCCGGGCTTCACGGCTTGTGTTAAAGATATACAACTATCTGGTCGATTACAGGCTTCGTAGTATTCTTGACTGTTGTCTGGTCGTAATCCAGGCTTGGCGATTATCTGACACTGTTATCCGGTCGCAGTCCGGTCTTCACAATGTGATGTAGAGATTAAGATACTATCCGGTCAAATCCGGGCTTCATAACTTGAATTTTGGAGATCCCACTATCTGGTCGTAATCCAGGCTTTGCGGTAATCTGACACTGTTATCCGGTCACAGTCCGGTCTTCACAATGACTTGTAGGGGATTAAACTATTATTCGGTCGAATCCGGATTTCATAGCTTGCTCTGAGGGGATACCACTATCTGGTCGCAATCCAGGCTTTGCAGTAGTCTGACACTGTTATCTGGTCGTAGTCCGGTCTTCATAATGTGCTGTAGAGATCAAGATATTATCCGGTCAAATCCGGGCTTCATAACTTGAATTTTGTGAGAATTTGATCTTCGACGACTGTAGTTTCCAACAGATGATGAAGGAGTTTGCGAACGACCGATCAATCTGAAATGTAACTTGTTCTGGAGAATAAATCTTGGACAAATGTTGGGGAAATAAACCCATAATGGAAGAACTCTGGGGTTACTGAGGATGAGAAATCCCTGTTGTCTGCTAACTGCTTGGGGAACAAGATCTTCACTTGTTGTGGGGTCTTAGGACCACTGCTGGGGATTGGAACTCCTCGGTGACTTGCGGGATGAGAGAATTCTGATGATCTCTGCTGGGGAGTTCAGGATATGGTAGACTTAAGCTGGAGAGGTAAGATTTGAGAATCTTCAGTCCAGTGGGAAGTATCTCTGTGGGGAGGATGTTCATTGGTCTGGTTCCAATGGGGATTGACAGTTGGAAGTGTCATCCTTTTGAAGTGATTTTGTTCACTGAGAGAGTTTTTGTTCCTCCGAACATTCGCTGTATGAATTTCTTCACTGTCAAACAAATAGTCAAATGCAAACAGTGATATTCAAGCAATGCAAAGTTTATGTCTGTCTCAAAGTTTTGAAAAATGCATTTTTTAGCGGAAAACTTTTCATAAGACACGTCTACTCTGGAACTGACTGTTTAACGCTGGTTCACGAAATATCGCGGAAGCAAGAGTCGCCACCGTCTTTTATTTTCTCCAACATGGACATGAAAAAAGCACAACAAAATTCCTTATGAGATAGTTTCTCGGTTCGGGAGGTAGATTTATAGAAAGGGAAGGTGTTAGCACCCTTTTTATCCATGGTTATCCATGGGCTCTTAGATACTTGCTCATTTGTGTTTTCAAAAGGTTTGCTTTTCAATTGTGAGTGGGTTTGAAAAAAGTTACGTGTAAAGATTTCAGATCGACTCTTGTATCAGTCGTCAAGAGTGTTTGCAAAATTGTTTTGAAAGCTTTTTGAAAAGTGTCAGTGTGAAAAGAGTTTTTGATTTGTTTTTTAAAACAGAGCAAGTATCTATGAGTCATCTACCTACCCTAAGGAATTAGGCTGTGTAAATGTCCTTAAGGTAATGCCATCCCACCATTGAGAGGTAGGTAGCACCACCGTTGGAGGTGTTCAGGTCAATTCGTTTGTAGGGACAGTGTGGTCACCAGAGCAACAGTAGGACACCTTAGAAGCTACCCTTATGCCATTGATCCTTTTTTAATTCGAGGCAACTTTTCTGAGGCAACTGGATCATGTTATGGACATAAGAACTTACTAAAACGTCCTATACTCGACGACCACATTTCGAGGGCAAGGCAACAGTGAGGTGTACCCTAGAAGTGGTGTGTGAATTTGTGTGTTATTTTCATGTTTAGCAATTATCTTTGATCATGACATGGTGAGCTACGCATTGTTTTTAATTAGCCATACATTCTTTCATGCAATTAGAATTTAAAAGTGCGGAAATTTAAATGCGGAAAGATAAATCCTACGCTATTACAAGGCGCGGGTCTATACATCGCCAAATTACAAAGACCCGTTTTAATAAAAAGGCGGAAAGTAAAAGACCTAATTACTATTACATCCGGAAAGCAGTTACATAATAATTGATAAAGAAAATAATGCGCGAAAAGAATAAATTGGAACGTCCGAGGGCGTTGGACCCTTTTGAAATTAAATTGAATTAAAAGTTAATTAAGTATTAAATTAAAGAAAAGAAATGTTTTTTAGTGTTTTTTTGTATTTATGAAAAATAAAGAACAAGAATTAAAAGGAAACCCTAAATCTAGATTATTTTAATTATTAATGAAAATATTAAAGTTAACCTAATTTACTAGTTAATTAATTTATTTACATGTTTATTTACAAAATTAATGATAATTAATAATAATGATAAATAATGATGATTAATAATTTATTTAAGAAAAAGATGAATATGTCAAAAAAACCTAATTCTAGATACTTTTTACTTATTAAGAAAAAGATTAAAGTTTAAAAACCTAAATTAAACTAAGTTAATTGTTAGAGTTTATTTACAAAAAATAGGTTAGTGATGAAATTAATAATAATTAAATATATTTGTATTTTTGATTTTTCTGTTTTTATTATAGAAAATTATTTTATGGTGAAAAAAACAATTAAAACAATTAAAAAAAGAATTAGAAAAGAAAAGAAAATAAAATTAAAAAGGATGCAAACCAAGGGGGGTTTCAGGCCCAATGGGAGGTTTTTTTGAAGTATTCTGCCCCATTAGACAAAAAGCCTTGTTTGACTTTCTGGCATCACGTGCGTGTTTATTGACTCCTGAGTACCGTGGTCTGCATTCTTTGGCAATTGGATTGGGTTTCATGGTCATTTGTGTTCTGGCTGTTGGCCATTTGTGTTCTGGCCTCAATGTTCCTTAATCTTCTCAGGATGTCTGTCTCGCCATGTATTGGTGTCATGCATAAGTTGTTCTTTTGGCCATTTGGCTTTTGGCTTTTGGCTTTTGGCTTTTGGCCATTTGGCTTTTGGCTTTTGGCTTTTGGCCATTTGGCTTTTGGCCTCAACTTTCTTTAATGAACCTGCATGGGATCCTGTCTAAATCTGCAGTGTTGAATCTCATGAACACATTAAATAAAATCATAAAATGCAAATAAAGCCAATATATGAAGAAATTTAATGTTTAGGCACAATATGGCATGTATGAATGATTATACCCTTTTGATCATGGAGATCAAATCAATCTTACCCTTACTGGAAAAGTAGTGACATGAATGCTTTTATGCCCTTTTGATCATGGAGATCAAGCCAGCCTTACCCTTACTGAAGAAGTAGTGAGGTGTTGGTTTGTAACTGTGATGACTTGTTTGTAGTGAGAGAGGGATTTGTAATAAGGATTTCAAGGTTTTAGGGTTCTTGAAAGAATTTGATATTCTAACAGTGTTGTGGCAAGGTTTTTTTCTCTCTTTTTTCTCCTCCTTGGTTTGTGTGAAAAGAATGTGATTATATAATGGAAATTAGGGTAAAGAAAATGGGCTTTGAATGTGCAATTGGGCCTCCAATGTTCACTTGAGTTCGTCACTTTCCAGGCTAAATCGCAGGGACTTAAGTGCAATTTTTGAAGTATAAATTTGAAAACAAAATGTAGCCGAAATCGATAACTAACTCCTGTCCGAAAATCGGCTCAATCGGATAAACGGTGAATTAGTTATGAGTTTTTGAAGTTTCAGCTCAGACAAACTTATTTTGGGCTCTAGTGTCGACTCTGACACGTTCTTCAATAAAAAACTGGTATTGATCGGAGCATAATCCGGTCTCGACTTTTGAAGCAAAGTTGTAGATCTATGAGTTAGTGACCTTGTGTAAAAATATGAGCCCAATCCGATAAAAATTGACCGAGTTATGAATTTTCGAAGTTTCGGCCCAGATGAAATAATATTCAGCATTAAGGATTTTCAGCGTGTCACGCACTCTGAGCAAAAAAACGAAGGCCTTTTGAATACCGTTTGAACTCAATACCTTCTGTGAAAATGTAGTCAACTCAATTTGTGAAATTTTGGCGCCGGAACCAGCTCGATACGATGAAAATCGACCAAGTTATGATTTTCTGAACATGACGCAAATAAACTTCTGTCACAAATTTTCTGTGCGAAAATACTTGATAAATCCACATTTTTGAAGACCTTCTGATCGAAATTGGCTTCTAGCCGTGAGAGATGAAAACGTAGATAATGTCAAGACGGAATTTTGGCCACCGGAACGGGTTCAAAACGAGTCACGATCTTCAAGTTATAAATTTTTTAGCGCATAAAAACTGCACTTTCAGCACACTTTTTCACCATATTTCTTCGAGAAAACTCACACATTTGGATACCTTCTTTAAAGAATTGACTGTTGAGCCGAACCTGAATTTGAGAATATGTTATCAGAGATATCTTGGCGAAAGAATACCTGAATATGACGCGCCGGGTTGGACTTGTGAATTTTTCTTGAAATATTTTGAGAAATATGGGAGGGCAAATTTTGGGGTACAACAGTTGCCCCTGTTCAATCTTCTTAAACCTGAGGATGTAGATTGGCTTGCGTGCCTTTCGTGATCCGAAGGTGGAAGATGATTGAACACTAAAGTGCCCAGAAATTTGCGCTCACATAGAGTGTGTTAGCAGTATGATGTAGGGAATGGGCTTATAGATGCCATTTGGAGGAATGATGGATAGGAGGATGGGCTTATAGATGCCATCTGGAGATGCGACAGAACCTTGTTGGGAATGGGCTTATAGACGCCATTTGGAGACTGTTGGTATGTGGATGGGCTTACAGATGCCATCTAGGTGTCGATCGTGTAAGAGATTCCTTAGCGAGAACTTGCGTACCTGAGAAAAGAAAATAATTACCTGGCCTGTTACAGGAGTTGATCTTCAAACTCTTTGTGTAGATGTGCCCTGGCTGGATACAGGAATCGAGTCTGGAATATAGTCGTCAACAGATACACCCTGGCAAGATACAGGAATCGGATCTTCAAACTCTTCAGACGTGCCCTGGCAGGATACAAGAATCGAGTCTGGAATATAGTCGTCAACAGATATACCCTAGAAAGATACAGGAATCGGATTTTCAAACTCTTCAGACGTGCCCTGGCAGGATACAGGAATTGAGTCTGGTAATGTTAGTCGTCAACAGATACACCATGGCAAGATATAGGAATCGGATCCTCAAACTCTTCAGACGTGCCCTGGCGAGATACAGGAATCGAGTCTGGTAATGTTAGTCGTCAACAAATACACCCTGGAAAGATACAGGAATCGGATCCTCAAACTCTTCAGACGTGCCCTGGCGAGATACAGGAATCGAGTCTGGTAATGTTAGTCGTTAACGAATACACCCTGGCAAGATACAGGAATCAGATCTTCAAACTCTTCAGACGTGCCCTAGCGAGATACAGGAATTGAGTCTGGTAATGTTAGTCGTCAACAGATACACCCTGGCAAGATACAGGAATCGGATCCTCAAACTCTTCAGACGTGCCCTGGCGAGATACAGGAATCGAGTCTGGTAATGTTAGTCGTCAACAGATACACCCTGGCAAGATACAGGAATCGGATCTTCGAACTCTTCAGACGTGCCCTGGCGAGATACAGGAATCGAGTCTAGTAATGTTAGTCGTCAACAGATACACCCTGGCAAGATACAGGAATCAGATCCTCAAACTCTTCAGACGTGCCCTGGCGAGATACAGGAATCGAGTCTGGAATTAGTCGTCAACAGATACACCCTGGCAAGATACAGGAATCGGATCTTTAGTTGCGACCATTGATAGTAACCGTCTTTGTGTTAACCTTTGTCCTGAAAAGACAAAACATTAGTTGTATGCGATGTCATGATGTATGGCCTGCGTGATGTTCTCAGAATAAATGAGATTGTATGTTCATGATGCGTATATGCATGCTATAATGTATGAAGATGTGATATTTATGAATGTATGTTTTGTCTAGGAAAATAAATCCTTGACGGGTGCCGGGAGGTTAAATCCTGGGCTGATGTTGAAGGATAATGCTTTGTTTCCGCTGGGGATGATGGTTGCAAGAATACCGGTAGGAGAAGATGACTTCGTTGGGGAATAAACTTGGCGAATAGATTACTCTGCGGGGAGATACTCTGTGGGGAGAGAGATGCTTTGCTGAGGTTGATGATAACTCCGCTGGGGATACCATTGATGTGTTGTGTTGAGAGGTTTGATGAACTCCGTTGGGGATAGGAAGACTTCACCGGGGACGATCTTTCCGTGACAATTGGCTAAGGATAACCCAGTTATATCCTGGTGGGGAAATAACCTTTAAATAAAACCGGGAGACGCGTTCGTGCTCTGCGGGTGACAAGCTTCCAAAATCTACTGGGGATAAGCTTCCTGCTGGGGAGATGGATTCCACTTTCCTGGGGAAACTTTTGGACTGGACTCTCCTGGGGAAATTTTTGAGATGTACTGGGGAAGTGGCTCCGCTGGAGTGTTTGGTAAACCACCGGGGAACAATCTTAGATCAAGACTGCCAGGGATGCTTGTTAAGAATGTTTGTATACTCCGCTGAGGAATGTTGAGATTTGCTAGGGATAATCCAACTTCCTTAAGGCTGACAATGAACTAACTCTGCTTGGGGAGAGTATCGTTGACTTGCTGGCTCACTCTCTGGGGAATTAAGGCATCTGGGCTACATCCTTCAGCCGAACCTAATCTTGGTACCTTGATGGACAGAGAAACTAGATTGCTTAGACAACTCATTACTGCCCATGTTTCTGTGGGAGAAGATACTGGTGGAGGCCTGATGATGAGCTCATGTACAACTGCATCTTTGGAGGGAGGAAACCTGTGTAGGGTTTACTGATAATGAGTTCGTATAAGACTGCACCTGAGATGGAGAAGGAAACCTGTGTGGGGTTATTTCGGGATAAGTTCGTGTAAAACTTCTGGAGGAACCGGGGTAAGGTTACTTCAGGATAAGTTCGTGTAAGACTTCGTCTGGAAATTGAGGAGGAACCGGTGTAGGGTTGCCTGATGATGAGTTCGTGTGAAACTACATCTGAGAGAAAAGGAACCGGTGTGGGGTTTCCTGGGGATGATCAAGTAGATAATTGTCCTGTTTGGTCTCGGATATTAACCCACGATCAGTCGTCCACAGAATTTTCCTGGCTTGTTACCAGTGTTGATCTGAAGCTGTAAAGGTAGATGGTAATCATCTTTTGATTGACCTTTCCTTGGTACTTTGGTCGACAGAGCAACTGGATTGCCTGGACAACTCAATATTGCCCCTGTTTCTGAGGTGAGGGAAGAAGATACCTGTGGGGGTGCTTGAGGACTGCCGATTGACAACTCTTCCTCTGGTAGGCAAGTGACGAGATGTCGGGACATAGTCGTACGCTTTGATCCCTAACTTTTGCCTGGACCGCCCTTTCGGGTTTTCAGCCCACCGGGATACCCATTTTTGCCCAAGCCGCCTTTTCAGGTTTTCGGCTTGCCGGGTGTACAGATTTTTTCATATTCATCCCTTATTTTTGCCCGAACCCTTTTGGTTCGCCGGGAAGCCCTTATTTTTGCCTAGGTGTGTCAACCTAGCGGGTCTTTGATTTTGCGTAGTATTTTTTCGACTATGTCCATGTTCTCAGAATGTAGGGAGTTGCCCCTGTCAGAAGTGTTTTGCCGTGCTACCAGAAGATGTTTGATCGTCCAATGCCCTAAGTGACTCAGGCGGAGATTTGCCCCAGGTTGTTTGGCCTTTGAGAGATTCTCCGAATCTTGATTGGACTGCCCCAGATAATAGACCATGGTCATGTCTGCCCCTTGATTGGAAGTGCTTCTTCCATTTGAGCTTTTGTTGAGAAGATTTTGTTCATTGGAATTCGTCATGCGAATTTCTCTGTTGTTCAAACAAAAAGTCATATGCAAACAAGGTTATGTTAAAAATGCAACGCTTATGTCTGTCTTGAAGTTTTTTTAAAAATGCATTTTTAGTAAAACAAGCAAGTTCTGTAAATTGTGATGTCAACTCGTTATTTTACCGCAAGCCTTTAAGGAGTCAGGATACCTTTCGTAACAGTATGCTTTCGAACTAACCCATGCTTCAGCTAGGACTTTTAAGGGTTATAATGTGGCCGGGTTCACGGTTTAAGAAACAAAGGATAAAGGCTCAAATTTTATTTGTACCCACCCGTTCTTCGTGATGTTCTTCAATCCTAAACTCAGCTGATCATGCATCAGACTTTGTTTGAGTCCTTGCTTTGATATACCAGTGATGGTTCGGATGTTGACAATTTTGAATAGGCAATCATTTTTGTTGAGGGTTTGTAGAACCTCTTTCTTTTTGATTTTGTTGTCCCTGTTTTTTTTTGCCTGAGCTGTTTCCTTTTTGGAATTACAGTCAGCGGGATGCCCCAGATTTGTAAGTCTCCTTCATGGGTTTTGACTTAATGGGTTTTTATTTTGAGAAGTAATGACTGCCTGTCTTTATGATTGTTCGGAACCATCACTGTCTTTCTTTGTTTTGTAAGGACCTCTTTGGTGTCATTCGTTATGCACTTGGGTCAACTGAGAGAACTACTCTGCCCCAGGTTATGATTAAGGGTTTTAAATTTCGAAAAGAAAAAACTCCTACTTCTTTGGCTCAAAGGAGTTGACGAGGGATTATCTTCCTTATAACTCCAGTGTTTAGGAATTGAAACAATGCCTGTACCTCATCAGCAAGGTCTGTTCAAAAGCATACTGTAAAGATCGTGGTATCATTTTCGTCATCCTCCCTCAAGAGGCTTAGAATTATTAATTGAGAGTTGACATCAAAAAATGAAAGCAGTTTGAATATAGCGAATGCGAATATATTGATTCAAAACAGACATATGCAATGCATTAATGGAATAACAGCGTTTGACATGATGATTGTTTGAACAGTCAAAAGAAAGTTACAACTTGAAAATTCTAATAGATAAAAAGTCTTCTCATCTTAAGACTTGTTACTTCAGCTGGTGAATCCTGTAGGGATGGTAGAAAAACTCAGCCTGACCCACCTGGGTGAAATCCACTGCTCCTTCATTGATCAGGTCCTGGACTTTATTCTTCAGAGCCCAGCAGTCGGCAGTGTCATGTCCAGGACTATCAGAGTGGTATGCACATCTTCTGTCGGGATGATAGTTAGGAGCAGAGATGTTGGGGTTCCGGGGAGGAGCCCTTAGTGTAATCAGATTCAACCTCAACAGGTGTTGTAAATCTTGGAATAGCGACACGTTGAGTTGGGTGAACTGCCTCCTGGGCTTGCTTGGCTTACTCTGATCAACCTGTTGCTTTGGGCGAGGTTGATGGTTGGACCTGTGAAGTGGTAGCAATTTGGAGAGTTCTACTCTTCACCATACCAGATTCTTATCCTCTTTGAGGCTGACCAATGACCTGGTCCCTGACTTGGGCTGGTTGATTCATGTCTTGGTGAAGCAGACTGATCATGGTCCTCAACTCTTCTTGCTCCCGAGCTAAGCCTTGGATGAGAGCCATTTGCCCCAGCATTTGGGTTCTCATTGCATCCACCTCAGCTTGTAGATGTTTTAGTCGTTCGTCCTTGTCATCTTTGGGACTTTTCTTGGCCAAATTCCCCACGAGGAGTGCCCTCAGCTCTTCCTGCCCCTTGGATAGGCTTAGGAAGATCTCCCTGAACTGAGTCTCTTGAGCATGAAGACCCTGGTTATCTTGTTGGGAAGCCATTGCTGAAATAAACAGCGAAGAAGGTAAGTGACCTGTCAAAAGGGTACCTGTTATGCAATGATATGTATGATATGCATGCAATGTTTTCAAGGACCTCGCGGGATAAACAAGAAACTTTGTTAGAATCTGCATTTTGTAGCTTGATGAAAGGCATTGCGTATTGTTGAGAGGCCTTCTTCAAGAGTCAAGGCTCACCATATCGAGTGGGTCATAGCCCCTGACTTAAGCTGTCATGTTTTGATCTCCAAACAACCTTGGCTAGAGGAAAATAAATCCCCATTTGACCCTTGCTAGACATTTGGTTCATTATGACCTGCATCACAAGCCCTTGAGATCCTTGAAATGGATTAGTCCTTATGCGGGATGCATACAATGGTATGATGTTATGCTATGCATGGGGTAATATAGGTAAACCCTGTTATGAGTCCCAATTAAGGACTATAAACAAAACCTGCAAGAAACTCAAGTGTCAGATAACAAGCATGCAAGTAGTCAAGTATGAAAGCACACAAGTCACACCACAACCCTTAGAGTTTAGGCCAGCATGGGGTCTGGGTATTACCCTCTTGAAGTTGGTGGGCTCAAACCTGTCCTATCAAAGTAACCGGGTTCTAAGGGTCCCAATATCATTGGATTGCTTTCATTGTTCATCGTTTCGATTTAGCCACTGAACTGGCGACCGAAATATTCCAAGAAAACAACCCTCAACTGAGTGTAGTATCGAGTATCAACCAACCTCGGACTGCACCAAAGTCAGTTATCTCACTACCCTAAAGAGGCCAAGATGGTTCAATTAAGGTTCCTAAGGTCAGTTGATGCTTCACGACACCACGCGGCGGCCCCGTACTCTCCTTGACTGGACTCAAGGGTTACCGATACATACCAAAGTGCCACATCAACGTAGCAGACTGCTTCAACCATGTCGGTATACCTCGCACAGTTCCCTCACAGCCTTGTTGCTACTTTCTAAGAAGGTATCCCCAGATCCGGGTTAGGATCTATAGAACTCCCAAGATAGTACCCACAATTTAAAGCAAACAATTCAGACAATTGAAAACACAAGTGATCTTAGTCCTAAGGTACACCTCACTTTAAAATAATTCCCCAGCAGAGTCGCCAATTCTGTAATCGGTGGATCTGGAACTGACTGTTTAATGCTGGTTCGCGAAATGTCGCGGAAGCAAGAGTCGCCACCGTCTTTTATTTTCTCCAACATGGACAGGACAAAAGCACAGCAAAATTCCTTATGAGATAGTTTCTCGGTTCGGGAGGTAGATTTATAGAAAGGGAATGTGTTAGCACCCTTTCTATCTATGGTTATCCATGGGCTCTTAGATACTTGCTCATTTGTGTTTTCAAAAGGTTTGCTTTTCAATTGTGAGTGGGTTTGAAAAAAGTTTCGTGTAAAGATTTCAGATCGACTCTTGTATCAGTCCTCAAGAGTGTTTGAAAAATTGTTTTGAAAGCTTTTTGAAAAGTGTCAGTGTGAAAAGAGTTTTTGATTTTTTTTTTGAAACAGAGCAAGTATCTATGAGCCATCTACCTACCCTAAGGAATTAGGCTATGTAAATGTCCTTAAGGTAGTGCCATCCCACCATTGAGAGGTAGGTAGCACCACCGTTGGAGGTGTGCGGGTCAATTCGTTTGTAGGGACAGTGTGGTCACCAGAGCAACAGTAGGACACCTTAGAAGCTACCCTTATGCCATTGATCCTTTTTTAATTCGAGGAAACTTTTCCGAGGCAACTGGATCATGTTATGGACATAAGGACTTACTAAAACGTCCTATACTCGACGACCATGTTTCGAGGGCAAGGCAACAGTGAGGCGTACCCTAGAAGTGGTGTGTGAATTTGTGTGTTATTTTCATGTTTAGCAATTATCTTTGATCATGACATGGTGAGCTACGCATTGTTTTTAATTAGCCATACATTCTTTCATGCAATTAGAATTTAAAAGTGCGGAAATTTAAATGCGGAAAGATAAATCCTACGCTATTACAAGGCGCGGGTCTATACATCGCCAAATTACAAAGACCCGTTTTAATAAAAAGGCGGAAAGTAAAAGACCTAATTACTATTACATCCGGAAAGCAGTTACATAATAATTGATAAAGAAAATAATGCGCGAAAAGAATAAATTGGAACGTCCGAGGGCGTTGGACCCTTTTGAAATTAAATTGAATTAAAAGTTAATTAAGTATTAAATTAAAGAAAAGAAATGTTTTTTAGTGTTTTTTTGTATTTATGAAAAATAAAGAACAAGAATTAAAAGGAAACCCTAAATCTAGATTATTTTAATTATTAATGAAAATATTAAAGTTAACCTAATTTACTAGTTAATTAATTTATTTACATGTTTATTTACAAAATTAATGATAATTAATAATAATGATAAATAATGATGATTAATAATTTATTTAAGAAAAAGATGAATATGTCAAAAAAACCTAATTCTAGATACTTTTTACTTATTAAGAAAAAGATTAAAGTTTAAAAACCTAAATTAAACTAAGTTAATTGTTAGAGTTTATTTACAAAAAATAGGTTAGTGATGAAATTAATAATAATTAAATATATTTGTATTTTTGATTTTTCTGTTTTTATTATAGAAAATTATTTTATGGTGAAAAAAACAATTAAAACAATTAAAAAAAGAATTAGAAAAGAAAAGAAAATAAAATTAAAAAGGATGCAAACCAAGGGGAGTTTCAGGCCCAAGGGGAGGTTTTTTTGAAGTATTCTGGCCCATTAGACAAAAAGCCTTGTTTGACTTTCTGGCATCACGTGCGTGTTCATTGACTCCTGAGTACTGTGGTCTGCATTCTTTGCCCATTGAATTGGGTTTTATGGCCATTTGTGTTCTGGCTGTTGGCCATTTGTGTTCTGGCCTCAACGTTCTTTAATCTTCTCAGGATGTCTCTCTCTCCATGTATTGGTGTCATGCATAAGTTGTTCTTTTGGCCATTTGGCTTTTGGCTTTTGGCTTTTGGCCATTTGGCATTTGGCTTTTGGCCATTTGGCTTTTGGCCTCAACGTTCCTTAATGAACCTGCATGGGATCCTGTCTAAATCTGCAGTGTTGAATCTCATGAACACATTAAATAAAATCATAAAATGCAAATAAAGCCAATATATGAAGAAATTTAAAGTTTAGGCATTATGGCATGTATGAATGATTATACCCTTTTGATCATGGAGATCAAATCAATCTTACCCTTACTGGAAAAGTAGTGACATGAATGCTTTTATGCCCTTTTGATCATGAAGATCAAGCCAGCCTTACCCTTACTGAAGAAGTAGTGAGGTGTTGGTTTGTAACTGTGATGGCTTGTTTGTAGTGAGAGAGGGATTTGTAATAAGGATTTCAAGGTTTTAGGGTTCTTGAAAGAATTTGATATTCTAACAGTGTTATGGCAAGGTTTTTTCTCTCTTTTTTCTCCTCCTTGGTTTGTGTGAAAAGAATGTGATTATATAATGGAAATTAGGGTAAAGAAAATGGGCTTTGAATGTGCAATTGGGCCTCCAATGTTCACTTGAGTTCGTCACTTTCCAGGCTAAATCGCAGGGACTTAAGTGCAATTTTTGAAGTTGAAATGTGAAAACAAAATATAGCCAACATCGATAACTAACTCCTGTCCGAAAATCGGCTCAATCGGATAAACGGTGAATTAGTTATGAATTTTTGAAGTTTCAGCTCAGACAAACTTATTTTTGGCTCCAGTGTCGACTCTGACACGTTCTTCAATAAAAAACTGGTATTGATCGGAGCATAATCTAGTCTCGACTTTTGAAGCAAAGTTGTAGATCTATGAGTTAGTGACCTTGTGTAAAAATATGAGCCCAATCCGATAAAAATTGACCGAGTTATGAATTTTTGAAGTTTTGGCCCATATGAAATAATATTCAGCATTCAGGATTTTCAGCGTGTCATGCACTCTGAGCAAAAAACGAAGGCCTTTTGAATACCGTTTGAACTCAATACATTCTGTGAAAATGTTGTCAACTCAATTTGTGAAATTTTGGCGCCGGAACCAGCTCGATACGATGAAAATCGACCAAGTTATGATTTTCTGAACATGACGCAAATAAACTTCTGTCACAAATTTTCTGTGCGAAAATACTTGATAAATTCACATTTTTGAAGACCTTATGATCGAAATTGGCTTCCAGCTGTGAGAGATGAAAACGTAGATAATGTCAAGACGGAATTTTGGCCACCGGAACGGGTTCAAAACGAGCCACGATCTTCAAGTTATGAATTTTTTAGCGCATAAAAACTGCACTTTCAGCATACTTTTTCACCATATTTCTTCGAGAAAACTCACACATTCGGATACCTTCTTTAAAGAATTGACTCTTGAGCCGAACCTGAATTTGAGAATATGTTATCAGAGATATTTTGGAGAAAGAATACCTGAATATGACGCGCCGGGTTGGACTTGTGAATTTTTCTTAAAATATTTTGAGAAATATGGGAGGGCAAATTTTGGGGTACAACACTCGTCATCTTGAACCTCAACCTTATAAAATATTATTTGGTTGTTTCCAAAAAAAACTGGATTCTGATAAAATATCTGTGTCACCGGGCCTCGTCCAAGTTTGGCCTCCAATCGTTTTTTGAAGTACGAGAAATTGGCTTTCCCGTTTAAAAGAAATCAGATGTTGTTTGTGTCTCTAAACAAAAACCCAGAGGTGATACAAATGTATGTCTCACCGTTGAAATGTGCATTGATGATATATTGGGGTGCAGAGGCCATTGCGTAGGGTTGTTTGAAGGTTTGAAGGTTTGAAGGTTTGAAGGTTGGAATGTTTGAAGTGTATGAGTTATTCGAAGGTTTATATGTTTGATTGTTTAAAGGTTTGAAGGTTTAATTGTATGAAGGTTTGAAGGTTGGAATGTTCAAAGTTTATGAGTTATTCGAAGGTTTGTATGTTTGATTGTTTGAAGGTTTGATTGTATGAAGGTTTGAAGGTTGGAAGGTTTGACAGATTAAGTGAATCAGTGTTTTGATAAATGTAAGATTAAATAGGTCATACTGAATTTGAATTAAGTAAGGATGTAACCCCCAAGGCTACCACCTAGCCTGCGCTTACTCTGCACCTACACTGTAACTTGTAAGTCTCCTCCCATCACCTCCAATAGTGTTGCATGTATTCAGGCATGGCATCCCCAAGGCTGTCACCTAGCCTGCGCCTACTCTGCAACCCATGACACCTCTTATTCACCAATGGGGATGGCGACACCTTTCATTTTTGACTCTTTCGCCAAGTCCAATGACGCCTCCCTTAATGTCTAATCGTGTTACATGCATGCAAAGATGTAACCCCAAGGCTTCCACCTAGCTTGCACCTACTCTGCACCTATACTGTAACTTATAAGTCTCCTCCCATCACCTCCAATAGTGTTACATGCATTCAGGCATGGTATCCCCAAGGCTGTCACCTAGCCTGCACCTACTCTGCAACCCATGACACCTCTTATTCGCCTATGGGGATGGTGACAACTTTAATTTTTGAACTCTTTCGCCAAGTCCAATGGCGCCTCCCTTAATGTCCAATCGTGTTACATGCATGCAGAGATGCCTTCTCCAAGGCTGCCACCTAGCCTGCGCCTACTCTGTAAGAGTGACACTTATCATGCATGCATGCACCAGCTACCACCTCACTTACTCTATGAAATTTTTTTGCCTATAAATACAGAGCATAACATACTTCTCTCACACCCACAATCGTCTCACTCTTTTCTACAAAGTCTTTCATAATCTCTCACACTTTCTAAGTCTTTCATAATCTCAGACATTTTCAACAATGGCTCTTCTCACAATGGGCGATTCTCACAGAGGCACAAGGGACAACATTTCCGCATTTGTAAGTTTCTATTTTGGTTATACATTTTTTATACTTCAGGTAATGCTTTGTTCATCTTACTTAATCTTACACCTTTTACATTATTAACTCAGGATACCAAAAGATTCAGAATCCGGTCTCACAACTACCTGGCTCCCGACCCATTTATCATACCATATCTGGAATACGCAGGTTTCGGACATGTTATAAAGATCTCCAACTGCACAATTGATTCGAAGTTCATTCTTGCAATGTTGGAAAGGTGGAGACCAGAGACCCATACATTTCACCTACCAATAGGTGAATGTACCGTCACGCTAGAGGATATGTACATGTTACTGGGTCTCCCTGTTGACGGTAAGGCCGTTAACGGGTCAGTTCAACAACCCAATTCTCAGTGTGAAGAATTGTTGGGCAGGGATATGGTTGAAGGTGGTGGTGCGAGAGGTTAGGGTATACTACTCACTGAGCTTAAAAATCATTATGCGAGTTTGGAATTAAACGAAAATTCCTCCCAGCAAGACAGGGTAGTAAAAGCCAGAACTTATCTAATGATACTATTTGGAACCTTTCTATTTCCCGAAAGTACGGGAAATAGTGTAAATTTTATGTATTTACATTTACTTAGAGATTTTGAAAAAACAAGAAAGTATAGTTTGGGTTCTACAGTTTTAGCCCACCTATACAGTTCCTTGTGCAAAAATGCAGTCAAGGAAAAATGTACATTTTATGGCTGCACTTTTTTACTACAAGCCTGGGGTTGGTGGAGGATGGAGTCCTTAAACCCTGTCAACAACAACACTTTCGTTTTCTCGTATGCAACAAAGTAAGTCATCAAGTTATATCGTTTATTACTATTCATCTCTTCACCAAATACATGCTAAAAATAAAATGTTTTTCATTTCCTTTAGGTATTGCGTGAGGGGTATGGATTACGGCAAGAATACAAGATTCAATGTCGCACTATACCGTAATCTGTTGGATCACCTAGGCCCGGATGATGTACATCGTACCTTTCAAATTTTCTTCATTTAAATTATTTATATATTACATTTTCATTAACCTGATTTAATGTTTTCTGCAGTTTGTCTGGAGACCATATTTGGGTTTGGGCCATGAACCAAACCCTGAGGATGCAGCAATTTGGAGCGCCAAGACTGCAATCATACGGTTCAATGTTGTGGAGATGCACCATAGAGACCGTGTGAAGATGCAGTTCAGAATGCATCAAGAGATACCAAGTGATCCGACTTGTTTGTCCCTGTGGCATCTCAAAAGGGTCGACGCCCAGTGGGGTCTTACCAACTGGAAAGACTTTGCTCTAGAATGGTGTAAGATGTGGCAGAGGCGTCACCGATATGTATTGCAATTCCCGGTTTTTCTCAATCATGGTAATATGCAACACACGGATCAGTATTTATCTTGGTACAGGTCGGTTAGTAACCCTGGAATACACGTGTCTCATCCAAGGTATTTGGTGGACCCACGAACACAATGGGCACAACCCTATTTTCCCCAACAGCAAACCCAACACATATCAACCTCCCACCAACCCCCAGACGAAACAGAACCACAAACACCTAACCACAGTCCCCACCACAACACAATTACACCCAAATGCCCCACAACCAACCACAATCACCACCTCATTACCAATACCCCCATATGCCTCACACCCAACCGCAATACCAATCACAATACCAACACACCCGCATACCCCACACACAATTTCAGTCTTCTGCATATCCCAATATGGCCCCCTTAACATCCAGCCTTAGCCTTGATCTGAGAATGTCGGAAGATTACGAACCAACCGACCCAACTTACCATCAACCACAGTATCACCAAACCACCCAACATCCTCAATACCAAACACCCCAAGATCCATTTCCTTTCTACCCCCCGTACTCAGACGATCAATGCTACAGACTCACTATGGAACCCCACCCACCGCCAACACGACCAAACTTTGAAGGTATGGGTAACCGACTGTACCAAAGCGGCTCTTCTAGATATGGAGATTTGACTGATTTAATGGATCTAGAACGCATTGACTTCGCTGGGCCATCGACCCTTCCACAACAGGAAACGCGGCGACACCTAGCACGGGAAAGGCGAGGACGGGGATGCGGAACCGGGGGTCATTACCGGGTTCCGGGGGATCACTGATTTATCTGTTTTTTTATCTACTTTTTTTAATGTAATACATATGGGTGTAATCATTTTTTAAATAAAAAGTCAATTTTGTTGATCCTGTATCGAATACGCAACGCACCGGACTGGAAAAAAAACGCGAAATTTTCCCTAGAATTGCACTAATGCGCCATCTCACTTGGCTTAGGGAATGCCCTAAGCACCTAGGCGCCAAGTGAGATGGTGCCTCCCCTTAAATAATGGGTGTAGGCGCCAAGTGAGATGGCTCCTCCTTTGGGGAGTCATCTGAAACATGGTTATTTGCGTAATTTTTTCCGAAACGTGGTTATTTGCGATTTTTTTTAATACATGGTTATTCAAAAAAAAAACTCATGAAGAGCTAGTTGAGACAGTGAATTTGGGCACAAAAGAGAACAGAAAAGAAGTCAAGATAGGTGCAAATTTGGAGCTTCGTGTCAAACAGCGCTTGATTCAGATGTTGCATGATTATGTTGAGATTTTTGCCTAGTCATATGAAGACATGCCGAAGCTAGACATGAATATTGTGGTTCATCATCTGCCAACTAAAGAAGATTGCCCTTCGGTAAAACAGAAGGTTCGTCGTATGTGCCCTGAAATGTCCGAGAAGATCAAAGCAGAAGTTATGAGGCAATTCAATGTTGGGTTCTTAGTTGTCACTTCTTATCCCTAATGGGTTGCCAACGTAGTCCTGGTGCCTAAGAAGGACGACAAGGTACAAATGTGTGTGGACTACAGAGATTTGAACATGACAAGCCCCAAGGATGACTTTCCACTTCCCCACATTGATGTTCTAGTTGACAACACCGCACAGCATAAGATCTTTTCCTTCATGGACAGTTTCTCTGGCTACAATCAGATCAAGATGGCACCCGAAGACATGGAGAAGATAACCTTCATCACACAATGGGGAATTTTCTGCTACAAAGTGATGCCATTTGGGTTGAAGAACGCTGGGGCAACCTATCAGCGAGCCATGGTAGCTTTGTTCCATGACATGATTCACCATGAAATAGAGGTCTATGTTGATGACATGATAGCCAGGTCTTAAACTAAGGAAGAACACCTTGATCATCTACAAAAGTTGTTTGATAGGTTGAAGACATACAAGCTGAGGTTAAATCCGAACAAGTGCACCTTCGGGGTAAAGTCTGGTAAAATCCTAGGTTTCATTGTCAGTGACAAGGGAATTCATGTAGACCCTGCAAAAGTGAAGTCTATACAAGAGATGTCGTCTCCTCTCACTGAGAAGGAGGTTAGAGGTTTCTTGGGACGCCTAAAATACATTTCCAGATTCATTTCCCATTTAACTGCTACTTGTGAACCAATCTTCAAACGCCTGAAGAAAGATCAAGTGGTAAAGTGGAATGAAGAATGCCAGACCACCTTCGAGAGAATCAAGGAATACCTTCAAGAGCCTCCAATTCGGATGCCTCTGATTGAAGGAAGGCCTTAGTAATGTACTTAACAGTGTTAGATAATTCAATGGGGTGTGTGTTGGGGGTAGCATGGCAAATCTGGTTGAAAAGGGCATGCAATATACTACCTTAGCAAAAAGTTTACCGACTGTGAGACAAGATACTCACTGCTTGAGAAAACTTGCTGCGCTTTGGCATGGGCTGCTCGCCGACTGAGACAATATATGTTGACCCACACCACTTTGTTGATATCTAAGATGGATCCGATCAAGTACATTTTCGAGAAGCCCGCTCTCTCTGAAAGAATAGCAAGATGGAAAATGATCTTGACCGAATACGATATCCAATACACGACCCAGAAAGCAATCAAGGGAAGTGTACTAGCTGATCATTTGGCTCATCAGGCTGTGGATGACTACCAATCCATGAATTTTGAGTTCCCGAACGAGAAAATTATACTAGTCACTGACTATGAAGAACCTGGACCAGATGAAGGACTTGAGGAAGGATCCCGATGGACCATGGTTTTTGATGGTTCCTCCAATGCACTCGGCAACGACATCGGTGTTGTAATCATATCTCCCGAGGGCTGTCATATTCCTTTCACCGCCAGACTATGCTTCAAATGTACCAACAATATGGCGGAGTATGAAGCATGCATAATGGGTCTAAAAGCTGCTATTGACCTGAGGATCAAGTCCTTGCGTGTTTTCGGGGATTCAACCTTGGTTATAAGTCAAATCAAAGGAGAGTGGGATACGAAGCACCTGAATCTCATCCCTTATAAAGAACATGTGTTGACATTGCTTCTACACTTTGAATAGGTCACCTTTGAACATTTCCCACGAGAAGAGAATCAGTTAGCGGATGCGCTAGCTACTATGTCGTCTATGTTCAAGGTCAAGTGGGACAACAAAGCTCCCGGATCACTATTGAGAGGTTGGATGAACTAGCATACTGCTATGAGATTGATATTGAAGAGGTAGCCAACAAACCTTGGTTCCACAAAGTGAAAAGGTATCTTGAGGCTCAAGAGCATCTTGAGGCGGCGTCTGTCAATTATAAGAAGTTTTTGAGAAGGTTCTTCACAAAGTTCTTCCTCAGTAAGCCCATTTTTCAACGATTCTCCATCACCTTCCAAATGGCATCTGTAAGCCCATTCCCAACATCACCAATCAGTATTACTTCATGCAAGTGCAAATTTCAGTTCACTCTAGTGTTCAATCATCTTCCACCTTCAGATCACGAAAGGCAGACCAGCCAATCTACATCCTCAAGTTTAAGAAGATTGAACATGGGCAGCTATTGTACCCCAAAATTTGCCCTCTCATTTCTCAAGATATTTCCTACAAAGATCTTCAATGCCTCGAGTTTGTGTGAGTACCGACTAGGTCAAACAAACTCCTCAACGCTAATACCTCAAATTAGGTTTTGAATCTGTACAGAGATATTCAAATTTCTAATGCTTCAAACGACTTTCGTTGATCCTCATGGATCCTTAGAATTATTTCAGTCAAGTTTCAAGCCTCAGATCATAATTTTTAAGAAAATCATTCAAATTATCAAAAGGGGGAAATGAGCAAAGTTGAAGTTTCAGCTAGAAAAAGTCAACTGGACGCTAAAAAAGTCAAACTTTGACTTTTTGACCGAATTTGAGTCCCAAAAATCACATTGTGTCAAGACATCCAAAATGTGAAATTTGATCATCAAAAATCAAGAGAATCAAAAATCCAACTTTTGCAAGACTTTGGAATTTTTCTAAGTATTTTCTATACTTGTTAATTTCATTTGCTTCATGACATTTTTTTTACTACAATTCCAAATAATTTAAGATGAGGCAAATAATTCAAGTTATTACAAACTGACATTTTTTGCAAGTTTACAAACCCTAAACTTGGTATTGCTTGGACTTTTCCCTTTGACTCAAAACCTTGTTACAATGTTTTGTCCTTGATACAATGTGCATAAAATACTCTACAAGACTAAGTTTGTTTCATGCTACAAATCTTGATGTCCAAGTTGAACAAAGTATGATATGTTGCATTGCCACAACACCCCAAAACCTGCTCCGTTGTTGTCGTACAAAAGACCTTGTGCTATGCTGCACCACAAATCTGCATATGTTGTCCTATACAGTCCAAAACTGCTCTATGCAGTCTGCCCCACCCTGCATCATAACAACCCCAAAATTGCACCAAAATGGCAAAAGAAAATTGTGTGAATAAAGTATCAAAATAGTAGGCAAAAACAATTCAAAATGACTTATTTTGTTTCCCCCCTAAACCTCAGTCATGGGTCTACAAAAGGGACTATTTCATAAGACATAAGGGTTGGAATTTTTGGAGAGAATAGAGAGTCTTTGAACAGAAAAACAATATTCTTCATAACTTTGCCTCACTCAAGAAAAAACAGCTCTAATCTCATTCAAAATAGAACTTCCATCCATTATTCCATCTTACAAACTCCCCCATAAACCAAACACCTTAGCACATAGAGATTGTAAAAACACTAAAACAATTTCTGTTAGTGCCATTATCCTCACCATCCAAACATAAAAACAATAATGTACAACTTGACTGGGTTTCAACAGTTTGGAACAAGCTGCCTGGAGATTCATTGGAGCCCTCACAGCATCTTGAAAAGTATTCAGATTCCAAACACCAAGTGTATTTTCAAGGCAGAAAAACGCAGTATGTATTGATACATACACACATGCGTCGACTCATCCTAGTAAAAAACAGGGTATAAGTCGATACATAAACCCCATGCATCGACTCATACTGATTCGAGGTCCAAAAACAGAAGGTTGAAAAGTCTATGAGTCGACACAAAAAACGTATGTATCGATACAAAGAAGGTGTATGAGTCAACACATCCCATTATGTGTCGGCTCATACTGAGCTAATCTTTCTTTACACGAGCAAGGAAAAGTTATGTGTGGATGCCTAATAACATGTGTTGACACATAATGGTTCAAAAGGAAGTTTCTCCCATTTTCTACACTGTTTATGCATATATTTTCATTGCTGCCCATTAGTTCGATGTGGTTGTAATAATTAGACATTTATTTCATCCCTGTTTGCAAATTGCACCCCCATCCCTCTAAAGATATAATAGCTTAGGATTTTATTTTCCGTATTTTATTTTTTCTTTCATATATTGCTAGTAATTAGGATGTATGGCAAGATAAAATCAACAAATAGATAACCTTTAAATGCAAGATAAAATGTATGCAAACAAACACACTTGCATACACGCACCTTTAGGGTAATCTCACTTGTCGCCTATCGGAAATTAGTCATGTCCCTCGAACATGAGAGCTTTTAGCAAAAGACCCTCGATAAAAGATCATAGTCCCTCGATGACCCTTGATGTTGCCTTCGGTAAACGATTTAGTCCCTAAAACAACATTGCTAAAACGTTTCACGGGTTGCCTTCTATGACTATACAAACATCCCGCGCTTGTCCCTTCACATCCAACGATGGGGCTTCTTACCAAAATAATGGTAAGATAACAACATCTAAAAGAGGAGGAAAAGAACATCTAAAACTTTTCGAGTAGGTAGATTCGCTCCTAGTTGCTCGCTTGGTCACAAAAAAAATATTTTATACACCAACACACTCATTTGAAACATTTTCAAAAGACAAACAATTTGTACGCGTTCTTATGGAAATGAGAGCCATTACAAAGAAGACACCTTTCCAAAATCACTTTCAAAACATATCCCACAAACACCTCTTTGAACTATTTTCGAAACAAAACTTTGTACGCGTTCTTATAGAAACGAGAACCATTACAAAGACATTTTCAAAATACTTTCAAAACTCACACCACAATCACACATTCAAACAAAAGCAAGTGATCTAGCAAGCAACTAAGAGCCCATGGAAAACCTTGGATTAAAAGGGTGTTAATACCTTCCCTTTTCATAATCTACCCCCCGAACTCAAGAAAACATCTCTAAAGGTCTTTCTTGTTCTTTTCAGCCTTTCCTTTTGGATAAAAGAAAAGTCAGTGGCGACTCTTGCTAACCGCAACATTTGGGAATACAAATGCAAAACATCCGAAGTCAATTCTCCCACCGTACCATATATGTTGATAAAGTGCATGTACCTATGGTTCCCTTGAACGTCTTGACGGCTCCCTGGCCCTTTGCAATGTGGGGCATTGACATGATCGGAGATATTAGACCTACCGCCTCCAATGGGCATCGCTTCATCCTAGTGGCCATTGATTACTTCACGAAGTGGGTTGAGGCTGCCTCTTTTGCTACCGTTACCAAGAGTGTTGTGGCACGGTTTATCAAGCATAACTTGATTTGTTGGTATGATGTGCCAGAGAGAATCATTACTGATAATGGTACAAATCTCAATAATACAATGATCACCGAACTCTGTAAACAATTCAAGATCCAGCATCATAATTCTTCCCCTTATCGGCCGAAGATGAATGGCGTTATGGAGGCTGCTAACAAGAATATCAAGAAAATCATACAGAAGATAACAATGACGTACAAAGACTGGCATGATATGTTACCATTCACTCTTCATGGTTACCGCACCTCAACACGAGTGTCAACAGGGGCAACACCTTATTCTCTAGTATATAGTATAGAGGTTGTCCTGCCTATTGAGATCCAGATCCCTTCTTTAAGGATCATGAAGGATGCGGGTTTGAACGGAGACGATGGATCCAGACTCGACTTGATCAAGACTCGACTTGATCCACTGAATCTGATTAATGAGAAAAGGCTTGCTGCTATCTGTCATGGTCAGAAATACCAAAAGCGAATGATCAAGGCTTTCAACAAGAAGGTCCGATGTCAGGTATATCAAGTGGGTGATCTAGTAATCAAGCGCATCATACTGCCACAAGGTGATCCCAGGGGAAAATGAACTCTCATGTATGAAGGGCCATTTGTAATCAAAAGCATATTTTTGGGTGGAGCCATGATTTTGACCACCATGGACGGTGACAACCTTCCTCACCCTATTAATTAGGACATAGTGAAAAGATACTACGCGTAAACAAAGACCCGCTAGGTTAACTGGCCTAGGCAAAAATAAGGGCACCCCGACAGACCAAAAGGGTTCGAGCAAAAATTAGGGATAAATACAAAAAAAATATGTACACCCGACAAGTCGAAAACCTGCAAAGGCGGATTGGGCAAAAAAGGATATCCCGGTGGATTGAAAACCCGAAAGGGAGGTCTAGGCAAAAGTTAGGGATTCGAAGCGTATCACTATGTCCCATTGGATCACCTTGCGACCAGACCTCAGTATCAACTATCAAGCTCAAACCGTGCCGATCAATCTAGCCAGCTTCAGACAAGTAGCAAAGTGATGAGACGCTCAAAGACATAGAGGCAATAGAAGAATTGAAACTCAATGGGATTATTACACATAGATGTTTTCTCTTTGTAAACTATTTTGTGTAGTTTTCATTTCTTACGACGGTGTTCTCCTACTAGAACGCCAGTCTCTTTGTACAAAATGCCTGTTATAGGCAAACTTTAGAAATCAATACAAATCATTTCTTTGAAAGTACACAGCTATTTGTTTTATTTTTCTATTTTGTTTTGCAAAAACGTCCAATGCTTATTTTTGACATATGCATTTGAATATGATCACTATTCACAAATACTTGCATAAGAAACAGAAAGACAGTTGCTAATGACTTTAAGAAACAGGGCAAAGTCTAAAAAAGCAATTTGTAGTCCCGACAGTTACTCTTTCTAGCAAGTACAGGGGCATAGATAGTTTGATATGAAGTCACCATTACATACGACCCCGTGATGTCTATGTTCTCCATAGAGCAGAAACAACAAAGTTCTAGTCTCCTTCTTCCCCAAGCAGGAATTACATGCTCCAGCTGAAATCTATATCCCCCAGTTGAGTTTTATAATTTCAAACAATTCATAAAACCTCCTCTCAGGTAGAGTTTATTTCTCCAGCTGTGGAAGCTTATTCCCCAATAGAGTTTATATCTCTATAACGGTAAAACCTTCCAACAAAGCATCATCTCCCTCCACGGAGTTTATTCTCAAGCAGAGTCAATCCCCGGCAGAATATCCTCAGATAGAAAGAGGGAATCCCCGGAAAATCATATTCATTCATCATCCCTAGTAGAAACAAAGGATTCGGCTTCCTAATACTCTTCTACAACAGTCAGGCATTTACTTTCCCAGACTATGGAATATCGCGACAGCATCCCATATTCATACATCATGGCATGCGCATGCACATTGCATACAACATAATCTCATTTATTATGAGAACATTATCAAACAATTCATATTCATACATCATGAAATTTCATACGAATAACTCTCCACCTTTTCAGGAAAGATCAGATCAACAAATACCTTTGACTACTCACATGACCTGGCAGTCTTCTTAAAGGCTTCGTTTGACGAAGTGCTATTTTAGCATCTTCCTCAAAAAGATATTCTCAAAAGACCTTCTCTGGTTCACTCAGATCGACACTATGATCTCTCTGATTCCTGTTCCAGTTGAAGATATTCTAAGACTTTTGTCTGGTTCATTCGAATCGATACTAAGATTTTTCTGATTTCCATTCTAATCAAAGGTAATCCAAGACCTTCTCTGGTTCAGTCAGATCGACACTAAGATCTCTCTGATTCCTATTCCAGTTGAAGATATTCCAAGACTTTTGTCTGGTTCAGCTGAATCGATCCTAAGATTCTTCTGATTTCCATTCCTATCAAAGTTAATTAAAGACCTACTTTGGTTCAGTCAGATCGACACTAAGATCTCTCTGATTCTTATTCCAGTTGAAGATGACCCAAGACTTTTGTCTGGTTCAATTGAATCGATCCTAAGATTCTTCTGTTTTCCATTCCAGTCAAAGTTAATCCAAGATCTTCTCTGGTTCAGTTAGATCGACACTAAGATCTCTCTGATTCCTATTCTAGTTAAAGATATTCCAAGACTTTTGTCTGGTTCAGCTAAATCGATCATAAGATTCTTCTGACTTCCATTCTAGTCAAAGTTAATTAAAGACCTTCTCTGGTTCAGTCAGATTGATAGTAAGATCTCTATGATTCCTATTCCAGTTGAAGATGACCCAAGACTTTTGTCTAGTTCAGTTGAATCAATCCTAAGACTTTTCTGATTTCTATTCCAGTCAAAGTTAGTTCAATATTTTCCTTTGGTTCAGTTAGATCGATACCAAGATCTATCTGATTCCTATTCCAGTTGAAGATAATTCAAGACCTTTTTCTGGTTCAGTTAAATCGACACTAAGATTTTTCTGATTCTTATCCAGTCAAAGATAAATCAAAACCTCTGCTAGTTCAGTTCAAATCGACCATTGATTTATTACTGATTCTTTTCTGGTAGATCCTTTCTCTGGTTCAGTTAAATCGACACTAAGATTTTTCTGACTTCTATTCCAGTTAGAGAAACTGTAAAGCCTGGAGTATAACTAGATAACCGTTTAATCTCATTTCCCCAATAAGTCACTGTGAAGCCTGGAATACGACCAGATAGCAGTCAACCTTATTATCGTCAGTAAATCACCTTGAAGCCTGGATCCTGACCAGATAGCAGTTCACTTCCATCTCTTCAGTCAAGAGATGAATCCCCAGTAGAGTAATGGACAACCGAAGCTCCTGGACTCTATTCCCCTAAAAAAACCTTCCCCAGTGGACTCCTCCTCGGACAACAGGAACAGGAATCCCCATAAAGATAATTCTTATGAAGTCAGCATCTACCTTGGATGGCATATTTAATCCCATCTCTGACGACTCTCTATCATACTCCTTGGATGGCATCTTTAAGCCCATCTCCGACGACTCTCTGTCATATTCCTTGGATGACATCTTTAATCCCATCTCGGACAGTCTTCTGTCATCTTTTCCAAATGGCATCTATAAACCCATTCCCGATATTATTCACCAGCAGTCTCACTTCGGGCAAGTGCAAATTTCTGGGCACTCTAGTGTTCAATCATCTTCCATCTTCAGATCACGAAAGGAAGACAAGCCAATCTACATCCTCAGGTCTAAGAAGATTGAATATGGGCAGCTATTGTACCCCCAAAATTTTCCCTCTCATTTTATTCAACACATGCCCATGGAGGTCCCCAATTGCCCTAGGATGACTAAGAATTGACCAGACAAATTCTCCTCCTAAGGAAATGAACCCCCCAACTATGGTGTCAATTTTCATCAAGATGGTTGAGCTCCAAAGATCCAAAATGTTCTCCATTTTCCTAATATGTACTCAAGATCATCCATGCCAAATTTCATGCCTTGAACAACAAATTTGCTCAGTCAATTGCTCAAGTATTGGAAAATCAAATGTGCTAGGTCAAAAGTCAACTGTGGCCCATGTATAGTCAAACTTCAAGATTTTTGGTCAACATTAACATTTTGAAGTGATATCCATCATTTGATCAAGGGTTGATCATGATTCCTCAAGAAATGCTCCTAACCCATCAAAAGTCAAAAATGGCAAATTAGGGTTTCTAAAGGAAAAGTCAACCAAACTTTTACCAAGCATAACTTTCTCATACTTTATCATAAATTTCAACAAGCATCTAGCAAGCATTTCAACACGCCTACACAGCCTAGAGAGAGCTCTACCATTTTTTCGAAATTATCAAAAGCGATAAAAATTCGAAACCCACTTTGCAGGTACTTTTGGTCCGAACTAGTAATCATACATTGCTCTTGAGGTTCCCAGGGACTTGTTCCAACCATCCTCAAAGCTTGCAAGGTCCCAGATCACCGGATTCAAGCTTTCGCCATTTTGGTATAATCTCAAATTCGAATCTCTATTTTTATTAATTGTTGAATGTTCTAATGTGTGTATATGAGTTCCTGGATATCCTTAGTGCAGGTTAGGGGAATTACATGGAATGCATGACATCTAGAACATGAGATACCATGTACCATCAAGTACTGCCCACACTGGATCCAAGGATGGACCTGGGCTTCACAATCCGGGTTTAGCGAAATTTCAATTGCACCCCCCATTCTACTTCAGCCGTCAAGCCCAATTCCTTTTCTTTTTGCTTTATTTAATTATTTCATCTCTTAATCATTTTAATTATAATAATAAAAAAACTCACAAAAAATTTAGGCTTAGAATTTTTTAATTAAATAATTAATTTTTTTAATTAATTAATTGATTAAAACTTTAACCTTTTTCTTAATTAAAAATGAATTAGAATTTAAGTCTAATTACTTTCTTTTCATAATTAAAAAAAACCACAAAAAAGGCTTAGTTTATTTTTCTTAATTTAATTTTCTAAGTATACTTTAGGATAATTAATTTAATTATTTTTCTTAAATAAAAAACGACAAAACATATTTTTCTTATTAGGTTTTAGACGAACTTTCAACCTTTCGCGCGCTATTTATTTTTCGCATTTTTATATTCATGTAACTGCATACTGGATTTAATAATTAATAGGATTTTATCTGCTTTCTTTATTTTCCTTCTCCCAATTTTTGTATATTGTATATATCCCCCTTCCCGAAAGTCATGTAATAGTTTAGATTTACACTTTCCGCACTTTATTTTCTGTACAATATTACTGTTAGTAACTAGGCGTGTATGGAAAGACTAATAATCAAACGTTAGCAAACTTATCAAAAAGAAAAAAATAACTGAACATAACACACTTGCACATATACATCTCTAGGGTACCCCACTTTGGATGCCTTCAGAAATAAAACAGTCATGAGGCAGGAACGCTTTAGTAAAGACCCATAAATTAAAAGATCATAGTCCCCCGATGACCCTACAGTTGCCTTTCGGTAAATGATTTAGTCCCTAAAAGAAAATTTCTAAAGTGTCTCCACAAGTTGCCTTCGTGATTTTAAAACGTACCTTCGATTGTCCCTCAACATTCGACGATAGGGCTACCTACTCACTAATAGTAGGATAGCACTATCTAAAGGAAAGGAGGAAAAGAACATCCTTTTTCGAATAGGTAGACTGTTCTTAAGTACTTGCTCAAAATCTGAATTTTTCACACTTACACACTTTTCAAAAACTATTTTCAAAAATGTGTTATCACACTCTTGAGGACTGATACAAGAGTTACCATAAAGGAAACAAAAATCTTTCAAAACACACAAACAAAAACAGTTTTAAAAAAATGAGCAAGTACCTAAGAGCCCATGGAAAACCACAGATGGAAAGGATGCTAATACCTTCCCTTTCCATAATCTACCCCTTTACTCAGAAAATCTCGAAAATGTCTTTTTCTGTTCTTCTCACCCTTTCCTTTGTTGGATAAAATAAAATTCGGTGGCTACTCTTTCTTACCACGACATTTGCAAACAAAAAATGCAAAAACCAGTATTAAACAGTCAGTTCTGCCATCGTATCACAATTATCAATCCGTTAAATATGATTTCCCTGATGAGGATGTGATGTTTTTGAAAGTAAAATATTATGATGAACCTTTGCCTGGGGAAGGTCCTGATCCTGAATCTCGGTGGGGTATGGTGTTTGATGGATCAGTAAATGCTTATGGGAAAGGAATTGGTGCCGTGATTATCACTCCTCATGGGTCGCATATCCCTTTTACTGCAAGATTTGAATTTGATTGTACCAATAATATGGCATAATATGAAGCTTATATCATGGGTCTCTAAGAGGCTATAGATCTTAGAATCAAAATTCTAGATGTATACGACAATTCAGCTTTGGTAATAAATTAGATTAAAGAAGAATGGGATACTCTTCATATTGGCTTGATTCCCTACAAATACTATGCTAGAAGATTATTACCATTCTTTAATAAAGTTGAATTCCATCATATTCCCAGAGATGAGAATTGGATGGCAGATGCTTTAGCCACTTTGGCTTCTATGTATCAAGTAAATACTTGGAACAATGTGCCTCGTATCACATTTTGACGTCTGGATAGGCCAGCTCATGTGTTTGCAGTAGAGGCAACGCCAGACGAAAAACCTTGGTATTATAATATCAAGAATTTTCTCCAGACTCAGGAATACCCATTTGGTGCGTCAAACAAAGATAGAAAGACATTGAGAAGGTTGGCATGTAGCTTTTTCCTCAATGAAGATGTGTTATACAAAATATATTATGACATGGTCTTGCTCAGATGCGTGGATAGACATGAAGCAGACATGTTGATGCATGAGATCTATGAAGGTTCATTTGGTACCCATGCCAATGGACATTCAATGGCAAAGAAGATGCTTAGGGCAGGTTACTATTGGCTGACAATGGAATCTAACTGTTACAAATTCTCAAAGAAGTGCTATAAGTGCCAGATTTATGCTGACAAAATTCATGTGCCTCCGACGCTTCTCAATGTTATTTCTTCCTCGTGACCTTTTTCTATGTGGGGTATTGACATGATTGGAATGATTGAACCCAAGGCGTCAAATGGACATTGTTTCATCTTGGTGGCCATAGATTACTTCACCAAATGAGTGGAAGCATATTCCTATGATAATGTCACTAAGCAGGTGGTAGTACGCTTTATCAAGAACAATCTTATATGTCAGTATGGTGTCCCAAGTAGGACTATCACTGACAATGGCTTGAATCTGAATAACAAGATGACGGCAGAACTTTGTGAAGAATTCAAGATTATCCATCACAATTCATCTCCTTACAGGCCAAATATGATTGGGGTTGTTGAAGATGCTAATAAAAACATCAAGAAGATCATCCAGAAAATGGTTGTTACCTATAAATATTGGCCTGTGATGCTCCCTTTTTCTTTGCATGGGTATCGTACATTCGTCCGCACTTCAACAGGGGCGACTCTGTTCTCTCTTGTGTATGGTATGGAAGCAGTACTCCCCATTGAGGTTGAGATTCCCTCTTTACGTGTGATAATGGAAACCAAATTTTCAGAGGCTTAATGGGTCCAGAACAGGTTTGACCAATTGAATTTGATTGAAGAAAAGAGAATGATGACCTTGGATCATGGTCAATTATACCAGAAGAGAATGAAGAAAGCTTTTGATAAGAAGGTCAAGCCTCGTGAATTCAGAGAAGGCGACCTCGTCCTCAGAAAGATCATGTCATTTAACACTGATTCTAGGGGCAAGTGGACTCCCAATTTTGAAGGCCTGTATGTTGTTAAGAAAGCCTTCTCTGGTGGTGCACTGATCCTTGAAACTATGGATGGAAAGGAGTTCCCACGTCCTATGAATGCTGACGCAATCAAGAAATACTTCACCTAAAGAAATAAAAGAACAACTCGCTAAGTCAAAAACCCGAAAGGGTTGCTTAGGAAGAAAAAATAGCGTCTCGATAGGCTGAAAACTCGAAAGGGCAGTCTAGGAAAAAAATAAGAGACACAAACAAAATAAATTTTCTCGCTAGGTTGAAAACCCGCAAGGGCAACCTAGGCAAAAGTTAGGGATTTCTTGGCAAGTAATTGCATTAGACAAGACTTGATCTTTGAAGCAACAATCTTCTCGAATTCTTACCACACTTCAACTAAGGTCGTTGTTCAGGAATTCAAAGTTGTTAGGGAGAATAGTGGTCATTGTATTTCAATGTATCTTTCCCAATATATTACAATTTTCTAAACTTTGTAATTATCCATGGAGTCTCGCCATTCACAGATTACCATTCTATTAATAAAGTTTGAGCTTTTATCCAATTCCTTGTAGTTCTTATCTTATTCTGTTTGCAAAGCTTCCATTTATTATTGATAGTAATTTTCAAAACAAAGAGATTTAACAATAAAAATGTTTTCAAAAAGAATTTACGAATTATTTTTTACTTTAGATTTTGTGATTCAAGTAAAATAAAAATAGTGATTCCAAGGATAGATGAACTCTAAAGTTTTGGAAATACAGATTCCCTAGGAAAGTTCTCCCAGGTCACTCTTGCTGATATGCACATGATCTTCTTGTGTTTCTCAAATAGTTGGAGTTCGCGCCAATTGATGTATGGTGCGGTGTTGGGGTTGTAATCCTACTTTCCCCAGTCAAATCTTGGGTCAGATTTTTCTCCAAGTTGATTCATTTGATTTCGGGTTTGTATGGTCTGAAACCTCTATCCCAGATTCCCCAATGAGATCTTCTCTCATGTGACTAAAGTTCATTCTCCCTTTGTATGTTGAGGAAGAATCATTTGCAAAGCATCGCTCTTTGCAGTGATGGCATTATTGTTGTTTTTTGTTTCCCACGAAACTAGACAAGGCAATATCTTTTCTAAGAAGTGTTGGAACGACTGTCGACTTTTTGGGTTTTCTCTCGCCAAATGCTGAGTTTGATTTAAAATCCCCATATTTTTTTGACTTCTTGGTATTTGTTTAAACTTCTTAGATCCCCAAATGAAGTTGAGATGATGCTTCTCTCTGAAAGTTTTTATCCCCATGAAGTTTCATAATTTCTCCCCAGAGAAATTTGCACAACCATTACTCTTGATATTGAAGATTGTATTTGGGCTCTCCTTGATGATGTGGTGTTGAACTCCCCGATGAAGTCATCACAAGACCCCCAATTGATGTCTCGATGATGTGGTTTTCATCTTCCCTAGTGAAGTCGGTATTATAATCTCCAATGGAAGTCTAGACGATGAGACGTTGTTTTCCTTATTGAAGTCTGTGTGATATTCCTCGGTGAATCTTGGAGGAGGATGTTATATCCTTGTATCTATACTGATTTATTGTTATGATTTGATTATTTTTGGATTATGTTTCTTCCCAGTGGAGTTAAGCCATGAAATAGGAATTTGTTTCCTCAATTGATGCTTACTTTCTTATGAAATTTTCATCCTGGATATGATTTAGCCGAGTGTTGACTTTACCCAAGCTGGTTTTATCTGGTTATTCCCAATGATGTATGTCTGTTTTGTCAGCATATACATGATAACATTCATACATACATCATGCGTATCTGAATTAAAATTCATTTCTCATTTGCATTCAATGATGTTTTTTTTGGCATATTACCCTATTTTGCAGAGTTATGTTACCCTCTCTCCAATAGAGTGTCAACCTTAAGCATAAAGTGTATATTCTTTCAATTTCCCCACTGAGTTATCCCTTCGTGGAAGAATTTTGCTTTAGTCTTCTTATTCAGCTCATTATCCGGTTAGATCTGTGGTCCCCTTTTGAGTTTATTTCTCATTAGGTGTTATCTTGGTTGACTGTTTCACTCCGATTTATTTTTAGTTTGGATCTGTAGTCCCCTGCAACGTTATTATTATGATTTATGCAGGCTTTAAGCCTGAGTTTGATAATGTGAAATTAATTTGGCACGAGAATACTTTTTCTCCTTAACATGAATATATATTGGCATTTCCCCATAGAAGCCAAGATTCATTTCCCAGCAGCATTATTGCATTTCCTTCTCATAACAGCAAATGGCGGTCTCTTTATTTGAGCAACCTGATCTTCCCCAGTAAGTCTGTTAATGCCAGAGAAGACTTGTTAATCCAATGATTGGTAGTCTCGTCATTATGGGAGATAGTTCGTTGTGGAGATTTGTTACTCCAATGAATGGTAGTCTCATCATTATGGGAGATAGTTCGTTATTGAGATTTGTTACTCCGATGAATGGTAGTCTCGTCATTATGGGAGATAGTTCGTTATTGAGATTTGTTACTCCAATGAATGGTAGTCTCATCATTATGGGAGATAGTTCTTTGTTGAGATTTGTTACTCCAATGAATGGTAGTCTCATTATTATGGGAGATAATTAGCTGTTGAGATTTGTTACGCCGATGAATGGTAGTCTCGTGATTATGGGAGATAGTTCGTTGTTGAGATTTGTTACTATGATGAATGGTAGTCTCGTCATTATAGGAGATAATTTGTTGTTGAGATTTGTTACTCCAATAAATGATAGTCTCCCCATATGGGAGATAGTTTGTCGTTGATAATTGTTACTCCGATGAATGGTAGTCTCGTCACTATGGTAGATAGTTCGTTGCTGAGATTTGTTACTCCGATGAATGGTAGTCTCGTCATTATGGGAGATAGTTTGTTGTTGAGATTTGTTACTCCGATGAATGGTAGTCTCGTCATTATGGGAGATAGTTCTTTGTTGATATTTGTTATTCCAATGAATGGTAGTCTCGTCATTATGGGAGATAGTTTTCCTTTGAGATTCACTTTGCTCTAAAGAATTCATTTGTTTCCAGTCATAAGTACTGCTGCTAATCATTTGTTACCTACCATAATATTGGTTTTTTTATGGTATTATCTTACCATTTCTTCTCCCTGTGAGTCAACTTTACTTTTTTGCTATCTTCTCTGTGAGTGGGTAGTTTGCAGTTATCTGTCGATCTTTGTTATCCATTACTTTTTCCTCAATATTTGAATTAATGATACTTTATCTCCTCCTTGGGCTTTACCCCAATAGAGTCAAGTCTTTTTTCACCAGTGATTTATTTTCCTGGTAGAACTTTCTTTTGATCCTTTATTTTATTTTCTGCTTCCCCAGTGGTGCCCTGTGTCACCTTTGGATTTGTTTGTTTTCATACACAATCATAAGCATTGCATGGCATCTTAGGGCCAAAAATAAGGCTTGTTTTATATTTAAGTATCTTCAATCGCGTCAACACGAAGATTTTAACCTTTGTATCTCCGAATAGAAGACACTTAAACAAGGGCAGCTGTTATACCCTAATGTTTGTCCCTAAGATTCCTCTATCATCTCATATCAACCCAATCATATCAAGATCACACTAGGGTTTGATTATTCTCCATATCTTTAGGTTTTCTCATGAGGGATCACCAAGCACTTTGATTTGTATATTGTGGTTATATTTGTCTTGTGTTGATTAACTTTCAACTAACAAATACAATGGATGTTTTCTCTAAATGATGATACTATAAGTGAGGGCACAACACACTTCATCAGGTTGATTCATAGGTTCATGAAATTTAAGCTTCAACATTGAGAGTACTTTAAAGAAATGTCATTACAAGGTCTACTATAATTCATCATTCTTCAATTTCCATAGGAAGTCAAAATATGCAAGATTTGATCAAAGAAGTTTGACCTAATTGGACAAGTTCTTGATTCTTTGATCACAAGTGCATAAATCCCTATATTCTCAACATTTGGAAGTTGTTCTTGTTAAAATAGGTTCTTATTATCATCCACAACAACATCTCTTCACATAGCAAGAGTATTTGTACAAGAAATATTGTCAAAGTTGAAAGGGATTCCCAAGCCATTTTGATGCTCTAGGAGTTCGGGTTTTGGACTTCTAAGGGCTATATCTTGTCCATCTTTTGATATTTTTGGGTGATTACAAATATATGCTTCATCTTAAATTATTATCAACAAATCACTTCATAAGTTTCAATGATTGAGAAAGATTACAAGTCCTCTAGATAGGACATCAAATTCCCTTATGTGACTTAAAAGGGTCATAACTTGATCAATATCTCCTTGAGCCCATTCATTTTGGACAATGATCTTAAGAGTGTGAACTTCAACTCTTATTTTATGTTCAAAACTTGAAAATGGTTAGAAGATGCCTTAAGAGCTCAAAAGATTATAGGCCACCTTATGAATTTTCATCAAATTCAAAGGATCATAACTTGTCCAATATTTAGAATTTTTGAGTGATACAAGTTTCACAATACTCTTTAAGGAGTCCACTTAAAGCTATCATCATTTATCAAGGAAATTTTTTGGAATAAGACCTTGTTTGTAGTCAAAACATTTTGGGTTATTTTTGACGAAAAACTTATAATTTTTTCTAAGTATAAAAGTTAGCACCTTTTTTTCTGATTTTAACCAAGCACAACTTCTATCTCAAGCATCCAAATGATCCCTTTATTGGCAAGTTATAAATAATGTTACCTCATCTTTCCAATGCATCAAGAATCAGGTCCTAAGGTTCCCTAAATCATGCACACCATGAGTTCAAAGTGAGCTACTTGAAATTGAATTTTCCTTCCAAGTCAGAATTTAAAATCCATGTTTTGCCTTCTAAACACAAAGTTTTCACGCATTTTCTCTTCTAATCATGTTTAGCAACTTTCCAAAAGCATTTAGCATCATGAAACATAGGTTTTGGATGAGTTTTGATGCTAATAATGTCATACATTACTCATGTTTCAGATTTACACGAATTCACTCAATTACTCTCCCATTTGCACGCTTAAACATTGCCTCATCCTCTCTTATAAATAAGATGCACATTCCACATATTTCCACATGCTTTTGATAGCTAATTTACCCTTTCCAAGATCTCATTTGAACTCTTAAGGCTTGAATTCGTTTTCTCATTTCCACTCTCCAAATCATCAAAAGCTCCATTCAGTTAGCTCCATTGAACTTCTATGAAGTTAACCATACTCTTACCTTCAAGAACCGTGACCTATTTTTAGCTGAAGAAGTACAATTTCAGAGAAACTTTCTGCTACTTCATTAAGGTAGATTTCTTGGTCAAATCAATCCAAATAAAAGACTAATCTACTCTCCTCATCCTTCTGATTCTCATGCTTTTTACAATTTGTGATTTCATTAAGATTTGAGTGAGATATTCCAGAACTTCGTGCTCGCTATTATTTCTTTTTTTTCTTCAAATCAAGCCTTTCTCAATTTATTTAAACTTGGCGCAAGGGTACCAATAGAATCATCTTGAAGAGCCGAATCTAATGGTACCAGTTTGGTTGGCTAATTTTACAGTGTGTGGAACTCCAATCTAGGGCGTCCGGAGGTTGAAGATGACCTACGTGTCGTGCTTCAACCAATGATGGCGTGACATGCAATTTTTTTAATCCTATATGGTGTGTTTGCTTTGTCATACGTGCGTTTTGAGAGCCATTGGATCTTATTACTTTCATTAGTCATACTTCATCCAAGGCACCATATTTTTAGTTGTTTTTAATTATTAAAAAGTGATCCAGTGTAATTTTCAAGGCAAACCATGATATGCACAACGTGCCTGATCCTTTGTGTGATATGGTGAGAGAACTGGCTTGAAGGTTTTGCGTTTGATCGCAAATATTGCGGTTAGCAAGAGTCGCCACCGACTTTTCTTTTATCCAGAAGGAAAGGTGAAAAAGCACAGGAAAGACCTTTGAGATTTTTTCTTGAGTTCGGGGGGTAGATTATGAAAAGGGAAGGTATTAGCACCCTTTTCATCCATGGTTTTCCATGGGCTCTTAGTTACTTGCTAGATCACTTGCTTTTGTTTGAAATTGTGCTTTGTGTGGTTTTTGAAAGTATTTTGTAAATAGGCCATTGTTTAGGCAATCTTTGTAATGATCTTTGTTTGTAAGAATGTATACAAAGATGTTTGATCTTTTAAAAATGTTATAAGTGTTTGAAAGTGTAGGTGTTTGTTTTAAAAATAGCAAGGATGTTTTGTTTGAAATTGAGCAAGTAATTAGGAGCATTATACCTACTCAAAATTCTTTCATGTTCATTTCCTTTTTTCTTTGACATTATTATCTTACCATTGATTCGATAAGTAACCCTATCTTTGGATGTAAACGGGACGGGCGTGGGTCATCGTGTAACCATGATTAGCAATATTGCAAGGTATCTTAGCATTCTCCTTTAGGGACTAAGATCATTTGAAAGGCCACATGGATAGCGTCATCGAGGGTCTATGATCTTGTATTTTGCTTGTTTTTTCTAAGATACCTCACATGCATAATATGGATATTTAGTAAGGCAACCAAGTGGATTTATCCTAGGGGTGCTTGTGTGCAAGTGTATTGTTTTCATGCTTGCTTTTATCTTGAATTAGGTTTTTCTAAGTGTGATGCGGTGGGAGAAATGACTAGAGATTTTGCGTTTCGTTCGCACTTGTGCGGTTAGCAAGAGTCGCCACCGACTTTTCTTTTATCCAAAAGGAAAGGTAAAAAAGCACAGGAAAGACCTTTCGAGAATTTTTTCGGGTTCGGGGGGTAGATTATGAAAAGGGAAGGTATTAGCACCCTTTTCATCCATGGTTTTACATGGGCTCTTAGTTACTCGTTTTAGATCACTTGCTTTTGTTTGATTGTGTGCTTGTGGTGTGGGTTTTGAAAGTATTTTGGAAAATCTCTTTGTAATGGTTCTCGTCTCTATAAGAACGTATATAAAGTTTTGTTTTGAAAAATGGTTCAAAGATGTGTTTGTGAATCATGTTTCGAAAAGTGTTTTAAAAAGAGGTTTTGTAATGGTTCTCATCTCTATAAGAATGTATACAAAATGTTTTGTCTTTTGAAAGTGTTTTGAAATGGAGGTGTAGGTGTAAAAGTTTTTTGTCATGAGCAAGCGAGTAACTAAGAGCGAATCTATATACTCGAAAGGTCTTAAGTTGTTTTTTTCTTCCTTTTAACGGTGCTATCTTACCACTGATTTGGTAAGAAACCCCACCATTGGATGTGACGGGACAGACGCGGGTCAATTTTACAATCATTGAAGGCAACTTGTGAGACGCTCTAGCAATTTTTGTAAGGGACAAGATCATTTTAATCGAAGGCAACATCGAGGGTCATCGAGGGTCTACGATCTTTGTTTATCGAAGGGTCATTGCTAGAGTGTCTCATATTCGAGGGACGTGATTGTATTTCCGAGGCAACAAGTGAGGTTACCCTAGAGGTGCGCGTGTGAGAAGTGTGTTGGTTTCAAGTTATTTTATTCTTGGATTAGGTCATCTAGCGATTGATCTTTGAATCTTGCCATACATGCCTAATTACTATACAATATATAGAAAGCAATAAATTGCGGGAATTAAAATTCTAAGCTACTACAAAAGTATCCGGGAATGGGGGTACAATTGTTACAAATGGGGATGAATCAAAATATCAAGCAATACAACCAAATTGAATTGTTGCGCGATTTAATATAAAGCTGTGACAATTTATGAAATAAAGAAATCAATAAAGTATGAAATGCAATGTATTTACTTGAAAAAGAAAATAAAACCTATTCTAAAAAAAAGAATTGATTTGAATCTTTATTAATATTTTTTTTGTGTTTTATTAATTATATATAAAAAAAAAGTTTAAAGAAATAAAACTAATTAAATTAAAATTTTTGATGTTTTTATTAAGTGTAAAAAATTAATAAAGACAAGTTATATAAAAAAAGAAAATGATAAAAAATTAACTTCAAGACTTAAACTAATTTAATAAAAAAATGTATTAAGTTTTATTAGTAATTTTCAAAATAAATAAAAAAACAAATTAAAAGGAAGAAATGGGCTTAAGGGTTTAGATGAGATTAGGCCCAAAGAAGCATTGCTATCTTTGCTGTTAACAAAATCAGATCAGAATGGGGGGTATGTTAGCAAGCACGTGTGGGCTTTAGGTAAACGGGAATAGAATAGGCCCAGATCTTTAAACTGTTTAAGCATTTGATTAAGGGTCAAAACAAATTAGGGTTTGGGGTAATATGTTCTAACAGCGCCGTTCTTCCTACCACCATCAATTTCTATACTCTTTGATTCAAGAAAACAAAACTTCTATAATGTTTGGGCATTGGTTCCCAATTGAAGGCGCATGCAGGAAGGTGAGGATGTGAAGTGGTGAACCTGTCGGCCTCTTTATTTTTCAGCGATGATTTGCGAGGGTGGTTCAGTTGCAATTTCGGTAATGTTACTGTCTCTGTAAGTCTTGATGCTTGGTTACCATCTTCGCGATTTTTGATCTAGTTACATCTTTTCTTTTGGCTCCTTGATTCGGTTACAGGCTTTGTGGTTTTGGATTTGTTGAGGTTCTTATTACAGGTTTTGAGATTTTTTTTGGTGGCTTTGAAGACAGTTTGATGTTTGATGATGTTTACCGGTTGTTGTTGTTAAGGTTTGGCTGCTAGTTCTGTTTTGGATTTGTTATAGGTTAACAGTTCTTGTTGCTAATGTTTGGCTACTGGTTTCTGGCTTTGAGTTTGTCACAGGTTAACGGTTTTTGTTGTTAATGTTTGGCTACTGGTTTCTGGCTTTGGGTTTGTTACAGGTTAACGGTTTTTTTTGTTAATGTTTGGCTACTGGTTTCTGGCTTTGGGTTTGTTGAGATTCTGGGACTTTTTGACGCTTAGTTCATAGTTTGATATTTGATGATGGTTTGCTGTTGTTTTTGAATTCTGAGTTTAGGCCAAGATTTATCCTATTGCACTCTTCTACTCCTATTCTATTATTGTTATTCTGAACTTACTATTTAACAATGAATATGCAGATAAAAGAAAATGAATGATTCAAGATGAATGCAGAAAAGGGATAGAGATTTTACCTCGATGTTGGCCTTTGTTTGACAGGGAAGTTGAACTCCAATCTCTTCTCTGTATTTTTTCTTTTTTTCTGAAGGGTGAGGCTTGAGGAAATGATGATCTTTTCTTGGGTTTTTTGGTATATTTTATTATGCTGTTAGTTCTTTGTGAATGATGAAATTATCTCCTTCTTTTTCTTTGCTTGTGCCGAATGGCCCTGTTTTATGCTGGAACATCAAAACTCTTTTTGGGGGGAAAAACCATTGAGTTTGAACAATTATGCTATGCTGTTTTTTGCTTTCTCTTGTGGAAGTTTTGACTTAGCCTATATTTATGCAATTTTGGACAGAATTTGGCTTCTTGTGAACAACATATGAAGGGCTGCAATGCAGTCCCTTTTTGACAACATTTTGGCTTTTTTGTGATTGTGTTTTTGTTTTTTTTTATTGTGATGCAAACTGATTTTTCAGCATTTGAACCCATGATAAAAAACCATTAATTTTGACTTGCATTCCTCTTTATTTGTCCTCTGTGGACCAATAAAGAATTGCGATTTGCAATGGATCAAATATGGATGAAACGTTGTCCCCTTGCTTCTGATTATTTTGCCAATTCCTAATGATGAGAGTATAGAGATTTTCTTTGGAATTTTCCAATGTTCCAACATGAATTTTTCTAACCAATGCTTTCTCTCTTTTTTGTTTACATGTACGACCCATTGGATTGACGACGAGTGACTTGAAGCGTTTGAAGAAAGCTTGATGATAAAGAAAACTCTTTTTGTAGTTTTAATGCATTTATTAAGAATTTGTAACATAACCTTTTGTAATTGCAAACTTGTAAAATCTTTAGCAATTGTATATTCTTTGAATAATATTTTGGATGTAAATTTTGTACCGAAAGGAAATTGAATGATAATGGTGAGGACTTAAGCATTCGAAAATCAACTTGTAATCTTGTAGGCTCCTTATGAAATTTAAATGAAGAATGCTGGGTTGACTTTGAATGTATCCTTGAAAAGTGGCACTGGGAATAAGATTTTGGACTTGAAATTGAGAATGGAAATTTGGAATAAACCCCAGCCTTGTAATATGTATAATTGATATGGACTCGATTCTCATGTAGAACTCTTGAGCTTGAATGGATAATGAGGCTTTGAATGCGATTTATGAACAAACTGATTGCGCTTAGCAAAACTCGAATCGTGTGAACTTGACCTTGCATCCATGGATCTAGCACATTGAATTCGCAATGAACGCATGAGGAACAAATGGACTTGAAGGTATTAATGAACGTCTTGTAGAATTTCATTGTCTTCCCAACGCACTTTAACCTTGATCATTGAAATAATTTTATAAACAATACTATTTGTGATACTTTGCAAAAAGAATCAACTTCATGATATTGAAAATCGAAGACAATGTGAGTTTCAAAATTTGGACAGGAGTTTCTTGCGACTGGGTCAAATTTGCAAAATGACCTTTAAGACATTTGAATTCTCTGATGATCTTTCGCACATAATTAAATCTTAACTTGTGAAGAGAAAATAGAGATGACGTCAAGGAGAGTCACACGCAAAAGAAACGGCCAAAAAATATTGAGTAACGAAAGATTTACAGTCACTTGAACTTGATGTCGCAAAAGGTCATCTTTTGGGTTACTGGAGTCATTTTCAGCGTCTGAACCACTGATTGAGCAAACTCACAATGTGAGGCTTGAAACTTGGCACAAATATCTCTGATAACACATGAAGGACCATAAATACCGTTTGAATCTTTGAAAACTCAATTTCTTTTGAGAACTGCAAAACCTTAATTGTTGATTTACAGTCTCGGAGGAGAATCTGTCTGTTCAATCTCCGAGCCAACTCGAATATCTGGGAAACCTTAGGGTTGTGTTTTCTATAAAAAATGGAAGTGAAAATTTTGGGGTACAACACTAAGTATTGGTTTCAGTCTTCCCATACAAACCCTAATGTTGTACCCCAAAATTTTCCCTCTCACTTATCAAGAATTTGGCCACAAGATCTCCTTAGACTCAAGACTGCACTAGGGTTTGATCAACTCAAGACACCTCCTAAGCACTGATGACCAAAATTAGGGTTTGAGTTGGCACAAGGATTTTTGAAATTACAATGCCCCATATGACTTTCATGGATAATTATGGACCCCCAAGATTACTCATGTCAAGTTTCAAGCTTTGAATCGCACTTTTGCTCAGTCAATTGAGCAGTTGACCTAAAAATCAGTTGTATTGGAGAAAAAGTCAACTATGGCCAATTTACAGTCAAACTTTATAACTTTTGATCCACATCAACATTTTAAACTTATAAGTATAATTTGATCAAGTATGGACCACAATTTCTAAAGAAATTTGATTAAATCTCTAAAAGGGGAAAATGGTCAAAATTTGGGTTTTGATTGGGAAAGGGCAATCTCTGATTTTTGACCTAGAAAATGATCTATTGGTTTAAGGAATGATCTCAAGAGTCCAATTGCATAATTTTGACCTAATGACATGACTCAAAACATTGCAAGTCCAATGGATTGATAGATGAATTTTTCAGTTAACTGATTAAAAGTCAATTGTATACTAAAAAGTCAAACTTTGACTTTTTGGTCAAATTCAAGTGCCAAAGATCATAATTCATCAAAACATGTCAAAATATGAAACTTATTCATCAAGAAATCAAAAAGTCAAGATTTCATTTTGAAAAGTCAAAATTTCTAAACTTAGAAATTTTTCTAAGTGTTGGAAATTTCATGTTTTTTCATAAGTTTGAGCAAAATTTTCACCATGATGATAGATGATTCAAGAGAAACTTCCAACATGAGAGTTGTGGATCTCCATGAAATCTACAACTTTGCTTTACACAACTCCTTCCAAAAGTTCTTGGATCTCAAGTTATAATTTTATGAACATGTGGTCATGAAACTAAACACTTGGTGAAATTCTGCCCTAATTTGGCCAGGATTTTAAACTAACTTCATGACACTTTTTCATATAGTTCCAAGGGGAATTTTCAAAAGAAATTCAATGATGGGTTGTAGAGAACATTTAAAGCTTTCCAAAATGTCTAAGAACTCCTTGAGATCATTCTTGAGTAGGAAGAATCGAAGAGATGAAGTTAGGGTTTTATCACTTGAATTACAAGTCATTTTTGATGAACACTTGAACCAAATCCATGATAGGATGCATAATATTTGCTTTACAGGCCTCAAACTTGTTTGTCACTCCATAATTAAATGTTTACACAGTTGTTAGGGCTTTGATCCAAGCAATTGAGCTATTATCCAAGTTGCATTTCCATTTATGGCAAAAAGTTAACATTGCCATTCTTGTAAAGTAAGCTTTTTGAATAAAGTCCATTCTTGAGCCTCTAACTTGTCCCCTCTGATCACACTCCATCTACAAAGTCATAAGCAAGCTTGCTTAAAGCATAACCACTCTATGAACCAAGTACACAAGGCTTTGAAACTTGAATTTCTCGAAAATCACATGTTATGCATAAACTTGTGATTTTGAATTTTGATCAACAACAAGTCTCCAAACTTGTTGCTTATAAATAGAGTCACTATTTGTGAGCTAAGAGATGAGTTTTAACACCCTGAAATACACCAAAACTCTCTCAAATTAGAAATTGCCCAAAAAACTCCATTATTCCAAAGTTTCTGACCTTGAACATCAAACTCACATTTTCCTCGTGCGTTTCTTAGCATTTTAGTTTCTAAAGCTTCCTTACATCAAGTGTAACCTATCCACGTCCATGTTTCATTACTGTAACACCATTTACCATAACCTCCATAACCAAAAAACAGAGTCTGCAACTTGACTTCTCCAGGCCATTTCAGCCACTCTCAACTCAAGTAAACCATTACATTAGCTTCTTAGGGCCTCAAGGAAGCTAACTTGATCATCACCATCACTTGAAACAAGCTCAAACTCAAAACACGATTTCCAGTTTTGAGGTAAGTTTTCTCAACTTGGAACTCTTCATACAAGCATCATCAATATTTTATTTGTGAACAAAACATGTAGATATCATTGCCCTGAAGCTAACCATGTCCATAGTTTCCATTAATTTTGCTTGAGCTTAGAGAATTTTGAAACTGAAATTTCTGAAATTTTTAGGGTTAAGATTAGGGTCATAAAATTTCATGCTTATCTTTGATCTATAGTTTTAATACTTTACATTTCTGGAATCGTGAGAAAATTTGCTACAAGTTTCATGTTTACAGTTTTCATTTTTGATGAGAAATGAGCAAGTTACAGTTGGTCTGGCTGGAGGTTGAAGATGAAGTCATCAGAGCGCGTTTTGCCATGTATATTTATTGTTTTGCTTATGTTAACGGATGTATAGCCACCCCAGTGGTAGAAGCGCGCGTCTGTAACCTATGGAACCTGGGTTCGAGCCCCAATGGTACCCTTTGGCATTTTTTACATGTTTTTCAATTCTGACTTTTTTGTTTGCATGGCGCTGGGCCTCTTTGGGCTTGGCTTACTTTTTTATTTTTGCTAGCTAACCCCCTGTTTCCTTTTTACGCCCCTGGCCCAATTTATTTATTTTTTCTTTTTTATTATTTCATTTATTTTCTTAACTCTTTTTCTAAATATTAAAAATCATAAAAATACAAAAAAATGATAGTTTTATATTTTGGCTTGTTTTATTTTATTTTTCTCACAAAATATTTTTTATTTAACTATACATTATTTATTTTTATAAACTAATCTTGTAAATTAAATTAAAACTAGGTTAATATTTATTTTCTCTTTACACGTATTAAAATATATTATTTTAATATAAAAAGGACCAAAAATATTTTATAATGCTATAAATATTTTCAAGACATAAAAAATACTAAAAAAATACTTTTCTTAAATTTATTTTCTTTTGATTAATTAATAGAACTAGGGTTTTATTTAAAATCTTTTCTTAATAAAATTCAAATTTAATTAATTATTTTCTTTATATAATTAGGTTAAGACAAAATCCCTTTTTCATGAAAATCAAACAAAGATACATTTTTGCATTTTTTGTACATTTATTCATTTTGTACTTTGCATTTATTTATTTCCTTGTACATTGATACCCATTAAATATGGTTGTAATAGATTAACTAGGTTTACATTCTTGCAATCCCCATTTACAAATTGTATACCCCCCTTCCCACAATGTTTTAATAGCGTAGTAACTTTAAATTTTGCAATTTATCGCTTTTTTATAACATGCTAGTAATTAGGGTTTGTATGGAAAGACTAAAACCAATACTTAGAAAACCCTAATTCAAGACAAAAACAAGCATGAAAACAATATACTTGCACACAAGCACCCTAGGGTTATTCCACTTGGTTTCCTTATATAAAATGACCATATTACGCATGTAAGGTATCAGCAAAAATAAGCAAATACAATATCATAGTCCCTCGATGACGCTATCTAAGTTGACTTTCAAATGATCTTAGTCCCTAAAAAGAATGCTAAGATACCTTTCCACATTGCTAATCATGGTTATACGATGACCCACGCCCGTCCCATTTACATCCAAAGATAGGGTTGCTTACCAAATCAATGGTAAGACAACAATGTCAAAGGAAAAAAAATGAACAAGAAAGACTTTTGAGTAGGTAGAATGCTCCTAATTACTTGCTCCATTTCAAAACAAAACATCCTTGCTATTTAAAAAAAAACAATCACCTACACTTTTAAACATCTTACAAATTTGAAAACATTTTCAAAAGATCAAACATCTTTGTATACATTCTTACAAACAAGAATCATTACAAAGATTGCCTAAACAATGGCCTCTTTACAAAATACTTTCAAAAACCACACAAAGCACAATTTCAAACAAAAGCAAGTGATCTAGCAAGTAACTAAGAGCCCATGGAAATCCATGGATGAAAAGGGTTCTAATACCTTCCCTTTTCATAATCTATCCTTCAAACTCAAGAAACAATCTCAAAGGTCTTTCCTGTGCTTTTTCACCTTTCCTTTTGGATAAAATAAAAGTCGGTGGCGACTCTTGCTAACTGTAACATTTGTGATTAAACGTAAAACCTTCAAGTCAGTTCTCCCACCGTATCACAAAACTGGCGACTCTGTTGGGGAATATTATAAAAGTTGGGTTACATTAGGGTTAGATCCCATTTACTTGCTTACATTGTTTGACTTGTATGATTTACAATATGGTTCTTTGTTTAGGTTTGAATCCTCTACCCGGATTTGGGATACATTATAGGTAAGTAGCAATACATTGTGGAAACTGTGCGGGGTATACCGACATGGTCTAAGCAATAGCTATGTTAGTGGGTACCGGTAGCCTTTGAGTTAATCAAAGAGAATACGGGGCCGCTGAGTGATATCATGAAGCACTAATGATTTTATAGAACCTTTACTTGACCAACTTGGTCTTTAGGATGTAGTGAGATAACCGGATTTGGTACAGTCTGAAGTTGGTAGATACTCGATACTACACTCATTGAGGTTTGGTTTCTTGGGATATTTCTGTCGCCATTAAAGAGGCTTGTGCTGAAACAATGACCAAGGAAACAAACTAGTGATATTGAGCTTCTTAGAACCCGGTTACTATTACTAGGACAGGTTTGAGCCAACTAAACTTCAAGAGGGTACTTACCTATGAGACTCCATGCAAGCCTAAACCTAAGGACTTGTTTGCTTTGTTTGTACATACATATTTGTACATAACATCATGAACATCATAACATCATGCACATTCACTAACCATTTAAAGGACTTTGGGATTCATCTTTGTTCTTGTTTTGTAGGATATGGATTCTCTTCACAGGAAAACTATTCAAGTCAACCTTGTAAGGATCCCTCCACAACTTAAGGAGCTAGCCTCAAGGATTCCTGAAAACTCTCCATTCACTGAAAGACATGGTCGCCTACTCAACTTGGTCACCTCCAACACAGATGAGGACATGATGAAGGTGCTATTTCAGTTCTTTGATCCTTTACACCATTGCTTCACATTTCCCGACTATCAACTTGTACCTACTTTGGAAGAATTCTACCGACTCTTGAGGATTCCCATTCTCAACTAACTACATTTCAACGGTACTGAAAGATAACTAAGGCCAGAAGAGATTGCTCAAGCTCTACACTTGCACTCATCTGATGTCACAACTCATTGGGAAATAAGGAGTGGTGTTAAAGGTTTCCTAGCAAAGTTCTTGTTTGAGAAAGCCCAAAACTGTTGGAATTCTTTGGACCTGCAAGTTTTTGAGGAAATTGTGGCTCTCCTCATCTATGGGTTGGTTTTGTTTCCAAATCCTGACCAACTCATAGACGTGAACACCGTCAAAATCTTCATATCCCGCAACCCGGTGCCTACATTGCTAGGAGATATCCTACACTCTTTTCACACTCGCACAATGAGGAAAAGAAGTGTCCTTATGTGTTTCACTCCTATTTTGGCAAGATGGTTTATTTCCCATCTTCCCCAATCTGTATTAAAGAACGAGCAAGGTTTAAGGTGGTCACAAAGTTGATGACGCTCAAATATTCAGACATCCATTGGTGTTCCCGATACATAGAGAATGTTACTATTATCGACCGTTGTGAAGAATTTCCTAATGTACCTTTACTTGGCATTAAGGGAGGTATCACCTACAACCCCTGTTTAGCTCTAAGACAGTTTGGTTACGCCCAAAGGGATGGCCTGCATGAGATGCTGATTCAAGGTTTGGTATTTGACTATGAAAACGACGATCAAGGTCTTCGCCATAGATTTATCCGAGATTGGAGGATGTTGAACAAGGTAGATAGCAAGACTTTGGGGCATAAAAATTCCATCCCTCTTGAGCCTTACCTCAAATGGATACAAACTCGTGCTCAGAGTCTTGTGATGCCTTATCCCTCCATTCTCCCGGTAATCATTGAGCCTGTCATGGAAGGAGATGTTCCATATACTATCCTACATTCTGACATGCCCACCTCTCTTAAAGACATGCAAAAGTATTTGATACAAATCAACGGGGAGCGAGATACTTTCGAAGCCCAATTCTACGCAAGAGAGAAGAAGGTTTTGGAACTCACTAGACTACTTCATGAGGATCAGACTCTGAATGCCTACATTGCACCAAAGAGGATGCGTACTACCTTTTTATCTTAGAGTTCTTGTATTATTTTTCCCAAGAAAACATTGATGTACTCGAGCTTTAATCTATTAATATAACGTGTGTTTCCTTTTTATCTAAAACAAATTTTAACTTTAAGATCCTTGAAATCATTGCATACACATTTATCATTCATCATAACATAAACAAGTTTCTTGCAATAAGTCTCCTTATCTCTCTACTGTTTATTTCAGTAAGATGGATCTCGAGCAAACGGTGGCACAGTTTCAACAGTTTCAACAGTTTCAACAGTTGTTCCTAACTCTGGCCAAAGGACAAGAAAAGTTGAAGACCTTGCTAGTTGAGGAAAATAAAAAGAAGACGAAGAAAATAACCGGAATTCTGAACATGGGAAGAAGATTCCAAGGGCAGACAAGAAGCGCCATAGACTTTGCAACGACATTCGGTGAGAAAGACAATCAAGACGGAAAAGGAAAAGAAACAGTTGTTCAGTCTGATTCAGAAGAGGAAGAAGAAGATTATTCTGAAGAACAATACCCTCCAGCCGGCGACAAGTATAAGCATCTAGAAGAACGGTTGAGTGTAATGGAAATCCAAAAAGTGACTGGATTGGAATTTGAGGAGTTGAGACTGGTATCAGGAATTGTCATTCCTCCAAAATTCAAAACACGTGTGTTCGCCAAATATGATGGAGTCTCATGCCCCAAAATGCATCTCCGATCCTATGTGAGGAAAATCTAGCCCCATACTGCTGACAAGGATTTATGGGTACACTTCTTCCAAGACAGTCTGTCTGGAACTCAACTTGATTGGTTTTATCAGTTAGAAAGAGCCAATGTTCATAACTGGGAAGATCTTGCTGCTGCCTTTTACAAACAATACCAATACAATACTGATCTTGCACCCACCCGTACTCAACTCCAGAGTATGGCCATCGTTTCAAGTGAAGGCTTCAAGGACTATGCGCAAAAATGGAGAGACTTGGCAGGGAGAGTGCAACCTCCTTTATCTGAAAGAGACCCTTCTTCAATCACTTAATTGGGAGTTCATCGGCAGGTTTTACTGAATTGATATTAACTGAAGAAAGGGTAGAAGCCAGGATAAAGAATGGAAAGATTCAAAAAGATGCATCCTCTACTGCGGTAAGGAAACCATTCATCAGAAAGAAAGAAGTGTTTGATGTATATCCTCAGAGAAATCAAGATAGGGCTGAACGCCGTCCAATGGTGGGGGTTGTTATGATTCCTAAAGTGGTGCCTGATCAGCAAAGAAACAACCAACCAAGGATGGAAAGACCAGTCAGACAATTCACCATAATTAACATGACCCTATCTCAAGTATTGCCACATCTGTTAAGATCCAATCTAGTGACTTTGAAAGAATCTCCAAAGAACCCTAAAACAACCTCTCTTTACTATCATCGTAATTCCCGCTGTGCATACCATTCCGAGAGTCCCGGTCACGACACTAACAACTGTTGGGCTCTAAAGAACAAAGTACAAGATCTCCTTGAAGCCAAAGAGATTGAGTTTGATGCGCCAGAAAAACCCAATGTCATTTCTGCCCATATTCCCAAACACGGCCATAATACCAACACCATTGAGGAAGATATGTTTGTTACTTCAGTTGATGAGCTTATGACCCCACTCTTGACTATCAAAAAGAACTTGTTGATTGCTGATGTATTCCTAGGCTGTGATGAAAGTTGTCATTTCTATTTGTCCTCACCAACTAACTGTCCTTTGTTGAAAGCAGGCGCTTAGTGCCTAATAGGCAACAAGGAGATTTTGTTCGAAAACAATTCTGTTCCACCTGCTCCTTACAATGATGTTTCCATCGTTACCATTTCCGCCAATTCTTCCAGGGTCTCCACCAAAAGACCCGTTAGAATTACATCAGTTCCAAAAGTAGCTCCTTTGATAATTACAATTCCTGGACCAATCTTGTATTCGTCAGACAAAACCGTACCATGGAATTATGGAGGGGATGTTTACTACCACGGTATCAAGCAAGATTGGCCAGCTGCCGAAGATTCAAGTTCTGAGAAGGATGACTCCGATATCAGTAATATTGTAGGGACTAGCAAGATTACCCGAAGCGGAAGGATATTCTCTCCAGAAATTGCTCCCCCAAAAGCAGTTTCTGGACCCGTAATCATTCCTGTTGTTGTTGCTCCTCCGAAGGCTATTCTCAGTCCTACAATCATATCCACTAATACTCCAACTGATAAAGCTGTTACAACTCCTGTTATCACTCCTACTGATATTCCTGTTGCCGAGTCAGCTGAGACTCGAGGTAAAAGTATTCTGATTGAGCCTGTCCGGACGAAGGCACAATCATTGGCTATCCCTGAAACCTCCCGGAAAGAGATGGAGGAAATTCTAAAGATCATAAAAAGAAGCGACTATAATGTAGTTGAGCAACTGGGGCAAACTCCACTCAAAATTTCCATGCTGGATTTATTACTGTGTTCCGAGGCGCATGCAAAGGCCTTGGTAAAATTCCTGAAAACTGCCCATGTACCCCAAGAAACATTTGCCGATCAATTCCAAGACTATGTAGCCAATTTGATAGCAGATAATGACTTAGGTTTTTCAGATGCTGATTTAACGCCAAGAGGGAGGAAGCATAATGAGTCATTGCATGTCTCAGTGGAATGCATGGGCACAACCTTGGCTCATGTCTTGGTGGACATTGGCTCGTCTCTGAATGTATTACCTAAAAAGACTCTTGATAGGCTTGACTGTGTGGGATTGACATTGAAACCAAGTAACATAATAGTGAGGGCCTTTGACGGATCAAAAAGGATGGTGCATGGGGAAGTGGATATCCCCATAAAGGTTGGAACCCAAACATTTGACTCAACTTTTTATGTAATGGATATCCGCTCTTCATATTCCTGCCTGCTAGACCGAGCATGGATCACAATGTTAGTTCTGTTACCTCTACGCTGCACCAAATGCTGAAATATCTGATTCAAGGGGAAATCATCATCGTTCATGGAGAAGAAGAGTATATGATTAGCCATCTCAATTCCTTCAGATATATGGAGTTAGATGGTGAATTTATTGAAACTCCATTCCAGCACTTTGAAGAAGTCCTGCAAGATGTGGCAGTAACCAAGGTTGTGTCTCAAGTTCCTAAGATCACAAGGCCTCCATTCAGGATGTCATCTTTGAAGGATGCCAAGGCAGTGATAGAAGAAGGTGGGTGCACTATCTAGGGACAACTCCCAGATATCCTATACAAATCTGACAAGATTGGTATGGGTTTCACTTTAGGTGCCCAGAAGGTTGTACGCCGCGCTCGTGTCGGGGGACCACCCTTGAAGATCAGCAACCGCGAAGTCAATGTAGTGGAAGATGATGAAGACAGCTACAACCTGGAGGATTGGATTTTCCCAACTGTCAGTGGAGGGTTCAACAATCGGGAGGCTAGAGATTTTGTCCTGATCACTTTTATCTCACAGTAATTTGTCTTTACATTTTGTTGGATCTGTAATATTAAAAAAATTCAGACTCTTAAAACCTTGTGTCTTACCCGAGGCACAATGGTCCATTTGTAAGGGTTATCATCTCATCTCCATATGACATCAATGAATCATGGACGTTTTTGCATACAAACTTTGTGCTCATTGTTTTTATTTTTACATTTTCATTTCTTTCAAAGATAGTTATACTCTTACACACACTCACACTCACAATGCAGGTTTACATCCATTCAGGATCCCATGGGTAACGGTTCTGCTATGGCCTTCTGTGAGTCCGAAAATATAATCTACCAAGTCGAGGACGAAGGTGAGGAAGATTGTGAAGTACCAGGAGAACTTTCCAGGTTACTACTACAAGAAGAGAGAACCATTCAGCCCCATGAGGAACTAGTGGACACAATCAACCTAGGTACCGAGGAAGACAAAAGAGAAGCCAAGGTGGGTGCCAACCTGGAACCCAGTGTCAAAGAGCGTCTGATTCAGTTGTTACACGAGTATGTTGAGGTATTTGCCTCGTCATATGAGGATATGCCAGGACTTGATGCAGATATTGTGGTACACCATCTACCTACAAAAGAGGACTGCCCACCAGTAAAACAAAAGGTTCGTCGAATGCGACCAGATATGTCGAAGAAGATTAAAGCATAAGTCATGAAGCAATTCAATGCTAGATTCTTGGCCGTCACCTCTTACCCGCAATGGGTTGCCAATGTTGTTCCCGTTCCCAAAAAGGACGGCAAGGTACGAATATGCATGGACTATAGAGATTTAAATAGGGAAAGCCCTAAGGATGATTTCCCACTCCCCCACATTGATATTCTAGTTGATAATACGGTGCAGCACAAAGTGATTTCCTTCATGGACGGTTTCTTAGACTACAACTAAATCAAGATGGCACCTGAGGACATGGAGAAGACAACCTTTGTCACACAATGGGGGACATTCTACTACAAGGTTATGCCATTCATACTCAAGAATGCTGGGGCAACCTATCAGCGTGCCATGGTCGCTCTATTTCATGACATGATACATCACGAAATAGAGGTCTATGTGGACGACATGATAGCCAGATCTCAAACAGAAGAAGAGCATCTTGATCATCTACTGAAACTGTTTGAGAGACTAAAAAAGTACAAGCTGAGGTTGAACCCGAATAAATGCACGTTTGGAGTAAGGTCTGGTAAGCTCCTAGGCTTTGTCGTCAACAATAAGGGTATTGAAGTAGATCCTGCCAATGTGAAAGCTATACAAGAGATGCCTGCTCCTCGTACTAAGAAGGAAGTCAGAGGATTCTTGGGACGCTTGAACTACATTGCCAGATTCATTTCTCACCTGACAGCTACTTGTGAACCAATCTTCAAACTATTGAAGAAAGATCAGGTAGTAAAATGGAATGATGAGTGCCAAATTGCTTTTGACAAAATCAAAGAATACCTACAAGAGCCTCCTGTTTTGATGTCACCAGTCGAGGGAATATCATTGATCATGTATCTGATCGTTTTAGAAAATTCAATGGGGTGTGTGTTGGGGCAGCATGACGAGTTTGGTCGAAAAGAGCACGCCATTTATTACCTGAGAAAAAAGTTTACCAACTGTGAAACAAGATATTTACTGCTCGAGAAAACTTGCTGCGCTCTCTCATGGGCTGCTCGCCGGATAAGACAGTATATGCTGACTCATACTACCTTGTTGATATCTAAAATGGATCCAATAAAATACATCTTAAAGAAGCCTGCACTCTCTGGGAGAATAGCGAGATGGCAGATGATCCTGACAGAATATAACATATAGTATACTACCCAGAAAGCAATAAAGGGTAGTGTACTAGCTGATCACCTTGCTCACCAAGCTGTAGAAGACTACCAGTCCATGAAGTTCAAATTCCCAGATGAAGACATCATGATGGTAAACAACTGTGAAGAACTCAGGCCATATGACGGACCTGAACAAGGATCCCGATGGACCCTGGTTTTTGATGGGGCATCTAACACACTCGGCAATGGTATTGGTGTTGTACTCATATCTCTGGAAGGATGTCAAACTCCCTTTACGGCAAGACTCTGCTTCAACTATACAAGTAACATGGTGGAATACGAAGCGTGAATCTTTGGTCTTGAAGCTGCCATAGACTTGGGGATCAAATCTTTAAATGTATTCGGAGATTCAACTTTGGTTATCATCCAGATCAAATGGGAATGGGACACCAAACACCCTAATCTTATCCCTTACAAAGAACATGTTTTGACATTACTCCCACACTTTGAGAAGATTACCTTCGAGCACTTCCCGCGAGAAGAAAATCCGCTAGCAGACGCACTAGCCACAATGTCATCTATGTTTAAACTTAAATGGGATAACGAGGCTCCCCAGATCACCATTGAACTAAGGGATGAACCAACACACTGTCACGAGATTAGTACTGAAGAAATAGTGGACCAACCTTGGTTTCACGAAGTCAAGAGGTATCTCGAAACTCAGGAATATCCAGAAGGAGCTTCAGTAAACGACAAGAAGTTCTTAAGGAGATTCTCTGCTAAATTCTTCCTTAGTAATGGCATTCTTTACAAACGCAACCATGACTTTGTGTTACTTCGGTGCGTAGACAAGGTTGAAGCTGAAAGGATCATGGTTGAATTATACGAAGGCACTTTTGGCACCCATTCCAGTGGACATACGATGGCAAAGAAAATCCTACGGGCGGGCTATTACTGGTCTACCATGGAAGAAGATTGCTATCAACACTCTCAAACCTGCCACAAGTGTCAGATTTATGCTGACAAGGTACACGTACCCCAATTTCCTCTGAATGTCTTGACGGCTCCTTGGCCCTTTGCTATGTGGGGGATTGATATGATTAGGGAAATCAAGCCAATAGCCTCCAACGGACACAGCTTCATCTTAGTGGCCATTGACTATTTTACAAAGTGGGTGGAGATAGCTTCTTTGCTTGTGTCACCAAGAATGTTGTCATCCGGTTCATCAAGCAGAATCTCATTTGTCGGTACGGTATCTTGGAGAGGATCATTACAGACAATGGTACGAACCTGAACAAAACTATGATCATCGCCCAGTGCGAGCAGTTTAAGATCCAGCATCATAATTCTTCCCCTTACCAACCGAAGATGAATGGTGCTGTCGAAGCCGCGAATAAGAACATTAAAAAGATCATACAGAAAATGACAGTCACGTACAAAGACTGGCATGAGATGCTACCATTCGCTCTCCACGGATATCGTACCACAGCTCGCACATCAACCGGGGCATCACCCTACACTCTAGTTTACGGCATGGAAGTTGTCTTGACTATTGAGGTCCAGACCCCCTCTCTAAGAATTATGAAGGATGCAGGGCTGAATGAAGAAGATTGGATCCAGACTCGACTTGATCAACTAAACTTGATTGATGAGAAAAGGCTTACTGTTGTCTGCCATGGTCAAATGTATCAAAAACGGATGATCAAGGCTTTCAACAAAAAGGTCAGAAGCCAAGTGTATCAAGTCGGGGATTTGGTGATCAAACGTATCATACTGCCGCAAGGTGATCCCAGGGGAAAATGGACTCCTACATACGAAGGACCATTTGTGATCAAAAACATATTCTCTGGTGGAGCAATGATTCTGACAACCATGGATGGCGACGACCTGCTGCACCCTGCGAATGCAGACATAGTCAAAAGATACTACGCATAAGAGACCCGCTAGGTTGACACACCTAGCAAAAACAAGAGCATCTCGGCGAACCAAAAAGGTTAGGGCAAAAATTAGGGATAACACAAAAAAAAGTACACTCGGCAAGTTGAAAACCCGAAAGGGCGACTTGGGCAAAAAGGGTTTCCCGGTGGACTGAAAACCCGAAAGGGCGGTCCAGGCAAAAGTTAAGGAATTAAAGTGTATGACTATGTCCCGTTGGATCACCTTACGGACAACCTGACAAGCTCATAAGTTTTGATCAATTCAATCATCTTCAGATGAGGCAACAAATAGACAAGATGCTCAGAGATACGAAGGCTATAGCAGAATAGGAACCCCATGGGATTATTACACATAGCTATCTTTTCTTTGTATCAAAATTTTCATTTTTTACGACGAAATTCTCTTACTAGAATGTTCGTCTCATTGTACAAAAATACTTACTCAAAGTCAATACAAAGATACCCCTTTGAAAATGCAAAACTATCTTTTTTTCTTTACTTTTGTGTTTTGTTTACAAAAACGTCCAAATGATTCATTTTTGAACTTATGCATTTAAACATAATTACTGTTTACAAATAAACAAAATAGAAAAGACAGTCACTGATGGCTTTAAGAGGTAGGGAAACCTCTCTAAGCTATCTCCGAGAAATCCCCCGCAGTGTGCAGTTTAATCCCCAGCGGAATAAAACTTCCAGTTATCAATCCCCAGTAGAAGTCGTCCAAAATTATCAGGGTTTCCCAACAAGGTCTTATAAGCAGTACACGACATTTCCCTTACAACAAAGTTTATTTCTCCAAGCAGAAATTCATCAACACTTAGACTTCACAACATGAAGACTTACACTCCATATCCTCAGCAGTAGTCAGGGATTTATTTTCCCCAAATCCAACAAACAGCACAACAGATTAACTCACATACGCACAAATTGCATCCATATATCATAAACATTGATAACACAAATGCATTATACCATGCATTTCATACAACATGACTTTGCATTTTTGCTAACATTTTACCCTTTTCAGGATAAGGTTAACAGTTACCACTGACATTGTTCAAAGTTTTCAGATACAGTTCAGATACGCTCCAAGATCTGGACGCCATTCTGATACTCATTCAGATTCAATTCCCAGATACAGTTTAGATATGCTCCAAAACACGGATGCCATTCTGATACTCATTCAGATAAAGCCTTTCAGATACAGTTCAGATACGCTCCAGACACGGATGCCATTCTAATACTCATTCAGATAAATCCTTTCAGATACAGTTCAGATATGCTCCAGACACGGATTCCATTCTGATACTCATTCATATTCAACTTTCGGATACAGTTCAGATACGCTCCGGACACGGATGCCACTCTGATACTCATTCAGTTTCAGCTTACAGATACAGTTCAACAATCATTTCTGAATGGAATCTACAAGCCCATCTCCAATAACTTTCTATCACCTCTCCAAATGGCATCTTTAATCATATTCTCTATACCATCAATCATCACATCACTGAGTGCAAATTTCTGAGCACTCTAGTGTCCAATCATCTTCTACCTTCGAGTCACGAATGGAAAAACTCGCCAATATAAATCTTTAGGCTTAAGAAGATTGAGCAAGGGAAGATATTGTACCTCAAAATTTTCCCTCTCACTTATCAAGAATTTTCCCACAAGATCTCCTTAGACTCAAGACTGGACTAGAGTTTGATCAGCTCAAGACACCTCCTTAAGCACTAATGACCAAAATTAGGGTTTGAGTTGGCACAAGGATTTTTGAATTTCCAATGCCCCATATGAATTTCATGGATCATTATGGACCCCTAAGATTACTCATGTCAAGTTTTAAGCTTTGAATCACACTTTTGCTCAGTCAATTGAGCAGTTGACCTAAAAATTAGTTGTATTGGAGAAAAAGTCAACTATGGCCAATTTACAGTCAAACTTCATAATTTTTTATCCACATTAACATTTTAAACTTATAAGTATCATTTGATCAAGTTTGGACCATAATTCCTCAAGAAATTTGATTAAATCTCCAAAAGGGCAAAATGGTCAAAATTAGGGTTTTGACTAGGAAAGGGCAATTTATGATTTTTGACCTAGCAAATGATCAATTGGTTTAAGGCATGATCTCAAGAGTCCAATTGCATAATTTTTACCTAATGACATGACTCAAACATTGCAAGTCCAATGGATTGACAAATGATTTTTTCAGTCAACTGATTAAAAGTCAATTGTATACTAAAAAGTCAAACTTTGACTTTTTGGTCAAATTCAAGTGCCAAAGATCATAATTCATCAAAACATGTCAAAATATGAAACTTATTCATCAAGAAATCAAAAAGTCAAGATTTCATTTTGAAAAGTCAAAATTTCTAAACCTAGAAATTTTTCTAAGTGTTGGAAATTTCATGTTTTTTCATAACTTTGAGCAAAATTTTCATCATGATGCTTGATGATTCAAGAGAAACTTCCAAAATGAGAGTTGTAGATATCCATGAAATATAAAACTTTGCTTTACACAACTCCTTCCAAAAGTTCTTGTATCTCAAGTTATAATTTTATGAACATGTGGTCATGAAACTAAACACTTAGTGAAATTCTGCCCTAATTTGGCCAGGATTTTGACCTAACTTTATGACACTTTTTCACATAGTTCCAATGAGAATATTCAAAATCAATTCAAACATGGGTTGTAGAGCATATTTCAAGCTTTCCAAAATGTCAAATAAATCCTTGAGATCATTCTTGAGTAAGGATAATCGAAGAGATGAAGTTAGGGTTTTATCACTTGAACTACAAGTCATATTTGATGAAAACTTGAACCAAATCTATTCTAGGCTGCATAATCTTTGCTTTGCAGGCCTCAAACTTGTTTTTCACTCCATAATTAAATGTTTACAAAGCTGCTAGGGCTTTGATCCAAGCAATTGAGCTATTATCCAAGTTGCATTTCCATTTATGGCACAAAGTTAACATTGTCATTCTTGTAAAGCAAGATTTTTGAATAAAGTCCATTATTGAGCCTCTAACTTGTCCCCTCTTATCACACTCCATCCACAAAGTCAGAAGCAAGCTTGCTTAAAGCATAACCACTCTATGAACCAAGTACACATGGCTTTGGAAACTTGAATTTCTCAAAAATCACATGTTATGCATAAACTTGTGATTTTGAATTCTGATCAACAACAAGTCTCCAAACTTGTTGCTTATAAATAGAGTCACTATTTGTAAGCTAAGAGACGAGTTTTAACACCTTGAAATACACCAAAACTCTCTCAAATCAGAAATTGCCCAAAAACTCCATTGTTGCATAGTTTCTGACCTTGAACATCAAACTCACATTTCCCTTGTGCGTTTCTTGGCCTTTTAGTTTCTAAAGCTTCCTTACATCAAGTGTAACCTATCCCTGTCACTGTTTCATTACTGTAACACCATTTACCATAACCTCCATAACCAAAAAACAGAGTCTGCAACTTGACTTCTCCAGGCCATTTCAGCCACTCTCAACTCAAGTAAACCATTGCATTAGCTTCTTAGGGCCTCAAGGAAGCTAACCTGATCATCACCATCACTTAAAACAAGCTCAAACTCAAAACAGGATTTCCAGTTTTGCGGTAAGTTTTCTCAACTTGCAACTCTTTATACAGGCATCAGCAATAGTTTATTTGTGAATAAAACATGTAGATATCAATGCCCTGAAGCTAACCATGTCCATAGTTTCCATTAATTTTGCTTGAGGTTAGAGAATTTTGAAACTGAATTCCATGGGGTTCCCATTCTGCTATAGCCTCCGTAACTCTGGATATCTTGTCCATTCGCTGCTTCGTCCGAAGATGACTTGATTGATCATAAGCCAGGAGCTTGTCTGGTGAAGAGATTATCCTTAAAGTGATCCGACGAGACATAGTCATACGCTTTAATTCCCTAACTTTTTCCTGGACCGCCTTTTCAGGTTTTTAGTCCACCGAGAAACCCTTTTTTGCCCAAGTCGCCCTTTCGGGTTTTCAACTTTCCGGGTGTACAGATTTTTTTAATTTATCCCTAATTTTTGCCTGAACCTCCCTTTCGGGTTTTTGGTTCACCGGGAAGCCCATTTTTGCCCAAGTCGCCCTTTCGGGTTTTCAACTTGTCGGGTCATTTATGCGTAGTATCTTTTGACTATGTCTGTGTTCGGAGGGTGTGGCAGGTCATCGCCGTCCATGGTGGTCAGGATCATTTCCCCATAAGAAAAGATGTTTTTGATCACAAATGGTCCTTCGTAAGTAGGAGTCCACTTTCCCCTGAGATCACTTTGCGACAAGATGATCCACTTGATTACAAGATCCCCAACTTGATATACTTGGCGTCTGACTTTTTTGTTGAAAGCCTTGATCATTCGTTTCTGATACGCCTGACCATGACAAACAACAGTAAGTCGCTTTTCATCAATCAATTTAAGTTGATCAAGCCGGGTCTGAATCCAATCGTCTTCACTCAAACCAGCATCTTTCATGATTCTCAAGGAGGGAATCTGAACCTCGATAGGTAAAACAACTTCCATGCCGTATACCAAAGAAAAAGGTGTTTCCCCAGTTGAACTGTGTGTCGTGGTACGGTACCCGTGCAGAGCAAACGGTAACATCTCATGCCAGTCCTTGTAGGTGACTGTCATCTTTTGAATGATCTTCTTGATATTTTTGTTAGCAGCTTCGACAACACCGTTCATCTTAGGCCGATAGGGAGATGAATTGTGATGTTGAATCTGGAACTACTCGCACAAGGCAGTTATCATAGTGTTATTCAGGTTTGTACCGTTGTCAGTGATAATCCTGTCAGGGATACCATACCGGCAAATGAGGTTCTGCTTGATGAAGCGGGCAACCACATTCTTTGTAACGAAGGAGAAGGAAGCTGCTTCGACCCACTTGGTAAAGTAATCAATGGCCACCAGGATGAAACGGTGTCCATTGGATGCTGTAGGCTTGATCTCTCCAATCATGTCGATTCCCCACTTTGAGAAGAACTGGATGTATGTGTACCTTGTCAGCATAGATTTGGAATTTCTGACAAGTACGGGAATGTTGATGACAATCAGGTTCCATGGTAGACCAGTAATAGCCTGCCCGCAGAATCTTCTTAGCCATCGTATGTCCGCTCGAGTGGGTGCCAAATGTACCATTGTGCAGTTCAGCCATGATCTTCTCAGCTTTAACCTTGTCCACACAACGAAGCAGAATGCAATCATGATTGCGCTTGTATAGGATACCATTGCTCAAGAAGAACTTTGCAGAGAACCTCCTCAGAAACTTTTTGTCGTTGACTGAAGCTCCTTCAGGGTATTCTTGTGCTTCGAGATACCTTTTGACGTCATGAAACCACGGCCGGTCCACTACTTCTTTGGCATTAATCTCGTGACAATGAGCAGGTTCGTCCATTCGCTTGATGGTGATTTGGGGAGCCTCATTATCCTAGTTAAGTTTAAACATGGAAGATGTGATCGGTGGATCTGGAACTGACTGTTTAACGCTGGTTCGCGAAATGTCGCGGAAGCAAGAGTCGCCACCGTCTTTTATTTTCTCCAACATGGAAAGGACAAAAGCACAGAAAAATTCCTTATTGAGATTAGTTCTCGGTTCGGGAGGTAGATTTATAGAAAGGGAAGGTGTTAGCACCCTTTCTATCCATGGTTATCCATGGGCTCTTAGATACTTGCTCATTTGTGTTTTCAAAATGTTTGTTTGCTTTTCAAGGTGAGTGGGTTTGAAAAAGTTCCGTTTAAAATTTAAGTTCGACTCTTGTATCCGTCCTCAAGAGTGTTTGAAAAGTTGTTTTTGAAAGCTTTTTGCAAAGTGTCGGTGTGAAAAGAAGTTTTTTGATTTGTTTTGAATTAGAGCAAGTATCTGCGAGTCATCTACCTACCCTAAGGAATTAGTCTATGTAAATGTCCTTAAGGTAGTGCCATCCCACCATTGGAAGGTAGGTAGCACCACCGTTGGAGGTGTTCGGGTCAATTCGAGGATTAGGGACAGTGTGGTCACCAGAGCAATAGGAGGACACCTTAGAAGCTACCCCCATGCCATGTTCATGGACATGAGGACTTACTAAAACGTCCTCTACTCGACGACCACGTTTCGAGGGGCAAGGCAACAGTGAGGCGTACCCTAAGAGTGGGGTGTGAATTGTGTGTCATTTTCAGATAATGTTTGTCTTGTCATGCATTTGATGATCTACGCTTTGATTTTTATTTGGGCATACATTATTTCATGTGATTATTAGCAGTTAAGGGTGCGGGAATTAAAATGCGGAAAAATAAAGGTCCTACGCTATTACAAGGCGCGGGTCTACATCGCCAAATTAAACAAAGACCCGATTTGAATAAATAAAATGCGGAAAGTAAATGTCCTAATTATCTATTACAAGGCCTTGGGGCAATTACATAAGATAAAAAAAGAAAAATAGAAGCAAACGCGCGAAAAGGAATTATAATCGAAGGTGCGAGGGCGTTGGACCCTTTAAAGAAATTAAATTAAAATTAAAGGTTAATTAATGATTTAATGAGAAAAGGAAGTTATTTTTATGTTTTTTTGGTTTTTTATGGAAATAAAGAAAATTAATTAAAATTTGAAATTAAATAAAACCCTAGTTCTAAATTGTTTTTAATTATTAAAGAAAAATGTTTAAGTTTTAACCTAATTTACTAATTATTTAATATACATATTTACTTACAAAATAATTAATGGTTAATAATAATAAGAATAGAAATTATTTATTGAGAGGAAAAAAAAGAATGAAAATGCTAAACCTAATTTTTATGTATTTTATTTATTTAAGAAAATAACATTAAAATTAAACCTAAAATTAAACTAATTTGGTTATTGCAATTTATTGACAAATATAATAGAAATTAATATTAATAAAACATATTTTTTGGTTTTATGATTTTCTGGTTTTTTGTGTTATAAAATTATTTTGTGGAATTAATTAAAAAAAATAAAACAAATTAAAAGGAATTAAGAAGAAAAAGAAAGAAAAATTAAAAAGGAAGAATACAAACAGCAGGGGGGTGTCTGGCCCCTTTGGAGGTGTTTTGTGAGTAATCTTGGCCCATTAGAAACCTGGCCCCATTGACTTTCCATGTTCGCATGCATGTGGTTGACTGAATGTGTATGGTAGGCTGCACGTTCTAGCCTTTTGATTGATCAGGGATCCACTTGTCAAGCTACTGCGTTGGGATGCATGGTGGACTTTGGAGCGTGCACTGCATGGGAAAGGGTTAGAAAAAATAGCAACAATTGTATGGGGGACCTGGGAATCGAACTCAGGTCCCATTGCCTGCGTGACAACACATCAACCAACCCAACCAACGCTTGTCTTTGTTAATTAAATGGAATATGAATAATATGAGAGAGAAACAATCATTATGTTGGACAAATAAAAAAGGGCGCCAGTTATTCAAACTGGCCAATCATCATTCAACACGCTAGCATCTTCTTCTCCCTTCTTCGTTTTTGCCTGAAAAATAATACTAGATAGCGGGGGTTTTAAACCCCCACTAACTCAAACCTGCAAAAATAACGATTAGGCCACAGCGTAATATAAATTGGGCGCGATGTGTGGAATTGAATCGTCTGGATGTCACGATTGTAATGGTGTGGGTCTTGTTGCCTAATTTTTCCAGACGTGTAAAGCCCTAAATCAAGGTCTCTCAAACCCTAAGCAATGTCCATGGTGAATTCGTGTTCAGACTGCTATTCTTCAATTGAGTAATACCATTACCTTCAGAAGGTCATGGTTAGTATAAATCAATAGTTTAAATGCATGAAAAATGTCCAGAAATCAAAACACGATTATGCATAATTTTGAAAGGGAAGCAACCCTGTTTTACCAATTCTTTGTGTGTGGAGGGTGGAAAAGGATTGAGGCACGTCCAAAAAGGTCCCAGCAAGCCTTTGGAATACCTTTTAGGCCTTGAAAGGAGCTCTATCTATGAAAACAGTTTTCAGAATTTTGTGAAAAAATGCAAAGTTGTTTTGTGTTCTTGGGCGCAGCTTTCTTGTTGTGGCATTAGGGTTATGTTCTTGCATATATGTGGGGTGAATTAGGTTACCAATCCAAGCCCATAATCCTTTGCATTCATGTTTTTGAGATTTGATTTTTCAAGCATCTTTTTCAATCTTTTTCATACCTTTCTTATGCCAATCATTGAAGATTCTTGCCTTTTTGAGTATGCACGAAATATTGAGGCCTTAATGAGAGAATATGCTGCACAAAAAGGATTTGGAAAACATGTTTTAGCATTTTTCTTATATTTAATTTTAATTAAATGAATTAATAGGATAATAAACTCAATTAATTAATTAAAAATAAGAAAATAACTCCCCTTTGGGTCAATGGGTCGTGCATAGCTTTTGGGTGATGATTCTTGGAAGAAATTGTGGCCCATTAGCAATTTTGAGGCATTTGAAGCAAAGTTGACTTTTCAAAATTCCCAAAAATTTCCCAACTTCCACAAGGCATATCTTGCTCAATTTTTAAGCTTTGATCATGTTCTTGGACATTTTGGAAAGGTCTTGAAGTCCTATAACCAATACCTTTGGTCCCATGTCATTTTGATTTACCAATCTCAAGTTATGGTCTTTGACTTAAAGTGCCTTTTTGTTGACTTTTGAAAATGACCTATAATGATGAGATTGATAACTTTTTGTGAGAGAATTTCTTGGACTTGAAGTGTGAAGAGGGGTTGTAGGAAATGTCATTCTCTTCAAAATGAGCCTTGGATGGAATTTTTCTGATAAACCATGCGGAAGTTATGCCTTGGTCAAGTTACAGTTGACTTTTTCAACTGTCCAAAAATAGGAACTTTTGCATCTTGAGACTTTTTGAGCCATGCTTTGAGAATCATGATCAAGAATTGATCAAATGATGTTTGTGGCTTCAAAATAAGATGTTGACCAAAAATTTTGACTTTTGACTGTCAAATGACCATCTTGCCCCTGCAGTTGACTGTTGAGCAATTAGGGTTTTTGACTGTGCAATTTTGTGCTGTAAGTCTTGAAACTTGGCATATGGATGCTTGACCATGTTTGTAGGCATGTGGGACTTGTTTGGACCCTTGGAAGCTTCAATTTCTTTGCCAGAACCAAAACTCTAATTTTTGACTGTTAGGAGGCCATTGGACTATGCAACCCTTGGGAGGTTTTGAACCTTGATCTTGGCAAACCTTGAAGAATATGGGAGGGCAAATTTTGGGGTACAACAGAAGACATTGTAGCTAGCGCTTCTGCTAGCTGATTCTCTTCTCGCGGGAAGTGCTCGAAGGTAATCTGCTCTAAATGTGGTAACAATGTCAGGACATGTTCTTTGTAAGGGATGAGGTTCGGATGTTTAGTATCCCATTCTCCTTTGATTTGACTGATAACCAAAGCTGAGTCCCCAAATACAATCAATGATTTGATCCCCAAGTTAATAGCAGCCTTGAGACCAAAGATACAAGCTTCATACTCGGCCATGTTGTTGGTGCAGCTGAAGCAGAGTCTGGTGGTGAAAGGTGTATGGCAACCTTCTGGAGAAATAAGTACCGCGCCGATACCGTTGCCAAGTGCGTTGGAGGCACCATCAAAGTACAGGGTCTATCGGGATCCTTGTTCAGGTCAATCATATGGTCTGTTTTCTTCAATGTTACTCAAAGTCATAATGTCCTCGTCGGGGAAGTCGAACCTCATGGATTGGTAATCTTCGACAGCTTGATGGGCCAGATGATCGGCTAGCACACTCCCCTTTATATCTTTTTTGGTCGTGTACTGTATATCATATTCGGTGAGGATCATCTGCCATCTAGTGATTCTTCCAGATAGAGCAGGATTTTCGAAGATGTACTTGATCGGATCCATCTTAGAGATCAGCAAAGTGGTATGTGTTAACATATACTGCCTTAGCCGGCGAGCAGCCCATACCAAAGCGCAACAAGTTTTCTCGAGCAGTCAGTAGTGGGTCTCATAGTCGGTAAACTTTTTGCTAAGGTAATAAATGGCATGCTCTTTTTCGGCCAGACTCGTCATGTTGGCCCAGTACACACCCCATTGAATTCTCCAAGACAGTCAGATACATGATTAACGACCTTCCTTCGACGAGTGGCATCAAGATAGGAGGTTCCAGCAAATACTCCTTGATTTTATTGAATGCAACTTGACAGTCATCATTCCATTTAACCACCTGATCTTTCTTCAGCAGCTTGAAGATTGGTTCATAGGTAGATTTTATGTGAGAGATGAACCTTGCAATGTAGTTTAGGCGTCCCAAGAAACCTCTAACCTCCTTCTCAGTGCGAGGGGCAGGCATTTCTTGTATAGCTTTGACTTTGGTAGGGTCAACCTCGATGCCTTTGTTACTGACGATGAATCCCAAGAGTTTATCGGACCTGACTCTGAAAGTGCACTTGTTAGGGTTTAGTCTGAGCTTGTACTCTTTCAACCTGACAAACAATTTTTGTAGATGGTTGAGGTGTTCTTCTTCTGTCTGTGAACGGGCTATAATGTCGTCTACGTAGACTTCAATCTCATGATGTATCATGTCATGAAACAAAGCCATCATGGCGTGCTGATAGGTTGCCCCGACATTCTTCAGTCCGAATGGCATCACTTTATAACAGTAGGTACCCCACTGTGTAACGAAAGTAGTTTTTTCCATGTCTTCAGGGGCTACTTTGATCTGGTTGTACCCTGAAAATTCATCCATGAAAGAAAATACCTTGTGTTGAGTTGTATTGTCAACCAAGATGTCAATGTGCGGTAATGGAAAGTCATCTTTAGGGCTAGCCCTGTTTAAGTCTCTGTAATCCATGCACATCCTGACTTTGTCGTCCTTCTTAGGCACGGGCACAATGTTAGAAACCCATTGTGGATAGGAAGTAACAGCAAGAAAGCCAACATTGAACTGCTTCATCACTTCAGCTTTGATCTTTTCAGACATGTCGGGCCTCATGCGGCGAACTTTCAGTTTAATTGGTGGACAGTCTTCTCTTGTAGGGAGACGGTGAACCACAATATATGTATCAAGTATCGGCATGTCTTCGTAGGACCAGGCGAAGATCTCGACATATTCATTCAGCAGCTGAACTAAGCGCTCTTTGACACTTGGCTCCAGGTTGGCACCCACTTTAACTTCTTTTCTGTCATCCTCTGTTCCCAAGTTGATAGTCTCTAACAACTCCTCGTGAGGTAGAATAGCCCTTTCTTCCTGTTGCAGCAGTCTAGCCAATTCTCTAGGAACTTTACAGTCTTCATCACCTTCGTATTCGACATGATTGACTAGATCTTCGGAGTCACTGAAGGCCATAGCAGAATTGTTACCCATGGAATCCAGAATGGATGGGTACCTGCATTGGTGAGTGTGGGTGTGTGTAAGGGATAACCACCTTTAAACAAATAAAAATGTAAAAAGAAAGGAAATGAACATAAAAGTTTTTATATGAAAACATCCATGATTCATAAAAATGGCATATGAAGATAAAAAATCAAACCCTTACAAACGGACTGATGTACCTCGGGTAAGGCACATGGTTAAAAGTGTACGAATTGTTTAGGAATTATTACAAACCAACAGAAATGTTCGAAAGATAAATTACTGATTGATGAAAGTAATGAGAATAAAGTCCTTTGCCTCCCAATTGCTTAATCTTCCTTCAACAGTTGGAAAGATCCAGTCTTCAAAATTGCTCTCCTCTTCACCATCCTCCAAAGCATGAACTCCATGATGGGTGATCTTCAATGGTGGTCCTCCAGCTCGGGAGCGACGCACAGCCTTTTGACTAGCAGCAGTGAAACCCAAGCCGAATTTATCTGTCTTGTAAGGAAAATTTGGCAGTTGACCCCATACTGTGCTTCCTCCTTCCTCAATCACAGCCTTCGCATATTTGAGGGATGACATTCGGGACACAGGTTTGGTAATGACGGGTACAGAAGGCACTGCTGCAACTTCCTGAGCTACCTCCTTAAAATGATGAAAGGGGGTTTCGATGAATTCACCATCCAATTCCACATAGCTGAAAGAATTTAGATGGCTTATCATGTATTCCTCCTCACCGTGAAACTGTCACAATTTTCCCCTGAACAGGGTATTTGAGCTTCTGATGCAGAGTTGAAGTAACGGCTCCAGCACGATGAATCCAAGGTCTTCCAAATAAGCAAGAATAGGAGGGACGGATGTCCATGACATAGAATGTGGAATTGAAAGTTTCAGTACCCACTTTAATCGGGATGTCCACCTCCCCATGGACCATCCGTTTAGAACCATCAAAGGCTCTGACAATGATGTTGTTGGGCTTCAAAGTTAAACCTTCACAATCTAGCCTATCCAATGCCTTCTTTGGTAAGACATTCAACGATGAACCAGTGTCCACCAGAACATGTGCCAAAGTAGTCCCTCTGCATTCCACCGAGACATGCATGGCGTCATTATATTCTCTCCCTTTGACTGTTAGATCGGCGTCGAAGAACCCTAGACCATTGTCTGCTGTTAGGATGGCTACACATTTTTGAAACTGATCCGCGGAGGTTTCCTGGGGCACATGGACCGTCTTCAAGAATTTGATCAAAGCTTTGGCATGAGCTTCTGAGCAGAGCAACAGGGCCAGCATAGAGATTTTTGAAGGGGTTTGCCCCAGTTGTTCTACGACATCATAGTCGCTTTTCTTAATTATTTTTAAAATCTCCTCCATTTCCTTTTGAGTGGTCTCGGGGATGACCAAAGGCTGAGCCCTCGTCCTGACAGGCACTTCTTGGATCCCCTTACCTTTATCAGCAACAACAGTAGAGGGTACAACTACGGGAGTAACAATTTCTTCAATTACTGGAGTTCGTACATATATGTTGACCGACACAGGAGTAACCTTAGGTGTACTTGAGGGTCCGAAGATTGCCCTTGGAGGAGGAATCTTCGGAGAGAAAATTCTTCCGCTGCGGGTGATTTTACTCGTCCCAACAATATTTCCTACGTCAGGAGTCTCTTCAATGGAACTTTCTTCAACTGATTCAATATGCTTAACACCGTGGTAGAAGATCTCTCCTCCATAATTCCACGGTATTTTTTTGTTGGACTTGTATGGGATAGGCCCCGGCATAGTTATCTTCAGAGGTACAATATTTGGATCGGATGTAATCTTACCAGGTCTTTTGGAGATCTTGGAAATATTGGCGGAAATGGTAATTATAGCAACATCTTTGACAGGAGTTGGAGTAACAGGAGTTTTCTCAAAGAGGATTTCTTGATTATCCATTAGGCGTTAGACACCTAACTTCAACAGCGGACAGTCGGATTGTAAGGTAGAACAAAGGTAGCAATATTTTTCACAGCCTGGGAAAATCCTGGCTTTCAACAGATTCATCTTGATTATCGGTAACGGAGTCATCAGATCATCAACAGTAGCCACAAAAAGATCTTCTTCAACAGCATGGACATTGTGACCATGTTTTGGCATAGGAGCAGAGATTACGTTAGGATTTTCAGGGGCGTCGAACTCCACTTCCTTAGCATCAATTAAGTCCTGGATCTTATTTTTGAGGGCCCAACAATTATTGGTGTCATGCCCCAGGCTGTCAGAATGATAAGCATACTTCGCATTTGCATGGTAGTAAGGAGAGGATGTATTCAGATTCTTTGGCGCTTCTTTTAAACTCTCAAGGTTTAACTTCAACAGATGAGGGAGAACCTGAGCAGGTGTCATGTTGATCCGGGTGAATTTCCGTGCGGGCCTTTCCACCCTTGCTTGGTTAGTTATGGGTTGATTGTTTCTAGGCTGATCATCCGCAGACTTCTGAATCATTACAGCCCCCACTGCTGGCTGGCGCTCAACTCTTCCTTGACTTCTCTGAGAGTAGACAGTTGATACCTCTTTCTTTGCATGAAAGGTCTCCTTGATGGCAGCGGAAGCAGATGCATCCTTTTGAATTTTTCTGCTCTTGATTCCAGCTTCAACTCTTTCACCGGTCAAAATTAACTCGGTGAACCGTGCAGATGAACTTCTGATCAAGTGATTAAAGAATGGACCTGACAGGGTCCCCAAAAACATATCCACAAGCTCTCTCTCTCTCAGACAATGGTGGCTGCACCCTTCCAGCCAAGTCCCTCCATTTCTGGGCATACTCCTTAAAGCCTTCATTAGAGACCATACCCATACTCTGTAATTGAGTACGAGTAGGTGCTAAGTCCGCATTATATTGATATTGTCTGTAGAAGGCGGCAGCCAAATCCTCCCAGTTGTGTACATCAGACCTCTCTAGCTGGTAAAACCAATCTAACTGCGTCCCAGAAAGACTGTCCTGGAAGAAATGAACCCACAGTTCCTTATTAGAAGAATGAGGTTGGATCTTTCTGACGTAAGACCGCAGATGCATCTTTGGACAAGACAAACCATCATATTTAGCAAATATAGGCACCTTAAATTTAGGGAGAATCACAATCCCAACAACCAACCCTAGCTCTTCGAAGTCCAGCCCAGACACTCTTTGTACCTCTATAGTTGCTAGACGCTCTTCCAGATTCTTATATTTGTCATCTGCAGGTGGGTACTGCTACTCAGAGTAGTCTTCATCCTCTTCCTCTTCTTCTTCCTCAGACTCAGATTGCGCGGCAGTTCCTTTACCTTTACCAACCCCTTCATCAGATGTTGAGGGGAAATCCAGGACCCTTCTAGCTTGGTTCTCAAATCTTCTACCCATGGTTGCCACTCCAACCCTTTTCTTTTTCATTTTCTCCTTTTCCTTTTCCTTTTCCAGCAGTGCTTTAAGATCCTCCTGACCCTTTTCCAAGGTCATGAGGAGTTGTTGGAACTGTGAATTCTGCGCTTGTAGGTCTTTGACCGTCTGCTCTATATCCATCTTGCTGAAATAAACAGCAGAGAGATAAGGAAACCTGGTGTGAAGACCTGTTTATGCATATGATGAATGATATGTATTCATGTAATGCATTCAAGGATTCAGAAATTCAAATTTGTTGTAAACAAAAAGAACACACGTCATATTAATAAAAATAGAATTTGTTAGTACATAAATGCCCCATGGGCAAAATAATACAAAATTCTCATGTAAAAAGACGTTGCGCATCCTCTTTGGTGCTATGTAGGTGTTGAGATTCTGCTCTTCGTGGAGTTGATGAGTTAGTTCCAAAACCTTCTTCTCACTAGCGTAGAATTGGGCTTCAAAAGTATTACGTTCTCCCTTGAGCTGTATCCAACTCCTTTGCAAATCTTCCAATGATGTTGGCATGTCAGGATGTAGGAGGGTGTATGGAACCTCTCCTTCCATAACAGGCTCTTTGATCACAGGCAGAATGTAGGGGTACGACATCATAAGACTCTGGGCGCGGGTTCGTACCCACTTGAGGTAAGGCTCAAGAGGGATGGAATTCTTGTGTCCCAGTGTCTTACTATCTACCTTATTGGGCATCCTCCAAGCTCGGATAAACCTTTGTCGAAGTCCTTGAGCGTCGTTGTCGAAGTCAAAAACCAAGTCTGGAATTAGCATGTCATGAGGGCCATCCCTTCGGGCATACCCAAACTGTCTTAGAGCCAAGCAGGCGTTGTAGGTAATGCCTCCCCTAATTCCAAGTAGTGGGACATTAGGGAATTCCCCACAATGATCAATGACGATGACATTTTCTCTGGACCGAGAACACCAATGAACATCAGAATATGTAAGAGTCATCAATCGTTGTGACCACCTCAGGCCTTGCTCATTCTTCAAGACTGATTGGGGAAGGTGAGAAATAAACCACCTTGCTAGAAGAGGAGTACAACACATAAGAACACCTCTTTTCCTCATTGTTCGTGTGTGAAATGAGTGTAGGATGTCCCCAAGCAATGTAGGCACAGGATTCCGAGATATGAAAATCTTGACAGCATTCACATCTATAAGCTGATCAGGGTTTGGGAACAAGACCAACCCATAGATGAGAAGTGCTACAATCTCCTCAAAAGCTTGCAGATCTAGAGAATTCCAACAGTATTGTGCCTTCTCAAACAGAAACATTGCCAAGAAACCCTTGACACCACTTCTGGTTTCCCAATGACCTATGATATCAGATGGTTGCAAGTGTAAGGCTTGAGCAACATCTTCAGGCTTTGGCTCTCTTTCCGTACCGTTGTAGGATAGTTGATGGAGAATAGGAATCCTCAGGAGTTGAGAAAATTCCTTCAAAGTAGGCACTAGTTGGTAATCAGGAAATGTGAAGCAGTGGTGTAGGGGGTCAAAGAACTGGAAGAGAACTTTCACCATGTCTTCTTCAATGTTGGAGTTGACCAAGTTGAGAAGTCTACCATGTCTTTCAGTGAAGGGAGAATTCTCTGGAATCTTGGAAGCAAGCTCCTTGAGTTGATGTGGAATTCTTACAAGGTTGACTTGGATTTTTTTCCTGCGGAGTGATTCCATAACCTACAAAACAGGAACAAAGATGAAGATCCAAATCCTTGAATTGGTTAGTGGATGCATATGATGCTTCATGATGTTCATGATGTATGCACAAGTATATGTACAAGAAAGTCACACAAGATCCTATTTTCAGGCTTGCATGGGGTTTCATAGGTAAGTACCCTCTTGAAGTTTAGTTGGCTTAACCTGTCCTATAAATAGTAACGGGTTCTAAGGAGCTCAATATCACTGGATTATTTTCTGTGTTCATTGTTTCAGTTTAGCCACTTTACTGGCGACCAAAATATTCCAAGAAAACAACCTTCAATGAGTGTAGTATCGAGTATCTACCAACTTCGGACTGCACCAAAGCCGGTCATCTCACTACCCCTAAAAAGGCCAAGATGGTCAAGTAAAGGTTCTAAAAGTCCATTAGTGCTTCATGACATCACTCAACAGCCCCGTACTCTCTTTGATTGACTCAAAGGCTACCGGTACCCACAAATATGTCGCACTAATATAGCTATTTCTTCAACCATGTCGGTATACCCCGCACAGTTTCCACAACGTATTGCTATTTACCTATGAATGTTTCCCAAATCCGGGTAGAGGATTTCAAACCCAAACAATAGAACCAAATGTAAAGCAATCAAATCAAGCAAGATACGCATGTAAAGGTGATCTAAACCCTAAGGTAACCCCACTTTTGGTTAAACTCCCCAGTAGAGTCGCCAGTTCTGTGATGCGGTGGGAGAACTGACTTGAGGTTTTGCGTTTGTGTTCACAAATGTTTCGGTTTAGCAAGAGTCGCCACCGACTTTTTATTTATCCAAAGGAAAGGTCAAAAATCACATGAAAGACCTTTGAGATGTTTTCTTGGGTTCGGGGGGTAGATTATGAAAAGGGAAGGTGCTAGCACCCTTTTCATCCATGGTTTTCCAAGGGCTCTTAGTTACTTGTTTTAGATCACTTGCTTTTGCTTTTCAATTGTTTGAAATGGTGCTTTTGTGTGTGGTTTTGAAAGTATTTTTAAAAGAGGCCATCGTTGTGGCAACCTTTGTAATGATTCTTGTTTGAATGTATACAAAGGTGTATTGTCTTTTGAAAAATGTTTTAGTGTTTGAAAGTTTGTTTTGTGAAAATGTTTTGAAATTGTGTGTTTTGAAATTAGCAAGGATGTTTGCAAGTTTTGATCAAGTAACTAAGAATTGTCTACCCTATCTACTCAAAGATCTTTCCTACACATTTTTAACCCTTTCACATTGTTGTTTTACCATTGCATTTGGTAAACAAACTTGTGTTTGGATGTTAAACGGGACAGGCACGGGTCATCGTTTTGACCATGATAGCAATAGTGTTAAGTATCTTTAGTAAGTTTTTGTATGCGAGACTAGATCATTTTGTATAGGCAACCAAGATAGCGTCATCGAGGGACTATGATCTTTTGTTTTGATTTTATTTTGCCAAGATACTCAACATGCATATCATGGCCATTTTAAAGGCAACAAGTGGGTGAAACCATAGGGGCGCATGTGTGCATTGTGTTGTCCATTTACATGTTTTTATGTCTTGTATTAGGTCTAGCTATTTGTTTTGATTTTGGATATCGCATACAAACCTTAATCTATATCATGATATATTTGAAAGTGATAAATGCGTAAAAGTAATCTAAGCTATTACAACATTGATATGGGGAGGGGGATACAATTTTGAATGGGGATTATTTGCAAGAAATTAAAACCCTAAGATTATTACAACCAAATTGAATTCCTTGTTCAAATAATAAACAAGCAAATATTTAAATGGACAATTAGATAAATATGCAATATATTATAAATATGCGAAAAAATGTTTTTATGTTAAAGGTGAAAACCCTAATTTGTTTTAAGAATATATATATATTATGTATTATCTACTTATGTACAATAAAAATAAAAATATATACAAATGTCAAAAAATAAAATAAGTTAGAAAAAAATATTATTTAAGTATATAAATAATAAAAATAAAATATAATATTTTTTGTATTATTTACAAGTTTTTATTAAAAAAAAGTATATACTATTTAATAATTATTTTTATGTCTAAAAAAATAAATAAAATAAAATAAAATGTGAAAATTAAATAAAATATTTTTGGTAATTTTTAAAGTTTAGAAAAATAAAATAAAGTCAGAAATAAAAAATGAAATGAAAAATATGCAAAAAATAAATAAATGGGCTGAGGGGTGTAAATAGCAAGTCAAGGGGTGTCAAAAGTGGAAACAAAACAGGCCCATCCCATGATCAGCTTCGTCTTCAACCTTTGAATCAAAAAACGCATGCCCTGTGTACAACTTCGTATCTCCTGTTTCAGTGCTTAAAAACAAAAACTTGTAACATGAAAGTTGTAGAGCATAGTCACACGATTCTAACCATGTAAAAAACTTAATCTAACTCTCAAAGACCAGAGAGAATTTCTCTGGCCCTAATTTTTAACCTAACTTTTTCAGAATGTTCATCAATCAAATTTTCTCAACACAGTTAACATAAATGAAATTTATGCATATGTACAACTTAAGGGCAGTGGGTACTACATTTTTTATTCACAAACCTAAGCCTAATGATTCCTAAATAGAGAGATAGAAAGTTGTAAAATACCTGCTTCAGTTGAACTCGAGTATGACAATGTGGAGGTTTTCAATGAGGCCTGAGATGCTTGGGAGCTTGCTTGAACTTCCTTTAATCTTCTCCAATGCTTAGTTTGCTTTGAGTTTGCTTGAATAAGCCTGTAGAAGTCAACCTGCATAAGCTGAATTCAAAAATGGTGAAGCTTGAAAACAAGGTTACAGTCATTGGCCAATGGTTAGGATAGCTTAGGTGGGTTGTATGGAATATGTTGGAAGAGGTTTTGGACAAAACGCACGAGGGTTTTGTGAGATGGAGGTGCAACTGCAGAAGTTGCTCTGTTTTGTAAGAAGATGGTGTTTTGGTGTTTTTGATGGCTTGGGAAGTGGATAGCTCGTGTTTCTGGCTCAAGGCAATATGCAAAACTTGTTTGGAATGGTTACAAGAGTTGGTTTTATGAGATACATGAGTTCTCTTTGTTTTTGCAAGTTGACTTGGCTTTTAAGAAAAGTGTGAAATGACAAGAGGCAGGCCTGTACAGGCTAGCTGCAAGCATGCATAAGATTGTTGTGCCTTTTCCTAAGTTTATGGAACTTGTTTGTTGCAAAAGAAAAGGTTCAAGGCTCAAGAGGAACAACTTGACATAAAGCCAACTTTATGAAAATGGCAATGTTCACTTTTTGCCAAAAATGGATTAAACCCTTGTGTAAACTTCCATTGATCAGAATAATGCATTAAACCATTGAGTTTGCATTCAATTTTTGATTGTGGAAGGGTTTAAAGACTTGTAAACAAGTACAAATGAAGCTGGACAGAAATTGCAACTTGTAGCATAGTGAAAAATGCCATGGACCAAAGTGACTTTTTTCCAAATTCAAACCTTCGATTCTCCCTAACCATAAATGATTTTGGAGAGTTATTGGACACTTTGGAAAGCTTGTAATATGATCTACTATCCATATTTGAAATGAATTTTTAGATTCCAAGTGGAACTATGTGAAAAATTACCATGAAGATAGGTCAAAATCCTGCCTTTAGGGCAAAATTTCACTAAGTTAAAAGTTTCATGGACCCTTATTCCAAAAATCATAACTTAAGATCCAAGCATCCTTTGGGAAAACTTTTTGAATCAAAGTTGTATATTTTGTGGAGGACTACAACTTTCATGTTGGAATTTTTGTTTTAATCCAATTGCATCATGCTGAAAATGTTGGGCAAAGTTGGGAAAAAATGAGAAAATTTCATAACTTAGAAAATTTCTAAGTTATGAAAATTTTCATTTTAAAACCCTAATTTGCAAAATTAGGTTTCTTGATGAACAAGTTTCATGTTTTGACACATCTTGATGAAAAATGGCCCTTGGCACTTGATTTTGACCAAAAAGTCAAAGTTTGACTTTTCAGTGTGCAGTTGATTTTTGATCAGTTAACTGGAAAATTCATCTATCAATCCAATGCTTTTGAGATATTTTGAACCTTGTGATTAAGTCAATATGATGCCATTTAGTCCTTGAATCCATGCTTGAACCCAATTTGCCATTGGCTAGGTTAAAAATCAGAAATTGCCCTTGTACAGTCAAAACCCTAAAAATGACCATTTTGCCCTTTTAATGATCTGATCAAATTTCTTAAGGAGTTGTGGTCCAAACTTGATCAAATGGTTCATATGAGCCTATAATGTTGATGTGGATAAAAAATTATGAGTTTTGACTGTAAATTGGCCACAATTGACTTTTTCCCCAATACAGTTGATTTCTAGGTCAACTGTCCAATTAACTGGGCAAAAATTTGATTCAAGGCTTGAAACTTGGTAGGGGAAATCTTATAAGTTCAACATGAAGTATGAAAGTCACATTGAGCATTGATAGCCCAAAAATACTTGTGCAATATCAAACCCTAATTTTGTCTGTAATCCAAAGAGTCTTGTGAGGGGAAATCTTGATAAAATGAGAGGGCAAATTTTGGGGTACAACAAACCGCTTGCGATTATAAAATTCAGCTGGGGAATATAGATATCGGCTCCCTAAAGGAACTTTACTGGGGAAAGTAACTCATGTTTGGGGAAGCCGATATCAAAACTTGTGGTTGCTTCTACTTTGTGGGGAGTGTAGATGTCACAATGTCGCATGTAATGGTGACCTTGTTTCAAAACTGTACCTTCCCTTGTACCTGCTGGAAGGAGTAACTGTCGGGAATGACATGGTTTTTTAGTTCTTTCCCTTGTTCCTTAAGTTATAAGCAACTGTCTTTCTATTTCTTATGCAAATATTTGTGAATATCAATCATATTCAAATGCATATGTCAAGAATAAATCATTGGACATTTTTTAAAAACAAAACAAAAAGGGAAAAACGAATAGTTTTTGTGTAGAAATGATTTGTATTGATTTTTAAGTTTTCCTATAACAGGAGTTGTGTACAAAGAGGCTGACGCTCTAGTAAGAGAACGCCACCATGAAAATGAAAGCTATACAATATTGTGTACAAAGAGAAGAAAACAACTATGTATAATAATCCCCATTGAGTCTCAATTCTGCTATTGCCGCTATGTCTTCGAGCGTCTCATCACTTTTCTACTTGTCCGGAGCTGACTGGATTGATCAGTAACGTTTGAGCTTGATAGTTGATGCTGAAGTCTGGTTGCAAGGTGATCCAATGGGACATAGTGATACGCTTTTAAATCCCTAACTTTTGCATGGACCGCCCTTTCGGGTTTTCAGTCCACCGGGATACCCTTTTTTCCCAAGCCACCTTTTTAGGTTTTCGACTTGCCGGGTGTACAAATATTTTTTTGTTTTCATCCCTAATTTTTGCCCGAACCATTTTGGTTCGCCGGGAAGCCCTTATTTTTTCCTAGGCCAGACAACCTAGCGGGTCTTTAATCATGCGTAATATCTTTTCACTATATTTGCATTGACAGGGTGAGGAAGGTCATCACCGTCCATGGTGGTCAGAATCATGGCTCCACCAGAAAATATACTTTTGATCACAAATGGTCCTTCATATGTGGGAGTCCATTTACCCCTGGGATCACCTTACAGCAGTATGATGCGCTTGATCACTAGATCCCCGACTTGATATACTTGGAGCATGACCTTTTTGTTGAAAGTCTTGATCATTCGTTTTTGATACATTTGACCATGGCAGGTAGCAGTTAGTCTCTTTTCATCAATCAGATTCAGTTGATCAAGTCGAGTCTAGATCCAATCATCTTCATTCAGCCCTGCATCCTTCATGATTCTCAAAGAAGGGATCTGAAACTCGATAGGCAGGACAACCTCCATGCCATATACCAGCGAGTAGGGCATTACCCCTATTGACATTCGTGCTGAAGTGATATAACCATGAAGAGTTAATGGTAACATCTCGTGCCAATCTTTGTATGTCACCGTCATCTTCTGTATGATCTTCTTGATGTTCTTGTTAGCAACCTCCACAGTGCCATTCATCTTCGACCGGTAAAGGGAAGAATTATGATGCTGGATCTTGAACTGTTTATAGAGTTCGGTGATCATCGTGTTATTGAGATTCGTACCATTGTCAATGATGATTCTCTCTAGCACACCATACCGACAAATCAGGTTATGCTTGATAAACCGCGCCACAACGTTCTTAGTAACAGTAGAAAAAGAGGCAGCTTTTACCCACTTCGTGAAGTAATCAATGGCCACCAGGATGAAGCGATGCCCATTGGAAGCGGTAGGTCTAATCTCTCTGATCATGTCAATGCCCCACATTATAAAGGGCCAGGGAGCTATCAGGACGTTCAACGGAACCAGAGGTACATGCACCTTATCAGCATAGATCTGGTATTTGTGACAAGTTTGGGAATGCTGATAGCAGTCTGCTTCCATAGTGGACCAATAGTATCCTACCCGTAGGATATTTTTAGCCATGGTATGTCCACTCGAATGGGTTTCGAAGGTACGTTTGTATAGATCTCTCATAATCCTCTCTGCTTTGCTCTTGTCTACACACCGAAGTAGAGTAGAGTCATGGTTGCGCTTGTAGAGGATTCCATTATTGAGGAAGAACTTTGCGCGAACCTTCTCAGAAACTTCTTATCATTAACAGATGCCCCCTCGGGATACTCTTGAACCTCGAGATATCTCCTTCAGTGTCGATCTCATAGCAGTATGCTAGTTCATCCAACCTTTCAATAATGATCTGAGGGGCCTCATTATCCCACCTGACCTTGAACATAGATGACATGGTAGCTAGTGCGTCCACTAAATGATTCTATTCTCGTGGAAAATGTTCAAAGGTTACCTCCTCAAAGTGTGGAAGCAATGTCAGCATATTCTCTCTGTACAGGATGAGATTCAGGTTCTTCATATCCAATTCTCCTTTGATCTGACTTATCACCAAGACTGAATCTCCGAAAACATTCAAGAACTTGATCCTCGGGTAAATAGCGGCTTTAAGACCTATGATGCATGCTTCATACTCCGCCATGTTGTTGGTACAATTGAAGCATAGTCTGGAAGTGAAAGAATTATAACAGCCCTCGGGGGATATGATTACAGCACCAATGCCATTACCGAGTGCGTTCGAGGCTTCGTCAAAAACCATGGTCCATTGGGATCCTTCTTTAGGTCCTTCATCCGGTCCGAGATCTTTATAGCCCGTCACTAGCATAATATTCTCGTCCGGGAACTCAAAATTCATGGACTGGTAGTCATCCACGGCCTGATGAGCCAAATGATCATCTAATACACATCCCTTGATTGCTTTCTGGGTTGTTTATTGGATATCGTATTCGGTTAAGGTCATCTGCCATCTAGCTATTCTTCCGAGAGAGCGGGCTCCTCGAAGATGTACTTGATCGAATCCATCTTAGATATCAGCAAAGTAGTGTGGGTCAACATATATTGTCTTAGTCGGCGAGCAGCCCATGCCAAAGCGTAGAAAGTTTTCTCGAGCAGTGAGTGTGATCGGTGGAAATAGAACTGACTGTTTTTTAGCTGGTTTCGCGAAATGTCGCGGTAAGCAAGAGTCGCCACCGTCTTTTATGTTCTCCGACATGGAAAGGACAAAAGCACAGCAAAATTCCTTATTCGAGAATGTTTCTCGGTTCGGGAGGTAGATTTATAGAAAGGGAAGGTGTTAGCACCCTTTCTATCCATGGTTATCCATGGGCTCTTAGGTACTCGCTCTTATGTATTCAAAATTGTTTGCTTTTCAAATGTGTGTGGGTTTTTTGAAAAATTTTCGTTTGAAAGATTTCTAAGTAACTCTTGTATCAGTCCTCAAGAGTGTATGAAAAATTTGTTTGAAAACTTTTAGAAAGTGTGAGTGTGAAAAGTTGTTTTGTTTGTTTGAAAAGAGCAAGTACCCAGGAGAATCTACCTACTCTAAGGAATTGGGATGTGTAAGATTCCTTTAGATAGTGCTATCCCACCATTGAGGGGTAGGTAGCACCATCGTTGGAGGTATTCGGGTCAATTCGATTATCGGGACGGTATGGTCACCGAAGCAATGGTAGGATACCTTAGAAGTAACCCTAATGTCCTAGATCCTTTTATCCGAGGCAACTGGATCTTTTGGACAGAGGGTGACCTCTAAGACGTCCTATACTTGATGACCACGTTTCGAGGCAACGAGTGAAGCGTACCCTAAGAGTGGCATGTGCTTTGTGTGTTGTTTTCAGTTAATGTTTTTGTACATGTTATTTGTGAGCTACGAGTTGTTTTTTATTTACCATACATTCTTTCATGCATTTAACAGTTAGGGGGTGCAGAAAGTAAATTGCGGAAACATAAATCCTACGCTATTACAAGGCGCAGGTCTATACATCGCCAAAAATATAAAGACCCGTTTTTGGTAAATAAGTACGGAAAGTAAATAAAAACAATAAACCTAATTACTATTACATCCGGAGGCAGTTACATAATAATCATAAATAAGGAATTAAAACTAAAATGCGCGCGAAAGAAAGAATCGGGAATGTCTTAAGGGTGTTGACCCTTTTTAGAAAAGAAATTGATTTTTTTTTTGTCTTTTTGTAATTAAAATGAAATTAAAACTAACTAATGACTAATTAATTAATTTAATTAAAAGAAAATATATTTTTTGTGTTTTTTTATGTTTTTTATGGAATAAAATAAAAAGAAATAAAATTAAAAGTTAATTTTACCTAATTCTAAATCTATTTTAATTATTAAGAAAAGAAGTTAAAATTGCCTAATCAAACTATTTATTTGTTAATATTTTATTTACAAAAATAATATGAAATAATAATAATAATAATGTTACTTCTATTTTTTTGATTTTTTTATGAAAAATATTAGTTAATTATGTTAATTGTTAATAAGAAAATAAGGCAAATAAAAATGAAAATGACAAAAATAAGAAAAAGGAAGAGTAAACCCAAGGGGGGTGTGGGCTGGAATTTGAGGGTGTTTGATGGAGATTTGAGGCCCATTTGAACAAGGCATGTTGACTTTTTCTGGTTGCCTATGCCCATGTTGACTCCAGAGCATGGTGTCCTTGCTTTCTGGGCCTTTGGATCTGCATCTGTGGACACTTGGCTGGCTCTTGGATGAGGTCTATGGTGGAAGCTGGATGAGACGCTGCACACAAACACCTTTAAAAAAATGATAATGAATTATGGGGGGACCTGGGAATCGAACCCAGGTCCCAGAGATTACCAAGTACACTGCCAGCCACTACACCAATCCTGCGCGTTTGTAAACATAATAGAAACAAAAGAATATATGAAATAAGTGCGTTATGTGCTGGAAAAACACAAAAAGGCGCGCCATGTTTGAATGGCCCACTCCCTGGTTGCCACGCCATCATCATCTTCGTTCTGAAACAAAAAAAACACAGGCAAATAACGGGGGTTTTAAACCCCCACTAATTTCAACAGTGAAAAATAGCAATTAGAAATTGGGACAACATAAAAAAGGCGCGAGGATCCCATTCAATTCGTCTCATCATGCTGAGTTTGACCATATATGTTTGGAGTCCTGATTTTACAGTATAGCAAAACCCCCAATTCTAAACCTTGAAAACCCTAATGTGTTTTAATGGCAAGTCATGATTCTGTACAGGATAATGAAATTAAACAATGCCAAAGGCTTTGGGAAGATGTCAGCAACACAAATCAATCAAGAGAATGTATTAAAAACGCATGGAATATGATATGAAGATTTGGAAATATATGCAAACCGGATGAGTTGTGTGCTTCGATTCTGATGGTGTTAAGGCTCGTTTTTGATAGCAATAGACTCCTGGAGATTCAGGCAAGCTGTTTGAATCCAAAAGAGGCTTTGAATTGTGCTGCAACTAGGTTTTCAGTTTCTCACTTTTCCTTTGAAGATTTGAAATTGCTTTGGTTGTCTCTGAGTGTTCTAGGTCGTGTTCTCTATTGCCAAGGCTTGCATATAGGTTTTGTAATGTGAATCAATCAAAATAATGGACATTTAAGCCTTTGCCATGAAGTTTTGATTTTGCCATGAACACTATTAAACCACTTGCCATATTTGCTTCAAATTTGAATTTCCATGCTTGAAATAGGTCTTGCATGAGTTTGGTAAGTGCTTCATGGTGTATCAAAGCTATTCAAGCCACAAAATATCCCTCCATTAATTTCTTTGATTTTTATTTGAATTTTAAAGATTTAAAATGAATTAAATCAAATAAAATTAAATAAAAATGGAAAAATTAATTTTTAATCTTGAAATAAATTGTGGGACATGTGGGAGGCATGGCCAAGCTGAACCAAGTGGAAAAAGTGGGCCCTTTTTGTCAAAAAATGAAATTTCAAGGATAGTTGACTTTGGCCTTTTCACAAAAATTTCCCAACTTCTCCAATGCATATCTTGCTCAATTTTGATCATATGAACATGTTCTTGGACATTTTGGAAAGGTCTTGAAGTCCTCTAACCAATTCCTTTGGTCCCATGTCATTTTGATTTACCAATATCAAGTTATGGTCTTTGACTTAAAGTGCCTTTTTGTTGACTTTTGAAAATGACCTATAATGTTGAAATTAATAACTTTTTGTGAGAGAATTTCTTGGATTTGGAATGTGAAGATGAGTTGTTGGAAATTTCTTCCCCTTCAAGTTAGCATTGGATGGGATTTTTCTGATGAACCATGAAAAAGTTATGCCTTGGTCAAGTTACAGTTGACTTTTCAGCTGTCCAAAAATAGAAACTTTTGACACCTTGATGATTTTTGAGCCACTCTTGTGAAATCATGGTCAAGATTTGACCAAATGATGATTGTGGCTTCAAAATAAGATGTTGACCAAAAAATTTGACTTTTGACTGCCAAATGACCATTTTGCCCCTGCAGTTGACTGTGGAGCAATTAGGGTTTTTGACTGTGCAACTTGACCTTGTGAGCCTTGAAACTTGACATGTAGGTGCTTGACAATGTGTATGAGCATATGGGACTTGATTGAGACCTTGAAAACTTCAACTTCCTTGCAGGAACCAAAACCCTAATTTGACTGGCTTAGGAGGGTGCTTGACTGTGTAGCCCTTGAGTAGACTTTGAGCCATCTGAGGTGATGCTTGTCAAAACCTTAAAGAATATGGGAGGGAAAATTTTGGGGTACAACAGTTGCCCCTGTTCAATCTTCTTAGACCTGAGGATGTAGATTGGCTTGTGTGCCTTTCGTGATCCGATGGTGGAAGATGATTGAACACTAGAGTGCCCAGAAATTTGCACTCATATAGTAGAGTATCAGTAGTGTGATGTTGGGAATGGGCTTACATATGCCATTTGGAGAGATGATGGATAGGAGGATGGGCTTATAGATGCCATCTGGAGGTGTGACAGAACCTTGTCGGGAATGGGCTTATAGATGCCATTTGGAGCTGTAATGGGAGGATGGGCTTATAGATGCCATCTAGGTGTCGATCGCGTAAGAGATTCCTTAGCGAGAACTTGCGTACCTGAGAAAGAAAGATAATTACCTGGCCTGTTACAGGTGTTGATCTTCACTCAGTCATTCACAGACATGCCCTGGCTAGATACAGGTGTCGAATCTGGAACTTCAAAAGGTTGCTTACAGACGTGCCCTGGCTGGATACAGGAGTCGAATCTCTAAACTCTTCGTGCAGACATACCCTGACTGGATACAGGCGTCGAATCTACAATCTCTTCAGACGTTCCCTGGTTGTATAGGAATCGAATCTTCAAACTCTTCAGACGTGCCCTGGCTGGATACAGGAATCGAATCTTCAAACTCTTCAGACGTGCCCTGGCTGGATACAGGAATCGAATATGGAAATAGTCGTCAACAGATATGCCCTGGATAGATGCAGGAATCGAATCTTCAAACTCTTCAGACGTGCCCTGGCTGGACACAGGAGTCGAATCTGGAAATAATCGTCAATAGATATTCCCTGGCTGGATACAGGAATCGAATCTTCAAACTCTTCAGACGTGCCCTGGCTGGATACAGGAATCGAATCTGGAAATAGTCGTCAACAGATATGCCCTGGCTGGATACAAGAATCGAATCTTCAAACTCTTCAGACGTGCCCTGGCTGGATACAGGAGTCGAATCTGGAAATAGTCGTCAACAGATATGCCCTGGCTGGATACAGGAATTGAATCTTCAAACTCTTCAGACGTGCCCTGGCTGGATACAGGAGTCGAATCTGGAAATGATCGCTCACAGACATGCCCTGGCTAGATACAGGTATCGAATCTGTAATTGTGACAGTTGATAGTAATTATCTTTGGATTGACCTTTTTCCTGAAAAGGTAAAACATCAGTTGTATGCAATGTCATGATGTATGAAAAGCATGATGTCATGATGTCCTCAAGAATAAATGAGATTGTGTGATATGATGCGTGTGTGCATGCATTGTGTATGTAAGCAGGATGTACGAAATGTGATATGTTTATGAATGTGTCTAGGAAAATAAGTCCTTGACGAATGCCGGGAAGTTGAATCCTGGGCTGATGTTTGAAGAGTGAAGTTCTTCATTTCTGCTGGGGATGATGGTTGCAAGAATAAACCGATAGGAGAAGATGACTCCATTGGGGGAATAAACTTGGCGAAGAGATTACTCTGCGGGGAATACTCTGTGGGAAGAGATACTTCGCTGAGGTTGGATGATAACTCCGCTGGGGATACCGTTGATAAGCTTTGTTGGGGATTTGATGAACTCTGCTGGGGAATAGGAAGAACTTTGCCGAGGATGATCTTTCCATGGTTTTTAGCTGAGGATAACCCAGTTATAAGCTCTGGTGGAGAATAACCTTTGAATAAAGTCCGGGAGACGCGTTCGTGCTCTGCAGGGGATAGCTTCCAGAATCTACTGGGGATAAGCTTCCTACTGGGGAGATCGATTCAACTCTCCTGGGGAGACTTTTGAGACTGTACTGGGGAATGGCTCCACTGGGGTGTCTGGTATTCCGCCGGGGGAACAATCTTATATTGAGACTACCGGGGATGCTTGATTAGGAACATCTGCATACTCCGCTGGGGAATGTTGAGATTTTCTGGGGATACCCAACTTCCGTAAGGATGACTGTAGGCTAACTCTGCTTGGGGAGAGTGTTGCTGACTTGCTGGAGATATTGTGCCTTGTCAGGGCTTATGAGAGACTAACTCTGCTCGGAGGAGAGTACTGTTGAGTCTTGACTTACTCTGCGAGGAGTGAAGGTATCCTGATCGTTCTTCAGCTGAACCTACCTTGGTACCTTGGTGGACAGAGCAACTAGATCGCTTAGACAATTCAATATTGCCCCTGTTTCTAATGTCACTTGTAATTAATCCTTTGTTTCGTATGCAAATATTTATGAGTTAGCAATTAGTGTCAAATGCATATATCAAAAATTGAACATTGGACGTTCTTCGCAAAACAAAACAGAAAAAGGGAAAACAATTGGCAATTGGTCTGAAAAGTGAATTTGTATTGATTTTTGAATTTGCCTGTAAATAGGCGTTTATGTACAAGAGGCTGACATCCTAGTAAGAGAACATCGCCGAACAACATAGAGTTTTATACAATTTGTACAAAGGAAAACAAAACAGCTATGTGAAAAAGTCCCACTGGGTTTCAACTCTGCTATCGCCTTTATGTCTTCAAACGTCTCATCACTTTGCTGCGCAGTTGAAGATGAAGTTGATTGATCGATGCCGTCTGAACCTGATAGTTGATACCGAATTCTGGATGCACGGTGATCCAATGAGACATAGTATTACGCTTATCCCTAACTTTTTCCTGGACCGCCCTTTCGGGTTTTCAGTCCACCGGGATACCCATTTCTGCCCAAGCCGCCTTTTCAGGTTTTCGACTTGCCGGGTGCACAGATTTTTTCATTTCATCCCTTATTTTTGCCCGAACCCTTTTGGTTCGCCGGGAAGCCCTTATTTTTGCCTAGGTGTGTCAACCTAGCGGGTCTTTTATCATGCGTAGTATCTTTTTACTATGTCTGCATTGGCGGGGTGAGGAAGGTCGTCACCATCCATGGTGGTTAGAATCATAGCTCCTCCTGAGAAGACATGTTTAACCACAAATGGCCCTTCGTATGTGGGGGTCCATTTTCCCCTGGGATCACTTTGAGGAAGAATGATGCGCTTGATTACCAGGTCCCCAACTTGATACTCTTGTGGTCTGACTTTCTTGTTAAATGCCCTGATCATCCGTTTTTGATACGTTTGACCATGACAAATAGCAGTGAGTCTCTTTTCGTCAATTAGGTTTAACTGATCAAGTCGAGTCTGAATCCAGTCATCTTCGCTCAAGCCTGCATCCTTCATTATCCGGAGAGAGGGTATCTGGACTTCAATCGGCAAGACTGCCTCCATTCCGTAGACCAAGGAAAAGGGAGTTGCCCCGGTTGACGTCCTTGCTGAGGTACGGTACCCATGAAGAGAAAATGGTAACATCTCGTGCCAATCTTTATAGGTCACTGTCATCTTCTGCACAATCTTTTTGATATTCTTATTTGCTGCTTCTACAGCCCCATTCATCTTCGGCCGGTAAGGAGAAGAGCTGTGGTGCTGTATCTTGAATTACTCGCAGAGCTCAGTGATCATCTTGTTGTTAAGATTGGTACCATTGTCTGTAATGATCCTTTCCGGGATGCTGTATCGACAGATCAGGTTATGCCGAATGAACCGTGCCACGACGTTCTTGGTTACCGTAGCATAGGAAGCTGCTTCAACCCACTTCGTAAAGTAATCAATCGCTACTAGGATGAAGCGATGCCCGTTGGATGCTGTAGGTCTGATCTCACCGATCATATTAATGCCCCACATTGCAAAAGGCCAAGGTGCTGTCAAGACATTCAGAGGAACTGGAGGGATGTGCACCTTATCAGCATAAATCTGGCATTTGTGACATGTCCGAGAATGTTGGTAACAGTCGGCTTCCATTGTGGACCAGAAATATCATGCCCGAAGGATTTTCTTTGCCATGGTGTGTCCACTGGAATGCGTTCCGAAGGTACCTTCATGCAGCTCTGCCATGATCTTTTCTGCTTCAGTCTTATCCACACAACGCAGTAAGGTTGAATCATGGTTTCGCTTGTAGAGAATGTCGTTGCTGAGGAAGAACTTTGCTGCGAACCTTCTCAGAAACTACTTGTCATTGACAGATGCACCGTCGAGGTATTCTTGAGCTTCCAGATACCTCTTCACCTCATGATACCAGGTTTTTTCAATTACCTCTTCAGCTTCAAGATCACAACAATATGCAGGTTCGTCCAGTTTCCAGATAATGATCCGAGGAGCTTCGTTATCCCATTTGACTTTGAACATAGAAGACATCGTAGCCAGCGCGTCCGCCAACTGATTCTCCTCTCTTGGGAAGTGTTCAAAAGTTATCTCTGTGAAATGGGGGATCAATGTCAACACACATTCTTTGTAAGGAATAATATTTGGGTGTTTCGTATCCTACTCGCCTTTGATCTGATTGATCACGAGAGCGGAATCTCCAAAGACACTCAGAAACTTGATCCTTAAGTCAATTGCAGCTTGAAGACCCATGATGCATGCCTCATACTCCGCCATGTTGTTGGTGCAGTTGAAACATAGCCGGGCAGTGAGTGGAGTATGAGTGCCTTTTGGGGATATGATCACAGCGCCGATACCATTACCCAAAGCGTTGGAGGCTCCGTCAAAGTGCATAGACCATCGGGATCCTTCCTCAGGTCCTTCATCCGGTCCAGGTACTTCACAATCAGTCACTACCATGATGTTCTCGTCAGGAAATTCAAAGTTCATTAACTGGTAGTCATCCACTGCCTGGTGTGCCAAATGGTCTGCTAATACACTTCCCTTGATAGCTTTCTGAGTCGTGTACTGGATGTCATATTCCGTCAAGATCATCTGCCATCTTGCTATTCTTCCGGACAGAGCAGGCTTTTCGAAGATGTACTTGATCGGATCCATTTTTGAAATCAACAAAGTAGTGTGAGTCAGCATATACTGTCTCAGCCGGCGAGCAGCCCATACCAAAGTGCAGCAAGTTTTCTCGAGCAGTGAGTATCGGGTCTCACAGTCGGTAAACTTTTTGCTAAGGTAATAAATAGTGTGCTCTTTTCGGCTAGACTCGTCATGCTGCCCCAGCACACACCCCATTGAGTTGTCAAGTACTGTCAAGTATAATATTAGAGGTCTCCCTTCAACCGGTGGCATAAGAATGGGTGGTTCTTGGAGATACTCTTTGATTCTTTCGAAAGCGGCCTGACATTCATCATTCCAACGTACTACTTGATCTTTCTTCAGCAGCTTGAAGATTGGCTCACAGGTAGCAGTTAGATACGAGATGAACCGGGCAATGTAATTCAGACATCCTAGAAAGCCTCTGACTTCTTTCTCTGTCTTGGGAGTTGGCATCTCTTGTATGGCTTTTACCTTGGCAGGGTCCACTTGAATACCTTTGTCGCTTACGACGAAGCCTAGCAATTTTCCAGATCTTACCCCGAAGGTGCACTTGTTCGGGTTCAACCTCAGCTTGTATAACTTCAGACGGTCAAACAGCTTTTATAGATGGTCAAGGTGTTCCTCCTCAGTTTGAGACCTTGCAATCATATCATCGACGTACACTTCAATCTCATGATGGATCATGTCATGAAATAAAGCAACCATGGCACGTTGGTAGGTTGCCCCAGCATTTTTCAACCCAAAAGGCATGACCTTGTAGCAGAAGGTGCCCCACTGAGTAACAAAGGTAGTCTTTTCCATATCTTCAGGAGCCATCTTGATCTGATTATAACCTGAAAAGCCGTCCATGAAGGAGAACACTTTGTGCTGAGCAGTATTGTCAACCAGAACGTCGATGTGAGGTAGAGGGAAGTCATCCTTAGGGTTGGCCCTATTCAAATCCCTGTAGTCAACACACATTCGGACCTTACCATCTTTCTTCGGCACTGGAACCACATTGGCAACCCACTGAGGGTAAGAAGTCACTGCTAGAAACCCGGCGTCAAATTGTTTCATAACCTCAGCTTTGATTTTCTCGGACATCTCTGGACGCATACGGCGGACCTTCTGTTTAACCGGAGGACAGTCTTCCTTGGTAGGCAGGTGATGAACCACAATGTCGGTATCCAAACCAGACATGTCTTCGTAAGACCAGGCGAAGATTTCCACATAATCATGCAGCATCTGAATCAACCGTTGTTTCACACTAGCCTCCAGATTAGCACCAATCTTAACTTCCTTTCTGTCTGTCTCAGTACCCATATTTACCGTTTCCACTGGCTCTTCATGTGGCTGAATGGCCCTCTCTTCCTAGAGTAACAGTCTTGCAAGCTCACCAGGCACTTCGCAATCATCTTCACCTTTGTCTTCGGCTAAGTTGATCGGATTTTCGAAGTCATAACTGGCAGTAGTAGAGTCGTTACCAGTGAGATCCAGAGTGGATTGGAACCTGTATGAGTGAGTGTGTGTAAATATAGCTGTTTTGCAATATATAAAAAAGAAAGGGAGCGCAAGATTTGAAATGTGAAAAACGTCCAATGTCTTTATTCATGATATATGGAAATGACAAGTAATAAGCCCTCACAAATGAAGCCAACGGTGCCCCGGGTAAGACACCGGGCCATAAAGTTTCAATTTATTATTCATTACAAATCCAAAACAAAGAAGTTCATTACTGGGTGACAAAAGTAATAGGTGTAAAGTCTTTTGCAGTCCAGTTGCTAGGTCCACCGTTGGGCGTTGGGTAGATCCAGCTGTCAAATTCAGATTCGTCCGCTTCGTCCTCAATAGCATTCACTCCCGGGTTGGTGATGAACACAGGAGGTCTTCCAATCCTTGCCTTGCGCACAGCCTTCTGAGCTTCTGCAGTGAAACCCAGCCCAAACTTGTCAGTCTTTGGAGTAAAATCAGGAAGCCTGCCCCAGTTTGTGCACTCACCCTTCTCGATCACAGCCCGGGCGTCCTTTAAGGAGGCCATCTTCAAAGGAGAACCCTCTTCAGTCACTGTTTCTGCTGCTGCCAATGTTTGTGGCACCTCTTCAAAATGTTGAAAGGGGGTCTCAATGAACTCCCCATCCATTTCCACGTATCGAAACGAGTTGAGGTGGCTGACCATGTATTCCTCTTCCCCTTGCACTGTTACGATCTTCCCCCTGACCGAGTACTTGAGCTTCTGATGTAAAGTTGAAGTCACAGCTCCAGCCTTGTGGATCCACGGACGACCCAGTAAACAAGAATAGGATGGACGGATGTCCATCACATAGAATTTTGAATCAAAGACTTGTGAACCAACCCTGATTGGGATGTCAACCTCACCATGCACCATCCTTTTGGACCCGTCAAAGGCCCGGACAACAATGTTACTCGGTTTGAGCTCTAAACCCTCACAGTCCAGCCTGTCTAGAGCTTTCTTGGGCAGCACGTTTAATGAAGAACCAGTGTCAACCAGCACATGAGCAAGAGTAGTGCCCCTGCATTCAATGGAGACATGCAGGGCATCATTATGGTTCTTCCCCTTGGTCGTCAAATCAGCGTCAGAGAAACCCAGACCATTATCAGCAGTTAGGTTGGCCACACAGTCAGTGAATTGATCAGCAGATGTTTCTTGTGGCACGTGAGCCGTCTTCAGGAAAGCAATCAGGGCCTTGGCATGGGCCTCTGAACACAGCAACAGTGATAGCATGGAGATTTTAGAGGGGGTGTGCCCCAGCTGTTCAACGACGTTGAAATCACTCTTCTTGATAATTTTGAGGATCTCTTCCATCTCTTGCTTGGAAGCCTCAACAGTGGTCCTCGGTGCCTCCATCCGGGCAGGCATATCAGTAGCAATCCCCTTGCCCCGAGCGTCAGATGACTCGGCAGCATGGGTAGGAACTTGATCAGGGGGGGAAACAGGCACACTGGCAGGTGTGATGACAAGAGGCCTCTGAATGGCTGGAGGTGCAATGTCTGGTGAGAACAGTCTTCCACTACGAGTGACTTTAGCAGGCCCGGTGATATTGGTGACACCGGTACCAGTATTGAACTCTTGCTTCACTCCCAGAACATAAACATCTGCCCCATAGTGCCACGGGACAGCTTTATCAGACTTGTAGGGGATGGGCCCCGGAACAGTAATGGTTATAGGAGCAATCTTGTGAACAGGCATAATTTTGATAGGCTTCTTTGAAGGAGCCTTGGAAGGGTTGTTGAAAATGGTGAAAATTGAGACTTCTTCAACAGGGGCAGCAGGAACGGCAATCTTCTTGAACAAGATCTCTTTACTATCCATCAGGTTTTGGACGCCTGACTTCAGCAAAGGAAAACCGGCAGGTGAAGCAGCACACAGACGGCAACCTTTACTATATCCCGGAAATAAACCGGCTAGCAACAGGTTCCTCTTGATGGTCAGAAGCGGAGTAGCAACATCATCCACAGAAGCTACATACAGCTCCTCCTCAACAGCATTCACTCCATGCTGGGGCATGGGAGCGGTCACAACATTTGGCCTTTCGGGCGCCTCGAACTGTATTTCCTTAGCATCGATAAGGTCTTGAACCTTATTCCTCAGAGCCCAACAATCATCTGTGTTATTTCCCGGGCTATCAGAGTGATAAGCGCAACGGGCGTTGGGGTTGTACTTTGGAGATGCTATGTTCACAACCTTTGGAGCTTCCTTAACAGTTACCAGGCTGGTTGACAGCAGTTGCGGAAGGATCTGAGAGAGAGTCATGTTGAGCCGAGTATACTGTCTTTTGGGCCTCTCAGCTCTTGGCTGGTTGTATTGCTGAGGAGCAGCAGCAGGCTTAGAAATAACCACCGCGTTGACAGCTTGGCGGCGTTCTGGTTTGTTTTGTCTCCTTAGACCATACACAACACTAGCCTCCTTCTTGAAGGGCTTCTTTTCAGTACTTGAGGAGGCACCCTTCTGTATCTTCCCTGATTTTATACCAGCTTCGATCCTTTCACCAGTCAGGATCAGGTCAGTAAACCCAGCAGAGGAATTACCAATGAGATGGTTGAAGAATGGACCAGATAGGGTCCCCAAGAACATGTCCACTAGCTCACGATCCGTCAATGGTGGCTGCACCCTGCCAGCCAGATCTCTCCATTTCTGTGCGTACTCCTTAAAACCTTCACCTGATCCCAGCGACATACCCTGGAGTTGGGTACGCGTGGGAGCGAGGTCGGAATTGTATTGATATTGCTTGTAAAAAGCAGTGGCCAAATCCTCTCAGTTACGAATGTTGGTTCCATCCAGCTGATAGAACCATTCGAGATGAGTCCCTGAAAGACTCTCCTGGAAGAAGTGGATCCATAAGTTCTTGTCTGCTGTGTAAGGCTGGATCTTCCTTACATAAGAACGGAGGTGCATCTTAGGACATGAAGCTCCGTCATACTTCACAAAGGCAGTCGCCTTGAACTTGTGCGGGATCACCACCCCAGAAGATAACCCCAAGTCTCCGAAATCCAACCCAGGAGCACGTTGAATCTCCATAGCATTTAACCTGTCCTCCAGATGTTTGTACCGGTCCTCAGCAGGAGGGTACTGTTCATCATTGAAGTCTGTCTCGGTGTCAGAGACCACAGGACTAGGGACCTCTCTCCCTTGGTGACTGCCTTCCCCCACGGACGGAGTAGTCCTCTCAGCTTCATTCTGCAATGTATTCCCGAGTCTACGCCCAGTGTTGAATAGCACAGTCCTCTTTTTCTTCTTCTTCTTCAAGAGAAAAGCCTTCAGCTCTTGTTGTCCCTGGGCCAAGTTCATGACCATCTCCTGAAATTGGGCATTCTGGGCCTGGAGGGCCTTGATAGCTTGCTCGGTAGTGAGTTCAGGATTCATGATGCTTGAGTGCTGAAATAAACAGCGAAGAAGATTAAGCAACCTGTAGAAAAAAGGGGTACCTGTTATGCACATGATACATGATATGCTATTTATGCAATGCATTCAAATGTTCGAAAGTTCAAATTTGTTGTAGCCAAAAAAGAACACACTTTTTATTAGGAAATAAATTGTTCATTACATCAAGGCCTCATGGGCAAAACATTACAAAATAATTAATCCCAAAAGACACTGCGCATCCTCTTTGGAGCAATGTAAGTGTTGAGAGTTTTTTCCTCGTGCAGTAGACGAGTGAGCTCCAAGACCTTCTTCTCACTAGCATGTAGATTGGTTTCAAGAGAATCCCGTTCTTCCTTGAGTTGGATCCAGCTTTTCTGCATTTCTTCCCAGGATGTAGGCATGTCAAGATGTTGAATGGTGTAGGGCACCTCTCCTTCCAAAACTGGCTCTTTGATCACGGGGAGAACATGAGGATATGGCATCACCAGCTTCTGGGAGCGGGCTCGTACCCACTTGAGATAAGGCTCCATGGGGATGGAGTTCTTGTGCCCCAGTGTCTTGCTATCTACCCTGTTGGGCATCCTCCAAGCTCTGATAAATCTCTGGCGAAGTCCTTGTGCATCATTGTCGAAGTCAAAAACTATGTCAGGAATCAACATATCATGAGGGCCATCCCTCTGAGCATATCCAAACTGCCTCAAAGCCAGACGGGGGTTGTAAGTAATACCTCCTCTGATTCCAAGTAAAGGAACATTAGGAAACTCCCCGCAACGATCAATGATAGTGACATTCTCTCTAGACCGAGAACACAAATGTATATCAGCATGTGTAAGAGTCATCAGTCGTTGTGACCATCTCAAACCCCGCTCGTTCTTCAAAACTGATTGTGGAAGGTGCGAAATAAACCACCTTCCCAGGAGAGGAGTGCAGCACATAAGAACACCTCTTTTTCTCATGGTTCGAGTGTAACATGAGTGAAGGATGTCCCCAAGCAACGTAGGTATAGGATTCTTGGACATGAAGATCTTGACAGCATTTATATCTATAAGCTGATCTGGATTAGGGAACAGCACCAACCCATAGACAAGGAGGGCTACAACTTCTTCAAAGGCTTGTAGGTCAAGGGAGTTCCAACATTCTTGTGCTTTCTCAAACAGAAACTTGGCCAAGAACCCTTTGATACCACTTCTAACTTCCCAATGTCCCTTGATGTCAGATGGTTGCAGGCATAATGCTTTAGCAACCTCTTAAGTTTTGGCTCCTTTTCTGTACCGTTGTAGGGTAGTTGACTAAGGATAGGAATCTTCAGAAGCTGAGAAAACTCTTCCAAAGTAGGCACTAACTGATAATCCGGGAAAGTAAAACAGTGGTGCAGAGGGTCAAAGAACTGGAACAGCACTTTCACCATGTCCTCTTTAATGTTGGTATTGACCAAGCTGATGAGTCTACCATGCCTTTCACTGAATAAAGAGTTCTCGGGAATCCTGGATGTAAGTTCCTTAAGCTGAGGAGGGACCCTGACAAGGTTGACCTGAATTGTCTTTCTGCGGATAGTTTCCATGTCCTACAAAACAAGAACAAAGATGAAGATTCGAACCCCTGAAGTGGTTAGTGGATGCACATGATGTTGTATGATGTTATGATGCTATGATAAGAGCACACCACAAGTATTCACAAAAGCAAACATGGTAAAGCACACAAGTCACACCACAGCCCTTAGAGTTTAGGCCAGCATGAAGTTTGGGGTAATACCCTCTTGAAGTTGGTGGGCTCAAAAACCTTTCCTATCAAAAGTAACCGGGTTCTAAGGAGCTCAATATCATTGGGTTGTTTTCTGTGTTCATTGTTTTGATTTAGCCACTGAACTGGCGATCAAAATATTCCAAGAAAACAACCCTCAATGAGTGTAGTATCGAGTATCAACCAACTTCGGACTGCACCAAAGTCAGTTATCTCACTACCCCTAAAGAGGCCAGGATGGTTCAATTAAGGTTCCTAAGGTCAGTTGATGCTTCACGACACCAGGCGGCGGCCCCGTACTCTCCTTGACTTGACTCAAGGGTTACCGGTACTCACCAAAGTGCCACATCAACGTAGCAAACTGCTTCAACCGTGTCGGTATACCCCGCACAGTTCCCTCACAGTTTGTTGCTACTTTCTAAGAAGGTATCCCCCAGATCCGGGTTAGGATCTATGAAAACTCCCAAGACAGGCCCAACAATATTAAAGCAAACAAATCAGGCAATTGAAAACACAAGTGATCTTAGTCCTAAGGTACACCTCACTTTTAAGTTTCCCCAGCAGAGTCGCCAGTTCTGTGATCGGTGGAAATAGAACTGACTGTTTTTTAGCTGGTTTCGCGAAATGTCGCGGTAAGCAAGAGTCGCCACCGTCTTTTATGTTCTCCAACATGGAAAGGAAAAAAGCACAGCAAAATTCCTTATTCGAGAATGTTTCTCGGTTCGGGAGGTAGATTTATAGAAAGGGAAGGTGTTAGCACCCTTTCTATCCATGGTTATCCATGGGCTCTTAGGTACTCGCTCTTATGTTTTCAAAATTGTTTGCTTTTCAAATGTGTGGGTTTTTTGAAAAAGTTTCGTTTGAAAGATTTCTAAGTAACTCTTGTATCAGTCCTCAAGAGTGTATGAAAAATTTGTTTGAAAACTTTTAGAAAGTGTGAGTGTGAAAAGTTGTTTTGTTTGTTTGAAAAGAGCAAGTACCCAGGAGAATCTACCTACTCTAAGGAATTGGGCTGTGTAAGAGTCCTTTAGATAGTGCTATCCCACAATTGAGGGGTAGGTAGCACCATCGTTGGAGGTATTCGGGTCAATTCGATTATCGGGACGGTGTGGTCACCGAAGCAATGGTAGGATACCTTAGAAGTAACCCTAATGTCCTAGATCCTTTTATCCGAGGCAACTGTTTCGAGGCGACTGGATCTTTTGGACAGAGGGTGACCTCTAAGACGTCCTATACTTGATGATCATGTTTCGAGGCAACGAGTGAAGCGTACCCTAAGAGTGGCATGTGCTTTGTGTGTTGTATTCAGTTAATGTTTTTGTACATGTTATTTGTGAGCTACGAGTTGTTTTTTATTTACCATAAATTCTTTCATGCATTTAACAGTTAGGGGGTGCAGAAAGTAAATTGCGGAAACATAAATCCTACGCTATTACAAGGCGCGGGTCTATACATCGCCAAAAATACAAAGACCCGTTTTTGATAAATAAGTACGGAAAGTAAATAAAAACAATAAACCTAATTACTATTACATCCGGAGGCAGTTACATAATAATCATAAATAAGGAATTAAAACTAAAATGCGCGCGAAAGAAAGAATCGGGAATGTCTTAAGGGTGTTGACCCTTTTTAGAAAAGAAATTGATTTTTTTTTGTCTTTTTGTAATTAAAATGAAATTAAAACTAACTAATGACTAATTAATTAATTTAATTAAAAGAAAATATATTTTTTGTATTTTTTTATGTTTTTTATGGAATAAAATAAAAAGAAATAAAATTAAAAGTTAATTTTACCTAATTCTAAATCTATTTTAATTATTAAGAAAAGAAGTTAAAATTGCCTAATCAAACTATTTATTTGTTAATATTTTATTTACAAAAATAATATGAGAATAATAAAAATAATGTTACTTCTATTTTTTTGATTTTTTTATGAAAAATATTAGTTAATTATGTTAATTGTTAATAAGAAAATAAGGCAAATAAAAATGAAAATGACAAAAATAAGAAAAAGGAAGAGTAAACCCAAGGGGGTGTGGGCTAGAATTTGAGGGTGTTTGATGGAGATTTGAGGCCCATTTGAACAAGGCATGTTGACTTTTTCTGGTTGCCTATGCCCATGTTGACTCCAAAGCATGGTGTCCTTGCTTTCTGGGCCTTTGGATCTGCATCTGTGGACACTTGGCTGGCTCTTGGATGAGGTCTATGGTGGAAGCTGGATGAGACGCTGCACACAAACACCTTTAAAAAAATGATAATGAATTATGGGGGGACCTGGGAATCAAACCCAGGTCCCAGAGATTACCAAGTACACTGCCAGCCACTACACCAATCCTGCGCGTTTGTAAACATAATAGAAACAAAAGAATATATGAAATAAGTGTGTTATGTGCTGGAAAAACATAAAAAGGCGCGCCATGTTTGAATGGCCCACTCCCTGGTTGCCACGCCATCATCATCTTCGTTCTGAAACAAAAAAAAACACAGGCAAATAACGGGGGTTTTAAACCCCCACTAATTTCAACAGTGAAAAATAGCGATTAGAAATTGGGACAACATAAAAAAGGCGCGAGGATCCCATTCAATTCGTCTCATCATGCTGAGTTTGATCATATATGTTTGGAGTCCTGATTTTACAGTATAGCAAAACCCCCAATTCTAAACCTTGAAAACCCTAAAGTGTTTTAATGGCAAGTCATGATTCTGTACAGGATAATGAAATTAAACAATGCCAAAGGCTTTGGGAAGATGTCAGCAACACAAATCAATCAAGAGAATGTATTAAAAACGCATGGAATATGATATGAAGATTTGGAAATATATGCAAACCGGATGAGTTGTGTGCTTCGATTCTGATGGTGTTAAGGCTCGTTTTTGATAGCAATAGACTCCTGGAGATTCAGGCAAGCTGTTTGAATCCAAAAGAGGCTTTGAATTGTGCTGCAACTAGGTTTTCAGTTTCTCACTTTTCCTTTGAAGATTTGAAATTGCTTTGGCTGTCTCTGAGTGTTCTAGGTCGTGTTCTCTATTGCCAAGGCTTGCATATAGGTTTTGTAATGTGAATCAATCAAAATAATAGACATTTAAGCCTTTGCCATGAAGATTTGATTTTGCCATGAACACCATTAAACCACTTGCCATATTTGCTTCAAATTTGAATTTCCATGCTTGAAATAGGTCTTGCACGAGTTTGGTAAGTGCTTCATGGTGTATCAAAGCTATTCAAGCCACAAAATATCCCTCCATTAATTTCTTTGATTTTTATTTGAATTTTAAAGATTTAAAATGAATTAAATCAAATAAAATTAAATAAAAATGGAAAAATTAATTTTTAATCTTGAAATAAATTGTGGGACACGTGGGAGGTATGGCCAAGCTGAACCAAGTGGAAAAAGTGGGCCCTTTTTGTCAAAAAATGAAATTTCAAGGATGGTTGACTTTGGCCTTTTCACAAAAATTTCCCAACTTCTCCAATGCATATCTTGCTCAATTTTGATCATATGAACATGTTCTTGGACATTTTGGAAAGGTCTTGAAGTCCTCTAACCAATGCCTTTGGTCCCATGTCATTTTGATTTACCAATCTCAAGTTATGGTCTTTGACTTAAAGTGCCTTTTTGTTGACTTTTGAAAATGACCTATAATGTTGAAATTGATAACTTTTTGTGAGAGAATTTCTTGGATTTGGAATGTGAAGATGAGTTGTAGGAAATGTCTTCCCCTTCAAGATGAGAATTGGATGGGATTTTTATGATGAACCATGAAAAAGTTATGCCTTGGTCAAGTTACAGTTGACTTTTCAGCTGTCCAAAAATAGAAACTTTTGACACCTTATGATTTTTGAGCCACTCTTGTGAAATCATGGTCAAGATTTGACCAAATGATGATTGTGGCTTCAAAATAAGATGTTAACCAAAAATTTTGACTTTTGACTGCCAAATGACCATTTTGCCCCTGCAGTTGACTGTGGAGCAATTAGGGTTTTTGACTGTGCAACTTGACCTTGTGAGCCTTGAAACTTGACATGTAGGTGCTTGACAATGTGTATGAGCATATGGGACTTGATTGAGCCCTTGAAAACTTCAACTTCCTTGCAGGAACCAAAACCCTAATTTGACTGGCTTAGGAGGGTGCTTGATTGTGTAGCCCTTGAGTGGACTTTGAGCCATTTGAGGTGATGCTTGTCAAAACCTTGAAGAATATGGGAGGGAAAATTTTGGGGTACAACAGTGAGTATCTTGTCTCACAGTCGGTAAACTTTTTTCTAAGGTAGTATATTGCATGCTCCTTACGACCAGACTCGTCATGCTGTCCCAGCACACACCCCATTGAATTGTCTAACACTGTTAAGTAAATTATCAAAGTTCTTCCTTCAATCGGAGGTACCATAATTGGTGGTTCTTGAAGGTATTCCTTGATTCTTTCGAAGGCAGTCTGGAATTCGTCATTTCATTTTACCACTTGATCTTTCTTCAGGAGCTTGAAGATTGGCTCACAAGTAGTAGTTAAATGGGAAATGAACCTGGAAATGTAGGTTAGGCCTCCCAAAAAACCTCTGACCTCCTTCTCAGTGCGAGGAGATGACATCTCTTGTATAGCCTTTACTTTTGCAGGGTCCACCTGAATGCCCTTGTCACTGACAATGAAACCCAATAGTTTTTCAGACCTTACCCTGAAGGTGCACTTGTTCGGATTCAACCTCAACTTGTACATCTTCAACCTACCAAACAGATTTTGTGGATGATCAAGGTGCTCTTCCTTAGTTTGAGACTTGGCTATCATGTCATCCACATATACTTCTATCTCATGGTGAATCATATCATGAAATAAAGCAACCATGGCTCGCTGATAGGTTGCCCCAACATTCTTTAATCCAAACGACATCACTTTGTAGCAGAAAGTGCCCCATTGAGTGACGAAGGCTGTCTTCTCCATATCTTCGGGTGCCATCTTGACCTGATTGTAACCAGAGAAACCATCCATGAAGGAAAAGATCTTATGATGCGCGGTGTTATCAACCAGAACGTCGATGTGGGGGAGCGGAAAGTCATCTTTGGGGCTTTCCCTGTTCAAATCTCTGTAGTCCACACACATCCGTACCTTACCGTCTTTTTTAGGCACCGACACTATGTTGGCCACCCATTGAGGATAAGAGGTGACAGCTAAGAACCCAGTGTTGAACTGCTTCATAACCTCTGCTTTGATCTTCTCTGACATTTCAGGGCGCATGCGACGGACCTTCTGCTTTACCGGAGGGAAATATTCTTTAGTTGGCAGTCAGTGAACCACGATATATGTATCCAGTCCTGGCATGTCTTCTTATGACCAGGCAAAGATCTCGACATAGTCATGCAACATTTGTATCAACCGCTATTTGACATTAAGCCCCAGATTTGCGCCAATCTTGACTTCTTTTCTATCTACCTCTGTGCCCAAGTTTATTGTCTCAATTGGATCTTCATGAGGCTGTATAGCCCTCTCTTCCTGTTGTAACAGTCTAGCGAGTTCTCCAGGTATCTCACAATCTTCCTCACCTTCGTCCTCGGCTTGGTTGATTGGATCTTCGAAGTTATAACTGGAAATAGAAGAATTGTTATCAATGGGATCCAGAGTGGATATGGATCTGCAGTTTGATATATGAGTGTGTGTAAGAGCATAACTGTATTAATAAAGTAAAAAGCAGAAAAGAAAGACAGGGAGCGCAAAATTTGTGTGCAAAACGTCCAATGCTTTATTAATGCCATATGAAAGTGAAACATGATAACCCTCACAAATAAACCGATGTGCCCCAGGTAAGACACATGGCCATAAAGTTATATTGTTTATTACATATCCAAAAAATAAGAAAGACAATTACTTATGAACAAAAGTAATAGGTACAAAATCCTTTTCCGTCCAGTTACTAGGTCCATCGTTGGTAGTAGGGAAGATCCAGCTATCCATGTCATTGTCATTGTCTCCGTTTTCTACAATGTTGACCCCGTGATTACTGACGCGTAGGGGAGGTTTTCCAGTACGAGCACGTCGAACAACCATTTGATCCCCTGAAGAGAAACCCAAACCAAATTTATCAGACTTGTACAAAATATCAAGGAGTTAACCCCATATGGTAGACCCACCTTCTTCAGTAACAACTTTTGCATCCTTGAGAGAGGCCATCTTCAAGGGAGGTCTGGTGATCTTTGGCACGTTGGTAACATTTTCAGTTGTAGCCATAGTCTGAGGTACCTCTTTAAAATTCTGGCACGGAGTCTCGATGAACTCACCCTTCATTTCCACATATCTGAAGGAATTTAGGCGACTGACCATGTATTCTTCTTCGCCGCGTACAGTGACAATTCTCCCTTTGACCGGGTATTTCATCATCTAATGCAGACTTGACGTAACAGCTCCATCCCCATGTATCTAAGGGCATCCCAACAAACAAGAATAATATGGCCTGATATCCATCACATAGAAGTTAGAGCCGAAAGTCTGAGAACCAACCTTGATGGGGATGTCCACTTCCCCTTGCACCATTCTTTTTGATCCATCAAAAGCCCTCACTATAATATTGCTGGGCTTCAAAGTCAAACCTTCGCAGTCTAGTCTATCCAAGGCATTCTTAGGAAACACATTTAATGATGAACCATTATCTACAAGGACATGGGACAAAGTGGTTCCTTTGCATTCGACAGAGACATGCAACGCATCATTATGCTTCCTCCCTCTAGGGGCCAAATCAGCATCAGAAAAGCCCAAACTGTTATCGGCCGTCAAACTAGCCACACAATCTTCCAATTGGTCAACAGAAGTTTCCTGAGGCACATGGGCAGTCTTCAGAAACTTTACCAAAGCCTTCGCATGAGCTTCGAAGCACAACAGCAAGGCTAGCATGGAGATCTTTGAAGGGGTCTACCCCAGCTGTTCGACCATTTTGTAGTCGCTTTTCTTGATAATTTTCATAATTTCTTCCATCTCCTTCTTGGAAACCTCTGGAATATTACTGACTGCGTCTTCGTCTAGACAGGCTCAATCAATATGTCTTTTCCCTGAGTCTCAGTCCACTCGGTGATAGGGGTGTCAGCAGGAGTAATCAAAGGAATTGCAGTAGTAGTAGGAACAAAGGTAGGAATTATCACATGACCAGTAATCATTTCGGAGGAGAAATCTCAGGGGAGAACACTCTTCCACTTCTTGTTATTTTGCTGGTTCCAACAATGTTGACAATGTCGGGAACAGAATTCCCAGAGACTCGGTCTTTATTAGCCAGCCAATCTTGCTTGACAGCGTGGTAGTAGATGTCACCCTCATAGTTCCAAGGAACAATTTTGTCTGAGGAACATGGGATTGGCCCTGGCGCAGTAATTCTTAATGGAGTAAATTTCGGAGTAGATGTAATCCTAACAAGTCTTTTGGTGGAGACCCTGGGAGGATTTGAGGAAATGGTTATTATTGAAATATCCTTGCACATAATGGTTGGAACAGGAGTCTTCTCAAACAAAATATTTCCAACGTCCATCAGGCGTTGAACACCTGCCTTCAACAAATGACAACCGGTCATTAGAGATAAACAGAAATGGCAACCTTCGCCATAACCCATAAATAAATTGGCCTTCAACAAGTTCCACTTAATGGTCATAAGCGGAGTAACAAGCTCTTCAACAGTAGTAACAAACATATCATCTTCAATAGTGTTAACACCACGACCATGCTTGGGCATAGGAGCAGTGATAACATTTGGCATCTCAGGGGTGTCAAACTCAATTTTCTTCTCCTCGAGAAGGTATTGTACTTTGTTTTTCAAAGCCAAGTAGTCGTTTGTATCATGACCTGGACTTTCCGAATGATAAGCACAACGGGAATTTGGATATAGCGGGGGAGAGGTAGTGTTGGGATTCTTTGGCGCTTCTCTCAAGGTTACCAGATTGGATCTCAACAAATGAGGCAAAACTTGGGCTAGAGTCATATTTATCCAGGTGAATTGTCTTACCGGCCTTTCTATTCTCTGTTGATTATTCCTCTATTGAGTGGGTGCAGGCTTAGGAATCACGACAACCCCTACTGTTGGATGGTGTTCAGTTCTGTCCTGACTCTGTTGATGGTGCACGGCATTAACCTCTTTATTCCCAGCGAATGGTTTTCTCACGGCTCTGGAGGATCTGTGAGATATGGTGGGAGAACTGACTTGGGATGTTTTGCATTTTATTGAAAATTTTGTGGTTAGCAAGAGTCGCCAGCGACTTTTCTTTTATCCAAAAGGAAAGGTGAAAAAGCACAGGAAAGACCTTTGAGATGTTTTCTTGAGTTCGGGGGGTAGATTATGAAAAGGGAAGGTATTAACACCCTTTTCATCCATAGTTATATATGGGCTCTTAGTTACTTGCTAGATCACTTGCTTTTGTTTGAAAATGTGCTTTGTTTGGTTTTTGAAAGTATTTTGTAAAGAGGCCATTGTTTAGGCAAACTTTTGTAATGATTCTCGTTCGTAAGAATGTATACAAAGGTGTTGATCTTTTGAAAATGTTTTCAAGTTTTGAAAGATGTCTTGAAAGTGTTGGTGTTTGTTTTGAAAATAGCAAGGATGTTTTTGTTTTGAAATGGAACAAGTAACTAGGAACAATCTACCTACTCAAAGGTCTTTCACGTTTATTTCCTCTTTCCTTTGACATTGTTATCTTACCATTGATTTTGGTAAGTAACCCTATCTTTGGATGTAAAAGGGACGGGCGAGGGTCATCGTATAGTCATGAATAGCAATATTGTAAGATATCTTAGCATTTTCTTTAGGGGATTAAGATCATTTGTAAGGCAACATTCGTAGCGTCATCGAGGGACTATGATCTTGTATTTTGTTTGTTTTTGCTAAGACGTCTTACATGCGTATTATGACCATTTATTTCTCAAGGCAACAAGTGGAGTTAACCCTAGAGGTGCAAAGTGTGCAAATATATCTTTTTCATGCTTGATTTGTCTTGCATTAGGGTTTGCTATTTGTTGGTTTTAATCTTTCTATACAAACCCTAATTACTAGCAATTGGTATATAAAGCATTAAATTGCGGAAAATAAAAATACTAAGCAATTACAAAGCTTTAGGGGATGGGGGAACAAATTTATGAATGGGGATTGCAAGAAATTAAAGTCCTAATTATCTATTACAGCCATATTGAAATAATATACAAGAAATATAAAAGTGACTTGCTTTGTTTTTGTTAAGAAATTAAATTACTTAAGAAAATATTTTTGATCTTTTTGTTCTAAAAGAAATGAAATAAAACATGAGAATATGAAGAAAAAAATTGTGTTTTTGGTTATTAAAGGAAAAAATAAGATAAATGAGAAAATGGAGTCAGAATCAGCACATTGTTGAAACGAGGCAGAACAGAAGTTCTGACTGATACGCTGCAAGAGAGAAAATGTTAGTAGGCAAGCAGAAGGTCAGAAGTTCTAGGCCTGGGTACACCAAGTTCTGAAGTTGCTGGGAATAAAGGAAGATCTAGTAGTTTTGATTATTGAAGAGGTTCAGAAGCTATAGTGTAGTTGGGAGCCTAGAAGTTCATGTATCACTGGCAAGTTAGAAGTTCTGGCCATTTGAGAGAGTGAGGTGGCAATGTCGTTGGGTAAGGTTGTTTAGAAGTTATGATTTAGGAATATTATTTTCCAGATAAATGGGTGAAAACGTCAATAAATAAACCTAAAAAGAGATGCTTTTGGGGCTAGAACCCAGGACCCTTAGTACTATTGTCTTATGCACACGATTTCTACCACTGGGGTGGCTGTACATCCCTTATTAGAAGCAAAAGCATGAACATATAGCATAAAGTAAGTTCTGATGATGAGCTTCACCTCTTTCTCTATTCTAATCAGAACATCTGCAACTTTAGTCATTTCTCAACAGAATAGAAAACACAAACATAGCAATTATGGCAGGAGTTTTCCGTCATGGTTTCAGAAGCAACAAAAAAAATAACAAGACTGTAAATCAGAAACAAGCATATATCTGCTAATCCTAATTTCCTTAGGAAATTCTGAACTGATATTCTCCCTATTTAGGCATAAAAATAAATGAAACTTCAGAATATGTACATCATCACAATCAAGATGTCTACATTATGTTTTTGAACCTGCAAGCCTAACAATGCTTTAAGTGATATGATGAGGGTTAGCATAAGCTTACCTTGTTGCTGAAAAATGTTCTATGAGATGGAACCTAATTCTGTCTGCTTGTAATGTTCTTATCATCTTCCTCACGTGCTCAACAGGCTAGAACAACCTTTATCTTGAGCTATGAATGGCTGGAAAGTTCTGGAACAATCAAGAAGCAAAGTTTTGACTTTTAAGAACGTATTACGGTCTGAAAACAAGAGTTAGGATGGTTTCTAAATGTTTATCAGAAGTTATATGGATGGTTTGGTCAAGAAACACTTGAGGAAAATTAGAGTTTGAATGCAAGAATAAAAAACTAGCAGGTTTTGTGTTTGTGTGTGCAGTTTAGGGTTTCTGGGAAATTTAGCAAGGTTTCAATGTTTTTCTCCTTCAATTTTTTTGTCGTCCTCTCCCTCTCATAGTTGTCAAAGTAGTTCAATTTATAGGCAAGAACTTTGTATCTTGGAGAAGTCAAAAGTACAACCATCATACACTAGGCGCTGACTTGTTCTTGAAGCAAGTTTAAACAAGTAAGGTTAACAGCTTTTAGCCGTGCCTAAGCTGGATTTGTAAGCATGAATTAAGGAAAAGTACCCTCAGAGGCAAAGCAAAGCATGGGCCCAGCATAAACTTGTACAAAAGTTTGCTTTTCAAGGACAGCAATGGTACTTCTATCTCACACGTGGGGAAATCCTTTGGATAAAAACTCAAAAGTGGTTGTGAGCATTAAATGATGATGAGATTTATCAAACAAGAAATCCTGCTCTATGAGATTGTGCATCATAGCCTAGATCTGAGCTAGAAGTTCAGCATTAGTGCAACTTAGAACAAAACATCCAACTTCTGATCCTTTAATCTTCTCGCTCCAGCATGTTCTGAAGGAGTTCTCAGACTTTCTTGAAAGTTTATAACACGCTTTGTAGACTTTCTTTGAATTACTTTTATAAACTCTGGCTGAATGTTTATGAAAACTGGCCCAGAAGTTCTAACCAAAATTTGTTTTGAAAGTGTCCAGAATTTGCTGAGTGCTCCAGTTTCATGGACGTGTCTTTGAACATTTAAAACTTGAAATTCCAGCATTTCCAGGAGAAGTTCTGTTCTACAATATTTTAGGTCTTATTGAGATCTAAAACTCTTGTGTTATAAGTTCTTCCTGAATCATTTTGCATCATGGTGATAATCTGATCAAAAGTTCTGAGCTTGTCATATTTCTTAAACACCTAGGAAAATTCTAAGTATTTTAGAATTTTGACTTTTGAATTTCTTGATGAAACAAACTTCATATTTCAACATGTCTTGATTAAATATGATTCTTGAAATTTGATTTTGATCAAAAGTCAAAGTTTTGACTTTTCAGTGTGCAAATGACCATTTTTCCCTTGTGCCAATTCCAAGCCTAAATTGATGTATCAGTACTACAAACTTGACGTCATAGAAGACCTTATGAGAGAATCCTTGAGAAATGAGAGGGCAAATTTTTGGGTACAACAGTTGCCCCTGTTCAATCTTCTTAAACCTGAAGAGTTAGATTGGCGAGTCCGCCATTCGTGACTTGAAGGTGAAAGATGATTGAACACTAGAGTGCCCAGAAATTTGCACTCGAAGATGAATTGTGAATGGGCTTATAGATGCCATTTGGAGGAATGTTGATAAACACTGGAAGAAGTATCAGCACAAATCTCTTGTTAATTTATACTAAAACTTAATGCTTTACATGTGAGAAAAAGAGTTAGTAAAATGCAGATGTATGCATGATGTTTTCTAGATGTGGTATTATGCTAAATGCATTTTGTATGTACATGTTATGATGTGGGAATGTGAGATGTATGTTTTTGTCTGGGAAAATAAATCCCTAACTACTGCTGAGGAAATTCTGGAGAGTTGAATCCCTGATTACCGTTGGCCATGAAAAATATACACATCTTCAAACTTTGTTGAAAGGATGCTTTCGCTAGGGAACATCTCTTGAAAGTCAGTTGTTATCTGATCGGATCCAGGCTTCACAATTTGCTGAGGACGAAGTATTCAACTGTTATCTGGTCAGATCCAGGCTTCATGGCAACTTACTGGGGGAAGAGACAAATTAACTGTTATCTGGTCGGATTCCAGGCTTTGTAGAAAATTTCTTGAATTTGAATAGTTATCTGGTCGGATCCAGGCTTCACAACAACTTGTTGGGGATACGGAAGTTAACTGTTACCTGGTTGGATCCAGGCTTCGCAGTAACTTGAAGTGGTAACTATTATCTGGTCAGGTCCAGGTTTTATGGTTTTTTTTGTGGAAAGTTATACTATTATCTGGTCGAATCCAGGTTTCATAGTGTCTCTCTGGGGATCATAGTTAATTGTCATCTGGTCGGTCTCCAGGTTTCACAATAAACTCTTTGAAAAACTTCCATCTGGTCAGGTCTAGGCTTTGCAGATTTCTGAGGTTGACGAGGTCAATTGCTATCTGGTCGGGTCCAAGTTTCACAGCAACTGTTTGAGGATTTAGTTGTTTTCTGGTCGGATTCCAGGTTTCACAACGAATTTCTGAAAGGAATTATTATCTGGTCGGATCCAGACTTCACAATAACTTATTGGGGTAGAGGTAAACTCTACTGGGGAGAAGAAGCTAAACCTTGGTCCAGTTGAGTCCAGGTTCTTCTATATCTTTGAAGAGTTAGACTATTATCTGGTCGGGTCCAAGCTTTTAGTAACTTGAAATTGAGATTAACTTCTATCTGGTCGGATCCAGGCTTCAGACACTCAAACTGTTATCTAGTTGGGTCCAGGTTTCAGTAATTTACTAGGGATAGTGGAAAACTCTATTGTAGAAGAGGAGTTTTGCTAATGATTTTGTAGGAATTAAACTGCTATCTGGTCGGGCCCAGGCTTCGGTAATTGAAAAAGTCAAATTGTTATCTGGTCGGGTCCAGGCTTCAGTAATAACTTGAAAATTATGCTAATATTTGGTCGGGTCCAGGCTTCGTAGTATATTTTTTTGGAAATAGTAAAGGCTTTGCTGACGGCTTTACTGGGGATTAGGGATTATGGCCCTATGATTTGCAATAGTCTGAAAGGAAAACTCAAACTGGAGAAGATAAACTCAGCCGAGGAGAATAAACTCCGTTTGGGGATAATAGCCTCGGCTGGGGAAGATATACTCAGCTGGGGTAGACAGGCTAAGCTAGGGAATTTTGTGGTGTCTTGATTGTTGTATGTTGTGGAAATTTGAACTCATCTGGGGAGTTATGCTATCTCGTCGTTTGTTGGGGAAGATATACTATGCCGGGGGAATACAGACTCGATTGGGGAGGATGTACTCGGCTGGGGAATTTTTTGATCCATCGGTGGTTGTTAGGGAAATGAAACCTGTTGGGGAAATAAACCCTGTTGAGGAGGTGAGTTTCTTTTAGGAAGAGATCCGCGAGGCTTCAACTTGTAAAATTCGACTTTAGCTGGAGAGAGAGAGCTGCCAAGAGATTGAGACTCTGGTTGGGGATTCTCCTATGCAAAGAGACTTTGTGAGTAACTTTGTTGAGGAGGATGTTAATGGAATAACTCTGTGAAGGTATTCCCTATTTATTTAAAGAAGTTCCTGTTACTGCTTAGGTCATATGTGCCAAACAGTTTTAATTATGTCCATATATGCGTATGTTCATTCGATTGGACAAATTTGCATTCAAAACAAAGACATAAATTTTTCACTTCAAAGTATATCTATATTGATATTTTTCCCATGAATAGGCGTTTTTGTACAGAGAGACGGAGATCCTAGTAAGAGGAAATCGTCGAAAGGAAAACAAAATTGAAAGCAAAAACAAATAGCCATGTGAAATGATCTCATTTCCTTCCAACTCTACTATTTCCCCAATATCTTTGAATGTCCCTTGCCGTTGATAGAAGTGATTGGACTGATCTTGGACCGTTTGAACTTGGATCTTGGTGATAAAATTGACTATGGTGATTCCACGGGACATAGTCATACGCTTTCAATCCTTAATTTTTGCCTGGACCTCCCTTTCGGGTTTTCAGCCCACCAGGATACCCTTTTTTGCCCAAGTCGCCCTTTCGGGTTTTTAACTTTCCGGGTGTACAAATCCTTTGTATATATCCCTAATTTTTTCCCAAACCTTTGGTTTGCCAGGATGCCCTTATTTTTCCTAGGTGTGTCAACCTAGCGGGTCTTTTATGCGTAGTATTTTTTAATTATGTTTGCGTTTATAGGATGTGGGAAATCTTCACCATCCATGGTAGTCAGCATCATGGCACCGCCAGAGAAAACTCTCTTGACAACAAATGGCCCTTCATAGGTGGGAGTCCATTTGCCTCTGGGGTCGCCTTATGGTAGAATGATGTGTTTTATCACCAAGTCACCAGCTTGATATACTCGAGGCTTGATCTTTTTGTTGAAGCCTTGATCATTCATTTTTGGTACGTCTGACCATGGAAAACAACAGCTAATCATTTTTCGTCAATCAAGTTCAGCTGATCCAATCTCGTTTGAATCCACTCGTCTTCGCCTAGGCCTTCCTCGTTCATGATCCTCAGCGAGGGAATCTGAACTTCCACTGGAAAAACAACTTCCATGCCATAGACTAGAGAAAAGGAAGTTGCCCCAGTTGATGTTCTAGCTGAAGTGTGGTAGCCATGTAGAGCAAACAACAACATCTCATGCCAATCCTTATAGGTTACCACCATTTTCTACATGATCTTCTTGATATTTTTATTGGCCGCTTCGACTGCGCCATTCATTTTCAGTCTATATGGAGAAGAATTGTGATGCTTGATCTTAAACTGAATGCAAAGCTCAGTAATCATAACATTGTTGAGGTTAGTCCCATTGTCGGTGATAATCCTTTCGGGGATACCATAATGGCAGATGAGGTTGTGTCTGATGAATCTGGCTACCACATTCTTGGTGACTGAGGCAAAAGAAGTGGCTTCGACCCACTTGGTGAGATAGTCAATAGCGACTAAAATGAAGCGATGCCCATTGGATGCGGTTGGCTTGATTTCTCCAATCATATCAATGCCCCACATTGCAAATAGCCACGGAGCGGTCATGACATTAAGAGGGATAGGAGGCACATGGACCTTGTCAGCATAGATTTGGCATTTGTGACAAGTTCTTGAATGTTGATGGTAATCAGTCTCCATTGTTGACCAATAGTAGCCAACTCTCAAGATTTTCTTAGCCATCATATGTCCACTTGAGTGAGTACCGAAAAGACCAACGTGCATGTCTTCCATGATTTCCTCTGCATCCTTCTTGTCCATACATCGGAGTAGAGTTGAATCATGGTTGCGCTTGTACAATATCCCGTTACTTAAGAAGAATTTGGCTGCAAATCTTCGTAAGAATTTTCTGTCATTGATGGATGCTCCCTCGGGATACTCTTGTGCTTCGAGATACCTCATCACCTCATGGTACCATGGCTTTTTCGCATCGGTGTCAAGCTCATAGCAATGTGCAGGTTCGTTGAATCTTTCAATTGTAATCATAGGGGCTTCGTTGTCCCATCTGACCTTGAACATTGAAGATATGGTTGCCAAAGTGTCAGCCAACTGGTTTTCTTCCCTAGGGAAGTGCTCAAAAGTGATCTCTTCGAAGTAAGGAATTAGGGATAGCACAAGTTCCTTGTAAGGGATAACATTAGGGTGTTTAGTGTCCCAATCTCCTTTTACTTAGCTGATCACTAGGGCGGAATCCCCGAACACATCCAAATGCTTGATCCTTAAGTCAATAGCAGCTTTCAGACCTAAGATGCATGCTTCATACTCGGCCATATTGTTTGTGCAATCAAAGCATAGTATGGTAGTGAAAGGAGTGTGCCAAACTTCAGGAGAGATGATCACAACACAAATTCCGTTACCTAAGGCATTGGAAGCCCCATATAATACCATAGTCCATCGGGATCCTTGTTCAGGTCCGTCATATGGTCCAGGTTTCGCATAGTCGGTTACCAGCATGATGTTCTCATCAGGGAAGTCGAAGTTCATTGACTGATAATCATCCACAACTTGATGGGCCAAATGATCTGCTAGTACACTTCCTTTGATGGCCTTTTGAGTCGTGTATTGAATGTCGTACTCAGTAAAGATCATTTTCCATCTGGCTATTTGTCCGAAAAGGGCAGGTTTCTCGAAGATGTCCTTGATTGGGTCCATCTTAGAAATCAACAGAGTGGTATGAGTCAACATATACTGTCTTAGCCGACGAGAAGCCCATGCCAGAGAATAGAAAGTTTTCTCGAGTAGTGAATATCTGGTTTCACAGTCGGTAAACTTTTTGCTCAGGTAATAAATAGCATGCTCTTTTCGGTCAGACTCGTCATGTTGGCCCAAAACACACCCCATAGAATTCTCTAATACTGTCAAGTACATGATCAAGGGTCTTCTTTCAACTAGAGGCATGAGAATAGCAGGTTCTTGTAGGTATTCTTTGATTTTGTCAAAGGTAACCTGGCACTCATCATTCCATCTGACTATCTGATCTTTCTTCAAGAGTTTGAAGATTGGCTCACAAGTAGCAGTCAAGTGTGATATGAAGCGAGCAATGTAATTGAGACGACCCAAGAATCCTATGACTTCTTTTTCATAATGAGGGACTGGCATTTCTTGGATGGCCTTTACCTTGCCAGGATCAACTTCAATGCCTTTATTGCTGACAACAAAACCTAGAAGCTTTCTAGATCGTACTCCAAACATGCACTTATTAGGGTTTAACCTCAGCTTTTACTTCTTCGACCTCTCGAATAATTTGTATAGATGATCGAGATGTTCTTCTTCGGTTTGTGATCTGGAAATCATATCATCCACATATACCTCTATCTCATGATGAATCATGTCATGAAATAAAGCTACCATAGCCCTTTGATATGTTTCCCCTGCATTCTTTAATCCGAACGGAATGACCTTGTAGCAGAAGGTGCCCCATTGCATAACAAAAGTAGTCTTCTCCATGTCTTTGGGAGCCATCCTTATTTGATTATAGCCTGAGAAGCCATCCATGAAAGAGAATACTTTATGTTGAGCAGTATTATCAACTAAGACGTCAATGTGTGGTAGAGGGAAGTCATCCTTGGGGCTTGCCCTATTCAGATCCCTATAGCCTACGCACATGCGAACTTTTCCGTCCTTTTTTGGCACCGGTACCACATTGGCAACCCATTGGGGATAGGATGTCACAACTAAGAATCCTGCATCAAATTGTTTCATCACCTCAGCTTTGATCTTTTCAGACATATCAGGCCTCATGCGACGGACCTTTTTTTGACGGGAGGGCAGTCTTCTTTTGTCGACAGACGATGTACTACGATGTCGGTATCCAACCCAGGCATATCTTTATAAGAACAAGCAAATACTTCCACATAATCATGCAACATCTGAACCAAGCTTCTCTTGACACCGCTTTCCAAGTTAGCATTGATCCTGACTTCCTTCTTATCTGACTCACTACCCTGGTTGATAACTTCAACTGACTATTCATGCGGTTGAATAGCTTTTTCCTCTTGTAATAGAAGCCTGGCTAGTTCTCCTGGTATTTCATAATCTTCCTCGCCTTCTCCTTCGGCTTGGTTGATAGGACATTCAAAGTCATAGTCGGAAATGGTAGAGTCATTGGCAATAGGATCCAGAGTGGATGTGGACCTGCAAGAGTGTGTGTGTGTGCATGTAAGATACATGGCTATTTTTTTGAAAAATGTATTTGAAAGAAAGGAAAGACGATGAACACAAATATTTGAATGCAAAAGAGTCAAATGTACTGAATGATCATATGATTAGATGAACATGAATAAAACCCTTGACAAATGGACCAAAGTTCCCCAGGCGAGGCATATGGCTAAAAAGTCATTGTTAAAATATTACAAACAACATGTTCTTGAATTGAAAGAAAAGAAATAACAAGTAGATTACTCCTCAATGAAGGAGATGGGCACAAAGTCCTTTTCATGCCAATTCTTCAGCTCCGTTGTAGTTGGATACACCCAATCTTCAAATGCAGTTCCTTCATTAGAATCACCCATAGCGTTGACTTCATGGCTTCTAATGCGGAGAGGTGGCTTTCCAGCACGAGCACGCCTCACTTCCTTCTGAGCTTTGCTAGTGAAGCCCAACCCAAATTTGTTTATTTTAAATGGGAGATCGAGGAGTTGTCCCCAAGTATCACAGTTCGCTTCTTCAATTTCCGCACGGGCATCCTTGACTGAAACCATCTTTGGCATGGCCTTAACAGCTTTAGACTCATTAGAAGAACATTTGGTAGCAGCAATCATCAGTGGCATGACTTCAAAGGCTTGACATGGGGTTTCAATGAATTCTCCATCCATCTCTATGTATTTGAGCGAGTTAAGGTGGCTTACCATAAACTCTTCTTCTCCACAGATGGTGACTATTCTTCCCTTGACTGGATATTTGAGTTTCTGATGGAGAGTTAAGGTTACTGCCCCAACTTTATGGATCCACGGGCGACCTAACAGATAAGAATAGGCAAGGCGAATATCCATAATGTAGAAGGTGGAGTTGAAGATTTGGGAACCCACTTTGATTGGAATATCTACCTCTCCATGAACAGTCCTCTTTGATCCGTCAAATGCCCTTACAATGATATCGCTTGGCTTCAAGACCAAACCTTCACAGTCTAGATGGTCTAACACCCCCTTGGGTAATACATTCAGAGAATAACCAATGTCAACTAGCACATGTGCTAAGGTAGTCCCTTTGCACTTGACAGAAACATGTAAAGCTTTATTGTGATTCTTCCCAGGAAGTGTTAAGTCAGCATCTGAAAATCCCAAGCCATTATCAGCTGTCAGGCTAGCCACGCAATTCTCAAATTGGTCTGTTGTTGTCTCATGGGGGACATGAGCCTTTTTCAGGAACTTGATTAATGTCTGAGCATGGGCATCAGAGAAAAGCAGTAATGATAACATTGAAATCTTAGAAGGGGTTTGCCCCAACTGTTCTACAATCTTGAAGTTGCTTCTCTTTATGATTTTAAAGATCTCATCCATCTCGCGAGCGGAGGGCTCTCCATCCTTTGCGGGCACTTCAATCACATCAGGCTCAATGACCTTCTCCTTCCCTCTTGCAGCAGTACTTGGCTTGGCAGCAATAATGCGAATTGGCGTCTTTGTAACAACTAGTGGTGAGATATTGGGTCAAAAAATTCTCCCGGTTCTAGTTACCTTGCTTGAGCCAGCTATGTTACCAACATTGTCATATTTTTCTTCTTCGATCCAGGCATCTTGTTTAATCCCATGATAGAACACCTCAGCACCGTAATTCCATGGTACAACTTTACTTGAAGAGTAAGGAATCGGTCCGGGACTGGTAATTATTAAGGGAGCAATAGTGCGTTCATTTGAAATCCTAATAGTACCTTTGGAGGTGATCCTAAGAGGTTTGTTGGAGATGGTAATAATGGAGAGGTCTTCACATTTGTTAATCAAACTTTTGGAAAGCGGGGTCTTCTCGAATAGAATTTCGTGGCTATCTATCAGGCATTGTATGCCTTTCTTTAGCCCTTCATAACCATTGTTTTATCTTGTACAGCACACACAGTCTTTTGCACAGCCCGGGAAAATCCCAGCCTTCAATAGGTTCTTTTTATGGTATTCAGTGGAGTAGTCAGTTCTTCAACAGAGGCAACAAAAATTGTATCTTCAACGGCATTAACACTCTTGTCATGCTTCGGCATTGAAGCGGTGATTACAATCGGCGTTGGAGAAGGATCAAACTTAATAGTTTTGTTGTCAATTAAATCTTGGATTTTGTTCTTCAAGGCCCAACACTGGTCAGTCTCGTGCCCAGGGTTGTTTGAATGGTAAGCACACTTAGCATTTGGATTATACTTTGGTGACGAGGTATCAGGGTTGGAGGGAGGATCGCGCAGTGTCACTAAATTAACCTTGAGAAAATGTTGTAAGGCTTGAGACAATGACATGCCTAACCTCGTAAATTATCTTCTTGGAGTTTCAAAATGTTGATGATTTGCAGATGGTCTTGGAGTAGGAGTTGGATTGGAGATTCAGACAACATTGACAGACGGACGATCATTCTTCTTGATACGGGACCTTTCCCCGTACACAACATTGACTTCCTTTTTTGCAGCAAAAGGTTTCTTGATAGGATTGGAAGTGGAGGTAGAAGCCATAGAGATCTTCCCACTTTTGATGCCACTTTCAACTCTTTCACCGGTTAAGATTAATTCGGTGAAACCAGAAGAAGAGCAACCAACCAAAAGATTAACGAAATGACCAGATAAAGTGCCCATGAACATGTCGATGTGCTCCCTATCAATCAATGGCGGTTGGACCCTACTAGCAAGGTATCTCCACTTTTGCACATATTCCTTAAATCCTTCATTCTTTCCCATGGTCATATCTTGCAACTGAACCCTCGTTGGCACCAAGTCGGCATCATACTAATACTGATGGTAGAAGGCAGTAGCTAAATCCTCCCAAGTATTGATACAAGAACCATCTAATTGATAAAACCATTCAAGTCGCGTTCCATCCAATCTCTCTTGGAAGAAGTGAACCCAGAGCTTCTTATCAGTAGTGTGCGGCTGTATCTTGTGCACATAAGATTTCAAATGGAGTTTTGGACAAGAAACTCCATCGTACTTTGCAAATACTGGTATTTTGAATTTGTGGGGGATGACTACCCAAGAGATCAAACCCAAATCATCAAAATCTAAACCGAGGATGGCCTAGATTTCAACAGCTTTCAATCTGTCTTCTAACTGCTTGTATTTGATATCAGCGGGTGGATACTGCTCGTTGAAATAATCATCATCTAATATTTGATCATTGATACAGTCAGCCTGAGTACTCTTGACCTCACCAATATGGTTCTCGTCCTCTTCAGATGAATCTCGTCCTACTGGGATTTGACAGACTGTCTCCTTGAACCATCTACCCATGTTAAGTAAAGCTTTCTTCTTTAGCTTCTTCTTAACATCCAGTAAAGCCATCATATCATGTTGCCCCTTGGCTAGGGCTAGTAGAGTTTCCTAAAACTGAGAATTTTGAGCTTGGAGATACTTCACAGTTTTCTCTAGATCCATCTTGCTGAAATAAACAGAAGAAAGATAAGGAAACCTGTTATGTGAAAACATGGCATGTTATGATGCATGGAATATGCACATGCAAATGATTTCAAGGATTAATGAGATTTAAATTTGTATAGACAAAAGAATGAACAAACGTTAATTTTCAATAAATAAAACAAAAGAGATTACACCATGCCTCTTGGGCTGACAAAATAAACTTTCTAAGATAGAAAGACTGAACGCATCCTCTTTGGTACGAGATAGGCGTTCACACTTTGCTCTTCTTGTAGCTGTTTCATTAGTTCCAAGATCCTCCTTTCACTAGCATAGAATTGAGCCTCGAAAGTATCTCGTTCTCCCTTCATCTGGATCCAACCCTTTTTCAAGTCTTCGAGAGAGGTAGGCATGTCGGAATGGAGGATAGTGTAGGGAACATCTCCTTCGACCACAGGCTCCACGATGACTGGTAAGATGGAGGGATAAGGAATCACAAGTTTATGAGCACAAGCTTGCATCCATTTAAGGTAAGGCTTAAGGGGAATGGAGTTCTTGTATCCTAACGTCTTGCTATCCACCTTGTTCAACATCCTTCAAGCTCGGATAAATCTTTGGTGATAACCTTGATCGTCATTCTCGTAGTCTAATACCACTTCTTGGATAAGCATCTTGTGGGGACCATCCCTCCGGGCGTAACCAAATTGTCGTAAGGCTAAGCAGGGGTTGTAAGTGATACCTACTCGAATGCCAAGCAAGGGGACATTAGGGAATTCTCCATAACGGTCGATGATAGTAACATTCTCTATAGATCGGGAACACCAATGAATGTTTGAATGTATGAGCGTCATCAACCTATGGGACCACCTTGAACCTTGCTCATTCTTTAGTGTAGATTGGGGGAGATGCAAAATAAACCATCTTGCCAAGAGAGGAGTTCAACACATAAGGATACCTCTTTTCCTCATGGTGCGAGTGTGAAAAGAATGTAGGATGTCTCCTAACAAAGTAGGCACTGGGTTGCGAGACATGAAGATTTTGACGGTGTTTACATCTATGAGTTGGTCAGGGTTTGGAAACAAAACCATCCCATAGATGAGGAGAGCCACAATTTCCTGAAAAGCTTGTAAGTCCAAGGAGTTCCAATAGTATTGAGCTTTCTCAAACAAGAACTTGGCTAAGAAACCTTTGACACCACTCCTTGTTTCCCAATTAGTTGTGACATTAGATTGTTGCAAGTGTAGGTCTTGAGAAACCTCTTCTGGTTTTGGATCTCTTTCCGTACCGTTGAAGGGTAGTTGATTGAGAATGAGAATCCTCAAGAGTTGGGAAAATTCTTCCAAAGTTGGCACAAGTTGATAATCTGTAAATGTGAAGCAATGGTGTAGAGGATCAAAGAATTGGAAGAGCACCTTCATCATATCTTCATCAATGTTGGAGGTAACCAAGTTTAGGAGGCGACTATGTCTTTCGATAAATGGAGAATTCTCAGGAACCCTTGATGCTAACTCTTTGAGTTGAGGAGGGATCCTTAAAAGATTGACTTGAATGGTTTTTCTGCGAATAGAATCCATGTCCTACAAAATAGAACAAAGGTAAATCCCAAGATCCTCGAAATGGTTAGTGAATATGAGTATGATGTTATGATGTTTATGATGTTATGTACAAGTAAATATATACAAACAAAACAAACAAGTCCTTAGGTTTAGGCTTGTATGCAGTCTCATAGGTAAGTACCCTCTTGAAGTTTAGTTGGCTCAATACTGTCCTAGTAATAGTAATTGGGTTCTAAGGAGCTCAATATCACTGGTTTGTTTTCTCGGGCATTGTTTCAGTGGAATCCTCTTTAATGGCGACTGCAATATCCCAAAAAAACAAACCTCAATAAGTGTAGTATCGAGTATCTACCAACTTCGGACTGCACCAAAGCCGGTCATCTCACTACGTCCTAATGGCCAAGTTGGTCAAGTAAAGGTTCTAAAAGTTCATTAGTGCTTCATGACATCACTCAGCGGCCCCGTATTCTCCTTGACTAATCAAGGGCTACCGGTAACCACAAATATGTCACACTAACGTAGCTATTGCTTAGACCATGTCGGTATACCCCTCACAGTTTCCACAATGTATTTCTACTTACCTATAAGGTATCCTAAATCCGGGTAGAGGATTCAAAACCCAAACAAAGAACCATAATGTAAAGCATACAAGTCAAACAAAGAAAGCAAGTAAATATGATCTAGCCCTAAAGTAACCCCACTTTAAGAATTTCCCCAACATAGTCGCCAGTTCTGAGATACGGTGGGAGAACTGACTTGGGATGTTTTGCGTTTTGTCGCAAATTTTGCGGTTAGCAAGAGTCGCCGCCGACTTTTCTTTTATCCAAAAGGAAAGGTGAAAATCACCGGAAAGACCTTTGAGGTGTTTTCTTGAGTTCGGGGGGGTAGATTATGAAAAGGGAAGGTATTAACACCTTTTTTATCCGTAGTTATATATGGGCTCTTAGTTACTTGCTAGATCACTTGCTTTTGTTTGAAAATGTGCTTTGTGTGGTTTTTGAAAGTATTTTGTAAAGATTCCATTGTTTAGGCAAACTTTTGTAATGATTCTCGTTCGTAAGAATGTATACAAAGGTGTTGATCTTTTGAAAATGTTTTCAAGTTTTGAAAGATGTCTTGAAAGTGTTGGTGTTTGTTTTGAAAATAGCAAGGATGTTTTTGTTTTGAAATGGAGCAAGTAACTAGGAAGAATCTACCTACTCAAAGGTCTTTCACGTTTATTTCCTCTTTCCTTTGACATTGTTATCTTACCATTAATTTTGGTAAGTAACCCTATCTTTTGATGTAAAAGGGACAGGCGACGGTCATCGTATAGTCATGAATAACAATGTTGTAAGATATCTTAGCATTTTATTTAGGGGATTAAGATCATTCGTAAGGCAACATTCGTAGCGTCATCAGGGACTATGATCTTGTATTTTGTTTGTTTTTGCTAAGACGTCTTACATGCGTATTATGACCATTTATTTCTCAAGGCAACAAGTGGAGTTAACCCTAGAGGTGTGTGATACGGTGGGAAGAGAACTGACTGTTTTTGGAATGCTGGTTCGTGTTTTGCGTTTGTTTTTGCAAAATGTCACGGTAAGCAAGAGTCGCAACCGTCTTTTATTTTATCCAACAAGGAAAGGAAAAAAGCACAGAAAAATTCCTTTTTCGAGATGTTTCTCGGGTCCGGGGGGTAGATTATAGAAAGGGAAGGTGTTAGCACCCTTTCTATCCGTGGTTATCCACAAGTTCTTAGGTACTTGCTCATTGTGTTTTCAAATTTTGCTTTTCTTTGTGTTTGTGGGTTTGAAAGAAGTTTTTGTTTTGAAAGGTGTAAGTGCGAAAAGTTTTATTTTGTTTTAGAAGGAGCAAGTATCCAAGAACCATCTACCCACTGGAAAAAGGAATCAATCTGTGCTAATGTCCTTTAGACAATGCTATCCCACTATTGATGAGTAGGTAGCATCCTCGTTGGAGTTTTAAGGGTCAATTCGATTAAGGGACGTGTGGTCACTAAAGCAATGTTAGAACGCCTTAGTGGTAACCCTAATGTCTTAGATCATTTTTCTGAGGCAACCGTTTCGAGGCGACTATGATCTTTGGACAAGAGGGCGACCTCTAAAACTTCATATACTCAATGACCATGTTCGAAGGCAACCAAGCGAGGTGTACCCTAAGAGTGTGCATGTGCGAGTGTGTTGTTTTTCAGTTGATTTTATCTTTGTACATGTCATGGGTTATCTATGTTGATTTTAGGTTTAAGATTTGATCTCGTCATGCATTCCCTATTATCAAACATCTAACAGTGTATAGTTATGGAATTTAAATTGCGGAAATTAAATCTAAACTATTACAAGGCGTCGGGTATTTACATCGCCAAAAACAACCCTTGAAATTAAAATGCGGAAAATAAAAGAAAGCGATAAAATAATTTAAAGTCCTATTAAAACTATTACATTTCTAGAAACAATTACATCAATGTTATAAATGGATCGCGCGCGAAAAATTAAATCGAATGCATTTTTTAGGGTTTTGACCCTTTTTGAAAGAAAGCACTTTTTTGTTATTTTTGAATTAATGGAAGCAATTAAATTAGGTTAACAATTAAATAAATAAATAAATTAATTAATTAAAATATTTTTGGATTTTTGGATATTTAAAGAAATAAAAATAAATTTGATTAAAGTTAGTAAAAACTTAATTTTCTACATTAATTTTAATTATTTGCAAAAAGATTTAAAAATTATACCTAATTAAAACTAAGTTAATTGAATTAATTTATTTACAAAAATAAAGTTGAATTTAATTTTAATAAATAAAATATATTTTTGTGTTTTTTGATTTTATGAGGAAAAACTTAATTGGTTAGTGATTTAAATAATAAAAATAATAATACCAAATAATTAAATAAAAGAAAGAAAAGAAATATAATACTCAAGGGGGTTTGGGCCTGGAGAAGGAGTGATAATCAACAATTCAGAGGCCCATTTATGCAAGCCTCGTTTGACTTTCTGGAATCCCATGTGTATGCATTAACTTTGGCCTATGGTGCACATTCAATCTTGACCACCAGATCTGGCCTGGGGCCATCTGGCAGCTGATTGCATGAGGGTGCATGGTGCGTTGCAAGGTATGAGGCACGCTGGAACGCCTGAAAGAAAATAATAGCAAATATATGGGGGACCTGGGATTCGAACCCAGGTCCCATTGGATTTTGTACAACATGTTTGCCACTAGACCACTGCACTCTATTTGTTAGTGGATTAGATAACAATTATTATATGGGAAACAAATAAAATGCCAAAATTAAAAAAAATAAAAAGCGCGAATGTTTGAAACAACCAATGGGAGGGAGACGCGTCAGCGTCTTCTTCATTGGAAACCTGATTATTTACCTGCGGATTTTTATCCGCAGCTAAATCCATAGGCTTCTCCTAAAACTAGTTCTAGGCCACGAAAATCAATTCCAAGTACATGGTTGTACTTGTCTTCTTCCACTGATTACGTCCATGTCCATTATTAGCATCAATTTTGCCTGCAATGAAAATGCCCAAAAACAAGAAACAAGAACCCTAGAATCGGCTAGGGGGTTACAGGCCATGAAAATGCAATTCAATAATGCAAAAAGCTTCTAAATGGACCGATAAGCATGATTGTGTAACGATTTTTCCAAGAAAATGCAGGAATATGAGTATGCCATTTCGAGTACAGGGGCGTTTTTCAAGAGACTTACAGCGCGATATAGAGGGTGAGTGGCCTTGCTTTTGATTGCTATAGACTCAGTGAATGTCCAGCAAGAGAATAGCGTTGAGATTTTGTGTTGAATTGGCCTCCAAGACTGATTTCAGTTTCAAGCTTTTTTGCCTTTTTTCAAGTTTTTGTTTTGATGTTTATGCAGCCTCTAGGTATGATGCTCGTGCCTTTGGTTTGTATATGCAATATGGAATGAATTAGGTCAAGTTTTGGGCTTTGAATCCTTATGCATTGATAATTTAGGATTTGATATGATCATCCATGAAAAAGCTTCAAAATTTGTCCAAAAACCAATATTTTGTGCATGATATGGCTTGATACGAGTTTGACCAAGTCCATAGTGATAATTAAGACCTGTATCAATCAAAAAGATTCCAAGTGATCAAGATTTGGATTTTATTTGGATTTAAATTGATTAAAAATGAATTAATTCAATAAATATCAAATAAAATAGAAAAATTAATAATTGGACACAAGAATGAAGATAGGACACGTGTGTAGTGTGACAAGATCAAATCAAGTAGAAAAAAGTGGGGCCATTTGACAAAATTTGAAGTTTTGAGGATAGTTGACTTTTGGCAATTTTGGAAAAATACCCAACTTCAACAATGCATAACTTCTTCAATTTTGAACTTTTGGAGGTGTTCTTGGACTTTTTAGAAATATTGAGATGTCCTCTAACCATCCCTTTTTGTCTCATCTCATTTTGATATTACATTCTCAAGTTACAAGCTTTGGCAAAAAAGGTGTTTTTGTTGACTTTCAAAAATGACCTATAATGTCCAAATTTGTAACTTTTTGTGAGTGCATTTTTTGATCTTGGGGTGTGAAGATGGATTGTAGGAAATTTCATCCTCTTCAAAATTAGTTTTAGATGGGTCATTTCTCATAAAGTATGAGAAAGTTATGGTTGGTAAAAGTTGAGTTGACTTTTCCTGCAAAACCCTAATTTAGCAACTTTTGAATCTTGATGAATTTTGAGCAATCCTTGATGAATCATGATCAACCCTTGATCAAATTATGAATTATACTTCAAAATGAGAATGTTGACAAAAAAATCTTGAGTTTTGACTGTTCATAGGTCACAGTTGACTTTTGCCCTAGCACAGTCGATTTTTGGAACTCTTGAGCAATTGACTGACCAAACTTCCTCTGCAAGGCTTGAAATTTGACATGGATGAACTTGAGAACATATTAGGACATTGGGGATTACTTGAGGTCATTTGGATGTAAGGACCTTGATGCAACACAAAACCCTAATTTGAGATTGACTGCCTTAGGAGATGATTTGACTGTCCAACTCTTGAGCCATCTTGAGCAACTTGGAGATTATTCTTGCCATGTCTTTGAGAAATATGGGAGGGAAAATTTTGGGGTACAACAAGGTGCAAAGTGTGCAAATGTATATTTTTCATGCTTGATTTGTCTTGCATTAGGTTTTGCTATTTGTTGGTTTTAATCTTTCCATACAAACCCTAATTACTAGCAATTGGTATATAAAGCATTAAATTGCGGAAAATAAAAATATTAAGCTATTAGAAAGCTTTAGGGGATGAGGGCACAAATTTATGAATGGGGGTTGCAAGATATTAAAGTCCTAATTATCTATTACAACCATATTGAAATAATATACAAGAAATGTAAAAGGGACTTGTTTTGTTTTGGTTAAGAAATTAAATTACTTAAGAAAAATATTTTTGATCTTTTGTTCTAAAAGAAATGAAATAAAACATGTGAATATGAATTATTTTTTTTTGTTTTTGGTTATTAAAGGAAAAAATTAAGATAAATGAGAAAATGGAGTCAGAATCAGCACATTGTTGAAACGGGGATGAACAAAAGTTTTGACTCTGATACGCTGCAAGAGAAAAAATATTAGTAGGCAAGCAGAAGGTCAGAAGTTCTAGGCCTGGGTACACCAAGTTCTGAGGTTGCTGGGAATAAAGGAAGATCTAGAAGTTTTGATTATTGAAGAGGTTCAGAAGTTATAGTGTAGTTGGGAGCCTAGAAGTTCATGTATCACTGGCAAGTCAGAAGTCCTGGCCATTTGAGAGAGTGAGGTGGCAATGCCGTTAGGTAAGGTTGTTTAGAAGTTCTGATTTAGGAATATTGTTTTCCAGATAAATGGGTGAAAAATGTCAATAAATAAACCTAAAAAGAGATTCTTTTGGGGCTAGAACCCAGGATCCTTAGTACTAATGTCTTATGCACACGATTTCTACCACTGGGGTGGCTGTACATCTGGTATTAGAAGAAAAAGCATGAACATATAGCATAAAGTAAGTTTTGATGATGAGCTTCACCTCTTTTTCCATGCTAATCAGAACATCTACAACTTTAGTCATTTCTCAACAGAATAGAAAACACAAACATAAAAATTATGGCAGGTTTTCCGTCATGGTTTCAGAAGCACAAAAAAAATATCAAGATGGTAAATCAGAAACAAGCATGTATCTGCTAATCCTAATTTCCTTAGGAAATTCTGAACTGATATTCTCCTTATTTAGGCAGAAAAATACATGAAACTTCAGAATATGTACAACATCAGAATCAAGATGTCTACATTATGTTTTTGAACCTGCAAGCCTAACAATGCTTTAAGTGATATGATGAGGGTTAGCAGAAGCTTACCTTATTGCTGAAAAATGTTCTATGAGATGGAACCTAATTCTGACTGCTTGTAATGTTCTTATCATCTTCCTCACGTGCTCAACAGGCTAGAACAACCTTTATCTTGAGCTATGAATGGCTGGAAAGTTCTGGAACAATCAAGAAGCAAAGTTTTGACTTTTTGAGAATGTATTACAGTCTGAAAACAAGAGTTAGGATGGTTTCTAAATGTATATCAGAAGCTGTATGGATGGTTTGGTCAAGAAACACTTGAGGAAAATTGGAGTTTGAATGCAAGAATCAAAAACTAGCAGGTTTTGTGTTTGTGTGTGCAGTTTAGGGTTTCTGGGAAATTTAGCAAGGTTTCAAAGTTTTTCTCCTTCAATTTTTCTGCCGGCCTTGCCCTCTCATAGTTGTCAAAGAAGTTCAATTTATAGGCAAGAACTTTATAGCTTGGAGAAGTCAAAAGTACAACCATCATACACTAGGCGCTGACTTTTTCTTGAAGCAAGTTCAAACAACTAAGGTTAACAGCTTTTAGCCGTGCCTAAGCTGGATTTGTAAGCATGAATTAAGGAAAAGTACCCTCAGAGGCAAAGAAAAGCATGGGCCCAGCATAAACTTGTACAAAAGTTTGCTTTTCATGGACAGCAATGGTACTTCTATCTCACACGTGGGGAAATCCTTTGGATAAAAACTCAAAAGTGGTTGTGAGCATTAAATGATGATGAAAATTTTCAAACCAGAAATCTTGCGCTATGAGATTGTGCATCATAGCCTAGATCTGGGCCAGAATTTCAGCATCAGTGCAACTTAGAACAAAACATCCAACTTCTGATCCTTTAATCTTCTCGCTCCAGCATGTTCTGAAGAAGTTCTCAGACTTTCTTGAAAGTTTGTAACATGCTTTGTAGACTTTCTTTGAATTACTTTTATAAACTCTGGCTGCACGTTTTTGAAAACTGGCCTAGAAGTTCTAACCAAAATTTGTTTTGAAAGTGTCCAGAATTTGCTGAGTGTTTTAGTTTCATGGACGTGTCTTTGAACATTTAAAACTTGAAATTCCAGCATTTCCAGGAGAAGTTCTGTTCTGCAATATTTTAGGTCTTATTGAGATCTAAAACTCTTGTGTTAGAAGTTCTTCCAGAATCTGCTTGCATCATGGTGATAATATGATCAGAAGTTCTGAGCTTGTCATATTTCTTAAACACCTAGGAAAATTCTAAGTATTTTAGAATTTTGACTTTTGAATTTCTTGATGAAACAAACTTCATATTTCAACATGTCTTGATTAAATATGATTCTTGAAACTTGATTTTGATCAAAAGTCAAAGTTTTGACTCTTTAGTATGCAAATGACCATTTTTCCCTTGTGCCAATTCCAAGCCTAAATTGATGTATCAGTACTGCAAACTTGACGTCATAGAAGACCTTGTGAGAGAATCCTTGAGAAATGAGAGGGAAAATTTTGGGGTACAACAATGCATCCTTTTGGATCTTCCCACTCTTAATTCCAGCTTCCACTCTCTCCCCTATCAAGATTAATTCAGTGAAGTCGTCCGAGGAGCTTCCAATTAGATTATTAAAGAACATACCGGACAGAGTACCCAAAAACATGTCTACTAACTCCCTATCAGACAGGGGAGGCTGGACTCTTCCTGCTAAGTCCCTCCACTTTTGAGCATAATCTTTGAAACCCTCACTCGAACCCATAGCCAAACTCTGGTGTTGAGTACGGGTGGGATCAAGGTCTGTATTATACTGATACTGCTTATAAAAAGCAGCGGCTAGGTCTTCCCAATTATGGATGTTGGCCCTCTCCAGTTGATAGAACCAATCTAACTAAGTTTCGGATAGACTGTCCTGAAAGAAATGGACCTACAAGTCCCTGTCATTAATGTGAGGTTGTATCTTCCTCACATAAGATCGGAGGAGCATCTTGGGATACGAAACCCCATCGTACTTAGCAAACACCGGTGCCTTGAACTTTGGCGGAATAACAATCCCATACACCAAACCTAGCTCTTCAAAGTCCAGCCCGGGCACTTTCTGAATCTCCATTGCGCTAAGACGCTCTTCCAATTGTTTGTACTTCTCATCAGCCGGAGGATATTTCTCTTCATTGTAATCAGTGTCATTATCAAATTCCCCCGGACTAGGGTCTCCCTCTCTTGTCTCACCCTCTTGGTTCTCTCCTTCCTTGGATGAATGGGTCAGATCAACCATTTGCTTCAACGGTCCCTTGAATCTTCTTCCTAGATTTACCACACCAGTTGTCCTTCTCGGCTTCTTAGCCTTGTCTTTAACAATCAGGGCTTTCAGTTCCTCCTGCTCTTTGGCTAGAGCCATGATCATCTATTGGAATTGTGCGTTATGAGTCTGTAAGTCTTTCACAGTTTGTTTGAGAGCCATTTCTTGTTGAAATAAACAGCGAAGAAGATGAGAAACCTGTTATGAAACTTGTTTATTAATTGATATGTATGACATGTGTATGCAATGATTTCAAGGACTTTATTGGATTCAAGCTCTTTTAAACAAAAAGCAAAACCTTTTATTAGTAAGTTTTTAAAGAAACAAAAGATTACACAAGGATAACCATTAAAAGGAAATCCCTAAGTCTCCCATGGGCGCTTCCTCTTGGTGTTGAGGAAGGTGTTGAGGTTCCTCTCTTCATGAAGTTATTTTGACAATTCCATCACCTTCTTCTCACTTGCATAGAATTGAGCCTCAAAAATATCCCGTTCTTCCTTAAGCTGGATCCAAGACTTTTGCAGCTCTTCGAAGTTGGTTGACATATCAGGATGGAGAATAATACGAGACTCGCCCCCTTGAACAATAGGTTCTAGGATCATCGGTAAGATGGAATCGTACGGCATCATAAGACTTTAGGCTCGAGCTCTCACCAATTTTAGGTAAGGTTCCAAAAGGATAGAGTTCTTACGCCCCAAAGTCCTACTATCAGTCTTCTTAACAATGCCCCAAGAGCGGATGAACCTCTGACGATAATTATGCAAATCATCTGAGTAGTTGAACATAATTCCCTGGATGAGCATATCCGGTGGACCATATCTTCGTGCATAACCAAACTGATGTAGTGCTAAAGAAGGATTGTAGGTGATGCCTCCCCTAATGCCCAGGAGTGGCACATTAGGAAATTCTCCATTGCGATCAATAAAATAAATATCTTCTTGAGATCGAGGACACCAATTGATGTCGGAGTGAGAGAGAGAGAGACATTATTCTTTGACTCCACCTCAAGCCTAAATCATTTTGCATTACTGGCCGAGGAAGGTGCAAAATAAACCACCTATATAGCAGAAGAGTGCAACATATGAGAGTTCCTCGCTTCTTCAGAGTACGAGTATGGAGAGAATGTAGGATATCCCCGAGCAATATAGGAACCGGATTGTGAGTAAGAAAGATGTTGATGGCATTCACATCTATAAGTTGATCTGAATTAGGAAACATGACCAACCCATAGATCAAGAGGGCTAATACATCTTCGAAGGCATGATAGCTCATAGCATCCAGGAAAATTTGAGCTTTCTTCATCAGGAAATTTGCAAGGAGACCCTTAACTCCACTTCTTCTTTCCCAATTGGCCTCAATATCATATGGTTTCAAGTGCAAAGCTATGGAAACATTTTCAGAAGCTGGGTCTTGTTCCAAACCGGTGAAAGGTACTCTCTCCAATATAGGTAAACCAAGTAACTTAGAGAATTCTTCCAGCGTAGGCACCAGTTGATAATCGGGGAATGTGAAGCAATGGTGCTTAGGGTCGAAGAACTGGAATAAGACACTCATCAAACCTTAGTCAAACCCGGTGGTAACCAAACTGAGCAAGTGACCATGTCTTTTGTGGAATGATGAGTCCTCGTGGACTTTCAAGACTAACTCCTTGAGCTTAGGAGGAACTTCTGTGAAGTGAATCCGGATGGTTTTTCTGTGACCTGAATTCATATCCTACAAAACAACCAAGAGGTAAATCCAACAGGTCCTTGAAATGATTAGTATGTATGAATGTCATGATGCTTATGATGTCATGATTATGCTAAAAATAACAGATAAACACAAGCAAATCACACAATAGACCTTAGGCTCAAAGGCTTGCATGAGTTTTTAAGGTATGTACCCTCTTGAATGTTCAGTTGGCTCAACCTGCCCTATTAATAGTAATCGGGTTCTAAGGAGCCTCAATATCACTGACCTTCCCTTCAGAAAGTGTTTCAGCTCCGCACCGAAGTATTGCGGCCAAAAAATCCTAAAAATCCAGCCTCATTGAGTGTAGTATTGAGTATCAACCAATCTTCGGTCGGAACCAAAGCCGATTATCTCACTACTTCCTAATGGCTAGGATGAGTCAATTTAAAGGTTATAAAGGTCAATTAGCACTTAGTGACACTATGAGGAATCCTAATGTTATCCTTAACTTACTCTAGGAACATTAGTACAATCCAAAGTATCGCGCTAACGTAGCCACCACTTCATCCGTATTGGTCTACGCCGTACAACTTCCATGGTTTATTGCTACTTACCTAATAAGGTGCCCCAGATCCGGGTATAATATCTTTACAAGAATACCCCAATAAAACCCTCAAAGGTAAAAGCAGTCAAAGCAAACAGAGAAAACAATTTAAAATGATCTAGACCCTAAGGTAAACCCCACTTTATAATCATCCCTAGCAGAGTCGTCAGTTCTGTGATACGGTGGCATAACTGTCTGTTATACTGGTTTGCATTTTGTATTTGCAAATGTCGCGGTAAGAAAGAGTCGCCACCGACTTTTCTTTTACCCAACAAGGAAAGGGTGAAAAGAACAGAAAAAGACCTTTTTTCGAGATTTATGAGTACGGGGGGTAGATTATGGAAAGGGAAGGTGTTAGCACCCTTTCCATCCATGGTTTTCCATGGGCTCTTAGGTACTTGCTCATTTTCTAAAATTTCTTATGTTTGTGTGTTTTGGAAAGCCTTGAAAATGCCTTAGTGTGGCGATTCACTTTATGGTAACTCTTGTATCAGTCCTCAAGAGTGTGACAAAGCATTTTGAAAACTTTTGTTTGAAAAGTAGTATTTGAATGTGTGGTGTGAAAATTTATTTGAGAAAGTACCTAACAGTTACCTACCTACTCGAAAAAAGGCGTTCTTTTCCTCCTATCCTTTAGACCGTGTTATCCTACTATTAGTGAGTAGGTAACTCTAATAGTTGGATTTTGAGGGACTATTGAAAGGGACGTACGGTCACTAAGGCAATTGGGCAAGAACTCTTAGTAACTGTCCTAAAGCCCTAAGATCACTTTTATACTGGGGCAACAGTCGAGAGGGTCATCGAGGTACTAGTGATCTCTATACTTAAGGACAACCACTAAGAATTCTCACGATTCGAGAATTGTGACAGTTATTTTCCAAGGCAACCAAGCGGGGTATACCCTAAGGGTGCAAGTCTGCAACAATGCTTTTTTCCAGATATATTATCTTGAAGTTAGTGGTCTAATGGTTAATTGATTTATCTTGTCATGCACGCCTAAGTTACTAACAGTTATATATACAAGCATATACAGAATACAAAAGCGAGAAATAGTGGGTCTTACGCTATTACAGGGCTTTGGTGCAATTACATAATTAGTGACTGAAAATTAAAAATGCGTAATTAAAACCCTAATTAAACTATTACAAACCGGATGCAATTACATAATGAAAAAATAATATAGCGGAAATAATAAACACGCGGGGAATAACGAAGCGCCTAAACCCTAAAACGCACCTCGGTTAAGAGAAAAGTTGTTTTTTTTTATTTGGAAAAAGGTTAAATGATAAAAGGGGTAATTAATTAATTTGGAAAAAAATTATTAATTAAAAAATTAATTCTAACAAAACTAATATTTTTGATTTTTTGAAGAAAAAAAGATTTTGCAATTTAAACCTAGATTCTAATTGATTTTATTTTTAAAAGAAACAAGTCAAAATGATCAATTAAATTAATTTACAAAATTAATTTTAATAAAAAAAACCTAATTCTATTTTTTTATGGTTTTATTGATTTTATTATTAAATAAAAAACTAAATTTAAAACAATTAAAATAAAGAAATTAAAAAAACAATATAAAGAAGAAATAGAATGGGCCTGATGTTTGTGAAGCATTTTGGGGGTGCTGATTGGATTTGCAAGGCCCATGTCAACAAGCCCAATGACCCCTTGCGTGTGATTTGGTGATGTGGCTTCTGGAAGGTCCATCGTGCACACTTGGAGTTGGAGCGTTTGATCTGGCGCTGAAGAGATCCAATGGTGATGATAAGCCAGTATAGGGTGCACACGTTTAACCCTGGGGCACTGAATCTGCAAGTAGAAATTAGAAAAATAATATGCAGGAGGCAAGGGTCGAACCCCTGACCTCCCACACATGCAATGCCTTAACACCCTTCGCTCTTGCCACTGGGCAACTTGGTATTTTCTGATACCAAACAACAACAATACATCTTATTTAATAATTAGCAGTAATAATGAATGAAAAGTGTGCGCAGTTCAAATTGGCCAACCAGACTTGGACACACCATCATCTTCACCAAAGGGTTGTCGTTTTAGGCAAGACTTTTACCTACGGACAACCTGTTGTAACTACAAACCTGCGTATTTCAAAAATCACAGCCACACAATAAAAATGAAATCTAAATACATAGATCAACTGGGTTTGATCTCGTGAGTGTAATGGTGTTCATCGTTTGGCTTAATTTCACCTATACTGAAAAACCCTAAAATAAAGCTTCAAACCTTAGCAATGGTAGTTGTTCATACAAGCATCAAAACTCATAATTAATTATACAAACAGATTCTAAATGACGATACAAACATGAATGTATGCTTAGAAATAATTTATAACGCGTAAATATTCAAAATCAAATTTAAGAATGAAGGGAAAACTTTGATACCGTATGGGGCATTTCTGGGTGCTTTGATGCGTGGTAATGGTCGAAATAGCTTCCAAACGTGCCCAGGAGTTGATTGCAAGCTTTAGAATGCCTTGAATCTCCATGCTAATGCCAAACTGAATTCCACTTTTTTGTCAAAAAATTGGAGTTTCTTGTGGCAATTCTACACAACCAAATCCCCTTTTCACCATTAGGGTTTGTTATGCATATATAGTATAAGCAATTAGGTCAATAAAACTGAGTTGAATCTTTGTGAATTGATGAGAAGAGATTTGATTTGCATCTTGTATACTTTGTTTCTAAATTTGGCCAAATCATGTTATATTCATCCCAATCAGTCCTTTCACGAAAATCTTGATTTGCCAACTGATTATAGACTCATCATGTGGTCATAAAATCAAATCTTGGATTTTATTTTATTATTCCATTATTTAAATTGATTTATTTTGATTTAAATGAATAAAAAATCAAAACAAATAATAAAAATAATAAAATAATAGGTGGATAAGCTCAGGAGTCGTGGTCCTCTTAGGAACAAGTTTCAAACAAGAAAACATGGGCCCATTTGGAAAAAATCAATTTTGATCAATGTTAACTTCATGCACATTTCCAAAATTTGGTCAACTTTAGAAATGCATATCTCTCTCATTTTTGACCCTAAAAGGTTGTTCTTGAACTTTTTAGAAAGCTTAGGATGTTCTCTAAAAAAACCTTTTGGTTTCATCTCAATTGGATCTTCTATGTTTATGTAAGGAGCTTTGACCCAAAAGGTGTTTTTGTTGACTTTTTTAAATGACCTATAACGTCCGAGCTTATATATTTTGATTGAGGTATTTCTTAACCTTGAGGGCTAAAGAGAAGTTGTATGGAATTGGATTCTATTCAAAATGAGCCTTGGTTGGAAAATTTCTGATAAAGTATGAGAAAGTTATGCCTGGTCAAAGTTTGGTTGACTTTTCCTATAGAAACCCTAAATTGCCATTTTTGACTTTTGATGAGTTGGGAGCATTTCTTGAGGAATCATGATAAACCCTTGATCAAATGATGGATATTACTTAAAAATGTTGATGTTGACCAAAAATATTGAAGTTTGACTGTATTTGTGCCACAGTTGACTTTTGACCTAGTATAGTTGATTTTCAGGCATTTGAGTAGTTGACTGAGCAAACTTGTTGTACGAGGCATGAAACTTGGCATGGATGATCTTGAGGACATATTAGGACAATTGAGACCATTTGGGACCCTTAGAACTCAACCATCTTGATGAGGAGTGAAACCCTAGTTTGAGGCTTATTGTCTTAAGAGGAGGATTTGTATGGTCAATCCTTAGTCAACTTGAGCAATTGAGGACCTCCAGGAGTATGTCTTGTGTGAAAATGGGATAGGAAATTTTGGGGTACAATAACGGGTGTAGAGGTTAATGGAGTCAACCTTTGGTGGAGCTTGTTGTTCTTCAACTAAATCAAGTTTGTCCACCGAGGTAGCTACTGTTTTCGGGGTGGTTACTCTTTTAGTAGGTCATGCCCAGTGTCAACCATGTCTTGCCCTTTGGAAGCCGCGTTGAAACATCTCCTAGAAGCTGAGATGTCTCCATGTATGGTAGCAACATGGGCCCTCTTGGCGTAGAACTTCATCTTTAAATGCATCGTGGAGGATACGACAGTCATCTCGGCCAATGTTGGCCTCCCCAAGATGCAGTTGTAGAGAGACGGGCAATCGATCACCCGAATGTGACGAATAACTCGACGTAGCCCCATGGCTTGAAGGTCAAATTGTTAAATCCTTGCAGGTCGGACCCCATGTATGGTGACAGGTGGGTATCGTCGAGCTGTAGGGTGTGGAATTGGTGGTTGTACATGACGTCGACGAAACTCCCCTTGTCGACCAGGATGCAATGTACATCAAAGTTGGACATATTTTTCCTCACCAGCAGAGTAATACTGGAGTTGGGGGCTCCACCGGGAAGCTCCTCGAGATAGAAGATGATCAACTCAGATTTTCCCTTGAATCTTTCAAGGGTTACCGCCTGTATCGGGGTTGCATCCGCTAGCTCGTTGAATTTCCTTTTTGCCGAATTCACCAAAATGTATGTGAATCCCCCGCCAGATATGATCATGGTGGAGGGGAACTTCTCCCATCTGCTGTGGGTGAACAAAAGCTCGTCATCTCCAAGAATGTCGGTGATGTGGAAGTCATCGGGCCTTGAGATGCAAAAGGCTACCTGGAGGGGACCAGATTCATCGGATGGCTATGTATCCTCCTCAATTTCTTTAACCTCACGAGTGTTCCAGTGAGGGGCATCATTTTGCTTGTACTGCCCGAGTCTCCCTGCCTTGATGAGAGTCTCGATGGCATCCTTCTGGTGGACGCAGACTTCGGTCAAGTGACTGTTTCTCTGGTGGTATTGACAATATTTTGTTCTGTTAGCCATGGGCTTTGTAGGGGGCGGGTCGAGGATTTTTGACCCCACCATCCTTGAACTCAACATTGGAGCACTCTGCAAGGATATGCTCGCGGGAAGCGGTCAGTGGGGTGTAATCGGTGAATCGCCTGGCTGTCCTCTGTGCTCGCGGGGTCGCGAGGTTTCTCCTCCCTTATTTTTTCCTTTATTCGTCGAGAAGAGATCACATCACTGTTTGTGGGTCAATATCTATTCCGTAGTTCCTTGATTCGCAGGCGTTATTGGCGACCTCTTTTTCCTCGTAGTCCATGTACGCCCATACTTTTTCTAGGAGTGCATCGAAAGACCTGGGGGGCTCAATGATAACAGCCTTTCTAAATTCGGTTCCCGGGATGAGTCCCCTCAAGTATCTCTTAATGTGATCAATGCAGGGGACCTGAATGGCCTCGCGGTTGAACCGATCAATGTATTCTCTGAGGGTCTCATTGCTTCTCTAAACGATTGCCTTGAGGGCGGCCTTAGTCTTTGGGTGTTGACGTGATGCAATGAAGCTGCTAATGAATCAGTTTTTAAGGCTCCTCTAGGAGGTCATCGACCCGGGGGAGAGGTTTTATACCAATCTATGGTTATTTTCCACAGCATCGTGGGAAACAACTTACATTTAATTGGGGCTCTGATGTTGTGGTAGTGGAGCATCGCTTCAAACCCGTCAATATGGTCGACAGTATTAACAATGTTGTCATACTCCTTCAGCAGGAGAGGCTTCTTCATTCCCTTAGGAATAGGGGCCTCTATGATGGCTTGGGATAGTGGACCACGGGGGTCGTCTTCGTCTCTTCTTTCTAGGGAGAGAGAGGGGGACCGGTTGTAGCGGCGGTCTTTGTGTCGGTCTTGGCCGCGGGGAGGGTCAATTGGCCGAGAATGGTTTTATTTATTGCCCCTGTTCCTTTTACGATCACAGGATGATCAATATTTGTACGGGGGAGTGTGATTGTGTTTCTTGACAGCCTTGGGCTGGGTCTTCTCAAAGCGGTACCTCGCCTGGTGTGGCGGGGAGTAGGGCTCTGAGGCTTGTCCCGTCTGTGTCTCTGCTGGGGAGAGCGGGAATGGTCTTATCGGGGAGGAGAAGTTTGTGAATCTGGTCTTCTGTGCTTTCTGGGGGGCCGACGAGTCTGATCCGGTATCACCAGTCGCTCAGATCATGTAATTAGTTTGATTGATTGCTGCGAACAGGGCTCTGATCATGGCGTTAGCACCTTAAGGAACATGGATCATCTGATATGCATTGGGCTCATAATTCTGCTGAGGATGGTATTCTTTGTGCGTGGTTGCGAGCGGGTTGATGAAGAGGAGGTCAATTCGTCCCTACGATCTTGCTCGAGGGCGACCACATCATTGTTATTGCCCGTGTTATTATTGCCAGCATCGACGAAATAGACGTTTTGGTTATCGTTGACAGATGGGTCGGCCATGACAACCTGAAGGTTAACGATATTTCTTTGGTCTTACGTGAATGAAATACAGGGAATTTGGATCCCCACGGTCAGTGCCACTGATCGTACCTGATCAGAAGAGACTATCAAGGCCCACGAGCTTCAAGTCGAGCAGTGGTTGAATGTGAAATGGGGGGTACCTGTAAGACACTTTGATGCCAAAGTAAGGTTCAGAGTAAGTGCAAGTCGAATATGAGAGTATGGATGGACCAATGAATACTCGATCCTCTCAAGTGAGAGGGTATCTATAGCCTCCAACGATGAGCCAAGGTCTTCAGTAATGAGATACGGTGAGGCCCAATAGCAAAGACTGTCAGAATTTACAAGGTGTATGGAGTCCAGCACGTGACCTCCTCCTGGTCACTTGCCCCGAGAAAGCAAGGAAGTTGGACCCGTTATTCTCGGAAGACAAAATAACAAAGTTATGGATACAAGTCATGTTCTCCTAGTGGACACGTGGGAAAATGCCCAACACTCTTTAGTTTGGGCTGCATGCTTTTAAGCCTTTGTAAAGGCGCCGGATTGGACCTCCTCAACAATAGGATAAGTGTCGATCCAATTCAGAATACATTTATTATGACATGAAATACATCACATATAGAAACATATATAGCAAATGAAGAATGAGGAAGTGAAATGCATTATTTGTAAGATTATTGGTGGTTTATGCATATAGTTGGTGTTTATGTTTCTAAATAAAATGCATGACTCTAGGAGTCATATTTAATTTATGAGGATGTGAGTAAATCAATTTATGTGATTTATATATTATTTAAATTTTGTTTTTTAATTAAAATTAATGATATATTTAATATATTTTTTAATTTTTATTTAATTAATATAGCACAAATATGTATGGCCGTGCGCACGGGGGAATATTTTACATTTTGTTTGAAATAAATTTAAAATAAAATATTTTATACTTTATTTCTTAAATGAATTAAATGTAAGAATATGAAACTATATTATAATTGTCAATAAAAATAGTTTAACAAAATAGGGGGGAAATTATGGTATGGTGTTTCGAGCTTGCCAAAAGACCCAATTTAGAAGCCCTATTTAGAATATGCACACTCAGACTAACAAAAAGTATACTCTCGTTGGGGAGTCCAATGATATAGGTCATTGTTCTCAATTAAACCACTGAGATTCATATAATGGTTCCCCGTGTTGGGTGTCGTATTCAAACATTAATATGACTTCGCATCACATGAAGGTATATATGATTCATTCATTACTAGCAAGTTTCTCCTTTCTAATTTCACTAGTTTGGATGCTGAATGCTAACCTTGAAGGTACACCCTGCTATACCTATTGAGAACCTCTACTACCGTACTAGAGACTCTCCACAGTGAACTTCGTTCACATGTCACTTAGTTTCTATTCCACATCGAAATAGTGGCGTAATTTGGAGGAAATATCTCTTGATTCTCATGAAACTCCCACTACTACAAATAACGTTTTTAACCTCAGACACGAAATGTGTTTTACCTCAGATAAAGTAGCGAGATAAAGAAGGGTGTCATGAAATATTTCCACTCAACACCTCAGTGATTAAAAACCCGAGGGGTATATTTATATGCTCATGGGTTCGAACCCTAGCAGCTGCACTTTTGTTATTTTCAAAACTAGCGTTTCTTTTATCTTGTTTTTTTTTCTCAAAAAACCGAGGGGTATGAATATAATCATTTTTTAATTGTTACATTGTTTACCCATAATATTAAATTTTTTACCCAATATTACATTGTTTACACAGAATGTTAAAATTAAAATAAAAGTGAAATTCCCTAGGGTTCAAGATAAAAATTAAATTCCCTATGGATCTAGATAAAAATCAAATTTCCTGAAGATTTAGACTTTAGATCTTCAAATTATTGAATCTCGGGGATGATCTTATGTTTGATCTTACACGAAATTGTTTCTGCTGGAAAAAAAGATAAGATAATTAATATAAAAAATCAAATCATTTTCAGTTCGAATAAATATTTAAGAAAACAAATCTTGAACCTAGAATTTTTCTGCTCTTGAATCCATTATAGAGAACTTTTTCAAGCGTCCTTAGGTTTCAAGCGCTTCATATGTTTCATTTAGGTTATATTTTTTTATATTCAGCATGCTTTTATAATGGATGTCTCTTAGGTTTCACGCGGACCACTAATGTCAATATGTTGAGCATTGATAATCATAAAATGGACGAAAAAGATTTGTCAAGGCCGGTGTAGATAGTATAGAAAATATGCTTTAATATAACCTCAGTCATGACAAATCACCAAGGTGAATGTGCATTCTATTTTTTTAATTACATTATTTTCACATAATATTAAAAATACATTGTATGCAACAATTCTTCGATGATATCAAGATTTATATGCTAGAGGTCCCATGTCAGATGCTATAGATATGTTTCCATGGCCATTGAGAATTTTTTTCTACACTTGTAATCCATCCCAGAGATATGTTGAAGCGGTGATGAATATTTTCTCTCTTTGGGGCGGCTTCATATTATTAAGGGTTAGGGTAAAAATGTTTTAACATGGGTTTTTATAGTAAAATATGACTATTATACTCATTGGTTTAAGTATAAAACTGAGGTAAATTATCATCCCCTTTCAACTATCATCTCAGTTTTCGATTAAAACCGAGGTGAATAATTTTATTTTAAAATATTACATTGTTTACACAAAATATTAAGATAAATTTTTTACAATAATATTTAGCTCCCTTATTTGTATAAGTTGAATATCCCTTCTCTTTTTAGGTGTTACAAACATTGGATGCATCCAAATTCTAAAAGAATGATGTTTGGATGTCAGAACTTTACATTTAAATTCACAATTCTTAGTAGTATGTTTGTTTGAAGAGAGAGGAGTACATAAGAAATATCACACTATTTATTTGGTTAGAAATGTACAAAAAATCTTTTCAAAAGTTAAGCTTCGTTCATTGAAGCATAATTTATTTTCTGCACTTGCAATCTATCATATGAGCAAAAATACAACATCAACACCATTATGTGAGATAGATTGCAAGGGCAGAAAAATGTTTTTTCAGTCTTGTTATCCATCCCAAAGGATGATGCATGCGAGTTTGGGACGACTTAATATAAGTAAGGATTAGGTTAAATTTTGTCTTACGAGTGCTTGTATAGTGAAATCTGATTATTTAATCCCTCAGTTACATCAAAAAATCGAAGGGTTAGTTTATTTAGTTTACACTTATAATCAAATAAAAACATAAACAGCAAAAGTTGGGATTCAAAGTGTGTCCTAATTTGTTTTTCCCCTCAGTTTTCATAAAAACTGAGGGAATGTGTTGTTTTTATTATTTAAAAAAAAAATTCAAACACGGGGCATAGGAATAATACCTCGTTTTTTTTTCTGGATGAGGTGAAAGCTTTGTCGTGAAATATATTATTTGTAGTAGTGTACACATCTACTTTATTTACTTTATTTTGTTGTTTCGCTGCAGCTGTTTGTTTTAACTGATCTGATCATCACTAACTTTTATAACCGTTAGCCATCGTAGCTTCCGAAAAAACTTGATGTAAAACTCACTGCAATGTTGTCCGTGCATTAGGCATTTTCGTGTCGATCCTTAACCACGTCTTTAAAGAGGAACTATGTAGCCCTAAGGTAAGTAGTCCAATCATTTTAACTTCTATGACTTCCTTCGTTACCCAAGTTTTGATCCTTCAACTGGTTGAACAATTATCTTTTTAGGTCCTACCGATATTTCAATTGTTCCAACAGTTAACCCAAGGTTAGACATCTATGTAACCTCTATCTCAACCTCAATTGCTATTGTCTAGACTAGAAGATTCTCAAAACCTCCTACGAATCCTAGCCATACTCAAGATGCAAGGATAATACAAACTCTTCATGGACATATATAACCTAGTGCATCACGATGAGAGACTTATGTGCATAAAAGTGCTAGCAAAAGGATATGTCCCAAATTGTTATTTGTCAAGAATTACTATAATAAAGAACCCCTAAGCCTGTTACAAATGTCGTTCTTGATGATGTTGCATCACAGTCAAGGAAAGCACCCAAATTTCTAAAGCATTATTGTTATCGGCTGTAACTCGCCTCCTCGTAACTTAGGGGGGAAGTGATGGTAGACACACTCCCCCTCGATGACCATCATCCTAGTAAGTCCCATTTGTACCACCCTCAAAGGAGAGACGATCAAGGCATCGCCCACTAGGCTCTCTCTTACAACCGGAGGAACTTTTTGAAAAATACATTATTGAGTGTAGGATCCCTAAGTCCCTTTAGAAACCATCAAAGTTGGAAAATTATGATTGAACTGGGAACCTAGATGAGCACATGGACACTACGCTCGACTAGCAACCTGTCATGAGTGTCATGAAATGTAAGATGTTTGTGTTGGCGCTCAAAGTGGTTGTCATAACATGGTTCAAGACCCTAGGAGAGAGTCCCATTGGCTCTTGGAAACAACTTTGCGATGATTTTAAAGTTCGAAAACCTCAACCAAAAACTATGTTCAACCTTAGTGGAATCCACTAGAAGATGAAGAAAACACTATGAAAACCCATTGGTTGATTCACTAAGGTAGTTGTAAAAGTAGGAGAGTCTAATGATGGATTGGAGTTTAGGGTCTTAGAGAAAAGGTTGCGGACAAATTGTATGTTCTATGAAAAGTTAGGATTGAAAGGTGTGTGGAGCATGAGTGATCTGCTCACCTCAACTCAACTATATATTACTATGAGGAAAAGTTGATGGTTGAAGGCGTATGAAGGAACAAAATATCAGAAAACTCGACGAGTGAAAGAGAATGAGGTGTTAGTCGTCACGAGGATGAAGACATGGATACACATAGAAGACCATGTGCAAGGATCTCTTGGTACACACCATTGAACACTTTGAGTGAAAAGATTCTACATGAGTACGCTAATACTAAGATATTTTTACGATTAAATTTTTTGAGATCTGCTATAAAATTAATGTTAAAGAAATTTTCAAATATTTGACGTTTTTTATGAAGGTCGAATTATCACTTAGTTAAAGAAATTTAAAAAACGAACATAAAATTTTATTTCTATGGCGAGTCATATTATCAACTCTCCTGCACTTTGTTGGTTAAACTATAGTTTTTTATTTGTCAACTTTTTTTAAAAAATATTTTATATAAAAAAGAGTAACATAATAAAAAATAAATTTTAATAAACTAAATTTTATTGAAGATAAAATTTATAATTATCAATAATATATTTATTTTAAATTATTAGTTAAATTTAAATTATGAGTTAAATATAATTTTAAATCATATAAAATATTCATGTTTTAACTTTTATGTAATATAAAGATTAAAATTTGTCAAAATTAAAAATATATATTATATGTAAATTAATTATTAAATTGATATTATAAATTTAGTTATAGTCAACATTTATTAAAGATTGTTTATCTAAAAATCTAAACTCTTTAAAAATATTTTCTTTGGGCTCTAGGCACGGTTTGTTAGCCTTATCTTAACATCGGCCCCGAAAATTATAACCTTTGATCGCTGTCATTTCTAATTCTAATCATAGTATAATAAGTTTGATTGATTTTTGGAAGTAATTTTAAGATGTTTGTTTTATTAAAAGTAGAATTGATTTTATTTTTATAATTAATTTTATTTAAAGAGAATTTATATCTTTTGTTTTTAAAATTGATTCTAAATAATTTTTATATTAAAATTTATGATTTAATTCATTTTTATATAAATATGTCTAAACATAAATCAAATTCTTATAAATTTAATTTTATAAAAATCAATTATATTAAACTTATTTATAATAGAATCAATTATATTCATTGTCAATTCTCACATACTCTGAAACTTAAAAAGAGAATTGTTTTGTGGAATATTCACGTTACATTGAACAAGACTACATGAGTACTATCTCTTAGTCTAAGTAAATTAAAATTAAGTAAAGGAATTGCAACTTCCAAGAGTTTTGGTAACAATAACAACTAAGAATACATCCATAAATAGCTGACTTAATCTTTTCAAAAATATTATAAAAGTATACCAATCAACAACGTACGGGATTCCTTCAACATGGTTACTATGTTAATGTCTCTTTGGATTATTTCCCACTGTCGTTTTCTTGTTGTTAATCAAGCTCCGGCAAATCAATTTTAAAAGCAGTTTACTTAGGATTTAGGAATGAGTAAATTATAAATACGTTTATGTTTTCTTGTTTTTTTTTTTTTCTCTTCATGTTATTATCTTCCACCTTTTTGTTTTCAAGTTATTTTTTTATTTTTAATTTGAAGAGGTTAGTTTAGTAGTAAAAAATCAGATATTTAACATGAAAATTTTGGATTTAAACTACGCATGGGTGAATAAATTCGGACACATGGCACCCGTCAGCTCTCACTCTGAACTACTCTGAACTTAACTGAAAAAAATTCGATTTAATTTGAGACGGAGGCATATGTAAAAAAAATACGATTTTTAATTACAGGACAGAGAATGTTAGTTGTCCTCTTGCACCCATCCCTACTCTGTCTCCATCTATTTAATTTAATTTATTATCCTTATTTTTAATAATTTTAATATTTATTTAAACTTTCTTAATGTTAAAATATTATATTTATTAAAATTATTATTTATTTTTTGAAATTATAAATTAAATAAAAAAATCAAACATTGTAATTATTTTTAATATAATTATTATTTAGTTTAATTATTAATTTTTATTGTTATTAGAACAAATATGCATTTAAAAAAAGTTATAATTCATGCGGGTGGGGGCGGGACAGGACGACAAAATTCGTTCCTCGTTGTGGGCAGGGACAAGAGACTAATTATTAACTCTGATTGAATTGGGGGGCAGTAACGGGGTTGGTAATGCTTAAATTTGAGTTGTTCGGCTACTAGAGGGAAATGGCCTAGAAAATTCATTCTCCACCACGCTAAAGGTCGTGGAAAAAATAAGATGATCAACTTTGCTGAAGTGCTTGGTGAATATTTCCATGTTTGACATTTATAGGCACTTTTGAACTTGTGTTGGATGAACCGTCTACAAATACGGTCCACTTATTAGATAAGATTGCCTCCTAAATAGTCGCCTCGCCACAAAATTTGCAAATACTTGAACTATGATATTTTTCTTAGGCTCAAATGAGATGTCAAATTCGAAAAACTCCACTTCCCATTTCGCCATCCTTCTGACTTGGCTTGACTTATAGAGTATCAATCGGATTGGGTAATCAATCCTTACTACTATGGTGTGAGCAAGAAAATAATGCCTCAATTTTTTGGATGTTACTAAAGGTTACAATGATCTTCTCCACCTTCTCATATCATACTTCAGATCCATGTAATAATTTTCTGATGAAATAGACTTAGTCTTGAGATGAGTCATTTTCCCTTACCAAAACCGTCCTTATGGCCTCTTGAGACACAAAAAGGTATATGAAGAAGGGTTTGTGTTTCTTTGGTTGGAATAAGACGGGTGGTTGCGATAAAACTTCTTTAACATTTGTAAGTGTTACATTGCATTTAAGCGCCAACTCGAGCATTTCTTTCTTCTTTAGAAGTTTGTAAATAGAGAGAATAGGCCCGATACATGTTGTTGGTGACCTCAAAAATAAGCTCCATCTTCTCTGCCTCATAAAGATTCACGAGGAAGGATAAATCCTCTGTCGATTCAACAATAACAACTTCCTCAGGAGTGCGAGCAAACCAAGAGGGGAGAATGGCATGCATACGCATGAAAAGAGTTATTGATCCTAGAGAGACGCCCCTAGTCAGATGGGACCAATTGGGGGAACCCTCTTTTGAAGGAGAATTTTGGTCGTCGTCCCGGCCTTATTTGTTAAGATGGGAGATGGTAGAGTTTCTTCCACAATTAGAATAGCTACAACATTGACAAGTTGGTTGACCCAAGGGGCAGCGGCACGAGCCTCAGTGGCCGAACAAGAGAAAGGTCGTTGGAGGGGGATTATAGCCCTACTAATAAGACTGGTCTTGATACCTCGAGCATTGACGGGTCGTAGATCATCTTCAATTGACCCATTTTATCTGCATAATATGATTACACATGTTAAATAAAAAAAATTGTAGGACTATGTCCTCACCAAATATATCTTTCATCTCTGCTCGACCAACCACACTTATGATGGCATGTGTGTTGTGATACGATAGCAGAATCGACTGTTTATACTGGTGTTGCATTTATATTTGCAAATGTTACGGTAAGCAAGAGTCGCCACCAACTTTTCTTTTATCCAACAAAGGAAAGGCTGAAAAGAACAGAAAAAGATCTTTTCGAGAATTTTCTAAGTAAGGGGGTAGATTATGGAAAAGGAAATCGTTAGCACCCTTTCCATCCGTAGTTATCTACGGGCTCTTAGATGCTAGGTCATTTTGAAATACTTTGTGCTTTGTGTATTTTGAAAAGTATTTTTGAAAGTGCCTTAGTGCGGCGATTTGCTTTATGATAACTCTTGTATCAGTCCTCAAGAGTGTTGATAAAGCATTGGAAAAATGTTTTTGAAAGTTGTTTTGTGTAAGTGTAAAAAGTTTGTTTGAGCAAGCATCTAACAGCTATCTACTTTACTCAAAAAGGTTCGTTCTTTTCCTCCTATCCTTTAGACAATGTTATCATACTATTAGTGAGTAGGTAGCCCTATCTGTAGCGGTGAAAATCGGAGATCAAGCTATTAATTAACTTGACTCACAAAAAGCAAGAGTCGCCACCGCGCTTTATTATTTCCAAGGGAAAAGGGAAAAGAGCGAAATAAAACCCTAAAATATGCAATGTAAAATGATACTTGAAAGTAATGAAAGTACAATGCATTTTGAAAGAGATCGAGAGTTCGGGGGTTGGTTATACAATGGGAAGGTATTAGCACCCAATGCATCTGCGGTACTCCGCAGGAACCTTTTGAAATATCTGTTTTTTGGTTTAAAATTGTTTGTTTGATTAAAATGGTTCGTTTGACTAAAAATTGGTGTCGGAGAGATTTTGAAGATACGACGACCTAGTGTCGAAGTTTTGACTTAAAAGGTGTGAGTTTGAAAATGGAGTCTTTTGGGAAAATTATCTTAAGTTTCGAAAAATAATAAATAAGCAAAAAATGAATGAGGGTATTCGCACGATTGTATGAGATATGTTCGATGACATGAAGTCAACAAATTTAATTCTTCCCCTTGGAGTTTAGACGGACGAACAAAATAAAATGGACGTCCAAATATGAACATTCGAAAATTCACAAGGAAATAAATCGAAAGACCCCAAAAAATCAAATTGACAAAGATATTTAAAAGAGAATGGAACCAATTATCTAAATTAAAATTCTAAGATTACTTACTAAAATAATTTTGAACTAATTACGAATTCTAATGTTATAAAGAATAATTCTAAAATTAAATTAGATATAAACTAAATTAAAATTCTAAAGTTATTAAGTTAAATCTAAAATAACTAAAAATAATTCTAAAGTTACTAAAATAATCCTAAATGAACTTAAAATTACTAAAAATAATTCTAAACTAAAATTATTAAAATTTGTCTAATTGAAACTACATGTTTCTTTCTAAGAAACTAACTAACCTAATTTAAATAAATTTAACTAAGGAAATAAAACTAAAATAAACAGCATGGGGGTACAGGGCTTTTGTGTTGGTGTGAATTAGTAAAAAGATAGAAATTATGGCCCAAGGCCCAAACTAAATGATTAACCCTAATTTACCATAAAATATAATAATAGTAAAAAAAATAAATTATTGTGACACCCCAGGCGGAGCTGATGCCTTATTACTAGAGTTTTTTTTACTTTTCAAATTTTTCCATTAGCCAATTAATAGCTGACACGTGGCATTGCAATTAAGAAAGAAAAAAAGAAATAAAAATCCTCTAATACACAAATTGACAGAGAGTGAGAGAGATAAACCTTGCCAGCTGTTTCTTCGAGGCACTGTCAAGCATCTTCTTTACTAAGTGAGCTGCATGCGCATTGTAGGCTAGAGTTAGAAAGTGAGGATGAAGCTCCTCAAATACTCCATCTCTTTCCGCTTGAGAACAATGTTTGACGCATGCCTAGATCGATCTTCTTTTGCAACCTCGTGACGCCTCATCTTTTCCCATAGACGCGCAAGATCTTGTTCAAGAGTAAAATGACGTCTTCTCTTCTTCTATTACCAGTGCTTGAGGTTTATTTGATTTACACAGTTCTGCCCTGTTAGGGGATAATGGTTCAGATTTAACTTGAGCTTTAGAGTCCGATTCTTCAATATCTTCACATGTAACTGCAGTTTTAATACCACTACCACTAACTGTGTCTCTGCCTGACTTGGAGTCTGTCGATGCTGGAGCGGTGGTGAACTCGCGGACGGTGTGTGGATTGGGTTTTATTGTGGGTCAGGTTAGAACGAGGATGCGGCCATGTTTGTTGGGAGCGGAAACAGCAGAATAGGAAGCGGGGGAGAAGGAGGATGAAGATGAAGAAATGGAAGGGCTTTTTGATGCATTGGTGGTTTTGGTGGTGGTGGTTATTAGCTAGCTCCAGAAGCATCTCACGAGGGGGTGGTTGCGAGAAGCTTGGGCGTATGGGTAGATAAGATTCATGAACTCACAGTTCCAGCGGATGGACCACATCAGATGCATACATTGCATGAACTAATTGGTGTTGCTGGTCAGATCATTCCATGGAATTTTCCACTTCTCATGTTTGGTTGGAAGGTCGGATCGACATTGGCCGGTGGCGACACTTTTGTTCTAAAAAACATCTGAGCAGACACCATTGTCTGCTTTGTATGCAGCAAAAATATTCCACGAGGTTGGATCTCCTTCGGGTGTTTTGAAGATAGTGTATGGTTTTGGTCCAACAGCCGGTGCCACTCTAGCTAGTCATACGGATGTGGATAAGATTGCTTTTACTAGTTCAACTGCTAATGGAAAAATTATCCTTGAACTAGCGGCTAAAAGAAATTTGAAGGCTGCAACTTTAGAGCTTGGTGGAAAATCTCGCTTTATTGTATGTGAAGATGCTGATGTAGATCAGGCTGTTGAGTTAGCATATTTCGCCATGTTCTTCGACCAGGGACAATGATGTTGTGCTGGCTCTCGAACATTTGTACATGATTGTGTATATGATGAGTTTGTTGAGAAACCAAAGGCCCTCACTTTGAAACGTGTTGCTGGAGATCCATTCAAGGCGGGAGTAGAGCAAAGGTCCTCAGATATTGTTTGTTGTGGAAGAAACTGCGCCGTATGGAAATTCAGAGGTGCCTACGTCCGCTGGAAGGCTGGAAACAACGGTGGAACCAAAACCTGAATGGTGAACAATTGGCATGTTGCGGCGGAGGGGACGAACTTGAAGTTGGTGGCGCGGAGGAATGAACGAAGGTTGGAGAAGGGGGATTTCGTGACGGTGTTACGGTGAGAGAGGGTTTGGATGGAGGCTAGTTAACATATGATGGTGATAAACAGATGACGAGGCTATGGCATTTGTATGCTTGCGGTGGAAGTTGACGAAGGGAGATCGATTGTTGGTGAAATTACAAGAAGAAGGAAAGGAGATAAAGAAGGGAAGTGGGACGGTAATTGAAGAGTGGGATGAAGAAAGGAATTGTGAAGTGAAGATTGAAGGGGGGTGTTGGTAAATGGTTAAAGGAATGTAGATGGAGAAGAGAGTTACTGCACGAAGGGGAAGAGGAAATTGATGGATACTGTTAGCGTTGTTGGTTGTTGTTATTTGTTTTTGTTTTTTTTGTGTGTAGTAAAAGTAACGTGAGAATAAGGTTCTACAGTAGAGTGATGATGTTGGAATGGTTTATGTTGTGTGTTTTTTTTTTTACAGAGAGTCAAGGGAGTTGTGAGGTAATTTTGCTAGATAGTGAGAGGAAAATGTTTGAGTTCTGAGAGATGTTAGTTGTCTTGTGAGGAAGAATAGGTGCAGAGACTATGTACTGCATAATGGGATGGTGATGGGTGTATGTAGGCGGGAGTTTTTTGATTGTGGGGGGAAAGATTATGTGGATTGAAAAATAGGAGGGAAATATTTTTTGTGACTAAAAGCCTTTTAATGAAAAAAATAAAAATAAAACTTGAAAGTATAAAAAACTCAATTTAAAATGATTTTTTTGAATATTTTATGAATAAAAAATAAAGACACAAAATGACCGAAAACGATAAAAACCGGACGAAAATTTATCCGAAAAATAAAATGAACATATTAAAATAATCTACATGTCACAAAGATTAAAGAAAAAATATTCAAGAAGTCAAAAATAAAAAATAAAATAATAATAAAAATATCAGACTAAACAGACGTTTAAGGTTAAAACGAGACTTCGAACTATACCGAAAAATAAAGCGAGCATACCGTCATAATCTACGCGAAGCGCAGATTCATAAAATGATCGGTAAAAGGTGAAAACTTGAAATATTTTCTCACTACTTTCCCGCATAGTGTCGAATCGCTTTTAACAGTCTGTCTATAAAACCAAAATATTTTTATTATCGACATATAAACAACTTGGAGCAATGCAACAGATGAGTAAATAGATAAAAATGCATGAAGCAAAATGTCGGGTATTTTACAACTGAAAGACGATGCAAACTTTGATTTAAACTGACTTTTTCTAGTCAACTTAAATACGACTAATGATGCAAAATGTGATGAATGAAGATATTTACTAATGATTGTGACCAAATGACAAAATATGGTATGAATGTGCGACTGAAAAAATTAGGGGCGAAATTAAGGGTGCAACGGTGTGCCTTGATGAATCAGTCTTCGAGAATCCATAATCAACCGTACTTCTGGCTTGGGAGACTCAAAACCTTAATTGAGGCGCGACACCTGATGCTCTTGATTCAGACCTGTCTATGCACATGAAACAAAAGAAAACATGAACATACATCTTTGTATGCGCTTAGAGATTAGTGATACATAGGCTAAAAATGTTCAAAACACTTGACAATCTTTGCATAGTCAAAGCTCGAAGGTGAGACGTTAAAACCGACCGTATTTCGTGACCTTGACTTATCTTTAAAAAATTCAAAAAATAAAAATGGGATCTTAGGTCAAAAATTGGGGTACAACAGCTGCCCCTATTTAAGTTTCTTCTATCTGGAGATATGAAGATTGGGATCTTCATTTCGACGAGATTGAAGGGACTTAAATATAGAATACACAATTTTTGGCCTTAAGATACCGCGATTGTGTTCATGATATGATATGAATATAATGCTCTGAATTTTATGGGGAATGACGCCATATGAGACAGACTATGCTGGAGAAACCAAGCACGTTATACAGTAATCCCACAAAAGAAGAGGTTGTAACTCCACTGGGGAAACAGAGTCATAGACTTCAAATAAGAGACTCTTGAATGATTTACATCAGTGTTGATACTGGAAAAGAAATGATTTACATCAGTACGAAGACTGGAAAAAGAAATGATGGACATCAGTACTGAGACTGGAAAATGATTGACATCAGCACTGTGGCGGGAGATAAACATCTCTGATTTCTGAATTTTACCAAGAACGGTAACACATTTCTTCTTTAACCAAGATATCGCTTGAAAAGGATAAAATAACAAACTTCCCCACGGGACTTTTCCGAAAAGGATGCCATTTGCTGAGTAGACATTATTGTTGGGGATACACAAGTTGCTCAAATAAAGAAGTCGCCATTTGCTTCCTTTCAAAGGTGTCAATAACATACAAGCTGCTCATGAAGAGACCGCCACTTGCTGTCTTCAAAGAATATTAAAGCACACAAGCTGCTCATGAAGAGTCCGCCACTTGTTGCCAAAAACCCACAAGCTGCTCATAAAGCTGCCACTTGCTGTCTTCAAAGAATATCAAAGCACACAAGCTACTCATGAAGAGTCTGCCACTTGTTGCTAATAACCCACAAGCTGCTCATGAAGCTGCCACTTGTTGTCTTCAAGGGAACAATAACACACAAGTTGCTCAAATAGATAAGCTGCCACTTGTTATCTTCCAAAAATACTAACGTACAAGCTGCTCATGAAGAAGTTGCCACTTGTCGTTTTCCGTACAAGCTGCTCATGAAGAGACCGCCACTTGCCGTTTTCAAAAAGTGTTGATAACATAAAAGTTGTCCATGAAAAGAATGCCGCTTGCTATTTTTAAAAGTGTTGATAACATACAAGTTGTCCATGAAGAGACTGCCGCTTGCTGTTTTCAAAAATGTTGATAACATACAAGTTGTCCATGAAGAGACTGCCGCTTGCTGTTTTTAAAAATGTTGATAACATACAAATTGTCCATGAAGAGACTGCCGCTTGATGTTTTCAAAGGTGTCAATAACATACAAGTTGCTCATGAAGAGACCGCCGCTTGATGTTTTCAAAGGTGACAATAACATACAAGTTGCTCATGAAGAGACCGCCGCTTGATGTTTTCAAAGGTGACAATAACATACAAGTTGCTCATGAAGAGACCGCCGCTTGATGTTTTCAAAGGTGACAATAACATACAAGTTGCTCATGAAGAGACCGCCGCTTGATGTTTTCAAAGGTGACAATAACATACAAGTTGCTCATGAAGAGACCGCCGCTTGATGTTTTCAAAGGTGACAATAACATACAAGTTGCTCATGAAGAGACCGCCGCTTGATGTTTTCAAAGGTGACAATAACATACAAGTTGCTCATGAAGAGACCGCCGCTTGCTGTTCGTCAAGAGTATCCATAACACACAAGTTGCTCATGAAGAGACCGCCGCTTGCTGTTTCCCAAAAAGATACCCGTAAAATATCGTGAAGATATTGCTGGAAGTGAGAACCAATAATTTCATCGGGGGTGGACAAACTGCTCATGAAGAGACCGCCATTTGTCGTAGAGAAATCAGAAATAATCAAACTGCTCAAATAAAGAGTCAGTCGCTTATTGTCATGTCGATATTCTAGAAGAAGGTTGTGATAACACTGCTGGGGAATAAAGTTCATCTTCAATGGGGAACCATGAATAAATCCTTCTTGAGGAGACCAAGTATTTACGTTGCAAAATAAATGCACTCTCCATCTAGGTTTCACAGCCTAGAGAGATCCACAGGGTATCGTTCACAAGAGACAAAGCTCAAATCCAGGAATAAACTGGAGAGAAAATAGTCAAACAAGACTCCACCCAATGAGGAAACAACTCAAATGGGGATTTAACCTATGCAGAGATGGAAAAGGAAAGCTAAAGCAAGATTCTTCTACGAGAGTTAACTCAGTGGGGAATTAGAAAGAAGGCGCATTTTCTGCTTAAGTTGGCACTCTACTTAGAAAGATCAAATACATTATTTGAATAGACCCAACCAAGGTATACGAACTCAATGACATCAACAAATACAATTGTGCGTGCATGATGCAAGTGTGAATGAATAAATGAATGTCGTGTATGTGCTGACAAAACAAATAGACAAGATAAACTGGAGATGATAAGACATCATAGCACAACCCAACACTCGGCTAATCTCAACAGGATGGGAACATTACTGGAGATAAAACACAGGCCATCATTGGAGCAAGGTCCTTTTACAAGGCTTAAATATCTCTGGAGAGGAAGATATTTTCAGGTAGAAAACTCAAAGTCCAATCTTCTATCACTAACAATCCCTTGAAAGGATGACAACACCAACAAAGTTTCAGTTGGAAAGAAGTCTTGCTTAGCTAGAGATACTGGGAACACCACCCTCTGATAATGTATGAAAAACATTCTTGACAAATCTGGATTGTCCCTGGGATTAATTTTGGATGCCCCAAGTTTACTGCTGATAAGCTGCGTGATGCACGACAATTCTTGCGAATAGCTTCACTTCTAACATGCCCCAAGCTATCTGGTTGATGAGGAGAAATCGTCTCAAGAGGATTTTACAAAAGACCTGGCATTCACCATGCTCTGGTGTCTTCAAACTCTTAGAGGAATTCATCAAATCTCGACGTGATTGCCCCGAATTGACTGTAGTTGGCACAACAAGGTCTTCAACTTTTGCCCCAATAAAGGATAAACAGGTTGGGAAAGCATTAACTGGGAGAAGCAACATGTTCGTGCTTACGATCTTCAGGTGACATGCCCCTGGATATGATTTTTTTCTTGACGTGATCCGCCAATTATTCAACATAGTTTCAAGCCTTAAAAGAATAAACTCATCACTGGTGCTTATGTGAGCTTCCTTGATATCAAAAAAATGTTTTGCAGTTAGAAAAAGTTTACAATGAGAATGAAAATTCTAATGCAACAGTTATGTAAGTCTTGAAGATTTTGAAAAGATATCGCACAAATTTTGCGATTTAGAGCACCTTTTATTTTTGTATAGGAAAAACATATGATACCAACATAACTATTTAGAACATTCATGGGAGTCAGGAACACTATCTCATTGAAGTATGCTTTCAAAATAACCTTGCTTCAATTAGGACTTTTGAAGGTTGTAACGTGGTCTGGTTCATGGTTTTTAGAAAAAAGATTTTAAGGCTCAAAATATTTGGTGCCCACCCCCTTCATGATGTTCTCCAACCCTATGTTCAGTTAATTTAACATGAGTGTTCATCTCTCAAAAGGATTTTGTGACGGTCAAGGAAACGACGAGGCTTTCGGAGTAGAAACCACCCTCATGTCTTCGTGTTTGTAGTCACCAATTTGTTCTTTGCTGAGGACTTTTCTTTGTAGTCCTTTCTTTGCAATTTTATTTTCCCTAACTTTTGCCTGAACTAATTCTTTTGAATTGATAGTCCAGCGGGATGCCTTAATTTTGCCTAATTCACACGTTTTCATGTTTTTTGACTTAGCAGGCTTTTTCTTTTTCTCAATTTTTGACCTTTTGAACAAAATGTGTGACATTAGCTTGTATTTACTTGTTGAGAAGATTGTGATTGCCTCGTTTCTTGATGAATGAGGGTTAACATTATGATTCCACATCTTCTGGCTTCATTATACATGAAAGATAGCCCTCGTAGTTTCTCTTCAAAAAACATCTTCCTTATGAATTTTGAACACTCAGTCAGATTAACTAAAAACTACCCTGCCCCAGGTTAAAATTCAAGGTTTTTTCGTATAGAAAAGAAACTTCTGCTTCAAAGGCTCAAAGGGGTTAGCAAGGGATTATCTTCCTTATATCTCCGGTGTTTAGGGATCTGAAACAATGCCTGTACATCATCAGCAAGATTTTATCCAAAAGCATGCAACCAAAGATTTCGTGTTCTTTAGATCATCATCCTCCCTTCAATCTCTGCCTAGGCAAGAGAATGGGCAACAAGTTGGTATCATAATGCAAAAAGAAATTTGAAATTTGAAAACAAATATGAGTGAAACGAATGAATTTCTTCAAGACAAACATACCCATTGTATTAAGATAATCATTCAAATGCAAACAAGTTCTTACATGCAAACAATGTTTTGATAAACAAGAAAAATTACAAAAAGCATGAATAAGTTAATAATCTAGGAAGGCTTTCCATCTGGACTTGAATTACCGAAAACATCTTTCAAAACTCAAAGTGACCATCAATCGTGTTTACTCTTCGGCACGTGCTTGATTTGAACTTCAAAACCAACGTCCTTGAATGACAAGATACCACTTCTGACCAACTTCTGAACCTCAATCTTCAAAGCAAAGCAACCCTCCAAGTCATGCCCAGGAGCACCTTGATCAAAAGTACAAGTCAAATCAGCTTTGTAGTACCAATGTATCTTCTTAGGAACCTTCGGTGGAGGTCGGGTCCGAACCAAATTCCTCTGCATTAGGATAGGGAACAACTCTGTATAGGTAATTGGAATTGGATCAAACTGGGTTTTCCTCTAATTAGGAACTTGCTGATTTTGTTGATGAATAGGAGAAACATGATGATTCTGACAATGATTATTTCTTCCTCTGGTTCTCTTCTTGGAAAAGTTGTTATCAAACTTCTTCACACCATTAGTTGAGCTACCATCTTCATAGGAACATCCCTTCCCAACATCTTCTTCTAGACGCACTCCCACATTCACCTTGTCAGGAAAGTCATTAGGTGCATTAACCATCACCTTCTCATGAGAGAATGATTTTAGAGTTTCAGTGAAGACTTTTATCATCGCTTTGTCCGTCCTAGAAGGATTGACTTGGGCGGCAACCAGAATTTCAACCAAACCAGTTAAGTGCTCCATAATAGCTTTCAAAATAGTCATCTCTCTACGGAGTTCAGAAACCTCTTGCTTGATATTCTCCATTGTTTTCTTAGCGCGAGTATTGTACTGGTGAGACCAAAGGAAGAATAAGACTCGGAAAAAGACCTTTTAAAGTGAAACAAAAAAAATGTAGAATGATGTATGATATGCAAAAGAGAGTTTTTATTTGATTTTCAAGGAACTCAAGATATTAAGTTGTAAACATCAAAGTATGAAGATAGAAGATGAATTTTAAATTGGCTCCAAACATTGATCAAGTTATCATCAAGATCAATCATCCATTTTGGTGGATTAGGGTTTTCGCCCTATCAACACCCAAGATCCATTGAGCTTGACGAAACTTGTGATGTTTACAAAGAAAGACCTCCAAATTCCTTCAAAGTCAAGTGAAAAGGGTTTTATGGATGCATGGCTATGCAACAACCACAAGCAAGGTCACAAATAAAGTCGAAAGGTTCAACGTCACGAGCATGGAGTCAAGGTAAGGAACACCCCAAGGTATGTACTAACGGTTTAATCACACCTGTAGAACAAGGTTCTAAGAGTTCCCGGAGTCTACATTCCTCCTTCGGATATTACCAACGTCTTGATTACTCAATAATCAGCAATATTCTCAAGAGAAACTCATCCGAGCGTAGCATCGCGTAACAATTACTTCCGGATTACTCCGTTATAATCTCCGCGCTACACCTAAAAGGCCAAGATGGGTTAGGGTTCTACGGTTCCCAGCTTCTCTGGCTCCCAGGTCGAAAATAATAATGTCTTCCCGATTACTCGGTAAACAAATATTACGTTCAAAAGGGCCTTCCACTGAGTGGGGGAACTCATGCCTCCTTCTTCGGGATTACTCCCTCAAAGTTAACATGACTATACCGTCCGTCCTATTCCTAAGTGTAACTTAGTCCGGGTATAGGACTTGTCCTTTGTAAATATTATCAACACCCAAATAATCACAATATATACATATAATCAAACAATCAAATAATGATAAAACAGATAAAACAAATTAGGCTTAACCCACTTAGGGATGGACCAGCAAAAGGTCAATCTTTCCCCAACAGAGTCGCCAATTCTGTAGCGGTGAAAATCGGAGATCAAGCTATTAATTAACTTGACTCACAAAAAGCAAGAGTCGCCACCGCGCTTTATTATTTCCAAGGGAAAAGGGAAAAGAGCGAAATAAAACCCTAAAATATGCAATGTAAAATAATACTTGAAAGTAATGAAAGTACAATGCATTTTGAAAGAGATCGAGAGTTCGGGGGTTGGTTATACAATGGGAAGGTATTAGCACCCAATGCATCTGCGGTACTCCGCAGGAACCTTTTGAAATATCTGTTTTTTGGTTTAAAATTGTTTGTTTGATTAAAATGGTTCGTTTGACTAAAAATCGGTGTTGGAGAGATTTTGAAGATACGACGACCTAGTGTCGAAGTTTTGACTTAAAAGGTGTGAGTTTGAAAATGGAGTCTTTTGGGAAAATTATCTTAAGTTTCGAAAAATAATAAATAAGCAAAAAATGAATGAGGGTATTCACACGATTGTATGAGATATGTTCGATGACATGAAGTCAACAAATTTAATTCTTCCCCTTGGAGTTTAGACGGACGAACAAAATAAAATGGACGTCCAAATATGAACATTCGAAAATTCACAAGGAAATAAATCGAAAGACCCCAAAAAATCAAATTGACAAAGATATTTAAAAGAGAATGGAACCAATTATCTAAATTAAAATTCTAAGATTACTTACTAAAATAATTCTGAACTAATTACGAATTCTAATGTTATAAAGAATAATTCTAAAATTAAATTAGATATAAACTAAATTAAAATTCTAAAGTTATTAAGTTAAATCTAAAATAACTAAAAATAATTCTAAAGTTACTAAAATAATCCTAAATGAACTTAAAATTACTAAAAATAATTCTAAACTAAAATTATTAAAATTTGTCTAATTGAAACTACATGTTTCTTTCTAAGAAACTAACTAACCTAATTTAAATAAATTTAACTAAGGAAATAAAACTAAAATAAACAGCATGGGGGTACAGGGCTTTTGTGTTGGTGTGAATTAGTAAAAAGATAGAAATTATGGCCCAAGGCCCAAACTAAATGATTAACCCTAATTTACCATAAAATATAATAATAGTAAAAAAAAAATTATTGTGACACCCCAGGCGGAGCTGATGCCTTATTACTAGAGTTTTTTTTACTTTTCAAATTTTTCCATTAGCCAATTAATAGCTAACACGTGGCATTGCAATTAAGAAAGAAAAAAAGAAATAAAAATCCTCTAATACACAAATTGACAGAGAGTGAGAGAGATAAACCTTGCCAGCTGTTTCTTCGAGGCACTGTCAAGCATCTTCTTTACTAAGTGAGCTGCATGCGCATTGTAGGCTAGAGTTAGAAAGTGAGGATGAAGCTCCTCAAATACTCCATCTCTTTCCGCTTGAGAACAATGTTTGACGCATGCCTAGATCGATCTTCTTTTGCAACCTCGTGACGCCTCATCTTTTCCCATAGACGCGCAAGATCTTGTTCAAGAGTAAAATGACGTCTTCTCTTCTTCTATTACCAGTGCTTGAGGTTTATTTGATTTACACAGTTCTGCCCTGTTAGGGGATAATGGTTCAGATTTAACTTGAGCTTTAGAGTCTGATTCTTCAATATCTTCACATGTAACTGCAGTTTTAATACCACTACCACTAACTGTGTCTCTGCCTGACTTGGAGTCTGTCGATGCTGGAGCGGTGGTGAACTCGCGGACGGTGTGTGGATTGGGTTTTGTTGTGGGTCGGGTTAGAACGAGGATGCGGCCATGTTTGTTGGGAGCGGAAACAGCAGAATAGGAAGCGGGGGAGAAGGAGGATGAAGATGAAGAAATGGAAGGGCTTTTTGATGCGTTGGTGGTTTTGGTGGTGGTGGTTATTAGCTAGCTCCAGAAGCATCTCACGAGGGGGTGGTTGCGAGAAGCTTGGGCGTATGGGTAGATAAGATTCATGAACTCACAGTTCCAGCGGATGGACCACATCAGATGCATACATTACATGAACTAATTGGTGTTGCTGGTCAGATCATTCCATGGAATTTTCCACTTCTCATGTTTGGTTGGAAGGTCGGATCGACATTGGCCGGTGGCGACACTTTTGTTCTAAAAAACATCTGAGCAGACACCATTGTCTGCTTTGTATGCAGCAAAAATATTCCACGAGGTTGGATCTCCTTCGGGTGTTTTGAAGATAGTGTATGGTTTTGGTCCAACAGCCGGTGCCGCTCTAGCTAGTCATACGGATGTGGATAAGATTGCTTTTACTAGTTCAACTGCTAATGGAAAAATTATCCTTGAACTAGCGGCTAAAAGAAATTTGAAGGCTGCAACTTTAGAGCTTGGTGGAAAATCTCGCTTTATTGTATTTGAAGATGCTGATGTAGATCAGGCTGTTGAGTTAGCATATTTCGCCATGTTCTTCGACCAGGGACAATGATGTTGTGCTGGCTCTCGAACATTTGTACATGATCGTGTATATGATGAGTTTGTTGAGAAACCAAAGGCCCTCACTTTGAAACGTGTTGCTGGAGATCCATTCAAGGCGGGAGTAGAGCAAAGGTCCTCAGATATTGTTTGTTGTGGAAGAAACTGCGCCGTATGGAAATTCAGAGGTGCCTACGTCCGCTGGAAGGCTGAAACAACGGTGGAACCAGAACCTGAATGGTGAACAGTTGGTATGTTGCGGCGGAGGGGACGAACTTGAAGTTGGTGGCGCGGAGGAATGAACGAAGGTTGGAGAAGGGGGATTTCGTGACGGTGTTACGGTGAGAGAGGGTTTGGATGGAGGCTAGTTAACATATGATGGTGATAAACAGATGACGAGGCTATGGCATTTGTATGCTTGCGGTGGAAGTTGACGAAGGGAGATCGATTGTTGGTGAAATTACAAGAAGAAGGAAAGGAGATAAAGAAGGGAAGTGGGACGGTAATTGAAGAGTGGGATGAAGAAAGGAATTGTGAAGTGAAGATTGAAGGGGGGTGTTGGTAAATGGTTAAAGGAATGTAGATGGAGAAGAGAGTTACTGCACGAAGGGGAAGAGGAAATTGATGGATACTGTTAGCGTTGTTGGTTGTTGTTATTTGTTTTTGTTTTTTTTTTGTGTAGTAAAAGTAACGTGAGAATAAGGTTCTACAGTAGAGTGATGATGTTGGAATGGTTTATGTTGTGTGTTTTTTTTTTGACAGAGAGTCAAGGGAGTTGTGAGGTAATTTTGCTAGATAGTGAGAGGAAAATGTTTGAGTTCTGAGAGATGTTAGTTGTCCTGTGAGGAAGAATAGGTGCAGAGACTATGTACTGCATAATGGGATGGGGATGGGTGTATGTAGGCGGGAGTTTTTTGATTGTGGGGGGAAAGATTATGTGGATTGAAAAATAGGAGGGAAATATTTTTTGTGACTAAAAGCCTTTTAATGAAAAAAATAAAAATAAAACTTGAAAGTATAAAAAACTCAATTTAAAATGATTTTTTTGAATATTTTATGAATAAAAAATAAAGACACAAAATGACCGAAAACGATAAAAACCGGACGAAAATTTATCCGAAAAATAAAATGAACATATTAAAATAATCTACATGTCACAAAGATTAAAGAAAAAATATTCAAGAAGTCAAAAATCAAAAATAAAATAATAATAAAAATATCAGACTAAACAGACGTTTAAGGTTAAAACGAGACTTCGAACTATACCGAAAAATAAAGCGAGCATACCGTCATAATCTATGCGAAGCGCGGATTCATAAAATGATCGGTAAAAGGTGAAAACTTGAAATATTTTCTCACTACTTTCCCGCATAGTGTCGAATCGCTTTTAACAGTCTGTCTATAAAACCAAAATGTTTTTATTATCGACATATAAACAACTTGGAGCAATGCAACAGATGAGTAAATAGATAAAAATGCATGAAGCAAAATGTCGGGTATTTTACAACTGAAAGACGATGCAAACTTTGATTTAAACTGACTTTTTCTAGTCAACTTAAATACGACTAATGATGCAAAATGTGATGAATGAAGATATTTACTAATGATTGTGACCAAATGACAAAATATGGTATGAATGTGCGACTGAAAAAATTAGGGGCGAAATTAAGGGTGCAACGGTGTGCCTTAATGAATCAGTCTTCGAGAATCCATAATCAACCGTACTTCTGGCTTGGGAGACTCAAAACCTTAATTGAGGCGCGACACCTGATGCTCTTGATTCAGACCTGTCTATGCACATGAAACAAAAGAAAACATGAACATACATCTTTGTATGCGATTAGAGATTAGTGATACATAGGCTAAAAATGTTCAAAACACTTGACAATCTTTGCATAGTCAAAGCTCGAAGGTGAGACGTTAAAACCGACCGTATTTCGTGACCTTGACTTATCTTAAAAAAATTCAAAAAATAAAAATGGGATCTTAGGTCAGAAATTGGGGTACAACAGCTGCCCCTATTTAAGTTTCTTCTATCTGGAGATATGAAGATTGGGATCTTCATTTCGACGAGATTGAAGGGACTTAAATATAGAATACACAATTTTTGGCCTTAAGATACCGCGATTGTGTTCATGATATGATATGAATATAATGCTCTGAATTTTATGGGGAATGACGCCATATGAGACAGACTATGCTGGAGAAACCAAGAACGTTATACAGTAATCCCACAGAAGAAGAGGTTGTAACTCCACTGGGGAAACAGAGTCATAGACTTCAAATAAGAGACTCTTGAATGATTTACATCAGTGTTGATACTGGAAAAGAAATGATTTACATCTGTACGAAGACTTGAAAAAGAAATGATGGACATCAGTACTGAGACTGGAAAATGATTGACATCAGCACTGTGGCTGGAGATAAACATCTCTGATTTCTGAATTTTACCAAGAACGGTAACACATTTCTTCTTTAACCAAGATATCGCTTGAAAAGGATAAAATAACAAACTTCCCCACGGGACTTTTCCGAAAAGGATGCCATTTGCTGAGTAGACATTATTGTTGGGGATACACAAGTTGCTCAAATAAAGAAGTCGCCATTTGCTTCCTTTCAAAGGTGTCAATAACATACAAGCTGCTCATGAAGAGACCGCCAATTGCTGTCTTCAAAGAATATTAAAGCACACAAGCTGCTCATGAAGAGTCCGCCACTTGTTGCCAAAAACCCACAAGCTGCTCATAAAGCTGCCACTTGCTGTCTTCAAAGAATATCAAAGCACACAAGCTACTCATGAAGAGTCTGCCACTTGTTGCTAATAACCCACAAGCTGCTCATGAAGCTGCCACTTGTTGTCTTCAAGGGAACAATAACACACAAGTTGCTCAAATAGATAAGCTGCCACTTGTTATCTTCCAAAAATACTAACGTACAAGCTGCTCATGAAGAAGTTGCCACTTGTCGTTTTCCGTACAAGCTGCTCATGAAGAGACCGCCACTTGCCGTTTTCAAAAAGTGTTGATAACATAAAAGTTGTCCATGAAAAGACTGCCGCTTGCTATTTTTAAAAGTGTTAATAACATACAAGTTGTCCATGAAGAGACTGCCGCTTGCTGTTTTCAAAAATGTTGATAACATACAAGTTGTCCATGAAGAGACTGCCGCTTGCTGTTTTTAAAAATGTTGATAACATACAAATTGTCCATGAAGAGACTGCCGCTTGATGTTTTCAAAGGTGTAAATAACATACAAGTTGCTCATGAAGAGACCGCCGCTTGATGTTTTCAAAGGTGACAATAACATACAAGTTGCTCATGAAGAGACCGCCGCTTGATGTTTTCAAAGGTGACAATAACATACAAGTTGCTCATGAAGAGACCGCCGCTTGATGTTTTCAAAGGTGACAATAACATACAAGTTGCTCATGAAGAGACCGCCGCTTGATGTTTTCAAAGGTGACAATAACATACAAGTTGCTCATGAAGAGACCGCCGCTTGATGTTTTCAAAGGTGACAATAACATACAAGTTGCTCATGAAGAGACCGCCGCTTGATGTTTTCAAAGGTGACAATAACATACAAGTTGTTCATGAAGAGACCGCCGCTTGCTGTTCGTCAAGAGTATCCATAACACACAAGTTGCTCATGAAGAGACCGCCGCTTGCTGTTTCCCAAAAAGATACCCGTAAAATATCATGAAGATATTGCTGGAAGTGAGAACCAATAATTTCATCGGGGGTGGACAAACTGCTCATGAAGAGACCGCCATTTGTCGTAGAGAAATCAGAAATAATCAAACTGCTCAAATAAAGAGTCAGTCGCTTGTTGTCATGTCGATATTCCAGAAGAAGGTTGTGATAACACTGCTGGGGAATAAAGTTCATCTTCAATGGGGAACCATGAATAAATCCTTCTTGAGGAGACCAAGTATTTACGTTGCAAAATAAATGCACTCTCCATCTAGGTTTCACAGCCTAGAGAGATCCACAGGGTATCGTTCACAAGAGACAAAGCTCAAATCCAGGAATAAACTGGAGAGAAAATAGTCAAACAAGACTCCACCCAATGAGGAAACAACTCAAATGGAGATTTAACCTATCCAGAGATGGAAAAGGAAAGCTAAAGCAAGATTCTTCTACGAGAGTTAACTCAGTGGGGAATTAGAAAGAAGGCGCATTTTCTGCTTAAGTTGGCACTCTACTTAGAAAGATCAAATACATTATTTGAATAGACCCAACCAAGGTATACGAACTCAATGACATCAACAAATACAACTGTGCGTGCATGATGCAAGTGTGAATGAATAAATGAATGTCGTGTATGTGCTGACAAAACAAATAGACAAGATAAACTGGAGATGATAAGACATCATAGCACAACCCAACACTCGGCTAATCTCAACAGGATGGGAACATTACTGGAGATAAAACACAGGCCATCATTGGAGCAAGGTCCTTTTACAAGGCTTAAATATCTCTGGAGAGGAAGATATTTTCAGGTAGAAAACTCAAAGTCCAATCTTCTATCACTAACAATCCCTTGAAAGGATGACAACACCAACAAAGTTTCAGCTGGAAAGAAGTCTTGCTTAGCTAGAGATACTGGGAACACCACCCTCTGATAATGTATGAAAAACATATCTTGACAAATCTGGATTGTCCCTGGGATTAATTTTGGATGCCCCAAGTTTACTGCTGATAAGCTGCGTGATGCACGACAATTCTTGCGAATAGCTTCACTTCTAACATGCCCCAAGCTATCTGGTTGATGAGGAGAAATCGTCTCAAGAGGATTTTACAAAAGACCTGGCATTCACCATGCTCTGGTGTCTTCAAACTCTTAGAGGAATTCATCAAATCTCGACGTGATTGCCCCGAATTGACTGTAGTTGGCATAACAAGGTCTTCAACTTTTGCCCCAATAAAGGATAAACAGGTTGGGAAAACATTAACTGGGAGAAGCAACATGTTCGTGCTTACGATCTTCAGGTGACATGCCCCTGGATATGATTTTTTTCTTGACGTGATCTGCCAATTATTCAACATAGTTTCAAGCCTTAAAAGAATAAACTCATCACTGGTGCTTATGTGAGCTTCCTTGATATCAAAAAAATGTTTTGCAGTTAGAAAAAGTTTACAATGAGAATGAAAATTCTAATGCAACAGTTATGTAAGTCTTGAAGATTTTGAAAAGATATCGCACAAATTTTGCGAGTTAGAGCACCTTTTATTTTTGTATAGGAAAAACATATGATACCAACATAACTATTTAGAACATTCATGGGAGTCAGGAACACTATCTCATTGAAGTATGCTTTCAAAATAACCTTGCTTCAATTAGGACTTTTGAAGGTTGTAACAGAAAAAAGATTTTAAGGCTCAAAATATTTGGTGCCCACCCCCTTCATGATGTTCTCCAACCCTATGTTCAGTTAATTTAACATGAGTGTTCATCTCTCAAAAGGATTTTGTGACGGTCAAGGAAACGACGAGGCTTTCGGAGTAGAAACCACCCTCATGTCTTCGTGTTTGTAGTCACCAATTTGTTCTTTGCTGAGGACTTTTCTTTGTAGTCCTTTCTTTGCAATTTTATTTTCCCTAACTTTTGCCTGAACTAATTCTTTTGAATTGATAGTCCAGCGGGATGCCTTAATTTTGCCTAATTCACACGTTTTCATGTTTTTTGACTTAGCAGGCTTTTTCTTTTTCTCAATTTTTGACCTTTTGAACAAAATGTGTGACATTAGCTTGTATTTACTTGTTGAGAAGATTGTGATTGCCTCGTTTCTTGATGAATGAGGGTTAACATTATGATTCCACATCTTCTGGCTTCATTATACATGAAAGATAGCCCTCGTAGTTTCTCTTCAAAAAACATCTTCCTTATGAATTTTGAACACTCAGTCAGATTAACTAAAAACTACCCTGCCCCAGGTTAAAATTCAAGGTTTTTTCGTATAGAAAAGAAACTTCTGCTTCAAAGGCTCAAAGGGGTTAGCAAGGGATTATCTTCCTTATATCTCCGGTGTTTAGGGATCTGAAACAATGCATGTACATCATCAGCAAGATTTTATCCAAAAGCATGCAACCAAAGATTTCGTGTTCTTTAGATCATCATCCTCCCTTCAATCTCTGCCTAGGCAAGAGAATGGGCAACAAGTTGGTATCATAATGCAAAAAGAAATTTGAAATTTGAAAACAAATATGAGTGAAACGAATGAATTTCTTCAAGACAAACATACCCATTGTATTAAGATAATCATTCAGATGCAAACAAGTTCTTACATGCAAACAATGTTTTGATAAACAAGAAAAATTACAAAAAGCATGAATAAGTTAATAATCTAGGAAGGCTTTCCATCTGGACTTGAATTACCGAAAACATCTTTCAAAACTCAAAGTGACCATCAATCGTGTTTACTCTTTGGCACGTGCTTGATTTGAACTTCAAAACCAACGTCCTTGAATGACAAGATACCACTTCTGACCAACTTCTGAACCTCAATCTTCAAAGCAAAGCAACCCTCCAAGTCATGCCTAGGAGCACCTTGATCAAAAGTACAAGTCAAATCAGCTTTGTAGTACCAATGTATCTTCTTAGGAACCTTCGGTGGAGGTCGGGTCCGAACCAAATTCCTCTGCATCAGGATAGGGAACAACTCTGTATAGGTAATTGGAATTGGATCAAACTGGGTTTTCCTCTAATTAGGAACTTGCTGATTTTGTTAATGAATAGGAGAAACATGATGATTCTGACAATGATTATTTCTTCCTCTGGTTCTCTTCTTGGAAAAGTTGTTATCAAACTTCTTCACACCATTATGAATAAAAAATAAAGACACAAAATGACCGAAAACGATAAAAACCGGACGAAAATTTATCCGAAAAATAAAATGAACATATTAAAATAATCTACATGTCACAAAGATTAAAGAAAAAATATTCAAGAAGTCAAAAATCAAAAATAAAATAATAATAAAAATATCAGACTAAACAGACGTTTAAGGTTAAAACGAGACTTCGAACTATACCGAAAAATAAAGCGAGCATACCGTCATAATCTACGCGAAGCGCAGATTCATAAAATGATCGGTAAAAGGTGAAAACTTGAAATATTTTCTCACTACTTTCCCGCATAGTGTCGAATCGCTTTTAACAGTCTGTCTATAAAACCAAAATATTTTTATTATCGACATATAAACAACTTGGAGCAATGCAACAGATGAGTAAATAGATAAAAATGCATGAAGCAAAATGTCGGGTATTTTACAACTGAAAGACGATGCAAACTTTGATTTAAACTGACTTTTTCTAGTCAACTTAAATACGACTAATGATGCAAAATGTGATGAATGAAGATATTTACTAATGATTGTGACCAAATGACAAAATATGGTATGAATGTGCGACTGAAAAAATTAGGGGCGAAATTAAGGGTGCAACGGTGTGCCTTGATGAATCAGTCTTCGAGAATCCATAATCAACCGTACTTCTGGCTTGGGAGACTCAAAACCTTAATTGAGGCGCGACACCTGATGCTCTTGATTCAGACCTGTCTATGCACATGAAACAAAAGAAAACATGAACATACATCTTTGTATGCGATTAGAGATTAGTGATACATAGGCTAAAAATGTTCAAAACACTTGACAATCTTTGCATAGTCAAAGCTCGAAGGTGAGACGTTAAAACCGACCGTATTTCGTGACCTTGACTTATCTTAAAAAAATTCAAAATATAAAAATGGGATCTTAGGTCAAAAATTGGGGTACAACACTATCGTTGGACGTTTGAGGGACATTCGAAGGGACGTACGTTCATAAAGGCAACATATGGAGACGCTTTGCAACTTTGTTTAAGGGACTAGATCATTTACCGAAAGGAAAAATTATAGGGTCATCGAGGGACTATGATCTTTTGATTTGCGGGTCTTTGCTAAAGCGTCCCCACTTTCGAGGGACATGACTATTTTATTTTTCGAAAGGCAACCAAAGTGGGCGTACCCTAGAGGTGTATATGTTCAAGTGTGTTAGGTTCAGTTATTTTAGTCTTTTGTGTTAGGTTTGCTAGCGTTTGATTTTATTCTTGCCATACAATCCTATTAGTCTAGCAGTTAATATGTACATAAATTTTAAAGTGCGGAAAGTTAAATCTACGCTATTACAATGCTTTGGGGAGGGGGTATTTACATGTCCAAAAATGGGGGGAAATAAAGAAAGCGGTAAAGCCCTAGTTAATTCTATTACATTCCATCACCAGATACATTAGTATATAGAAAACATGCGAAAATAAACAATGCGTGCGAAATGGAAAGAAACGTCTAAAAAAACCTAAAAAGTACTAGATGAATAAAGAAATATTTTTTGTTTATTTTTTATTAACTACCTTAAATCTAAATTTAATTAAAAAATAAATATTAAATGAATTTAAACCTAATTCTAATATTTTTGTATTTTTATTAAGAAAATATTTGAATTAAATAACATATTTCTAATTGATTTTAAATTAATTAAAACAAGTCAAAATAATTAAGTTAATTAATTTACAAAATTAAAATTAATTTTAGAAAAAAAATCCTAACTCTAATTATTATTATTATTCTGATTTTATATTATTATATAAAAAAATTATTAAAAGAAAATAAACAATAAAACAACTAAAATAAAAAAGAAGCCAATTGGGCCTGATGTCTAAAGCAAATAGGGGGTATGCATTTGAAATTTTGTTTAGGCCCAATAAGAGGCAGCCCAGAATACTGCGCATGATTCAATGTTGCTGGCACTTGTGAGGGCTACCATGAACATCTGGATCTGGATCGTTTGATCTAATGCTGTGATGCTTTGATGGTGGTGATTTGAGGACACAGGGTGTGCGCGCTGGAGGTTGAAATGCTGGATCTACAACATAAACGTTAGAAAAATAAATATGCAAGAGGCAGGGTTCAAACCCTTGCCCTTACACATAACAAAGCCTTAAACGTGTTGCCTCTACCGTTGGGACGACGATACTTCCATTAGCCTAAATGCATCCATAAATATATATTATACACAAAGGCAATTATTTTAATTTTTAAAAAAAAAAAACAATTGAACGCAAGTGGGACCTTGGTGTTTGGATGGACCAATCAAGAGTGGAGAGAGGGAACTGATATTTTGAATCAACCAATGGGATGGAAGGAAAAGGCCACGTCAGCTTGGACCACCACCTGCAATTAGTTAGACCACCGGAGCCGGTGGTTTCCATCATCTTCTCCGGTGGGATCCCCTGCAAGCGTGATCAAACACAAAAAACAAACAATACAGGCTGACTTAAAAAAGTCTCCTGATCATGAATATGACCTCTAAAATTGCTAAAGCGTCGTGTATCACTGGATTCGAACACCAAACCCTAACAACGGTCAAACATGGCACTATTGTTTCTGACGTCCAAAACGGCATGTGATCATCCAAACATGCCCTAAACTCCATTACTAGTATACATGTACCATCAAAAGAGATTAAATATTCATGCAACTAAAGATTCGAAAAGAGGAAAAATCTTACCACCGGTGTAATGAGATATAATGATCTAGGATGTTTCAGATCTTGTGATGGGCAGGGATGAGTCCTGGAGGGCTTAGGGACGTGTTTGAATCCTTTGTTTGGACTGAGGAAGGTTTGAAATATAGTTTTGGAGTTTGACAATTTTGGAGTTTTTTTTGCAATTTTTGTATGGCTCTTTGAGGCAGCTTTCAGCGTGTGTGATGCTAGCAGGAAGGTGGTATATATAGAGGAGATGGAGGGAACATGATAACATGGAAAGAATCAAGCCCATAACTCTTGTTTTTAAACCATGATCATTATTTTAAAAAAAATGCCTTTTTTGATGATTTCATGCCATTTTCAAATTTGGATGAACCTGGATAAAGCTTGCACGAAATCTTGGGCTTCTAGGAAGGCTAAAACACTAGCCCAAAGACCAAAGCCCATCTCTAAATATTTTATACAATTTACTTTGTATTTATTTGAAATAAATCAAAATAAATATGAGTAAAATAGATAAAAATTATAAGGCAATGTAAAAATGAGATTAGAGGTCCCCTATAAGTTTAGGAAGATATTTGAAGTCCAAGAAATTAAGCCATTGACCTAAAAGTTTAAGTTTGCTCATTGCACAATTCTTGAAATCTTCTAAATTTTCCCAACTTGCCCTTTTTTGATCAATTTTGCATTTGAAGTATTTATCTTAATGTAAATTGTCTTGATAAAAAATGTCTTTCGTTGACTTTCTGAAAATGACCTGTAATGTATGAGCTTGTATCATTCAAATGGTGCATTTCTTCAAAATAAGGTTTGGTTGGGTAAAAATGTATGATGTATGTGAAAGTTATGCCTGGTCAAAGTTCTGTTGACTTTTCCTATAGAAACCCTAATTTATAAATTCTTGACTTTTGATAGATTAGGAGCATTTCTTGAGGAATCAGGATCAACCCTTGATCAAATGATGGATATCACTTCAAAATGTTGATGTTGACTAAAATATTTGAAGTTTGACTGTACATGGGCCACAATTGACTTTTGACCTAGTATAGTTAATTTTCAAACACTTGAGCAATTGACTGAGCAAACTTGTAGTGGAAGGCATGAAACTTGTCCATGGACAATCTTGAAGGCATATTAGGACTATGGAAAATATTTGAGACCTTTGGAGCTCACACATATTGGTGAAAAGTGAAACCCTAATTAGAGGTTCATTGCTTAGGAGGAGAATTTGTATGGTCAATTCTTGGTCATCCTTGAGCAATTGGGAACTTCAATGAGCATGTCTTGAGTAAAAATGGGAGGGAAAATTTTGGGGTACAATAGCTACCCCTGTTCAATCTTCTTAAACTTGAGGATTTAGATTGGCTTGTCTGCCTTTCGTGATCTGAAGGTGGAAGATGATTGAACACTAGAGTGCCTAGAAATTTGCACTCGTATGAAGTAACCCTGATAGTTGATAATGTCGGGAATGGGCTTAAAGATGCCATTTGGAGAAGATGAAAGAGAGTCATCGGAGATGGGCTTAAAGATGCCATCCAAAGTAGATGCTGATTTCATAAATGGTCCCTTTGTGGGGGGATTCCTGTTCCTGCTGTATGAGGAGGACTCCGTTGGGGAATGCAAGTTTCTATTGTTCTCCCGCTTGAGGAAAACCCTATGGGGAATAGAGTCTAGGAGCTTCAGTTGTCCAAGACTCTACTGAGGAGTTATCTCTATACTGGAGAGATGAGAGTTTACTGCTTTCTGGTCTAAATCCAGGCTTCATAGTAACTTGCTGGGGATAATGGAATTAACCGTTACTTGAAAATGTATTAGAAAGAGCATGTGTAGGGATGTTTCAGGATGAGTCCGTGTTAGTCTGCATCTGGAGATATATGAGAAGGAGCCTGTGTGGGGATGCTTCAGGATGAGTCCGTGCTAGACTGCATCTGGATGATGAGAAGGAACCCGTGTAAGATTGCTTCAAGACGAGTCTGTTATAGACTGTATTTGGATATCATGAGAAGAAACCCGTGTAAGACTCCTTTAGGATGAGTCTGTGTTAGACTGCATCTGGAGATCATGAGAAGAAACCCGTGTAAGATTTCTTCATCTGGTTATGTAGATAGTTTTCCTGTCTGGTTTCAGGAATTAATCTGAAACTTGAAAATTGTCGGTCGTTGAGATATGTGTCCTGGATGGTTTTAGGTATTAATCTCTGACCCGAGAAAGAAAGATAGTTTTCCTGGCTTGTTACAGGTGTTAATCTTCAATCTCCCCAGGTAGATAGTTTTCCTGGCTTGTTACAGGTGTTAATCTATAGTCGGTCGTCCACAGATAGGTGTCCTGGCTTGTTACAGGTATTAATCTCGAACTTGTTTTTGTTGGTCGTCGAGATAGTTGTCCTGGTTGGTTTCAGGTATTAATCTCTGACCCGAGAAAGAAAGATAGTTTTCTTGGCTTGTTACAGGTATTAATCTTCAATCTCCTCATGTAGATAGTTTTCTTGGATGGTTACAGGTATTAATCTACAGTCAGTCGTCCACAGATAGTTGTCCTGACTTGTTACAGGTATTAATCTGGGACTTGGCAACATTAGTCACATATATAGTTCCCCGCCTGGTTTCGGGCATTAATCTGTGGCCTGTTGTATTTGTTGGTAAACCCATCTTGCTTTGGGAGTTCATACCACTTGGTCGTGTAGATAGTTTCCCCGTCTGGTTTCAGACATTAATCTTTGACCTGTTGTATAAGTTGATAGTGTTTGTCTGTCTGATAATTTAACCTGAAAAGGTAAAATCAATTTCATGCGATGTCATGATGTATGAATTGCATGACGTTCTCAAAATAAATGAGATTGTGATATATGCATTTGTGTTGCATATGCTATGATGTTTGTAAAATGAGCGTGAATGCAATTTATGAACGTGTCAGTTATTCTATTGAAGTTTTGTTGAACTAGGGAAAATAAATCCCTGATTGCAATTGGGGATGAAGAATGTATGTCTTCAGATTTTGTTTGAAGTTGACATGTTGGGAGACGGATTTCCGCTATTATATAAATAAACTCTGTTGGGGAAGGGAAACTCTGCGCTGCTTGTGGACTTTGTTGGCATCCTGCTGGGGAATCCTGAGAAGCTTGGCGACTTCACTGGGGAATCTTTTGTTGGAGCAGTAATTTGGAGATTTTGCTTTGTCGGGGATATGAGAACCTGACACCATTAGGTTGCATACTGAGAATATGGTAGTGACCGTGTAGTAGGATTTCTTTATCTCTGTACCTACTGAAGAAGGTATCTGTAGGAGGAAATATCTACGGGGTTTTACGGATGGCCCTTAGACATTGTCCTGTTTCTTAAAGTCATTAGTAACTGTATTTCTGTTTTATATGCGTATATTTGTAAGCATTAATCACATTCAAATGCATATGTTCAAAAATAATCACTGGACTATTTGCAAACAAAACAAAATAAAAACAAATAGTTTTGCGCTTTCAAAGGAATAGCTTTGTATTAACTTGAATAAGCGCTTTTGTACAAGGAGACAAACATCCTAGTAAGAGAATGCCGCCGTAAGAATAAAACTTTGAAAAATAGCATAAAAACAGCTATGTGAAATAATCCCACTGGGTTCCCGTTCTGCTATTGCCTTTATGCCTTTTGAGTGTCTCATCTCTTTGCTGCTTGTCCGAAGCTGACTGGATTGATTAGTACCACTTGAGCTTGACAGTTGATACCGAAGATTAGTTGTAAGGTGATCCAACGGGACATATGTATACGCTTTAAATCCCTAATTTTTTCCTGGACCGCCCTTTCGGGTTTTTAGTCCACCGGGATACCCTTTTTTTCCCAAGCCGCCTTTTCAGGTTTTCGACTTGCCGGGTGTACAAATTTTTTCATATGTATATCCCTAATTTTTGCTCGAACCCTTTTGGTTCGCTAGGATGCCCTTATTTTTTCCTAGGCTAGTCGACCTAGCAGGTCTTTGTTCATGCGTAGTATCTTTTAACTATGCCCGCGTTTATAGGGTGCGAAAGGTCGTCACCATCCATAGTGGTTAAAATCATGGCTCCACCAGAAAATATGTTCTTGATCACAAATGGCCTTTCGTATGTGGGAGTCCATTTGCCCCTGGGATCACCCCGTGGCAGTATGATGCGCTTGATTACCAGGTCACCAGCTTGATATACATGACGTTTGACTTTCTTGTTAAAAGCTTTGATCATATGCTTTTGGTACATCTGACCATGGCAGACAACCGCAAGCCTCTTCTCGTAAATCAAGTTTAATTTGTCAAGTCGAGTCTGAAACCACTTGTCTTCATTCAGGTCTGCATCCTTCATGATCCTCAAGGAAGGGATCTGGACCTTAATGGGTAGGACATATTCCATACCGTACACCAGAGAGAAAGGAGTTTCCCCTGTTGAGGTGCACATTGTGGTACAGTAACCATGAAGATCAAATGGTAGCATCTCATGCCAGTCTTTGTATGTCACCGTCATCTTCTATATGATTTTCTTGATGTTTTTATTAGCATATTCAACAGCACAATTGATCTTCGGCCGGTAAGGAAAAGAGTTATAATGTTGGATCTTGAATTGCGTGCAGAGCTCAGTGATTATAGTGTTATTGAGATTGGTACCATTATCCGTAAGGATTCTCTCTGGAATACCGTACCGACAGATAAGGTTATGTTTGATGAATCGGGCTACAACGCTCTTAGTAACAGAAGAAAATGAGGCTTCCTCTACCAACTTTGTGAAGTAATCAATGGTGACCAGGATGAAACGATGTCCATTAGAAGTTGTAGGTCTAATTTCTCCAATCATATTGATGCCTCGCATTGCAAATGGCCAGAGAGCAGTCAATACGTTTAGAGGAACCATAGGCACGTGTACTTTATCAGCATAGATCTTGCATTTGTGACAAGTTCGTGAATGCTAATAACAGTCTGCTTCCATAGTGGACCAATAGTATCCTGCCCGTAGGATCTTTTTAGCCATCGCGTGCCCACTAGAATGGGTGCCAAAGGTACCTTCATGTAAATCAGCCATAATCTTTTCTGTCTCACTCTTGTCTACACACCGAAGCAAGGTAGAGTCGTGGTTGCGCTTGTAGAGGATCTCGTTACTGAGGAAGAACTTGGCAGAGAACCTTCTTAGGAACTTCTTATCATTGACGGAAGCTCCCTCAGGATACTCTTGGGCTTTGAGATATATTTTGACTTCATGGAACCAAGGCTTGTCCAATACTTCTTCAATACCAATCTCGTGAGAGTATGCCGGTTCACCCATTCTCTCAATAGTGATATGAGGGGCTTCATTATCCCACCTGACTTTGAACATGGATGAAATCTTAGCTAGCGCGTCCGTTAGTTGATTTTCCTCTCGTGGGAAATGCTCAAAGGTAATTTCTTCAAAGTATGGAATCAATGTCAACACATGCTCTTTGTAAGGGATAAGATTAGGATGCTTCGCGTCCCATTATCCTTTGATTTGACTGATTACTAAGGCCGAGTCTCTGAATACACTCAAGAATTTGATCCTCAAGTTGATAGCAGCTTTGAGACCCATAATGCATGCTTCATACTCATCCATATTGTTGGTACAATTGAAACATAATCTAGCAGTGAAAGGAGTATGACAGCCTTCAAGAGATATGATCACAACGCCGATGCCATTGCCAATTGCATAGGAAGCTCCATCAAAAACCATAGTCCATCGGGATCCTTTTTCAGGTCCTTCATCCGGTCCAGGTGTTTACCGTTGGTTTTGGTAAACAACCGCTGATCTTCCAAAAGGTTACTTATTTGGTGACTCGCAGGATCGATCAGATTGATCCTAAGACATGGTTGATTTTGGGGTTTTGACTAAGTTTAATAATGGTTAAATGACAAGAAAATAAAGAAGCTTTATGTAAATTGCATGAAGAAGAAAACTTGGTAGAATAAAGGAGGGCTTGAAATGAAGGCTTCGACTGGAAAAGTAAATGAAAAGCAATAAAGTTCTGGAAAATAAATGACTTTGATTAATTAAAGTGGTGTTTCACACATACATTCTCAACAATTCTTTCTCTCACGCCGGGTACTCGAATCTATATGAGTGACTTGTATATAATTATGAACACACGCAAAAACTGCGTGAACTACTAATATTTATACTAAACATATCCCAAGTAACCGTCGGGCAGTTACGTTGCTTCGAGATGACTCCACTTGGCACGTTCACAGCGTTCGACGCTCCAGATCTTGGCACGTTGCACTTGGTAACCGCTGGGAACCGTTTTCCCTCCAAACGTTTGAATCTCAAACCGTTCCACTCTGAGCAATCGAACACCTTCGTCGAGAAGCATCTTCGACGTCGAAGGCAACAAGATTCTTCCTTGGAAGAAATTCTCTAAGTACATTGCCAACTTCTGATGAGCATTTCGACAGAACCAGCTGGTCGAAACCATTCTTCAGCTTTAATGGCTTATATTAATAAAAACAAGGGTGTCGAATTTAGGAGCCAACAAATTGCCCCCCAAGAATGCCTTATTTCGACTCTGAAAAGAAAAAGGCATTCTTTGAAATTCCATTCGACACCTGTCTTTCATTCTTAGCCACAAATTAACCTGTGCACTTTTTGTCTTCTACCAACCACTGACAATCCCAAGAAAAAGCCATCATTTCATCCGTACCTAAGACGTCACCTCAGTACGGCGTTTAGCGTGCCCAACGTCTTTTCACAAATTGTCATCATGACAATTTCCCAAAAACGAGGGCGCACGCTGCACCTTTTCATTTTTGCAGAACGGCTATGTCAACAGGGGAACGCCACGTGTCCCACTATCTTCTGCAACATTAAATGGACTCGAATTTGGGGGTTTCCCAACCACTATAAATAGCGCTAAGTACCCATTGTGGGACTTTTTCACGCTATTCTGCATTCAAACTTCCTTGTTGAACACAAAATCTCTGCAAACTTGCAAATACTTTGTTCTTCACTTCATCTTCAACCTTAACTCAACAATGGCTTCAGGTTCCTCTACCGCTCCTAGTTCTAACATCCCTTCCAGAAATGCTAAACCCAAGATCTTCTCAACTGTCCCCATAGTTACCCCTACAGGCCAACGAAGGGTTCCTGAACCCCTAGAAACTGCTGAGCGTGAAGCTTATTCACACCAACTAATGATTCCGGTTGGATACTCCAACCAAATCTTCGCCATGTCTGGCCCGTTATCCCCATGCATAGATGAAGCCATGAAGATCAAGATCTTCTTTCCAGTGCTTGAAAAGCTCAAACCTGTTGGGTGCTCTAAAAAAGATGCAGAGGACAACGAAGATCCCGCTAAGGAGAAGATAGATCTTCGCTTTTTCAATAGGGGTGTTAGGGCTTTCAGGTCTAGCCCTAGCCTCACTCCTGACTACAGCGCTTGGCTAGAGAAGATGGAAAAAAGCCAGACTTCGATCTGGAAGAACTTGGGGATATACGACCTAGTCATGCTGTCGAAGACGGGTCTCAACTACTCCCCTGAGATGCTGATAGCCTCCTTACTTTTCTGGGATTACACTCATTTCAATTTCCACCTTCCTTGTGGAATGCTAACACCCATGCTTTTCGATGTGGCTGCCATCACTGGCCTTCGACCCACTGGGGATTATTTCGACCCAGAGGAAATGTCGGAGGATCAGATTGGATTCTCAGCTACGAAACCCACCTATACCACCTATATCAACCATTACCATGATAGGTCGACATCCACTGTTACGGATGTAGAGCATATTGCGTTTCTAGCCCTTTGGCTATCACGCTTTGTGTTCTGCACAAAGTCTTTACAGGTGACAAAGAAGATGGTCACCCTCGCCACCCAGCTTCACCATGGCCAAAATATTTGTTTGGCAGAGTTAATCTTGGCGAATCTGTACGAGTCGATCAGCAGCGGAGCGACTCTGTTAAAGATCATCGAAAACAGAGCCAGTTTGTTGTTTGCAGGACCTTTTTCGCTACTTCAGTTGTGGCTCAATGCCACTTTTGAGTCTTTCTTACCTCAAAAGACTCAAATAAATGAGCAAGCTCCTGAGATAGCAAACAGGCGTATCGAAGGCACCAGATTAGCTCTACTGACCCCGACTGAAGATGGGTTGGAGCTTCAACAGACTTTTGCAAACTTCGTCTTGATGTTTTCAAGAAGAAAAGAATTTGCTTCGACCATGGCTCCCTTCGCTCGACGAAAGGTTGGTCCAGAATGGTTCACCAGGCCCCATCCCAAGTCGTCAGGTGACCCTCAGGTCGAAGAACACACAATAATGTGGGAAGCATTTCTCACACCTAGAATAATGCCACTGCGCTTTAAAAGCTCCAAGACTCACTTGAGCTTGATCGCGTATCAACCAAACTTAGTCTCTCGACAGTTTGGTATCATTCAATCACTTCCTTCTCCTATTTTTCCTAGGGATAAATCCATGTTATATTTTTGCAATGACTATACTGAAGATGCTGCCACCAAGCATATTGGCAGGTATGCAGGTCGAACAGTACTTTCACTGTTCGATTATCAACTTAACTTCCTCTGCTCACCATCCTTCGAAGACTGGTGGAAGAGTTACTACGCTGAAGAGTTCTTCGACGAGAAAGACTTTGTGGACGAACTTCAGAAGTCTTTCGTTCTAGTCCTTGACAAAATAAAGAAATGTAAGTTCATTCTCCAAATTATTTTGTCTTTCCATTTCGACTGGTAGCCTGTTAATTATAACTTGTCTTCTTTCAGTTGTTCGAAAGCCTGCAGCCAAGAAAGCTGCAGAAGGCCATCAGGGAGGAGGTCCCTTGACAAAACCTCCACCACCGGCGAAAACTACAGCACCAGCGAAAACTACAACAAGCCATCAGGGGGAAGGTCCTTCGAAAAAACCTTCAGCACCGGTAACCAGACTTTTATTATTTTCTTCTGGTTTTAACATTCTGACTTTCGATGTAGCATTCTAAATCGAACTCCAATTGGTTTTCAGGCACCTTCACCCAAGAAACGACCTGCACTGACGGTCGAATCTGGGAGTGACGAAGAAGACGACTCTCCCCCCGCTCCTCTAAAACGGAGGAAACTGAAGAAAGATGCTCCTTCTCCTGAGACTCGACCCACAATCAGAATAAAGGTTACAGGGAGAAAGCCCAGGCCACCTCCAATGATTATCGAAGAGCCAACGGAGGAGGAGCTAAATGTTTTGCTCAATAAACCTGTCGAAAGTGATAATTCCAGCCCTGGGGCTGAAGTTCCTCTGCAGGTAGTTTCTCTGACCATTTTTAACTCAGGTGTCGATACTCACGTTCGATTGTGTCTCTTTCTAAACTAGAAGATTCTTCCTCTTCTATTTTCAGGAAACCACTGAAAGTTCAGCACCAAAGACTTCTGAAACACTAGACTCTGCTGAACTCAGTAGGCCACAAGAGAAGGAATTGGCGAACGATGAAGCCAATGCAGAAACAGAAGAACAACAACCAAAAGAGATTCAAGTGGTCGATCTGTCAGAGGAACAACATGACGAAGGGGATCATGCTGATGCTGGCACTGCCGAACTTCAAGTCGAAGATAGTCATGTCGATGCAAACGCTACTCAACAGCTTCAACCCCAAGACAACGCTGCTGCAAAGGTTACCACCTCGACAAAGCATAAGTCCAAAGAAGACTTAGCACTCTTGAAGCAAACTGATCCCATTGGCTATCTGAATGCCATTATCGAGAGCAGGGGAAGTTCATCTGATCTTAGTCAGGAGGCTTCTACTCAATCAGGGAAGTCCACTGAGACTTCTCCTCTCGATGAGGCTTTGATGAAGGTTAAGGCTCAGTTCTTCAAGAAAGATTTGATGAAAGCTTTGGAGGGGGATCCTACTGCTCCGTCATGTTTGGGAGCTGTTTTGAATGCAGTCGACTTGCTCGCTGTGACTCCAGAGGTTTCGAGCTTTATCATGGAGTTATACTCCATTATTGATCAAGTCTCAGCAGACTATCGACAACAGAGGGGCTTCAACAGCCAGCTCGAAGCGTTACATGGCAAAAGTTCTTCTGCCTGGACTGCAGTAGCTGAGACGACTTCTCGAATTGCAGAGTTGTCGAAGCAAAAGGCATCTAAGCAAGAAGAAATTGATGCCATAGATCGAGACAATGCCTCCATAAAGGCGCAAATCGAAGAGCTGGAGGCCAAGATGAATGCCAATACTAAGCGCAAGGAGGAGCTTCTCTCGACTGTTTCAGACACCGAGAGTCAAGCTGAAGTTACGCGAGACCTAGAGTTTGCTGAGAAAGCCCAAGCCTTTGATGACCAAATTGCCAAGCTTGCCCAGGCGAATGCCTTGTGCAACAAAAGACTGGAGTTGCAGCAGGCCAAGTACCTTCGACTCAAAGATTCTATCCCCTTCTGATTGACTCAGCCCTTTAACCATGTATTGTAATATGTATTTGACAATGTCGCCATTTTGGCTAATTTATAAAATTTTCCATTTTGGCTTATTTATGGTTAATTTAGTCATTACTTGCTATTTATTTTGATCTCTTGGAGCATAGGTTTATACTTTTTCAAATATTTGCCATTTACTCTCAAGAGTCTTTTATCTTCACCTAACTCTTCGACTTCATAAGCTCCACCAGAAAAAGTTTGGATAATTCTAAATGGTCCTTCCCATTTGGGTGACCATTTTCCCATGCTTCGATCCCTTCGATCCATGGGAAGAATCACCTTCCAAACTAATTCTCCAAGCGAGAATGCCTTAGGTTTCACTTTTTTATTGTAGGAGTCTTCTACTCTTTTCTTCTGAAGCCTTAGTAGGTCGAGAGCGCGCAGTCTTTCTTCGTCTAAATCTACTAGTTCGTCTAACATCATATCCCAATAAACTTCAGAGGAGATATCATGGTGTCTCTGAACCCTTGCAGATTGAAGACAAATTTCCGCTGGCAACACTGCGTCATGACCAAAAGTTAGCCTATATGGTGTTGTACCTATGGCTTCTTTTGGGGACGTTCGACAGGCCCACAAGATCTGGTCTAACGTCTTATGCCAATTTTTTGGCTTCTTCCCAACATGCTTTTTTATCAAGCCAATCACTACTTTGTTCGCTGCTTCGACTTGACCGTTTGCCTGTGCATAATAAGGCGTTGATGTTAGGAGTTTAAAGCCTATTTCCTGAGCGAATTCTTGCATCTTTCGACCGGTGAAAACTGATCCTTGATCAGTAGTTATAGTTTCAGGGATTCCAAATCTAAAGGTAATGTTCTTTTGAATAAATTCAATGACATTTTCTTGGTCTACATTGACTAAAGGAATAGCTTCGATCCACTTAGTAAAATAATCAATGCCTACCAATATATACTTCTGGCTCTTTGATGATGCTGGTCGAATCTCTCCAATAAGGTCCAACGCCCATCCTCTAAAGGGCCAAGGTTTCACTATCGAGTGAAGTTCGCTTGCTGGTACATGCTGGATGCCTGTATGGACTTGACATTCTTGGCAACCCTTGGCGAACTCGACACAATCTTTCAACATGGTGGGCCAGTATAGTCCTTGTCGAAACAACAACCATTTCATCTTATGGCCTACTTGGTGAGCCCCACATGCTCCAGCATGCGTAGTCGAAAGGGCTATGTATGCTTCAGTTTCGCTTAAGCACTTTAGCAATACCCCTTCAGGCGTCTTTTTAAATAACTCATTACCCATGAGTACGTAACTCAACGCCCTATATTTTGTTTTTCATTCTGTCGAAGCTGCTGGATTTTGTAGGTAATCCACAATGGGTTTCCTCCAATCTTGCTCTGACAAATTGTCTATGAATGAAATTTCGAAGTTCCTTTGATCAGCATACCCTAGTCTTGTCGATTCCAAGTCTGTTGGTGACAGACAAGTTACTTTTATTTTCTCCCGAACTTCGATTACTCTTTGCAATCTCGTTTTTGAAATTTTGTACCCAGATGCAATTTGTGCCAAATCGTTGGCTATTTGATTTTCCAATCTGGGTATGTGTCGAATGTTGACCATTTCGAATTTTTTCAATAAACGATTTGCTATCACAAAGTACATAATGAGATTTTCTCTTATGCATTTATATTCTTTTGTGACTTGCTTAATGACTAACTCTGAGTCTCCCATTATTTCGACTCGAGTTGCCCCCAATTCCAACAATATCTCAAGGCCAGTAATTAGAGCTTCATACTCAGCCTCATTGTTCGAACAAGTACCTGATATCTTGTACTTGAATGTTGTTGGAATTTTTTCTGGAGAAATAATCAGGACTCCTACTCCTGTTCCATCTTTATGGCTGGAACCATCGAAGTAGAGTTTCCAAGGCTCTATCTCCACATAATTAATACTCTCAACTTGAATTGAGTGGTCGACTATAAAGTCTGCCACCACTTGTCCTTTCACTGCCTTAAGAGGCATAAAGGTCAAGGAGTATTCAGTTAATGCTAGCGCCCACTTGCCAATTCGACTGTGCAAGATGGGTTTCGACAACATGTACTTGAAAACATCAAAATGAGACGAAACATACACATCAACTGGTTTTATATATTGTTTGAGCTTTGTACAAGAGAAATAGCAGCATTCAAATCTCTGAAATCTATGCACACCCTCAATGTACCATTCTTTTTAATCACTAGCACAATGTTTTCAATCCATTCGACATACCTTGTAGCTCGTATGAATTTGCACTTCAGCAGTCTTTCGACTTCCGTTTTGATCTTCGACAATATTTCTGGAGCGAAGCGTCTTGGATTTTGCTTGACTGGCTTCTTCCCAGGTTTGATTGGCAACTGAAGTTCCACCAATCCTCTATCGAGACCAGGCATCTCGTCGTAATCCCATGCAAAACAGTCCTTGAACTCTTTTAACAAATGGATTACTTCCAACCTGAGTTCTGGGTCAATTTTTGTGCTAATGTAAGTTGGCTTCTTCTCTAACCCTTCGCCCAAGTTGATTTCTTCTAAAGGATCCTGCGCTAGCATCTTGATGTTGTTCGCTAAGGGGTCCTTTTCGAATCCTAAAGGCTCATCGTCGTAGATAGCGTCGAGCCTTTGTTCCTGCATTCCTTCTGGCATGATATCAGGAGGTTCTGGATCGAAGTCCTTTCCAGGACCTGCAGAAGGTAACTCTTGATCATTGGCCTGTGTGGCCATATATTTTACTTCAGCTTCGAGAGCCGTTATCATCTTTGTTTCGGCTACGTAAGCCGAAATTCGCTGCAATGATTGTGACTCAGTCATTGTCACTGAATTCACTTCCCCAACCAGTTGGTTGGATATCAGTTAACCCACTAAAGTCAATGTGGGACAAGTCTTCTCTGTCCCATTGAAAACCATGCTCAGGGTGCAGGTATAGGGAACAAAAAGTATTTGGCGCTGGCGCCAAGTTGAAGTCAGGTGTTGGGCATGGCCCAATGTGATCCAAGTTCTTGTCGAAGTCTGCCAGCCCTAGGTGATTTACTTCGCCCAGGTAATAGCTTTGGTCCGCTTCTATGTTTTCGACCATTCCATCAGGACGCCATAGTAGTAACCTCTGGTGCATTGATGATGGTACAGCTCCAACACCATGAATCCATTCACGGCCCAACAAAAGATTATAGTTAGGTTTGGCCGATATGACCATAAACATAGTTGGTCGAAGGATAGATCCCACCTTGATGTCCAGTTGGATCACACCCATAGTGGTCCCTATGCCGCCTTCATAATTCGACAGGACCATGTTGTGAGGCTTGATGTTCTCATCACTTTTGCCTATTTTTCTTAGCATAAAGTGAGGGATGATGTTGATGGTTGCCCCACAATCTACCAAGATTTTATTTACTGTGGTTTCTTCGAGTTTAGCCCTTATAAATAAAGGCTTGAGGTGATTTTTCATCGCCTCTGTAGGTGGTTCGAAGAACCCATTCTGCTCTTCAGTAGCGCCATTATCCATGACGAAATAGCACACTGGCCTATGCTTGGCCATTTCTTGCTCAACTTCCCAATCGCTTGTTTCGACCTCCACCTGGCGGTTGAACTCTCTTGGCAAAACTGAGACTATGTTCACCATGATATCTAAGGTGTCATCAGACTCAGAGCCATCTTCGTTATGAACTTCACCCTGGTTAGGCCAAACTAGCCTATTGGTTACTGGTTGTCTTTCCAGAGGCTTCCTCTGCTTTCTCTGAGGAACATTTGAACTGGATTTAGCCTTTGGTTCATTAGCAGCTTCCCTCTCAGCTTTTCGTCGCCTCTGGTATCTCCTCCATTGAGATCGAGACATGGGATTTTTCCCTTTGTAGTTGCTTGACACCTGGGTCACTTTAGGGGTAGCAACCTGAGGTTCTTTCTTATGTGTTAAAGAGGAACCTCTTGGCACTTCGAAGGAGTGCCATCTTTCCTCGCTTGGTCTCTTTCGACCAGATGTTTTGTACCATGTATCTACTGGCACATTAGTCGGAGGCCTGAAAGCCAGTGGCCTCTTTTCTTGATTTGAACTCCTTTGGGGGGTTCTTCTGGGGTCATGTCGAGTATCAACACTTTCCCTTTTTCTGTTTGCTGCTCTTACACCTTGAATATGTTCCGCAGCTTTTTTGTCGAAGATTGAACTGCATCGAGGACACAGCATCACTTCTGACTTCTTTTTCTGGCATCTTTGCAGGAAATCTGCCAGATTTTCATTTTCCCGAGGGAAAGCAGTTTTGTTGGCTTGTTCTTGCCTCATGGCCTCCTCTGATGCTTTTGGTTCAGAGACTTCGACCATGTTGACATTCATGGTGTCTTTGGTAGCAAGAGTCAACTGCTTCATCTGAATCTCCAAGTCCTTTGTCTGGCCTTGAACTGCAGCCAAGTGAGAACTGGGTTTTGTTCTATAGTTTTGGGCTCCAACTGTCTCCAGCTTTGGGCTTTCGACCGCCTTTTGGACCGCTTCAATTGTCTTTCTGGATAGATTCCCAGAAAAACTGCCAAAGATTGGCATATTGACATGGTCCTTTGTGACTTCGACCATGGTGATTCCTGGCCTCTTCGACTGGCTTCTGGATGCCTCGATCATGTTCACCTCTGAAGGTTCAGCATAATGGGCTTCATCCTGCAAAGGGTTGGAATCCACAGTCATGGGGGTCTTGTCAACAAACTTCAACCTCCCTTCTTCGATAGCGTCTTGCACAAGATTCCTGAAAAGAAAACATTGAGACGTTTTATGGCCCAGAAAATTATGATATTTACAAAAGCCTGTTTTCTTTCTTTGATCAAGAGGAGGCACTTTTACCCTTGGGGGTACTATCATTTGGCCATCTTTTACAAGTAAGTCAAAGATTTCATCACATTTTGTAATATCAAAACTATAAGTCTTTTTGGGGAACCTATCGTTGGTCCTTTCCGGACCAGTGGGATTTTTTCCACTTGAGGGGACTAACAGTTTGCAAGAGTATGGTGGCCCTTGTTTTAGTTCCGCTAAATCGACCTCGCCTTCTTCGACGGTTATAGTTTCGTTGAAGGTTTCTGGATCTTCGTCATCCATCTCGACATACGCTATCCTCTCTCTTTTATGAGTTTTCGTTGCCTTGGCTTTTTCAGCTTTAAGGCGTTCTACCTGTCGAAATCTATCGGCCAATTGGGCCATGTCTCTCAGGTATTGAGTGTCTAACTTCTTCCTAATGGAATAATCTAAGCCGCCTGCGGCTATTTCGACTAACTCATGTTCTGGCACTTGCGTAAAGCATCTTGCTTTGAGCAACCTAAACCTATTTAGATATTCGTCTATAGGTTCAGTGAAACGTCTCTTTACACTGGCCAATTCTTTCAGGCTTATCTTGGTTTGTCCCATGTAGAATTGCTCATGGAACAATCTCTCCAACTGGGTCCAATGATGGATCGAATTGGGGGGAGAGTTGTAAACCAAGTAAACGCGTTCTTTGTTAAAGAACTTGGGAAGTACTTGATCCTCAGGTTTTCGTTGTTTGAAATATCTCCTGCTTCGATCAAGTATCTCGCCACATGTTCGACAGTAGATTCTGTCGTGTCCCCAGAGAATTTAGTGAACTTAGGGACTTTACATCTGGGAGGTAAGTCTGTTTGTAACACGTACTCTGACAGTGGGGATGTGAAGTTGGGCCTACGAAAGCCCATGTTCATCCCATTCTGCGTCATGATTCTTTCGATCATGGCTGCCAGATTATTTTCCAAACCCATGTTTTGGTATTGGATGTGCTGAACCACTTCGTCAGCATTTTGGTTTCTGTTAACTAACCTTACCTCTGGGGCTATAACCCTAGGTTCTTCGACAGGCTGCTCCAATCGTGCCCTAAGGTTTTCTTCGATAGGCTGCTGGACTTGGTTGATAGTGGTTTCTTCCTCTAAGAGTATACCTTGGTTTCCCCTTATTTGCGCCCTTTGGGGCTGTCGAATAGGTTGGGGTACTCCAAAGAAATCAGCCAAACGCGTCATTTGCGCTGTCATCTGCTGATTCGACTGGGTGGTGTTTTGTATTAGAGGATTCAGCACTGTACTTAAAGTTTGTGCCAACATTTGAACCATATCATGGTTGCTTTCATCCATTTGTTGCCTCAAGACTGTTGTCGAGGCATTTGTAAGGCCATGTGCTACTTGGGACGTTCCTCCTAAGAGTTGGGTCCTATTTCTGTTCGCCATACCTACTCCAGAACCTTGGAGTGGCGAAGAGGCACTCACTAAAGGGTCTGAAAAAGTGGACGCAGCGTTCGTCAGGCTAGCCAATTCAGAAGTTGGCATGCCATAGAGTGGTTCTCGATTTTGACCGCCTGTCATAAATCCTGGGGGAACATAAGGCCTTGTTCCTGGATTTCCCCTTGGTGGGGTAGTTCCCAAAGGCACTCTGGGGCCAGTGAACGGAGGTAATGGCCCCGTCGCGGTGATCGTTACTGCTGGTGTTGAACCAGCAGTTATCGCTTCACTTACGGTTGGGATAACCGTTGTTCCCACATTCGTTTGTGGGATTTCGTTATTGTTTGGCGGATTCGCCATCGCTTCTCTTCTTCTGGCAGTATTGGTATTGTTAGAGTATATTCTACCACTTCTCAATAACATGCAATACTTCTCGAAAAAGATGATATTCTGTGTAAAAAGGTTAAACTTCAAAATCAACACACAGTCCCACCAGGTGTGCCAATTTGTTTACCGTTGGTTTTGGTAAACAACCGCTGATCTTCCAAAAAGTTACTTATTTGGTGACTCGCAGGATCGATCAGATTGATCCTAAGACATGGTTGATTTTGGGGTTTTGACTAAGTTTAATAATGGTTAAATGACAAGAAAATAAAGAAGCTTTATGTAAATTGCATGAAGAAGAAAACTTGGTAGAATAAAGGAGGGCTTGAAATGAAGGCTTCGACTGGAAAAGTAAATGAAAAGCAATAAAGTTCTGGAAAATAAATGACTTTGATTAATTAAAGTGGTGTTTCACACATACATTCTCAACAATTCTTTCTCTCACGCCGGGTACTCGAATCTATATGAGTGACTTGTATATAATTGTGAACACACGCGAAAACTGCGTGAACTACTAATATTTATACTAAACATATCCCAAGTAACCGTCGGGCAGTTACGCTGCTTCGAGATGACTCCACTTGGCACGTTCACAGCGTTCGACGCTCCAGATCTTGGCACGTTGCACTTGGTAACCGCTGGGAACCGTTTTCCCTCCAAACGTTTGAATCTCAAACCGTTCCACTCTGAGCAATCGAACACCTTCGTCGAGAAGCATCTTCGACGTCGAAGGCAACAAGATTCTTCCTTGGAAGAAATTCTCTAAGTACATTGCCAACTTCTGATGAGCATTTCGACAGAACCAGCTGGTCGAAACCATTCTTCAGCTTTAATGGCTTATATTAATAAAAACAAGGGTGTCGAATTTAGGAGCCAACACCAGGTTCTTCATAATCAGTTACTAGCATGATCTTCTCGTCCGGGAACTCAAAATTCATGGATTGGTAGTCGTCCACAGCCTGATGAGCCAAATGATCAGCTAGTACACTTCCCATAATTACTTTCTGGGTTGTATACTGAATGTCGTATCCGGTCAGGATCATTTTCTATCTTTCTATTCTTCCGGATAGAGTGGGCTTCTCAAAGATGTATTTGATAGGATCTATTTTAGACATCAACAAGGTAGTGTGAGTCAACATATACTGTCTCACTCGGCGAGCAGCCCATGCCAAAGCGCAACAAGTTTTCTCGAGTAGTGAATTTATTGTTTCACAGTCGTTAAACTTTTTGCTAAGGTAGTATATTGCATGCTCTTTTTGACCAGACTTGTCATGCTGCCCGAGCACACACCCCCATTGAGTTCTCTAATACTGTTAAGTACATGATTAGAGGTCTTCCTTCAACTGGAAGCATCAAGATTAGAGGCTCTTAAAGATATTCCTTGATTCTATCAAATGCATTCTGGAAATCTTTATTCCACTTCACTGCTTGATCTTTCTTCAATAATTGGAAGATTAGCTCACAAGTAACGGTTAGGTGGGAAATGAATCTGGCAATGTAGTTCAGGCGTCCTAAGAATCCCCTATCTTACTTCTCAGTGTGAGGAGTTGGAATTTCTTGTATAGCTTTAGCCTTTGTAGGGTCCACTTCAATGCCTTTGCCGCTGACAACAAAACCTAAGAGCTTACCAGATCTTACTCCAAAAGTTCGCTTATTCGGGTTCAGCCTCAGTTTGTATTTCTTCAGCCTTTCGAATAGCTTCTGCAGGTGATCAAGGTACTCCTCTTCATTCTGATACCTAGCTATTATATCATCAACATGAACTCTATCTCGTGAAGGATAATATCTTGAAACAAAGCTACCATAGCACGCTGATAGGTTGCCCCTGCGTTCTTTAACCCAAATGGCATAACTTTGTAACAGAAAGTTCTCCACTGTGTGACGAAGGTTGTTTTCTCCATGTCCTCGGGCGCCATTTTGATCTGATTGTACCCGGAGAAGCCATCCATGAAGGAAAATACCTTATGTTGTGCAGTGTTATCAACCAAAACATCAATGTGGGGAAGGGGAAAGTCATCCTTGGGGCTTGCCCTATTCAGGTCTCTATAATCCACACATATACGTACCTTATAGTCCTTCTTAGGTACTGGAACAACATTGGCAACCCATTATAGATAAGAGGTTACAACTAATAAACTGACATTGAATTGTTTCATGACTTCGGCTTTGATCTTTTCTGAAATCTCTGGCCGCATACGATGAACCTTCTATTTCAATGGAGGGTATTCCTCTTTTGTCGGTAGGAAATGAACCACAATATCAGCGTCAAGTCCCGGCATGTCTTCGTACGAACAGGAAAAAACCTCAACATGGTCATGTAGCATCTGAATTAGACGTTTCTTGACACTATGCTCCAGATCGGCATCTATCTTGACTTCTTTCTTATCCTCTTTAGTACCAAAGTTAACTGTCTCAACCGGATCTTCATGAGGCTGTATTGCCCTTTCTTCCTGTTGTAACAGTCTGGCAAGTTCTCCTGGTACTTCACAATCTTCCTCACCTTCGTCCTCGGCTTGGTAGATCGGATTTTTAAAGTCATAATTGGAAATAGCAGAATCATTATCAATGGGATCCAGAGTGGATGTGGATCTGCAGTTTGATATGTGGGTGTGTGTAAGAGCATATCTGTATATTTTTTGATAAAGCTAAAAGTAGAAAAAGAAAAACAGAGAGCGTAAAATTTGTATGCAAAACGTCCAATGTTTTATTGATGACATATGAAAATGAAGCAATAACCCTCACAAAATAGACCATTGTGCCTCGGGTAAGACATAAGGCTTTAAAGTTTCAATTGTTCGAATATTACATATCCTAAAAAAAGAAAAATACAATTACTCTTGAACAAAAGTAACATGCACAAAATCTTTGGCCTCCCAATTGCTGAGTCCATCGCTCATGGTTGGGAAGATCCACTTGTCCAGGTCATAATCACTATCACTATCTTCCAGAGCATTAACTCCATGGTTGTTGATCCGTAATTGTGGTCCCCCGGCGCGAGCATGACGAACAGCTTTATGGGCCCCTGAAGTAAAACCCAAACCAAAATTTTCAGATTTTTAGGGAATGTCTAGAAGTTGGCCCCGAATGGTACACCCATCTTCTTTAACTACTGCTTTGGCATCCCTTAGAGAAGCCATCTTCAGCGGAGGTCTGGTAGTCTTTGTAGCACTGGCAGTAGTCTTGGTCGTAGCAACTGTCTGTGGCACCTCCTCAAAGTTCTGACAAGGGGTCTCAATGAACTCGTCGTCCATTTTAACATACCTGAAAGAGTTCCGGTGGCTACCCATGTATTCCTCCTCCCCATGGACTGTGATAATCTTTCCATTGACTGGGTATTTCAGCATCTGATACAGGGTAGAAGTAACAGCACCAGCCCCATGGATCCAAGGTCGACCCAATAAACAGGAATAAGACGGGCGGATGTCCATCACATAGAAGGTGGAATTAAAGGTTTGAGTATCAACTTTGATAGGGATGTCCACCTCCCCGTGTACCATTCTTTTAGAACTATCAAAGGCCTTCACCATAATGTTACTGGGCTTTAGTGTGAGTCCTTCGCCATCTAACTTGTCCAGATCATTCTCGGGCAAGACATTCAGCGGCGAACGTGTATCCACCATGTGATACAATGGGAGAACTGACTTGAGGGTTTTGCGTTTGTGTTCGGAAATGTTGCGGTTTAGCAAGAGTCGTCACCGACTTTTCTTTTATCCAAAAAGGAAAGGTGAAAAAGCACAGGAAAGACCTTTAGAGATGTTTTTGAGTTCGGGGGATAGATTATGAAAAGGGAAGGTATTAACATCCTTTTCATCCATGGTTTTCCATGGGCTCTTAGTTACTTGCTAAATCACTTGCTTTGGTTTGTTTGTGTTCTTGTGGTGGTGACTTTTGAAAGTATTTTGAAAATGGAACTTCGTAATGGTTCTCGTTTCTATAAGAACACCTACAAAGTGTTTGTTTCGAAAATAGTTCAAAGATGTGTTTGTGAGATGTGTTTTTGAAAGTATTTTGAAAATGGAACTTCGTAATGGTTCTCGTTTCTATAAGAACGCCTACAAAGTGTTTGTTTCGAAAATAGTTCAAAGATGTGTTTGTGAGATGTGTTTTTGAAAGTATTTTAAAAATGGAACTTCGTAATGGTTCTCGTTTATATAAGAACGCCTACAAAGTGTTTGTTTTGAAAATAGTTTAAAGATGTGAGTGTGGGTAAAAATGTTTTTGTTGTGAGCAAGCGAGTGACTAAGAGCGAATCTACCTACTCGAAAGGTCTTAAATGTGCTTTTCCTTCTCCTTTAGATGTTGCTATCTTACCATTGATTTGGTAAGAAGCCCCATCATTGGATGTGAAGGGACGGGCGTTGGGACGTTTGTATAGTCATAGAAGGCAACATATGGGACGTTTTAGCAATGTCGTTTTAGGGACTAGATCGTTTACCGAAGGCAGCATCGAGGTTCATCAAGGGACTACGATCTTTTATCGAAGGGTCTTTGCTAAAAATGCCCATGCTCGAGGGACATGACTATCTTCCGAAAGGCAACGAAGTGGGATTACCCTAAGGGAGTAAGTGTGCAAATGTGTTTTATTTACATGCATTTTGTCTTGTATTTGAAAGGTTATCTATTTGCTGATTTTATCTTACCGTACATCCTAGTTACTAGCAATATATGAAAGCAAATAAACATGCGGAAAATAAATCCTAAGCTATTACATCACTTTAGGGGGATGGGGGTACAAATTTACAATAGGGATGAAGTGGAGACTGAAATATTACAACCATATCAAATGACAATGAAAACAATGTAAAAACAGTGTAAAATAAAAGGAAAACTGCACTTTGAACTGCTATGTGTCGACCCATGCTGCTATGCATCGACACATAGCTTTTCCCTGCCCCTGCAAAAAAAATAACTCAGTATGTGTCGACACATAAGGGGATGTGTCGACTCATGCATCCATTTTATGTCGATGCGAAACGCGTATGTATCGACTCATAGGCTTTTCCCTGCTCCTGTAAAACAAAAATGACTCAGTATGAGTCGACACATAATGGGATGTGTCGACTCATGCACCCTTCTTGTGTCAATGCGAAGCGCGTATGTGTAGATACATAGTCTTTTCCAACTTCTGTTTTGTAACCTGAAATTAATATGAGTCGATGCATGGGGTTATGTGTTGACTCATACCCTGTTTTTTCACTAGGACGAGTCGACACATGAGGATATATGTCGATACATGCTTCATTTTCCTGCCTTAAACATTATTTCACTGACTGCACGGGTTAGTTCATGGCATATGATGGATAAACATGAACAACAAATGACTGAATAAACCTAAACAAAGTACAGATGACTAGTTCAAAAAGATATTAAAGTACTACATCTTGTTTTCAATGAACAACAACTTGTTAATGATGTAATGACAAGGTATCTAATCAAGAGGACTTACCTTTGGGCTGCACTGGTTGTTTTAGATCTGAATGCTTTTCCAAAGGATGTGATAACCTTGTGAGTCTTCAGGAAGCTGCTCTGGACGACTAGAACTGAGTTGGACTGTACTGTAATATTTTTGGTGTTTTGAAGATGGAGATGAATAGCAACACAGCAGCTGTTTTTATGTTTGGAAAAACTTTGTATGAAGTGTTTGACTTAGGGAGAGTTTGTATGGTGGAGTAAGAGGTTGGGATTCTGTTTTGAACAAGAACAGATTTGATTTTGAAAAATCAGTCAAGGTTCACAAGAATACTATTTTTCTGCCCAATGAGACTCTTTATTTTCTCTCTCTATATCCTCTCTTCCCCATCCAACCCTTTGTCTTATGAGACAACCTTCCTTTTGTAGACCCCTTGACTGTGGTTTAGGGGGAAAACAGATAATTCATTTTGAATTGTTTTTGCATGCTGTTTTGATGCTTTCTGCATACAAATTTCCTTTTCCATTTTGGTGCAAGTTTGGGGCTGTCATAGTGCAGGCTTGGGCAGACTGCATAGAGCAATTTTTGACTGGTTTTGTGGACATATTTTGGATTATATAGGACATAAATACAGGTTTTGTGGCAATGTGATATATCCTATTTTCTTCAATTTTGAACAACATTATTGTAGCATGTGATATATCATATTTTCTTCAATTTTGGACAGCATAGTTGTAGCATGTGATATATCATATTTTCTTCAATTTTGGACAACATAGTTGTAACATGTCACAAATTTAGTCTTGTGCACATTATGTCAAAAGCAAAAATATTGTAACAAGGTTTTAATCAAGACATGGTTTTAGAATTTGTAATTTTGCAAAATGTCACTTTGTAATAACTTGAATTACTTGCATCATCTTGAATTATTTGGAGTTGTAGTAAAATGCCATGAAGCAAATGAAATTAATCAAGTATAGAGAATACTTAGAAAAAATCTCAAAGTCTTGCAAAGTTGGATTTTTGATTCTCTTGACTTCTTAATGATCAAGCTTGATATTTTTGAATGTCTAGATGAAATTTGATCTTTGGGTTGTAATGTTGACCAAAAAGTCAAAGTTTGACTTTCCAGTATGCAATTTACCATTTTGCCCTTGTGCCAATTTCAAGCCTAAATTGATGTATCAGTGCTGCAAACTTGACGTCTTAGAATATCTTGTGAGCAAGTACTTGAAAAATGAGAGGGGAAATTTTGGGGTACAACAGCTGCCCCTGTTCAATCTTCTTAAACCTGAAGAGTTAGATTGGCGAGTTTTGCCATTCGTGACTCGAAGGTGGAAGATGATTGGACACTAGAGTGCCCAGAAATTTGCACTCGGCGATGCGATGATAGGAGGAATGGGCTTAAAGATGCCATTTGGAGAGGTAATAGAAAGTTGTTGGAGATGGGCTTAAAGACGCCATCCAAAAGTGATTACTGGCATTGTAATTTATAAGCTGAAAGAATGAGTATCAGAATGGCATCCGCGTCTGGAGTGTATCTGAACTGTATCTGAAAGCTGTCTTTGAATGAGTATTAGGATGGCATCCGTATCTGGTGCGTATCTGAAACTGTATATGAAAGCTGTCTTTGAATGAGTATCAGGATGGCATCTGTATCTGGTGTGTATCTGAAACTGTATCTGAAAGCTGTTTTTGAATGAGTATCAGGATGGCATCCGTATCTGGTGCGTATCTGAAACTGTATCTGAAAGCTGTTTTTGAATGAGTATCGGGATGGCATCTGTATCTGGTGTATATCTGAAACTGTATCTGAAAGCTGTTTTTTGAATGAGTATCAAGATGGCATCCGTATATGGAGTGTATCTGAATTGTATCTGAAAGTTGAATCTGAATGAGTATCAGGATGGCATCTGTATCTGGAGCGTATCTGAACTGTATCAAAAGGTTGAATCTGAATGAGTATCAGGATGGCATCCGTATTTGGAGCGTATCTGAAACTGTATCTGAAAGTTGTTTTTTGAATGAGTATCAGGATGGCATCCGTATCTGGAGCGTATCTGAATTATATCTGAAAGTTGAATCTGAATGAGTATCAGGATGGCATCTGTATCTGGAGTGTATCTGAACTATATCAAAAGGTTATAATTTGAATGAGTATCAGGATGGCATCCGTATCTGGAGCATATTTGAAATGTATCTGAAAGTTGAATCTGAATGAGTAGCAGGATGGCATCCGTATCTGGAGCGTATCTGAACTGTATTAGGAGGTTGAATTGTTTAAGCTGGCCGAGTAGATATTTGTCCTGTCTAGTTTCAGGTATTAATCTTTGACCTGAGAAAGAAAGATAGTTTTCCTGGCTTGCTATAGGTATTAATCTTCAATCTCTTCATGTAGATAGTTTTCCTGGCTTGTTACGGGTATTAATCTACAATCAGTCGTCCACAAATAGTTTTCCTGGCTTGTTACAGGTATTAATCTGGAACTTGAAAAGGTTGGTCGACGAGATAGTTGTCTTGTCTGGCTTCAGGTATTAATCTCTGACCTGAGAAAGAAAGATAGTTTTCCTGGCTTGCTACAAGTATTAATCTTCAATCTCTTCATGTAGATAGTTTTCCTGGCTTGTTACAGGTATTAATCTACAATCAGTCGTCCATAGATAGTTTTCATGGCTTGCTACAGGTATTAATCTGGATCTTGAAAATGGTTGATGGTAACCATCTGTTGATCGATCTTTCTTTGTATGCATATGTTATGAATGTATGAAATGTGTTATGTCATGATGTTCTCAAAATAAATGAGATGGTGTCGTATGCACTTATCATGTACGAGAATATGATGTATGAAATGTGAAATGTTTAATGAATGTATTTTTGTCTGGGAAAATAAATCCTTGACAAATGTCAGGGAGTCGTTAAATCCTGGATTGTTGTTGAAGAGTATGCGTGTCTTCAAACCTTGCTTAGAATGTTTCCACCGGGGATTCCTGTTTTGTTGTTTGAGGAGAACTCCGCTGGGAAATATTGGAAACTCTGTGGGGAGTAGGTTTATTCCTGCTTGGGAAAAAAATTAAGGAGTCTTAGTCGTCCGTTGCTCTACTGGGGAATCGAAGTTGAACTGATATCTGGTCGAGTCTAGGTTTCACAGTAACTTGCTGAGGATTGTAGAGTAGTCTTATGGGGAAGAGGGGTTGTGGTCCTCTGATTTGTAGTAGTCGGAGAGGCAAACTCAAGTTGGGGAATCCTACCGTTTGTTGGGGAAATAAAACCCTTTTGCCGGTCTGCTTGATAGGTGACGACTTCGTTAGGGGAAAGTCCTCGAGGATTCTTGAGTTTGTCTGAGCTGGGGAAAGGTTTTCAGAGATTAAACTCTGGCTGGGGAGTCATCCTATGAGAAGAACTTTGGGGAGACTTGGCATTTCCCCTAGCAGCCAATGTTTGTGGTATTGCCAAAAATGTTTGATTGTACGTAACTCTTTGCTGGGATTGACGTTCAGTGCCCCAAGTGATGGAAATGGAGACTTTCCCCTGGTTACTCTGCAATTCTTGGGAGATTTATGGGAATCTTGACTGGACAGCCCCAGGTGTGCTGGATAGTGACATGTCAAGCCCCCTTGTTGATAGGAGATTTGTCAATGGAAGTGTCATCCTTTTTGAAGTGATTTTGTTCACTGAGAGAGCTTTCGTTCATCGGATGTTTGTTGTGTGACTTTCTCCGCTGTCAAACAAATAGCCATATGCAAACAGTGATATTCAAGTAATGCAAAGTTTATGCTTGCCTTGAAGTTTTGAAAAATGCATTTTTAGCAGATAAAGAAATTTTGTAAGAAAAATTCAAACTCAAGATTTAGAGTGAAGCCTTACGGGAGTCAGGATACCTTTTGTAACAGTATGCTTTCGAACTAACCCATGCTTCAATTAGGACTTTTGAAGGGTTGTAACGTGGCTTGGTTCACGTTTTAAGAAACAAAGGATAAAGGCTCAAAGTGTATTTGTACCCACCCTCTCTTCGTGATGTTCTTCAGTCCTAAACTCAGTTACTTGTGCGTTTGAACTCCAATTGAGTCTGGAATGACATTTTAGTGATGGTTCAGACAAGTTAGGTTTGTCGGAAGGAAGTCATTTTTGCCATATTTTTTCATGTTGTCGAGGATTTGAAGTGACCTCTTTTTACTTGATTTGTTATCCCTAATTTTTGCATGACTGTTCTTGTTTTGAGATTACAGTCAGCGGGATGCCCCAGTTTTTTTTTCTTCTTTAAGTCTCCTTCGTAGGTTTTGACTTAGTAGGCCTTTATTTTTTAGAGATAATGACTACCTATGTGATAGGGAACCATCACCGTCTTTTGATTCCAGAGGAATGTTTCTTCACGTCATTCGTTGTATTACGAGATGAGAGTTTGCGGCTTAATGCGCATTTGAATTAACTGAGAGACTACCCTGCCCCAGGTTTTGTTTAAAGGTTTTAATTTTGTGAAAAAGAAAAACTTCTACTTCTTTGGCCAGAAGGGGTTGACTAGGGATTATCTTCCTTATAACTCCAGTGTTTAGGATTCGAAAGAACGCCTGTACATCATCAGCAAGGTCTGTCCAAAAGCATATTGTATGAGATTATGGCATTGTTTTTGTCATCCTCCCTCTAAAGGCTTGTAACTTTTAGCAATAGTTAAATGTCATAAAGAGAATAAAAAGCACAATTTAAATGTAATGAAAATGAGTGGATCAAATCAAGACAAACATATGCAATGCATTAATGAAACAAAGTTTGACATTAATAGATAATTGTTTGAATAACAAAAAAGATTACAACTTGAAAATTCAAATAAACAAAAGCTTCTTTGTCTGAACTTGTCACTTTAGATGGTGAGCCTTTGAAGGATGACAGAAGAATGCAGTCTGACCATCTTGTGTAAACTCCAACATTCCTTCGTCGATCAGGTTTTGAATCTTATACTTCAACGCCCAACAATCATTTGTATCATGCCCAGGGCTATCAGAATGATAAGCACACCTTGCCTCCGGATTGTAGTTAGGAGAGGAAGTCTTCGGGCTCGGATGAGGGTTTATCACCGTGATCAGATTCATCCTTAACATGTGTTGTAATGCTTGTGACAATGGCATGTTGATTTGGGTGAAGTGCCTTTGGCAGAAGAATTCAGTCTGGCCATCTTGTGTGAACTCCAGTGTTCCTTCTTCAATCAGGTCTTGAATTTTATTTCTTAATGTCCAACAGCTATTGGTGTCATGTCCAGGACTGTTGGAGTGGTACGCACATCTTGCATTTGGATTGTACCTCGAAGAGGCTGTGTTGGGATTCTGAGGGGGGTCTTTCAACGTAACCAGCTTGGCCTTCAATATGTGTTGCAGTACTTGAGACAATGACATGTTGATTTCGGTAAAACACCTTTCAACTGTATTCCGCTTACGCCGATTACCCTGTTGTTGTTGGAGAGGTTGTTGTTGGGTTTGTGACGCTGAAGCAAATTGGGGAGGTCTCCTCTCGGCTTCTTGTCTCAAGGGAGGCTGAATGATGACTTGATCCCCAATCCTAGATGTTTGCCCTATTTGGTTACATCCATCCCGACGAAGCTTATTGATGAGGACCCTCAACTCTTCTTGTCCTTGTGCCAGGTTTTGAATGAGAGCCATCTGGCCCACCAGCTGTCCCATCATTTGGACCCTCATTATGGCTATCTCGGTTTGTAGCCGTTCCAACTGGTCATCTTTGTTGCCCTCAGGATTTTTCTTGGCTAGGTTCCCAGCGAGGAGTGCTTTCAACTCTTCCTGCCCCTTGGATAGGTTCAAGAACATCTCTTGAAGTTGAGCATTTTGAGCCTGGATGTCTTTCACTGTTTGTTCAAGAGCCATTGCTGAAATAAACATCGGAGGAGATGAGAAACTTGTTATGAATCCTGTTATGGAATGATATGTATGATATATATGCAATTTTTTCAAGGATCTCGCGAGGTAAACACAAGAAAAAGTTAGAGATTGAATTTTGATCAACAACTTTGATTGGAGAACTTTGTATCGGTGGATGTCCTTCCACGAGAATCAAGCTCACCATGTCAAGTGGGTCATAGCTCTTGACTCGAGTTTGTTGTAATTGATCTTTGATGGTGTTTGGTCAGAGGAAAATAAATCCTCTTGCCCTTTGCTAGACGTCTGGTTCAATGTGACCCTACATTATAGGCCCTCGAGATCCTTGAAATGGTCACTGAAAATGCTATGGTATGATGTTCATGATGTTATGTACAAGTATGCGAGGTAAGCATATTTACATACAAATAATCACATTCACACAAAGCAGACAAGTCCTTAGTTTCATGCTTGCATGAAGTCTTGTAGGTAAGTACCCTCTTGAAGTTTAGTTGGCTCAACCTGTCCTAGTTAATAGTAACCGAGTTCTAAGGGGTCTCAATATCACTGACCTTTATTTTAGGCATTGTCTCAGCTCAATCAATCATTTCTTGCGGCCGAGATATCCCAAAAGTCCGGTCTCAATGAGTGTAGCATCGAGTATCAACCAATTTTCAGCTCTACACCGAAACCGGTTATCTCACTACGTCCTAATGGCCAAGTTGGTTTAATTAGGGTTCTAAAGTCAGTTGATGCTTCATGACACCACGCGGCGGCCCCGTACTCTCCTTGATTCGACTTAAGGGTTACCAGTACCAACCAAAGTTTCACATCAACGTAGCTACTGCTTCAACCATGTCGGTATACGCCGCACAGTTCCCTCACAGTCTATTGCTACTTACCTAAAAGGTGTACCCAAATCCAGGTGTAGGATTTAAAACAAACCCAAACAAGGAACCAAAATATAAAGCATACAAATCAAACAATGAAAGCAAGTAAAGGTGATCTAACCCTAAGGTAACCCCACTTTTATTAGTTTTAATCCCCAACAGAGTCTTCAGTTCTGTGATACGGTGGGAGAACTGACTTGAGGGTTTTGCGTTTGTGTTTGCAAATGTTGCGGTTTAGCAAGAGTCGCCACCGACTTTTCTTTTATCCAAAAAGGAAAGGTGAAAAAGCACAGGAAAGACCTTTAGAGAGGTTTTTGAGTTCGGGGGGTAGATTATGAAAAGGGAAGGTATTAGTATCCTTTTCATCCATGGTTTTCCATGGGCTCTTAGTTACTTTCTAAATCACTTGCTTTGGTTTATTTGTGTGCTTGTGGTGGTAATTTTTGAAATTATTTTGAAAATGGAACTTCGTAATGGTTCTCGTTTCTATAAGAACGCCTACAAAGTGTTTGTTTTGAAAATAGTTCAAAGATGTGTTTGTGAGATGTGTTTTTGAAAGTATTTTGAAAATGGAACTTCGTAATGGTTCTCGTTTCTATAAGAACGCCTACAAAGTGTTTGTTTCGAAAATAGTTCAAAGATATGTTTGTGAGATGTGTTTTTGAAAGTATTTTGAAAATGGAACTTCGTAATGGTTCTCGTTTCTATAAGAACGCCTACAAAGTGTTTGTTTCGAGAATAGTTCAAAGATGTGAGTGTGGGTAAAAATGTTTTTGTTGTGAGCAAGCGAGTAACTAAGAGCGAATCTACCTACTCGAAAGGTCTTAAATGTGATTTTCCTCCTCCTTTAGATGTTGCTATCTTACCATTGATTTGGTAAGAAGCCCCATCGTTGGATGTGAAGGGACGGGCGTTAGGACGTTTGTATAGTCATAGAAGGCAACATATGAGACGTTTTAGCAATGTCGTTTTAGGGACTAGATCGTTTACCGAAGGAAACATCGAGGGTCATCGAGGGACTATGATCTTTTATCGAAGGGTCTTTGCTAAAAACGCCCATGCTCGAGGGACATGACTATTTTCTAAAAGGCAACCAAGTGGGATTACCCTAAGGGTGTAAGTGTGCAAATGTGTTTTATTTACATGCATTTTGTCTTGTATTTGAAAGGTTATCTATTTGCTGATTTTATCTTACCATACATCCTAGTTACTAGCAATATATGAAAGCAAATAAACATGCGGAAAATAAATCCTAAGCTATTACATCACTTTAGGGGGATGGGGGTACAAATTTACAATGGGGATGAAGTGGAGACTGAAATATTACAACCATATCGAATGACAATGAAAACAATGTAAAAAAGTGTAAAATAAAAGGAAAACTGCACTTTGAACTGCTATGTGTCGACCCATGCTGCTATGCATCGACACATAGCTTTTCCCTTCCCCTGCAAAACAAAATAACTCAGTATGTGTCGACACATAAGGGGATGTGTCGACTCATGCACCCTTTTTGTGTCGACGCGAAACGCGTATGTATCGACTCATAGGCTTTTCCCTGCTCCTGTAAAACAAAAATGACTCAGTATGAGTCGACACATAATGGGATGTGTCGACTCATGCACCCTTCTTGTGTCGACGCGAAGCGCGTATGTGTCGATACATAGTCTTTTCCCACTTTTGTTTTGTAACCTGAAATCAATATGAGTCGATGCATGGGGTTATATGTCGACTCATACCCTATTTTTTCACTAGGACGAGTCGACACATGAGGATATGTGTCGATACATGCTTCATTTTCCTGCCTTAAACATTATTTCACTGACTGCACGGGTTAGTTCATGGCATATGATGGATAAACATGAACAACAAATGACTGAATAAGCCTAAACAAAGTACAAATGACTAGTTCAAAAAGATATTAAAGTACTACATCTTGTTTTCAAAGAACAACAGTTTGTTAATGATGTAATGACAAGGTATCTAGTCAAGAGGACTTACCTTTGGGCTGCACTAGTTGTTTTAGATCTGAATGCTTTTCTAAAGGATATGATAACCTTGTGAGTCTTCAGGAAGCTGCTCTGGACGACTAGAACTGAGTTGGACTGTACTGTAATATTTTTGGTGTTTTGAAGATGGAGATGAATAGCAACACAGCAGCTGTTTTTATGTTTGGAAAAACTTTGTATGAAGTGTTTGACTTAGGGAGAGTTTGTATGGTGGAGTAAGAGGTTGAGATTCTGTTTTGAACAAGAACAGATTTGATTTTGAAAACTCAGTCAAGGTTCACAAGAATATTGTTTTTCTTCCCAATGAGACTCTTTATTCTCTCTCTATATATATCCTCTCTTCCCCATCAAACCCTTTGTCTTATGAGACAGCCTTCCTTTTGTAGACCCCTTGACTGTGGTTTAGGGGGGAAAACAGATAATTCATTTTGAATTGTTTTTGCATGCTGTTTTGATGCTTTCTGCACACAAATTTCCTTTGCCATTTTGGTGGAAGTTTGGGGTTGTCATAGTGCAGGCTTGGGCAGACTGCATAGAGCATTTTTTGACTGGTTTTGTGGACATATTTTGGATTATATAGGACAACAATGCGGGTTTTGTGGCAATGTGATATATCCTATTTTCTTCGATTTTGAACAGCATAGTTGTAGCATGTGATATATCATATTTTCTTCAATTTTGGACAGCATAGTTGTAGCATGTGATATATCATATTTTCTTCAATTTTGGACAGCATAATTGTAACATGTCACAAATTTAGTCTTGTGCACATTATGTCAAAAGCAAAAATATTGTAACAAGGTTTTAATCAAGACATAGTTTTAGAATTTGTAATTTTGAAAAATGTCACTTTGTAATAACTTGAATTACTTGCATCATCTTGAATTATTTGGAGTTGTAGTAAAATGCCATGAAGCAAATGAAATTAATCAAGTATAGAGAATACTTAGAAAAAATCTCAAAGTCTTGCAAAGTTGGATTTTTGATTCTCTTGACTTCTTAATGATCAAGCTTGATATTTTTGAATGTCTTGATGAAATTTGATCTTTGGGTTGTAATGTTGACCAAAAAGTCAAAGTTTAACTTTCCAGTATGCAATTGACCATTTTTCCTTGTGCCAATTTCAAGCCTAAATTGATGTATCAGTGCTGCAAACTTGACGTCTTAGAATATCTTGTGAGCAAGTACTTGAAAAATGAGAGGGCAAATTTTGGGGTTCAACACACCAGAACATGGGCTAATGTAGTGCCCCTGCACTTAATGGAGACATGCAGGGCATCATTGTATTTCCTTCCCTTGGGAGTTAAATCAGCATCAAAAAAACCCAGTCCATTATCAGCAGTCAGGCTGGCCAACAATTCTTGAATTGACCAGCGGAGGTCTCTTGAGACACATGGGCAGACTTCAAGAATTTTACTAAAGCCTTAGCGTGGGCTTCGGAGCACGCATTGAGATTTTTTAAGGGGTCTTCCCCAATTTCTCCACAACGTTATAATCACTTTTCTTGATTATCTTCAATATCTCTTCCATTTCCTTTTTAGAAGCCTCGGGAATGACTTCTGGATGCGCCTTCGTCTTGACAGGCTCAACCAATACCTCTTTGCCCCGAGTCTCGGCCGACTCAGTAGTAGGGATAACAATAGGGATAACAGTAGGAGTAGCAGCAAGAATAATCATAGGAGTAGCAACAATCTTTGGAGAGATCTCAGGAGAGAAAACTCTTCCGCTTCTCGTAATTTTACTAGTCCCAACGATATTGTCGATGTCAGGTCAGTACCTTTAGAAACTTTGTCTTCAATAGCCAACAGGTCTTGCTTGATGCCATGGTAATAGACGTCAGCCCCATAATTCCAGGGAACAACTTTATCCAAGGAATATGGTATTGGTCCAGGGAGGGTGATGATCAAGGGAACAAACTTGGGAACAGATGTAATCATGACAGGTCTTTTGGTGGAGACCCTGGGAGGATTGCCGAAAATGGGAATTATCGAGACATCTTCACAATAACTTCTTGTAAGGGGAACTTTTTCAAACATAATTTCCTTGTTAACCATCAGGACCTAGACGCCCATTTTTAACAACAAACAGCCATCTGGTAGAGACATACATAAGTGGCAACCTTCACCACAACCAGGAAATAAACCAGCTTGCAATAAATTCTCTTTAACAGTCAGAAGAGAAGTAGTTAATTCATCCACGGAGGAAACAAACCGATCATTATCAACAACATTGACACCTTGGCCATGTTTGGGCATCGGTGAAGTTATTACATTAGGTGTCTCTGGAAGGTAAAACTCAATCTCCTTTGCCTCGATGAGATCATGTACCTTATTCTTTAAAGCCCAACAATCATTTGTATCATGCCCCGAAGTTTCTGAATGGTAGGCACATCGAGTGTTTGGGTTGTAGCGGGGAGATGCAGTGTTGGGATTCTTTGGAGCTTCCTTCAGAGTCACCAAATTGGACTTCAGAAAATGTGGTAAGACCTGGGATAAGGTCATGTTGATCCGGGTAAACTGTCTTCTGGGCGGATCTGGTCTGCGCTGATTGTTTCATTGTTGGTTTGTGGCAGGATTGAAAATCATAACAGCCCCTACCGTCGAACGAAGTTCAATTTTATTTTGATTTTTTTGGCCGTAAGCAGCACTGACCTCCTTCTTTCCAGTGAAAGGTTTCTTTGCAGTACTAGAGGATACATCTCTCTGTATTTTACCATTTTTGATGCCAACTTCTACCCGTTAACCAGTCAAGATCAATTCAGTGAACCCATTAGACAAGCTTCCAATCAGATGGTTAAAGAACGGACCAGACAACATGCCCAAGAACATGTCCACCAGCTCCCTATCAGACAACAGAGGCTGGACTCTTCCTGCAAGGTCTCTCCACTTTTGGGCATAATCTTTAAAACCTTCGCTGGAACCCATAGACATACTTTTCAAATGTGTACGAGTTGGGGCGAGGTCAGCATTATATTGGTAGTGCTTGTAGAAAGCAGCAGCTAGATCTTCCCAATGAAGAATGTTGGTCCTTTCCAGTTGATAGAACCATTCCAGCTGAGTCCCTGCCAAACTTTCCTAGAAGAAATGTACCCACAGATTCCTATCAGTGGTGTGGGGTTGAATTTTCTTGACATATGACCTTAAGTGTAGCTTAAAGCAGGAGACACCATCGTACTTAGCAAATGTAGGGACCTTGAATTTTTGCGGGATCACCACCCCTGAGATCAGTCCTAGCTCTTCAAAATCCAGCCTGGGTATCCTCTGGATCTCCATAGCATTGAGTCGATCCTCCAACTATTTGTATTTATCATCAACAGGAGGATACTTCTCCTCAGAATAGTTAGCTTCATCTTCCTCAGACTCTGGATTGTTGTTTTCTTCCATTGGTTCCTCCTCTTGATTATCCCCCTCATTTGACGGGGTTGTGAAATCTAGAGCTCACTTGGCCGGTCCTCTAAACCTTCTACCCAAATTCAAGACACCAGCTGGTTTCTTTGGCTTATTGGTCTTCTCCTTGATGATCAGAGATTTCAGGTCTTCTTTCCCCTTAGCCAAATCCAGGAACATTTGCTGAAACTGAGCATTTTGAGCTTGGAGCTCCTTCATTGTTTGTTCAAGAGCCATTTCTTTTGCTTGAATAAACAACGAAAAGATAAGAAACCTGTCTTGAAATACCTGCTTATGCAATGAAATGCATGATAATGTTTATGCAATGTTTTCAAGGACTTTTAAGATCTTAAATTTTCTTAGTCAAAGAGAAGAACAAACATTAATTGCATTCATAAATTTAAATGATTACAATGATGCCTCTTGGGCTTACAATGGAAGAAACAAAGATAAATAAAACTCCTAAATCAAACAAGACTCAAGCTTCCCATGAGCGCATCCTCTTTGGTGCAATATAGGCATCCAAACTTTGTTCTTCATGCAGTTGTCTTGTAAGCTCCAAAACCTTTTTCTCACTTGCATAGAACTGGGCTTCAAAGGTATCTCGTTCCTTTTTGAGTTGAATCCAAGATCTTTGCAATTCCTCGAGAGTAGTCGGCATGTCAGGATGGAGAATAGTATGATGTACATTTGTATCTGCAATGGGTCCCATGATGATGGGTAGAATGGTGGGGTAAGACATCATGAGATTTTGAGTTCAAGCTCGCACCCACTTAAGATAAGGCTCCAAAGGGATGGAGTTCTTATGCCCTAGTGTCTTGCTATCCACTCTGTTCACCATGCCCCAAACTCTGATGAACCTCTGAAAGTAACCTTGAGCATCATCCTCGTATTTGAAGGTTTATAAGTGATTCCTCCCCTAATGCCTAGGAGAGGGACATTGGGGAATTCCCCACAGCGATCAATGATGGTAACGTCTTCCACAGATCAAGGACACCAGTGAATGTCCGAATGTGTGAGAGACATCAGCCTGTTAGACCACCTTAAGCCTTGTTCGTTCTTCACAACAGATCGGGGTAGGTGCGAAATAAACCACCTAGCCAACCGAGGAGTACAACACATAAGGGTCCCTCTTCTCTTTACAGTACGAGTGTGAAAAGAGTGAAGAATGTCTCCAAGCAAAGTAGTCACCAGATTATGAGATAAGAAGATTTTAACTGCATTCATGTCTATGAGTTGGTCCGGATTAGGAAACAGTACCATCTCATAGATAAGAAGGGCCAACACCTCTTCAAAGGCTTGTAATTCCAAGGTATCCCAAAAATAGTGAGCTTTCTTAAACAAGAACTTGGCCAGAAACCCTTTGATACCGCTTCTTGTTTCCTAATTTGCTACAACGTCGGACCGTTGTAGATACATGGCTTGAGCAATTTCTTTAGGCTTTGGGTCTCTTTTCATACCGTTGAAGGATAACTGATTGAGAATAGGAACACCCAATAACTGAGAAAACTCTTCCATGGTAGGCACCAATTGATAGTCAGGAAATGTAAAGCAGTGATGTAAAGGGTCAAAGAACTGAAAGAGAAATTTCACCATGTCTTCATCAGGGCTTGAAGTGACCAACCTGAGGAGTCGACCATGTCTCTTAATGAATGGAGAGTTCTCAGGAACTCTTGATGCCAATTCCTTGAGTTGAGGAGTGTGATCGGTGGATCTGGAACTGACTGTTTAACGCTGGTTCGCGAAATGTCGCGGAAGCAAGAGTCTCCACCGTCTTTTATTTTCTCCAAATGGAAAGGACAAAAGCACAGAAAAATTCCTTAAAAGAGATTGCTCTCGGTTCGGGAGGTAGGTTATAGAAAGGGAAGGTGTTAGCACCCTTTCTATCCATGGTTATCCATGGGCTCTTAGATACTTGCTCATTGTGTTTTCAAAATTGGTTTGTTTGCTTTTCAACTGTGGGTTTTAAAAAAAGTTTCTTTGAAAATTCCAGTTCGACTCTTGTATCGGTCCTCAAGAGTGTTTGAAAAAATTGCTTTCGAAAGCTTTTTGAAAAGGTGTCGGTGTGAAAAGTATTTTTTGATTTGTTTTGAAATTTAGAGCAAGTATCTAGAGTCGTCTACCTACCCTAAGGAATTCGTCTGTGTAAATGTCCTTTAGAGTAGTGCCATCCCACCATTGAGAGGTAGGTAGCACCACCGTTGGAGGTGTTCGGGTCAATTCGAGGTTCGGGACATGGTGATCACCAGAGCAATGGGAAGACACCTTAGAAGCTACCCTCATGCCAGGTTCCCGGATCATGAGGACTTACTAAGACATCCTCTACTCGACGATCACCTTTCGAGGCAAGGCAACAGTGAGGCGTACCCTAGGGGTGGTGTGTGATTTGTGTATCGTTTTCATTTGCATTTATCTTGTCATGTTATTGGTGTTCTACGCTTGTTTTTATTTTGTCCATACATTCTTTCATGTCATTTGATTAACAGTTAAAGGTTGCAAGGAAAGTAAATTCTAAGCTATTACAAACGGCGCGGGTCCACATCGCCAAAATTAACCAGGACCCGATTTGACGGAAAATAAAGAAATTAAAAGTGCGAGAAGTAATTAAGATGTTACAAAGCCTTGGGAGAGATACATGAATATTTAAACGAAAATAAAATAATATGCGAATTAATAAAAATTAAAGCGAAACGAGGGCGTTGGACCCTTTTGCAAAATATTAAAATTACATGGAATTAATTAATTAAAAAAAAGAAAAGAAATTGTTTTTGTTTTTGGTATTTTTAGAATTTTAAGATTTAATAGAAAAAATTAATTGCAATTAAACGCTAACCCTAATTCTATTTTATTTTAATTTATTAAGAAAACATTAGAATTTAACCTAAATTAACCCTAATTTTTTATATACAAATTTAATTATAAAATAAATAATATTATTATAAAAAGAAAAATTAAAAAGGAATAAAAACATTAATTAAACCTAATTCTATGTTTTTTTAGATTTTATTATGAAAAGAATTAAAATTACAACCTAATTTAAAACTAAATTTAATTACATGCAAAGTTATTTATAAAAATACTAGAAATAAAAATATTTATTATTTTAATTCTTTTCTGATTTTTTTATGGGTTTTTTATGTGTTTTTTTTATATTTTGTGAAAATAATAAAATTAATTACTAAAACAATAACTAAAAGAAGAAAAATGGAAAATAAAAATAATAAAGAAAATAGGAAGAATTGCAAACCAAAGGGGGTTCAGATCCCAAATTAGGAGGTATTCTTTAGAAATCCAGGCCCATTAAGACATTGGTCCGTTTGACTTTCCAGGTAGCATGTTGGCACGTTGACTCACGTCCACGCTGTTCTCTATCTCTCAGCCTTTGGATTGATCTCAAGATGGACGTGGACGGTTTGATCTGGAGGGCGTATGGTACGCTTGGATGCTGAACCTGCATGTGAAGATTTATTGTAAAATAATATTGAGAATGTTGAAGACCTGGGGTTCGAACCCAGGTCATGTGCTTTGCCAATAGATTCGCTTGCCATCTGTGCCAGTTCACGCGTTTGATATATAATAAACAAACAAATATAATAAATAAAAACAAGAATGTTAGTGGGTCTGCGCACGGAAATTTAAACTGACCAACCAACATATGCCACGATATCGTCTTCCTCGTTGTTTTTTATTTTTCTGAAACAAGAACACATTAGCAACGGTTTTTCATGCGTTCTCTTAGGCATCTTTAGGGAAAATAACGATTAGCCCTCAGACACTCATAAATTGAGCGCGATGAGGCCATTGTTTTCGTCCAAACTCCCTGAATCCATCCATGGCATTGTGTTGGTCTAATTTTACAGTATTAAGAAACCCCTAATTGGGAGTCCAAGAAACCCTAGCCTGCATCAATGGTAAAATCATGTACATCGCACAAAAACGCAATTAATTTGTATGGTTAGTTTCAGAATCTCATAATGAACATGAATCAAGCATTAAAAGTTACAAAGGATGCGTGAATCATGATGCACGATTATGAATTTTTCTTGGGACAGTTTGCACTCGTGTTACCAATTCCTTGAGTTTTGATGGATGTTTTTGATTGGAACACGTTCAGTGATGCTTGAGGAAGCTAATGAGATGAGAATTGTGCCTTGAATCAACCTGCAAGTCAGTTTTCAGTATTGAGTTTTTTTGCAAAAAAATCCAAGCTTGACAATGGCTTTTCTGAGCAGCTGCGCATGTTTAAGCATTAGGGTTTCATTCTAGCTTATGTAGTGAACAAATTAGGTTAACAAAATTGATCAAAATCTCTTTCATTCATGGATTTTGAGATTTGATTTTCCACCATTATTTTTTCAATCTTTCCATGTGCTTTTTGATACAAATCAACTCCAATCTCTCCAAATCTTTCTATATTGGGATATGCACGAATTATTGAGAATAAAACATGTACAAAAAGATTTGTTAGGTTAAGTTAAATATTTTTCACATATTTAATTGATTTAAGTGAATTATTATAAATAAAAATTCAAATAAATAAATAAAAAATGAAACAATACTTCCCTTTGGGCCAAGTGGTCGTGCACATGCTTGGAATGATGAATTGTGGAAGAAAAATGGGCCCATTAGCAATTTTAGGTCATTTGAATCAATGTTGACTTTTCAAAATATCCAAATATTTCCCAACTTCTACAAGGCATAACTTGCTCAATTTTTAAGCTTTTCTCATGTTCTTGGACATTTTGGAAAGTTCTTTGAGTCCTCTAACCAATGCCTTTGGTCCCATGTCATTTTGATTTACCAATCTCAAGTTATGGCCTTTGACGTAAAGTCCCTTTTTGTTGACTTTTGAAAATGACCTATAATGTTGAAATTGATAACTTTTTGTGAGAGCATTTCTTGGACTTGAAGTATGAAGATGAGTTGTAGGAAATGTCTTTCTCTTCAAAATGAGCTTTGGATGGAATTTTTCTGATAATCCATGTGAAAGTTATGCCCTGGTCAATTTACAGTTGACTTTTTTAGCTGTCCAAATAAGGAAACTTTTGCATCTTGATGATTTCTGAGCCAAACTTTGAGAATCATGATCAAGGATTGATCAAATGATGTTTGTGGCTTCAAAATGATATGTTGACCAAAATTTTGAACTTTTGACTGCCAAATGACCATTTTGCCCCTACAGTTGACTGTAGTGCAATTAGGGTTTTTGACTGTGCAATTTTGTGCTGAAAGTCTTGAAACTTGATATGAGGATACTTGACCATATTTGTAGGCATGTGAGACTTGATTGGACCTTTGGAAACTTCATTTTCTTGATCAGAACAAAAACCCTAATCTTGACTGTATAGGAGACCTTTGCACTGTGCAACCCTTGGGGAATTTTGAAGCTTGTCTTGGCAAATCTTTGAAGAATATGGGAGGGAAAATTTTGGGGTACAACAGTTGCCCCTGTTCAATCTTCTTAGACCTGAGGATGCAGATTGGCTGACATGCCTTTCGTAATCCGAGGGTAGAAGGTGATTGAACACTAGAGTGCCCAAAAATTTGCGCTCACATAGTAGTGTGATGATGGTGGGGAATGGGCTTATAGATGCCATTTGGAGATTGATGGATAGGATGATGGGCTTATAGATGCCATCTGGATGTCGATCGCGTAAGAGATTCCTTAGCGAGAACTTGCGTACCTGCAAAACAGAAAATGAGTACCTGACACGTTGCAGGAGCTGATTTTTAGATGCTTGGTATAGATATGTCCTGACTGGTTACAGGAGCTGGGTCTGGAGCTTCAAAAGATGATGAATGAACCAGGGATGGTTACTACCTTAGCATGAATGGTAAGAGAACCTTGGGTGACTTTAACTTCAACAACGCTCGTTGAGAAAATCTTGGTGGGAATTACCATCTTCGCAGGATCGGGAAGAGAACCATAGGCAATTATAATCTGAAAGGGAATTACATCTCACGCACCGTCGGGGAGAGAACCATAGGCAATTATAATCTGAAAGGGAATTATCACCTCACTCACCGTCGGAGAGGGAACCATAGGAAATTATAATCTGAAAAGGAATTATCACCTCACGCACCATCGGAGAGGGAACCATAGGAAAAGGAATTATCACCTCACTCACCGTCGGAGAGGGAACCATCTGAAAAGGAATTATCACCTCACTCACCGTCGGAGAGGGAACCATAGGAAAAGGAATTATCACCTCACTCACCGTCGGAGAGGGAACCATCTGAAAAGGAATTATCACCTCACTCACCGTCTGAGAGGGAACCATCTGACATTATAATCCAAAAAGGAATTATCACCTCACGCACCATCGGAGAGGGAACCATAGGAAATTATAATCCAAAAAGGAATTATCACCTCACGCACCATCGGAGAGGGAACCATAGGAAATTATAATCCAAAAAGGAATTATCACCTCATGCACCATCGGAGAGGGAACCATAGGAAATTATAATCCAAAAAGGAATTATCACCTCACACACCATCGGAGAGGGAACCATAGGAAATTATAATCCAAAAAAGGAATTACCACCTCACGCACCATCGGAGAGAGAACCAATAGGAAAATATAATCTCAAAGACAAACCTAAAATGGAAATCTCATGCACCGTCGGAGAGAGAACCAATAGGAAAATAATCTCAAAGAAAAACCTAAAATGGAAATCTCATGCACCGTCGGAGAGAGAACCAATAGGACATTATAATCTCAAAGGAAAACCTAAAATGGAAATCTCATGCACCGTCGGAGAGAGAACCAATAGGAAAATATAATCTTAAAGAAAAACCTAAAATGGAAATCTCATGCACCGTCGGAGAGAGAACCAATAGGAAAATATAATCTTAAAGAAAAAACCTAAAATGGAAATCTCATGCACCGTCGGAGAGAGAACCAATAGGAAAATATAATCTCAAAGAAAAACCTAAAATGGAAATCTCATGCACCGTCGGAGAGAGAACCAATAGGAAAATATAATCTCAAAGAAAAACCTAAAATGGAAATCTCATGCACCGTCGGAGAGAGAACCAATAGGAAATTATAATCTCAAAGAAAAACCTAAAATGGAAATCTCATGCACCGTCGGAGAGAGAACCAATAGGAAAATATAATCTCAAAGAAAAACCTAAAATGGAAATCTCATGCACCGTCGGAGAGAGAACCAAAAGGGAATTTATAATCTGATAACTTCTACTGAGTCTTCATCAGAAAAATCTATTGGGAGTCGATTTAGCTGGACTAGAGAAGGCCTATGACTGGATAAGAAATCTTTGGAGTCGATTAACTGAACCGGTCTAGGTCTTGAAATATGGTTGAGAATTTAGCTGAATCTTTCCTGAAAGGTAAAGGTCAGTCATATGCAATGCATGATATGGATCAAGCAATGATGTTCTCAACATAAATGAGACTTGTAAGGTGTGATACGTCTATGCATGCTATAATGATATATGTGATGTTTTATGAATGTATGTTTTTGTCTAGGAAAGTAAATCCTTGACGGGTGCCGGGAAGTCACTCCTGGGCTGATATTGAAGAATAAGCTTTTTGCTTCCGCTGGGGATGATAGCTGCAAGAATACCGGTAGGAGAAGATGACTCCGTTGCGGAATAAACTTGGCAAATGGAAGATTTTGCGGGGAGAAAAATACTCTGACGACCATGCTGGGAAGTAATACTCTGTGGGAAGAGGGATGCCTTGCTGAGTGTTGATAATAATTTGCTGGGGATACCCTTGTTGTATGAAGTGTTGATGGACTTCGCTGGGGTAAGAAGACTTCGTCGAGGACGCTCTTTCCGTGGATTTTGGCTGAGGATAACCCAGTTATATCCTGTTAAGGAAATAACTCTTTGAATAAAGCCGGGAGACGCGTTCGTGCTCTGCGAAGGATAAGCTTCCAGAATTTACTGGGGATAAGCTTACTGCTTGGGGAGATGAATTCCAATTTTCCTGGGGAACTAGATTAGACTCTCTTGGGGAAGTTTGAACTGCGGGGGAAATGGTTCCTTTGAATGTTGATATGCCGCCGGGGAACAATCTTTAGACCAAGATTGCCGGGGATGCTTGTTATATGTATATATGCTGCTGGGGAATGTTGAAATTTGCGGGAGTATACCCAACTTCCTTAAGACTGTCTGTAACTTTGCTGGAGAAGAGTGTATTGACCTGCTGGCTCACTCTTGCTGGAGAAGAGTGTATTGACCTGCTGGCTCACTCTCTGGGGAGTTAAGATATACTGGTTACGTTCTTCAGCTGAACCTATCTTGGTACCTTGGTGGACCGAACCATTAGATCGCTTAGACCACTCATTATTGCCCCAGTTTCAGAGGTGGGAGAGGAAGACCTGTGAGGGGCTGATAGTTGTTGATGGACAAACTCTTCTTCTGATAGGCAAATGACAAGAAGACGAGACATAGTCGTACGCTTTGATCCTTAACTTTTGCCTGGACCGCCCTTTCGGGTTTTCAGTCCACCGGGATACCCATTTTTGCCCAAGCCGCCTTTTCAGGTTTTCGACTTGCCGGGTGTACAGATTTTTCCATTTCATCCCTTCATTTTGCCCGAACCCTTTTGGTTCGCCGGGAAGCCCTTATTTTTGCCTAGGTGTGTCAACCTAGCGTGTCTTTGATTATGCGTAGTATCTTTTCGACTATGTCCATGTTCTCAGAATGTAGGGAGTTGCCCCTGTTAGAAGTGTTTTGTCATGCCACCAGAAGGTGTTTGATCAGGCCAGATTCGTTGTTGAAATGCCCCAAGTGACTCAGGCGGAGATTTGCCCCAGGCTATTTTGCCTTTGAGAGATTCTCCGAATCTTGATTGGATTTCCCCAGATGATGGACCACGCTCATGTCATGCCCCTTGATTGGAAGTGCTTTTGTTCACTAGGTATTCATCGTGCGAATTTTCCTGCTGTTCAAACAAAAAGTCATATGCAAACAAAGTTATGTCAAAAATGCAAAGCTTATGTCTGTCTTGAAGATTTTGAAAAATGCATTCTTTTTCATAAAACAAGTGAATGTTTGTAAAACGTGATGTCAACTCCGTATTTACCGTAAGCCTTAAGGAGTCAGGATACCTTTCGTAACAGTATGCTTTCGAACTAACCCATGCTTCAGCTAGGACTTTTGAGGGTTATAACGTGGCCTGGTTCACGGTTTAAGAAACAAAGGATAAAGGCTCAAATTATTTGTACCCACCCGCTCTTCGTGATGTTCTCCAAACCTAAACTCAGCTGATCATACATTAGACCTTGTTTGAGTCTTTGCTCTGATTTTCTAGTGATGGTCGGATACTGAACGTTTATGTTGGATAGACAGTCATTCCTTTTTGTTATTGTTGAGGGTTTATAAGACCTCTTTCTTTTTGATTTTGTTATCCCTGTTTTTTTCCTGAGCTGTTTCCTTTTTTGGAATTACAGTCAGCGGGATGCCCCAGTTTTGTAAGTCTCCTTCATGGGTTTCGACTTAATGGGTTTTTTGATTTTGAAAGATAATGACTGCCTGTCCTTATGATTGTTCGGAACCATCACTGTCTTTTGTTTTTTTTGGAAAAACTCATTTGGTGCCATTCATTGTGCACTTGGATCAACTGAGAAGACTACCCTGCCCCGGGTTATGATTAAGGGTTTCAATTTTCGAAAATAAAAACTCCTACTTCTTTGGCTCAGAGGGGTTGACGAGGGATTATCTTCCTTATGACTCCAGTGTTTAGGATTTGAAACAATGCTTGTACCTCATCAGCGGGGTCTGTTCAAAAGCATACCATAAAGATCGTGGTATCGTTTTCGTCATCCTCCCTCAAGAGGCTTAGAATTATTGATTGAGAGTTGACATCAGAAAAAATATGAAAATAATTTGCGTATAGTGAATACGAACATATTGATTCAAAATAGACATAAGCGATGCATTAATGAAATAACAATGTTTTAACAATGAGTAAATGTTTGAACAAAAGAAAATTGCAACTTGAACATTCGAATGAACAAAAGTCTTTTCAGTCCTAGCCATGTTTTGGCAAGGGAGCGGTGATCACGTTGGGAGTCTCGGCGGGCTCGAACTCGATCTCTTTAGCATCGATCATGTTCTGAATCTTGTACTTCAGTGCCCAACAATCCTCAGTATCGTGCCCCGGGCTACCAGAATGGTAAGTGCACTTTGCTTCTGGGTTGTAATTTGGAGAGGAGGTCTTTGGATTTGCAGGAGGGTTGATCACCGCAATCAGGTTCATCCTTAACATGTGCTGCAAAGCTCGTGACCATGGCATATTGATGTTGGTGAACTGTCTCTTAGGCTCTTCTGCCCTGTTCTGATCAACCCGCTGTTCTTGGCGAGGTCGTTGTTGGACCTGTGAAGTAGTAGCAACTCGGAGAGGTCTATTCATTGGACCCGACCTTTGCCCTCTTGGAAGCTGTTCCATGACCTGGTCCCTGATTTGGGCTGGTTGCTTCATGCCTTGAGGAAGCTGACTGATCATGGCTCTCAGCTCTCCTTGCTCCTGAGCTAAACCTTGAATGAGGGCCCTTTTCCCCAGCATCTGGGTTTTCAATGTGTCTACCTCAGCTTGTAGACGTTTCAGCTGTTCGTCCTTGTCATCTTCAGGACTCTTTCTGATCAGATTCCCCATGAGGAGTGTCTTCAACTCTTCCTTCCCCTTGGATAGGCTTAGAAAGATCTCCTTGAACTGAGCCTCTTGAGCAAGAAGGTCCTGGTTATCTTGTTGGGAAGCCATTGCTGAAATAAACAGCGGAGATGGTAAGTGACCTGTCAAAGGGGTACCTGTTATGCAATGATATGTATGATATGCATGCAATGTTTTCAAGGACCTCGCGGGGTAAACAAGAAAATTTGTTAGAATTTGGGTCCGGTAGCTTGATTGAAGGAAACCCATGTTATTGAGAATTCTTCTTCAAGGGTCAAAGGCTCACCATATCCAGTGGGTCATAGCCCCTGACAACTTTGGCTAGAGGAAAATAAATCCTCTTTGCCCCTTGCTAGATTTTTGATTCATCATGACCTGCATCACAAGCCTTTGAGATCCTTGAAATGGGTTAGTCCTTATGTAGGATGTATGCAATGGTATGATGTTATGCTATGCATGGGGTAATGTAAGTAACCCTGTTATGAGTCCCAATTAAGGACTGTTAAACCTGAACCTGCAAAAAAACTCAAGTAAAACCTATCATGAGTCCCGATTAGGGACTAAACAAAACCTGCAAGAAATTTAGTAAGCCTTGTTATGAGTCCTAATTAAGGACTATAAACAAGACCTGCAAGTAGTTCATGTGTCAGATAACAAGCATGCAAATAGTCAAGTACGAAGGCACGCAAGTCACACAAGAGAAGCCCTTAGAGTTTAAGGCCAGCATGGGGTCTGGGTATTACCCTCTTGAAGTTGGTGGGTTCAACCTGTCCTATTAGAAGTAACCGGGTTCTAAGGGTCCCAATATCACGAGATTGCTTTCACTGTTCATCGTTTCGATTTAGCCACTGAACTGGCGACCGAAATATTCCAGGAAAGCAACCCTCAATTGAGTGTAGTATCGAGTATCAACCAACCTCGGACTGCACCAAAGTCAGTTATCTCACTACCCTAAAGAGGCCAAGATAGTTCAATTAAGGTTCCTAAGGTCTGTTGATGCTTCACGACACCACGCGGAGGCCCTGTACTCTCCTTGACTGAACTCAAGGGTTACCGGTACACACCAAAGTGCCACATCAACGTAGCAGACTGTTTCAACCATGTCGGTATACCCCGCACAGTTCCCTCACAGCCTTGTTGCTACTTTCTAAGAGGGTATCCCCCAGATCCGGGTTAAGATCTATAGAACTCCCAAGACAGTCCCACAATAATAAAGCAAGCAAGTCAATACAATTGAAAACACAATGATCTTAGTCCTAAGGTACACCTCACTTTAAGTTAAGTCCCCAGCAGAGTCGCCAGTTCTGTGATCGGTGGATCTGGAACTGACTGTTTAACGCTGGTTCGCGAAATGTCGCGGAAGCAAGAGTCGCCACCGTCTTTTATTTTCTCCAAATGGAAAGGACAAAAGCACAGAAAAATTCCTTAAAAGAGATTGCTCTCGGTTCGGGAGGTAGGTTATAGAAAGGGAAGGTGTTAGCACCCTTTCTATCCATGGTTATCTATGGGCTCTTAGATACTTGCTCATTGTGTTTTCAAAATTGGTTTGTTTGCTTTTCAACTGTGGATTTTAAAAAAAGTTTCTTTGAAAATTCCAGTTCGACTCTTGTATCGGTCCTCAAGAGTGTTTGAAAAAATTGCTTTCGAAAGCTTTTTGAAAAGGTGTCGGTGTGAAAAGTATTTTTTGATTTGTTTTGAAATTTAGAGCAAGTATCTAGAGTCGTCTACCTACCCTAAGGAATTCGTCTGTGTAAATGTCCTTTAGAGTAGTGCCATCCCACCATTGAGAGGTAGGTAGCACCACCGTTGGAGGTGTTCGGGTCAATTCGAGGTTCGGGACATGGTGATCACCAGAGCAATGGGAAGACACCTTAGAAGCTACCCTCATGCCAGGTTCCCGGATCATGAGGACTTACTAAGACATCCTCTACTCGACGATCACCTTTCGAGGCAAGGCAACAGTGAGGCGTACCCTAGGGGTGGTGTGTGATTTGTGTATCGTTTTCATTTGCATTTATCTTGTCATGTTATTGGTGTTCTACGCTTGTTTTTATTTTGTCCATACATTCTTTCATGTCATTTGATTAACAGTTAAAGGTTGCAAGGAAAGTAAATTCTAAGCTATTACAAACGGCGCGGGTCCACATCGCCAAAATTAACCAGGACCCGATTTGACGGAAAATAAAGAAATTAAAAGTGCGAGAAGTAATTAAGATGTTACAAAGCCTTGGGAGAGATACATGAATATTTAAACGAAAATAAAATAATATGCGAATTAATAAAAATTAAAGCGAAACGAGGGCGTTGGACCCTTTTGCAAAATATTAAAATTACATGGAATTAATTAATTAAAAAAAATAAAAGAAATTGTTTTTGTTTTTGGTATTTTTAGAATTTTAAGATTTAATAGAAAAAATTAATTGCAATTAAACGCTAACCCTAATTCTATTTTATTTTAATTTATTAAGAAAACATTAGAATTTAACCTAAATTAACCCTAATTTTTTATATACAAATTTAATTATAAAATAAATAATATTATTATAAAAAGAAAAATTAAAAAGGAATAAAAACATTAATTAAACCTAATTCTATGTTTTTTTAGATTTTATTATGAAAAGAATTAAAATTACAACCTAATTTAAAACTAAATTTAATTACATGCAAAGTTATTTATAAAAATACTAGAAATAAAAATATTTATTATTTTAATTCTTTTCTGATTTTTTTATGGGTTTTTTATGTGTTTTTTTTATATTTTGTGAAAATAATAAAATTAATTACTAAAACAATAACTAAAAGAAGAAAAATGGAAAATAAAAATAATAAAGAAAATAGGAAGAATTGCAAACCAAAGGGGGTTCGGATCCCAAATTAGGAGGTATTCTTTAGAAATCCAGGCCCATTAAGACATTGGTCCGTTTGACTTTCCAGGTAGCATGTTGGCACGTTGACTCACGTCCACGCTGTTCTCTATCTCTCAGCCTTTGGATTGATCTCAAGATGGACGTGGACGGTTTGATCTGGAGGGCGTATGGTACGCTTGGATGCTGAACCTGCATGTGAAGATTTATTGCAAAATAATATTGAGAATGTTGAAGACCTGGGGTTCGAACCCAGGTCATGTGCTTTGCCAATAGATTCGCTTGCCATCTGTGCCAGTTCACGCGTTTGATATATAATAAACAAACAAATATAATAAATAAAAACAAGAATGTTAGTGGGTCTGTGCGCGGAAATTTAAACTGACCAACCAACATATGCCACGATATCGTCTTCCTCGCTGTTTTTTATTTTTCTGAAACAAGAACACATTAGCAACGGTTTTTCATGCGTTCTCTTAGGCATCTTTAGGGAAAATAGCGATTAGCCCTCAGACACTCATAAATTGAGCGTGATGAGGCCATTGTTTTCGTCCAAACTCCCTGAATCCATCCATGGCATTGTGTTGGTCTAATTTTACAGTATTAAGAAACCCCTAATTGGGAGTCCAAGAAACCCTAGCCTGCATCAATGGTAAAATCATGTACATCGCACAAAAACGCAATTAATTTGTATGGTTAGTTTCAGAATCTCATAATGAACATGAATCAAGCATTAAAAGTTACAAAGGATGCGTGAATCATGATGCACGATTATGAATTTTTCTTGGGACAGTTTGCACTCGTGTTACCAATTCCTTGAGTTTTGATGGATGTTTTTGATTGGAACACGTTCAGTGATGCTTGAGGAAGCTAATGAGATGAGAATTGTGCCTTGAATCAACCTGCAAGTCAGTTTTCAGTATTGAGTTTTTTTGCAAAAAATCTAAGTTTGACAATGGCTTTTCTGAGCAGCTGCGCATGTTTAAGCATTAGGGTTTCATTCTAGCTTATGTAGTGAACAAATTAGGTTAACAAAATTGATCAAAATCTCTTTCATTCATGGATTTTGAGATTTGATTTTCCACCATTATTTTTTCAATCTTTCCATGTGCTTTTTGATACAAATCAACTCCAATCTCTCCAAATCTTTCTATATTGGGATATGCACGAATTATTGAGAATAAAACATGTACAAAAAGATTTGTTAGGTTAAGTTAAATATTTTTCACATATTTAATTGATTTAAGTGAATTATTATAAATAAAAATTCAAATATATAAATAAAAAATGAAAAAATACTTCCCTTTGGGCCAAGTGGTCGTGCACATGCTTGGAATGATGAATTGTGGAAGAAAAATGGGCCCATTAGCAATTTTAGGTCATTTGAATCAATGTTGACTTTTCAAAATATCCAAAAATTTCCCAACTTCTACAAGGCATAACTTGCTCAATTTTTAAGCTTTTCTCATGTTCTTGGACATTTTGGAAAGGTCTTTGAGTCCTCTAACCAATGCATTTGGTCCCATGTCATTTTTATTTACCAATCTCAAGTTATGGCCTTTGACTTAAAGTCCCTTTTTGTTGACTTTTGAAAATGACCTATAATGTTGAAATTGATAACTTTTTGTGAGAGCATTTATTGGACTTGAAGTATGAAGATGAGTTGTAGGAAATGTCTTTCTCTTAAAAATGAGCTTTGGATGGAATTTTTCTGATAATCCATGTGAAAGTTATGCCCTGGTCAATTTACAGTTGACTTTTTTAGCTGTCCAAATAAGGAAACTTTTGCATCTTGATGATTTCTGAGCCAAACTTTGAGAATCATGATCAAGCATTGATCAAATGATGTTTGTGGCTTCAAAATAATATGTTGACCAAAATTTTGAACTTTTGACTGCCAAATGACCATTTTGCCCCTACAGTTGACTGTAGTGCAATTAGGGTTTTTGACTGTGCAATTTTGTGCTGAAAGTCTTGAAACTTGATATGAGGATACTTGACCATATTTGTAGGCATGTGAGACTTGATTGGACCTTTGGAAACTTCATTTTCTTGATCAGAACAAAAACCCTAATCTTGACTGTATAGGAGACCTTTGCACTGTGCAACCCTTGGGGAATTTTGAAGCTTGTCTTGGCAAATCTTTGAAGAATATGGGAGGGCAAATTTTGGGGTACAACAAGGAGGTACCCTTACAAGGTTAACTTAGATAGTATTTCTGCGAATGGAAGCCATGTCCTACAAAATAGACACAAAGATAAGTCCTAAAAGCCCTTGAAATGGTTAGTGTGATATGCCATGTTATGATGTTATGTACAACCAAATATATACAATCACACAAACAAATCCTTAGGTTTAGACTTGCATGGATTCCATAGGCAAGTACCCTCTTGAAGTATAGTTGGTTCAACCTGTCCTATTAATAGTAACCGAGATCTAGGGAATCTCAATATCACTGATCTTTCTTCACCGAGAATTGTTTCAGTGCAAGCCTCTTTATTGGTGACCGAAATATCCTAGAAGTAAGATCTCAATGAGTGTAGTATCGAGTATCAACCAACTTCGGACTTCACCAAAGCCGGTTATCTCACTACTTCTTAATGGCCAAGTTGGTTCAATTAAAGGTTCTAAGGTCAGTTGATGCTTCATGATACCACACAGCAGCCCCGTATTCTCCTTGAATACTCAAGGGATATCGGTACCAATAAATGTATCACATCAACATAGCTATCATTTCAACCGTGTCAGTATACCCCGCACAGTCCCCACGATCTATTGCTATTTACCTAACAGGTGCCCCAGATCTGAGTGAAGGATCTTTACAAGTAAACTCAAGCAAAACCCTCAAAGTTAAAGCAAGCAAATCTTACAAGGAAAGCAATTTAAATATGACCTAAGCTCTAAGGTAACCCCATATTAGATATTTTCCCCAACAGAGTCGCCAATTTTGTGATACGGTGGCAGAACCGACTATTTATACTGGTTTTGCGTTTGTATTCGCAAATGTTGCGGTACGCAAGAGTCACCATCGACTTTTCTTTTATCCAACAAAGGAAAGGGTGAAAAGAACAGAAAAAGACCTTTTCGAGAATTTTCTGAGTAAGGGGGGTAGATTATGGAAAAGGAAGGTGTTAGCAACCTTTCCATCTGTAGTTACCTACGGGCTCTTAGATGCTAGCTCATTTTGAAATAACTTGTGCTTTGTGTGTTTTGAAAAGTATTTTTGAAAGTGCCTTAGTGCGGATAACTCTTGTATCAGTCCTCAAGAGTGTTAATAAAGCATTTGAAAAATGTTTTAGAAAGTTGTTTTGGGTAAGTGTAAAAAGTTTGTTTGAGCAAACATCTAATAACTATCTACTTTACTCTAAAAGGTTCGTTCTTTTCCTCCTATCCTTTAGACAGTGCTATCTATTGTACCCCAAAATTTCCCTCTCATTTTACTCAAAACATACTCCTAGAGGTCCTCAACTTGCCCAAGGATGCATAAGGATTGACTAGACAAATCCTCCTCCTAAGACAATGAGCCTCAAATTATGGTTTCACTCCTCATCAAGATGTTTGAGTTCCAAAGTTCTAAAATCTTTTCCATGGTATTAATATGTTCTTAAGACCATCTATGTCAAGTTTCATGCCTTGCGCAAGAAGTTTGCTCAGTCAACTGCTCAAATGCCTAAAAATCAACTGTACTAGGTCAAAAGTCAATTGTGACCCTCATGGAGTCAAACTTCAAGATTTTTGGTCAGCATCAACATTTTGAAGTAGCATCCATCATTAGATCAAGGGTTGATCATGATTCCTCAAGGAATGCTCCAAATTCATCAAAACTCAAAAGTTGCTAAATTAGGGTTTCTATAGGGAAAGTCAACCAAACTTTGACTAGGCACAAATTTCTCATACTTTATCATAAATTTCCCATCCAAGACTCATTTTGAAGAGGATTCAATTCCCTACAACTCATCTTCATCCCTCAAGTTCAAGAAATGCATTCAGGGAAAGATATAAATTCAGACATTATAGGTCCTTTTCAAAAGTCAACAAAAACACCTATTGGGTCAAAGCTCCTTACAAGAACATGGAAGACCCAATGGAGATGAAACTAAAAGGGTTGTTTGGGGGACATCCTAAGATTTCTAAAAAGTCAAAGAACACCCTCTTAGGGTTAAAAATGAGAAAGATATGCATTTCTAAAGTTGACCAATTTTTGGAAAAGTGCATGAAGCAAACAATGACCAAACTTGAAATTTTTTCCAAATAGGCCCATGTTTTCATGCCTGAAACTTGTCTCTAACATGGCCCACGACTCCTGAGCTCATTCATAATTTATTTTATTATTTTTATTATTTATTTTGATTTTTTATTCATTAAAAGTCAAAATTAAATAAAGAAATAATAAGAAATATGTAAGATATGATTTCCAAATCTTTTCTCATCAAATAATGAACAACAAAAGCTGGCATATCAAGATGAAATCGTGGAGGAAGGAACATATTGGATTGAGTCTCAAAAAATGAGCAAAAATCAAATAATTGAATGCAAATATTTTCTCACTAAAAGCATGGTTATTCTTCCTTTTTTGTTAACTTATTTGATTCACATACATATAACAGAGCATTCTCAACCCTAAGGACGAGATTACAGAGGCGCAGCTTGCTCCAAAGAGTCAAACAAAGTTTCAAATTTCCAAAGAAAAGTGCAAATCAGATTTTTCTTTACATTCCAATTCAAGCAATTTCAAAGCCAGCAATCCGTTCCTGGACGTGTTCTGAAGCTATTCCAATCACTCCTGAGTCACAAAACATCCAGAATCGTAAGATACAGGGTTCGGTTTTCTAATTTTTATTGATCTTCGATTACATGCATACATGCGTTTTCAATGAAATTTAACCATGCATTCTTGTTTATTATAAGGTTTCGATGCTTTCTGAATGATTTGATTGAGTTTTAAGTGCAGGAATCAAAAGATGCCATTCTTAGGGTTTCCAAACTCGTTTTAGGGCTTCCTAATACAAGCAAAATTAGGGTTAGATATGGGTACCATGGTGTTCAGGGCTTCAAGCCTGGTTGACTCATGGTATCCGTTAAGATTTATGTTGCTTGTATTTAATTTTTGAATCATGCAGGGTTATAGCTACAGACATCGTTCGTAGGTAAAAGTTCAGACCTAAAACGGCAGTCTGAGGAAGAAGACAATGAGGTGGCAACGCCCTACTGGCCGATTTGAATATTGACGCGTGTTATTTTGGGGCATGCCACCTGGTTTACATTATATTAGTATTTGTTCATTATGTTAACAGATGAGTCACGTAGCACGAATGGAAAAGGTTAACGCTGGTGAGAGAAGGGACCTGGGTTCGATCCCAGGTCCAAGCATCTTATGATTTTATTTTCTTAACATGCTTTACAGGATCCCATGCGCCTCACAACCAAGCGTCTATCATGTACCCAAGATCCACACCATCAAATCATGTCATGGCCAGATCTCACGCCTCTAGGAAGCATTCACATGGCGGACCTCCTGAAGACCAGCTGCACTGAATCTCACACTGGATATTGGCCTAGCATCTTGGGCCTAGTACAAAAAAGCAAGCGCACCCCCCTGATTACTAACAACATCAGGCCCAATTTATTTATTTATTTATTTCTTTTTATTTATTTATTTGTTTAATTATGTTTTTCAAAACAAAAAAACATTTTTTATACTAAATCAAAAAAATCATAAAAACATTAAAATCAATTTTTTTTATAAAATATTTTATCTCATTAATTAATTAGATTAATTTAATTAGGGAAATTTAAATTCTTTTTCCATAATTAAAATCAATTAGAAAATTAGGTTTGATTTGCAAATATTTAATTTTCTCAATCAAAAAATAATAAAAATATTTTCTTTGATTTCCTTCGAATTTAGACTTTGATTCATGTATTTAATTCGTCTCGCGCGCATTTATTTATTTATAATTTCAATTATTGTAACTGTTTTGAGGTTTATAATAGTTTTTAATTAGGGTTTATTTTACCGATTTTTACTTATTGTTTAATCCCCGGTTTGGTTTTGTAACCCCCTCCCCGAGGCCTTGTAATAGTTAGGACTTTAATTTCTCGCACTTTTACTTTCTACTATTATAAACTGCTAGATGTATGGATAATAAGCTTGCATGCAAAAGACAAATGAAATTAAAATAGTAGATCACCTTAATTGTACAAATATTAAATAAATTGAAATCAAACACATGCACATGCTCACTCCTAGGATTTGCCTCACTTCGGTTGCCTTCGGTAAACGGTCATGAAGCATAGGGAATTTTAGTGGTCGCCCTCTAGTCCCAAAATATCAAAAATGACCCATTTGAATGTTGCCTCGGAAAGATCTTTAAGACTCTAGGGTAACTACTAAGGTTTCCTAATCATTGATTTTGTGACCGTAATTGTCCCTTTGAACGTCCCTTTAACTCCAACGATGGGGCTACCTACTTCTTAATAGTAGGATAGAGTTGTCTAAAGGAAACGAGAACGAACAGTCTTTTTCGAGTAGGTAGAAACTCTTAAGTACTTGCTCAAAACAATAAAAACTCTTTTACACAAACACTTTCAAAACAGTTTTCAAAAACAACTTCGTCACACTCTTAAGGAAAGATACAAGGGTTACCACGAAGTTAAACAAAAAAATTTCAAAACACACACAAGCAATTTCAAAATGATCAAGTACCTAAGAGCTCGTGAAAAACCATGGATAGAAAGGGTGCTAACACCTTCCCTTTCTATAATCTACCCCCTGTACACAGAAAATCTCGAAAAAGGTTTTTTTCTGTTCTTTTTCCTTTTCCTTTGTTGGATTAAATAAAAGTCGGTGGCGACTCTTGCTTACTGTAACATTTGCGAACAAAAAACACAAACCAGTATAACAGTCGGTTCTGCCACCGTATCACACTATCCTACTATTAGTGAGTAGGTAGCCCTATCGTTGGACATTTTAGGGACATTCAAAGGGATATACAGTCATAAAGGTAACATATGGAGACTCTTTAGCAATTTTGTTTAAGGGACTAGATCATTTACCGAAAGGTAAAATTATAGGGTCATCGAGGGACTATGATCTTTTGATTTACGGGTCTTTGCTAAAGCGTCCCCACTTCCGAGGGACATGACTGTTTTATTTTCTGAAAGGCAACCAAAGTGGGAGTATCCTAGAGGTGTATATGTGCAAGTGTGTTAGGTTAAGTTATTTTAGTCTTTGTGTTAGGTTTGCTAGCGTTTGATTTTATTCTAACCATACAATCCTATTAGTCTAGCAGTTAATATGTACAGAAATTTTAAAGTGCAGAAAGTTAAATCTACGCTGTTATAATGCTCCAGGGAGGAGGTATTTACATGTCCAAAAAATGGGGGGGGGGGGGGGGGGGGGGGGAAATAAAGAAAGCGGTAAAGCCATAGTTAATTCTATTACATTCCATCAGCAGATACATTAGTATATAGAAAACATGCGAAAATAAACAACGCGTGCGAAATGGAAAGAAACGTCTAAAAAAACCTAAAAAGTTCTAGATGAATAAAGAAATTTTTTTTGCTTATTTTTTATTAACTACCTTAAACCTAAATTTAATTAAAAAATAAATATTAAATGAATTTAAACTTATTTTTGTATTTTTATTAAGAAAATATTTGAATTAAATAACCTATTTCTAATTGATTTTAAATTAATTAAAACAAGTCAAAATAATTAAGTTAATTAATTTTAGAAAAAAATCCTAAGTATAATAATTATTATTATTCTGGTTTTATATTATTATATAAAAATGATTAAAATAAAATAAACAATAAAACAACTAAAATAAAATAAAAAAGAAGCCAATTGGGCCCGATGTCTAAAGCAAATAGGGGGTATGCATCTGAAATTTCGTTTAGGCGCAATAAGAGGCAGCACAAAATCCTGCGTATGATGTTGCTGGCCCTTGTGAGGTCTACCATTAACATCTGGATCTGGATCGTTTGATCTGATACTGTGATGCTTTGATGGTAATGATTTGAGGACACAGGGTATGCACGCTGGAGGTTGAAATGCTGATCTACAACATAAACGTTAGAAAAATAAATATGCAAGAGGCAAGGTTCGAACCCCTGCCCTTACACATAACAAAGCCTTAAACGCACTGCCTCTACCATTGGGACGATTATACTTCCATTAGCCTAAACGAATCCATAAATATATATTATACACAAAGGCAATTATTTTAAATTAAAAAAAACAATTGAACGCAAGTGGGATGTAACGCCCGTTAATTTAATTAATTATTTAATTAAATTAATTACGAATTAACTGTTGATATTATTGAAATGTTGATTTAAGTGGTCATGTTGTTAGTTGATTATTTGGTTGATTAAGTTGTAGAAATAGTATTGGAATAATACTAGATTTATTATATGGGCTTAATTATTGGTTGGTGGTAGTAAAAGTGAGGGTGTTACATCAGTGGTATCAGAGCAGGTCGGTCCGTCCGACCATGTTGTCTAATGTTGTTTGTTCCTTAGTACGCCACAAGTGTGTAAAACACTGTCGGTACTTGTTTGTCTTAATTGCAGGAAGTTGGTTGATGATAAGTGGGGGAGAAGCTTTTCTTCTCGGATATGTTCAATTGAAAGGTGTTGGTTTGGTATGATGTCGACGATGATAATGCAAGAATTGTTGGAGTCTTGTTGTTCCCGAATTTGAAGGTGGCTTGGATTCAAGGTCTTGTTGTTAGTCGAGATAGAGCGCCTTGAGAGAAATTGATCAGACATTGTTGGTGCTTACTTCTCGAAGAATGAAGAGCGATGTAATATTTGTTGATTTATGAAGCAAGTGTAAGATGTCGATGTTTGAACAATGATGGAGTAATGAAGTTGTTGTAACTTATGTGTTGGGATCATATAAGTGATTGTCGTAAGTAGTTGACATTGATAAGTAGTTGTGAATTGCGAGTCTGAGTCAAAACTTGAAGAAGTGAGTAGCGTTGTGAAAAGAATTGTTGCCCTGGTGTTTTGGAACCTGAACTTTGGCGAAGGAATGCATCTCTCGAGTTATAAGAAAGTTTGGGACTAGATTGAAACTTGCGAGCTAGATAGTTGACAGAAATTTTAATGAGGGAGGTGACTTAAGGTGGATTATCAGAGTTGCGCAGTTGAAGCGTGACGTGGCATAACTGCTATGCGTGTACGACTCGTTAGAAGTGGAGGATTAAAACATCAGAAGTATATGGGAATGATGTGTCTTAATCCACATGCTTGATTTGGTAGATTACCGATGTAGAGATGACGTGCCAGAGTACTATTTTTCTCGTAAATATTTTGCGGATTTTTATAAGGATATTAATGTGGTTGTTGGTTGATGGTGAGCTATGAGTATGCTTGTTGAGTTATACAGTTAAGTTGATGTTGTAACGATTTTGTTATCGTTATTGAGATGTTATTGTTGATTTTCTTAAGTAAGGAATGATACTCCATAATATGACGAAGTTGATTATATTGGTTGTGTTGATGTCACTATAAGAGCGATACGACGATGCAAACAAATTTGTTGATATTTTGTTGATCATTGACATACAGGAATGAAATTGATGTATGTGTTTTGGTGTTGAAAAGATTGTTAAGAGGATATTGCAATTATGTATATCCAAGTATAAGTGTGTTATATTTGTTGCTGCTTTAAATGTTGATATGTCAGATTATGGTGGAGTAGTTGAGTTGCTAGTGCCTATTATGTCGCGAAGTGTTGAATGATTGGCATGTGTGTAATCGATTTGAATCATGTTGAGTTATTGAGTTATCAGGAAAGTAGTGGTCGAAGTATTTCCAGACGCGACTTGGAAGTCAACGAGTTGAATGCGAAGTTCGTAATAAGAGTGGTAGTATCGAATAGATTTTCGAGGATGGAAATATTCTAAGTGGGGGAGAGTTGTAACGCTCTTTAATTTAATTAAGTATTTAATTAAATTAATTACGAATTAATTGTTGGAATTTTTGAAATGTTGATTTAAGTGGTCATGTTGTTAGTTGATTATTTGGTTGATTAAGTTGTAGAAATAGTATTGGAATAATTCTAGATTTATTATATGGGCTTAATTATTGGTTGGTGGTAGTAAAAGTGGGGGTGTTAAGATTAGGCCCAGTGGAATTCTTAAGAATAATAGAAATTATAAGGAATTAGGTTTTTATGAGAAAAGGAGGAATAAGGGTTTTAGAGAAAGAGAAAAGAAAAGGATGTAGTACATGGAGAAAAGAAGAAGAATAAAGGTTTGGAGCTATGGCAGCAACGGATTGCAATAGGAATTTGACCGAAAATTATAGAGAACCGTCAATCTAAGGTAAGAGTGGATTTTCTTATCCTATAATGGGGCTTATGAGAAATTGCATGTGGGGAATTAGGGTGTAAATTATTATTGTTTATGTTTGTTTATGGAAATTGATGTTATGAATTAATTAGTGATGAATATTGGTGAAAATTTTGTATTCATGTGTGTTGTTGATTGATTGTTCCATTGAAAATATGTGGATTGAAGGAAACTGGAGAAGTAACAGGAAGTTTGGAAATTTTAAGAAGGGGAGGCATGCCGGTCGTCACCTTGTTAGTAGTGAGTGCTGCCGGTCGGCGGCCTTGAGAGAGAGAAGAGTGTCGTTCGGCACTGGGTATTTGGTGGAAGAAGAGTGTCGTTCGGAACTGGGTGTTGTTGTTGGTAGGGAGTGTCGTTCGGCACTGATTGTTAGGCACGGGCAGAACTTGTTTCTGTGGCAATATGTTATATAATTTTCATATGGTATCAGTATAGAATTCATTAATAGAAGTAGCCTTTATGTCAGTAATCTTAATTTAGTAGTTTCAACATAATTTAACGGCCTTAGTAATAAGACAGAGTTGGAAATAATTAGTATAGTTGCAGTAATTGTTTTGGTAAACTGATGTACATTAGCAGAGTGATGAAATAATAGGAATAGTATGATCTAATAGTAGCATTGTGGGTTTGTTAATAATAATACCGAGTAGAAATGCTAGTAATTGTAGCAGAGGGTTATTTAGCCGGATGTAGTTGGGTTGTCTGAATAATTATGCGGAATGTTTGTAAAATATTACGGTTGAGACGGTGGATTGTATAAGTTGCTGTAAATTAGAGACTAAGATGTGAATTAGTAACAGAAGGTTATTAGTAATAAAATAAGAGTGGGGAATTAATTGATTTGCAGGATTTGGTCGATTTTTCCGAATAATTATGCGGAATAATTGTTGTGGTTAATTATGAAATTGCAGGTGATGATGAATTTGGTTGAATTGTCTCTATGTATGGGAAATATTATGTTGTAGGCCTATGACCAATGTTGAATAGTGGTTGACCTTTTGTTGAATTGTTGTTGAATTATTGTTAAGTTGTTGTTTAATTATTGTTATTGATTTGTTGTTGTGTTGTTATGATTGTTGCTGTGAATTTTTTTGATAATGTGAAGTTTCAGAGAATTTTAGATGATGATGAATTACCTCTATTTACTGGTAATAATGGTGATATGGGCTGATGCCTTGCGATGAATGATGATTATTGTGAGTATATGATGGTGCATTCATTGAGTCACATACATTTGCATACTCTGTGATGGCCTGTATTGGCGGATTTTGTGAAGGCCTGTATTGGAAAAATAGTGATGAAGGCTGATGCCTTGTTTGAATGCCTCTAATAATTGGCAATTGGCGATGGGGGTTGAAGCCCTGTTGGTACCACATGCATTTGCACAGTTGTGTCTCATCAGGTCTTGCATAATTAATAATGATGTGAATTATGATGATTTAATCTGTGATTAAAACAAGTGAGGTTTGTGAAAAGATGTATTGTAAAGGGCATGGCAATGTTGATGTTGCAATGTGATGGTTTTATATTCCTGAATTCTAATATATGATTTATCGTGTGCTCACTTATACGATTTGAGAATCTCACCCCTTACTGTTTGAATGTTGCCCTCTGTTGGTAACGTGCAGGTATTCAAGGAGAATAGTTGTACTCAGTTCGAGTCGGTGTCATCGCTCTGATATGTAGCACTCCGGGGGATGGATGCTTAATGTTTAGTTGTTGATATTTATTTATGTTGCTGAATCTTTAAGTTGTTTACATAAAGTAACTGTTGTCTCGAAGTTGCTTTAGTTGAATAAAGATGTTAAGTGAATTGAAGTTTAGTATGTAGATTCAGCTGCTTATCAATATAAAGTTGTTTGAGGTTAAAGAATAAATCAAGTTGTTATCAGTTCATCCGAGTTAAGTGTTATGTATCTGTTTTATATGCGATTAAATGAAGTTTGATTTTAAGTTGAAAATGTAGCATCTTATTTATGTTGAACTCTGATTTTCTTATTATCCGCCGGGTAGAAATTGGGTGTTACATGGGACCCTGGTGTTTTGATGGACCAATCAGGAGTGAAGAGAGGGAACTAATATTTTGAATCAACCAATGAGATGGAAGGAAAAGGCCACGCCAGCTTGGACCACCACCTGCAATTAGTCAGACCACCGGAGCCGGTGGTTTCCACCGTCTTCTCTGGTGAGATCCTCTGTAAACGTGATCAAACACAAAAACAAACAATACAGACTGACTTAAAAAAGTCTCCTGGTCATGAATATGGCCTCTAAAATTTCTAAAGCCTCGTGTATCACTAGATTCGAACATGAAACCCTAACAACGGTCAAACATGGCACTATGTGTTTCTGACGTCCAAAACAAAACGTGATCATCCAAACATGCCGTAAACTCCATTACTAGTATACCAGTACCATCAAAGGAGATTAAATATTCACGAAACTAAAGATTAGAAAAGAGGAAAAATCTTACCACCAGTGTAATGAGATACGGTGATCTAGGATGTTTCAGATCTTGTGATGGGCAGGGATGAGTAATGGAGGGCTCAGGGACGTGTTTGAATCCTTTATTTGTACTGAGGAAAGCTTGAAATGTGGTTTTGGATTTTGACAATTTTGGAGATTTTTTTTGCAATTTTTGTATGGCTCTTTGAGGCTGCTTTCAACGTGTGTGATGCTAGCAGGAAGGTGGTATATATAGAGGAGATGGAGGGAACGTGATAACATGGAAAGAATCAAGCCCATAACTCTTGTTTTTAAACCATGATCAATATTTGAAAAAAAAATGCCTTTTTTGATGATTTCATGCCATTTTCAAATTTGGATGAACCTGGACAAAGCTTGCACTAAATCTTGGGCTTCTAGGCAGACCAAAACACTAGCCCAAAGACCAAAGCCCATCTCTAAATAATTTATACAATTTACTTTGTATTTGTTTGAAATAAATCAAAATAAATATGACTAAAATAGATAAAAATGGTAAGGCAATGTAAAAATGAGATTAGAGGTCCCCTATAAGATTAGGAAGATATTTTAAGTCCAAGAAATTAAGCCATTGACCTAAAAGCTTAAGTTTTCCCAATGCACAATTCTTGAAAGCTTCCAAATTTTCCCAACATGGGCAAGCCATAACTTGATCAATGTTTATCCCATGATGATGATCTTGGACTTTTTGGAAAGCCCAAGATGTCTACTTCAATCCCTCTTTTTATCAATTTTGCATTAGAAGAATTTATCTTAATGTAAATGGTCTTGATAAAAAATGTCTTTCATTGACTTTCTAAAAATGACCTGTAATGTATGAGCTTGTATCTCTCAAATGGTGAATTTATTGGACTTGAAGGAAAAAGAGAAGTTGTAGGGAATTGGATTCTATTCAAAATGAGCTTTGTTTAGGGGGAAATGGATGATGTATGTGAAAGTTATGTCTGGTCAAAGTTTTGTTGACTTTTCCTATAGAAACCCTAATTTAGCAATTCTTGACTTTTGGTAGATTAGGAGCATTTCTTGAAAAATCATGATCAAACATTGATTAAATGATGGATATCACTTAAAAATGTTGATGTTGACCAAATTTATTGAAGTTTGACTGTACATGGGCCACAGTTGACTTTTGACCTAGCATAGTTGATTTTCAAACACTTGAGCAATTGACTGAGCAAACTTGTAGTGGAAGGCATGAAACTTGGCCATGGACAATCTTGAAGGCATATTAGGACCATGGAAAACATTTGATACCTTTTGAGCTCACAAATCTTGGTGAAAAGTGAAACCCTAATTAGAGGTTCATTGCTTAGGAGGAGAATTTGTCTGGTTAATTCTTGGTCATCCTTGAGCAATTGGGAACTTCAATGAGCATGTCTTGAGTAAAAATGGGAGGGAAAATTTTGGGGTACAACACGTGTCAATTCTCTTCTTCCTCGGCTCAAAAGAAGTCACTTCGCAGGGTCCAAACCATTCTTAATAACCAATTCTCTGAAACCATGAACGCATGTCCTTTTTCGTCATTGCCTCGTTGGGAAATCAACATGAGCAAGATAAAAAGAATATATGATTGTAATAGGTTCAATTTAGTAGAAAACAAAAGTAAAACAATGTTAAAAATATGGGTTAATTTCAATTATGGGGGAGTATGTTTGACAATGATCCATTAATATAATATAGTCATTTATGTGTGCATAATGTGTAGTGTCGTACTAGGAAAGGAAAAAAGTAATCTAAGGGTGTATCTCTACAACATCAAAAGCATATACTTTAGGGCAAGGGAAAAAATCTCTAATCCTCACTTGTAACCTTAATGCATATCTATTTTTATTCTGAAAATCCTTTATGGTTGTAGCTCCTTATCTCTAAGGATTTATTCTAGTGAATATCTTTATCCTACTATTTTCAACAATTTTTATCATGAAATCCGCTTGTTGCTGGATCTCTCACAACAAAAAAACTTTTATATTTTTCCAAGTTGATCAATAAAAGAAAAAGATTTATATCAAGTTAACACACAATAAAAATAGGCACGAACAACACATCACTTAACATAAAGACTACATTAAATCAAATTTTCATTACTGCACAAAAAAAAGGTTTTAGGTCATGATGAGCCGAGTACAAACTACCATTCTAGTTATTAAGCTAATCATTCTTAAATAAAAAGTAGAAAAGAAATAACAACCTAAGATAAATGTCTTGTCTTCTTGCAATAGATAATCAGCAAGTAACAACTTTTGTTGCCCCAAGATTCACTAGTAGGCACATGAGGTGGTGAGAAGAAGAAACTCCATCTTCACTTAACTATTTCCTTCAATGGTTTCATTTTTATAGATGCATGAGCTAAGATTTTGCTATTTATCTTGGATCACAGGCTTGGCATTAAATCAAATCAGGCCCAAGGTTAAAATTAACAAAGTTCCATCTTTTTCTTTCTCCTTCGTACAACATGAAAATCAGGTACAAACATTGATGAGGGACAAAGGGTAGCATGGAAGACAATGGTAGTATAAGAGCGGGCGGCGCTTGTCCTTTTATTGCATAGCGCGTGTAGTGGTGTGCTATATACTAACTTTTGTCTTCTAGTACATTTGATCTTATCCATTCAAATTAATTCTCCTTCCAATACATCTTTCTGCCATGTATGCCCTAGAAATTTGTTGGTTGTATCTATTTTCCTCTTAGATGATTCTAGCCTTCAACTTTTTTTAACTCCTTATTACTGTCCCTGACTGCCTTGCTTGAGCTCATCAAAACTAACCTCGCAACAAGTAATAGACACATAAAAACTATAAAAGAGAGTACATATTGTGCTCTTTGTATACTACTCTAAAAACAGAAAAATGCAATAAATTAAACTACTAAATGATAAATCAAAAATCTATAAACAAGAACCAGGGCTTAAATAACTCACAAAATATGGTTTATTACACCTCTAAACTTGAATCATTACCTGTCTTCAGGTGACACAACAATTAACGATAGAGAAAATTCACTGCCCAATATCTCCTATTCTAACCATTTAACTCACCATCAACCTAGAAATCATCTCAGAGGAATGTTTCCAAAAACCTGCACAACTAAGCACTGCTGTCAATCACAAAGTGTGTGTGTGTTTTTACTAATGTTGCATGTCATGCCAATACTAATTAGTTTAGTTATCCTAAATTCAACTTTGGTTATCTTATCCTATGGTCCAAGAATTAATTTGGTTATCTTATCCTAAATTTGACTGTTATGATTTAGAATTTTTGTTCACTTTGAACTTTGATATTACACATGCATTTTCATTATTGCCTTGCTTAGATGCTCCACCTTTTCACCTAACATAATACCACTTGTAATGATTCTAACCTATTACTAATGGTGAATACATCTATCATTCCTCTAGTTTAAGGCACATAAATTATTCCTCTAGTTTTCGGCGCATGAACTTATTTATCATGCACTTTGGCATTTCCTTATTTGTACATACTTTTGTGTGCTTATTTACATATGTAGTGTATCCTTTGTGCTAAGTCTTTAATAGTAGTACTATCCCCCTAGACTAAATCCTACCATGAATCCTCATTCCTTATTTTAAAACTATTCAACTTTATCAGAAGGCTACCTACTTTCCTGACTACTAGAGGTGCGACAAGGGTTATCAGGTAACATAAGAAGGTGCATTGATTAGTCATCTAGACCTTGTTTCCAACATTTGTTAGAACAAAAAGTGTTTTCTACATCTGGCCTTGAGATTTTGATGATAACTTTACATGTTATCTTAGAGAACAATTGTATACACTAATAGTTTCATCTAGTGTGTAGCTGCTGCTATAATATTCTGACTCTGGTACAAGGCGCGTGACCTCATCAGGTTCTGAACATACACTCTAGAAGAAAACATGTGGTTACATGTTTCGTTAAAGTCAAGGTTCTGAATTGATCTTCTTCAACATGTCTTAGGAACGTTAGTACAAGAATATTTGATCGTGGCTTTATGGTTTATATTTTGATGCCTTCTAAATATTTACTTATGTGTGTTACAAGTTCTGAAGATTATGAAGATGAGGTTCTACTAAACAAGTTCTAATGATATGAAGAAAAGGAAGTTCTTACAATCAAGTGCTGAAGACAAGGTTCTATGTGACAAGTTCTGAAGACTCCAAGACTTAGGTTCTGAGGCTTAAGAAAGATTCTTCTAAAACAAGCTTCAACACTCAAAATTCAAATATCAGAAGCCTCTGTAGATAAAGAAGAAAAGTTCAAAATGGTTAACGTGTGCTAGTGTATAAAATGTACATAAAGTGACTGTGACCTCTATTCTTCTAGAGTGGTGCAAGGACAATTCTTTTGTACTTGACAATGACTACTATCATTATAACTGTTGAGAACCAACACCTATATTTATTATTTACCTTTCTACCCTTTAAATTAATCTCTTTTACAGGCTATAAAAGGAAGACTTGGAAGCTGAAGAAAAGTAATAAACTACACTACAACGACAAATCCATCGGTTCAAATCTAGCTCAACAAAATTACACCCAAGCATTGTGAAAACTTTGTAGAGAAATCATCTATCTATAGTTTTGTAAATAAGCAAAGAGTTATTTCTCGTATCTTGCAGTAGAACACTTAGGTGCTCTTCATTGTACTGAAAAGTCTGTGTAATCTGCTTATAAAAAGAAAATTTGTAATACACTGAAAGTACTCAACTGTTGTTGAATGATACCTTGAGAGACTGAGTGAAGGTCTGAGCTCAACAAGAATACTGTTGCGCTTGAGTGGATTTATAGTAAGGATTGACAGACTTATTGGGGGTACCAATAAGGTTAATCAGACTTAATGTGGGTTATTCTGTAACTAGTTTGGTTATAGTGCATTAAGTCCTTGTTGAAGGCGAAATCACCCTTGAGGGGATGGACTGGAGTAGCTTAGTTAATGGAAAACCAGGATAAAAATCATTACGTTCATTTATTATTATGTTCTAAGCTAACTTGTTTATAGTCACCAACGGAAATAATTTATTTGGTGAAACTCAATTCAAACCCCCTTTCTTGTGTTTCTCACACCTTCAACATTGTCACATTCCAATCAGATTTATTCTAAGTCTTCAGAATTTTCAGTTATTTTGGGGATGCTGACATTTATTTTCCTTTGTTCTTATTTTTTTTTATATTACTAGAAAGACTACATACAGAGGAAACTAAAACAGAAAACACAACTTAATTTATTACTAGAATTGAAATTATGCATGATTTAAAAGATAAGAAATTTAAATTTTTCATAATGGAAATCCTAAACTAACAAATAATTAAGATTGGTTAGGTTTGGTCAACAAATGCCACGACAGTAGCTGCCACTCCCCTAGACATAGAGTAAGGAGAGGGTCCTTACTGTCATCTGGTGAGTAGTGGCAAGCCATGACACGTCAACTTGCAAGGTTTTAGAAAAATACAAACTAGACACGTAGCCTGGTGCTCTTCTTAACATTTCTTCCTGAGTTTTGGGCTTTATAACTTTGGATTCCTCACTAACAACTTTAGTTGTGACAGTTGTATTCACCTCCTTCTCTTTAGGAGAACTCTTCTTGACAGGTGTTTTGGCTTTGACACAACTTTTCTTCTTAATAGGAATTTTCTTGGGTGTAAGGCTATTGATTTTATGAGGTGTCTTCACCTTTTCAGAGATTGATTTTATCTTTCCATACAAACCCTAATTACTATCATTTATATGAAAGTGGTAAATTGCGGAAATTAAATTTACTATGCTATTACATCATTTAGGGATGGGGTGTACAAATTTACAAATGGGGATTACAAAAAATTAAATCCTAATTATCTATTACAACCATATTGAAACTTGAATAATGTACAAGGAATAAAATGTACAAGACAAAATGGAAAAAGGAATAGATTTGTTTTGTTTTTGTTGAGAAAAGATTTTTATCCTAATTAACTAAAAGGAAATTTAATTAAACTAAACAAAAATTAAGATTAAGTTACAGAAAAGAAAATAAATAGGAAAATGTTTTTGGTCTTTTTCAGTGTAAGAAGTTAAATAAAATAAAATAAATAATTTAAATATATTTTTGGTGTTTTTGTGTAGAAAACAATTTTTGTGTTTAAAACATTTTTTGTGTAGAAAACAGTTTTGTGTTTGGGCCCAGGGCCTGTTTGTTAGTAAGCAGGGGGTTAGAAACATAAAAATATTGAAGCCAAACTGTGGAGGCCCAGGTGTTCTTTCTGCAAACAAAATAAAGTGAGAAAATTTGGAAAAAAATGGCAAAAGGTCTCGCTAGGGCTTGAACCCGAGACCTTCTACATGGCAAGGTTTTAGCGCGCGTAGTTTGTACCATTGGGGTAGTCTGTTTTATCCGTTGGTTATACATCTTGCACTAAATATAAAATGAACTCATTTCTGAATGTTTAAACATGGCTTCATCTTCTTCCTTCGAGCGCAGGGATGTATGACTCATTTGTTAAGCTTCAAAATGTTTTATTTCTCAGCCAAATCGAAAGATTTTAAACATCAAACCTGCACAAAATCTTAATACGAATCTAACCATATAAATTTTAAAAGCTATGGGTCGAAGGTTAACATGAAATACCAAAACTAATACCTAACTATTTAGAGATGAGCTTTTTAATGTACAAGCAATGACAATCAAAACTATGGACATGGTCAGCTTCTTAGACATGATATCTATATTTTTCTTTCACAAAGTATATACAAATGATGTTTGAATGAAGAGTACCAAGTTTAAGAAAACTTACCTCTTGGAGTGAAACTTGAGGGACTTCGATAAAACCTCCAGGAATGGTTTGTTGATGGATTAAACCTGCTTCGACTTTCCTTGAGCTAGTGGGATTATTGCTTTGCTTTAAATGTCACTGAATCGAAATGTTTGTATATGGAATGTTGGGAGTGAATCAAAAGGCTGGTATATGGAAGCTAGGGAGTGAATCGAAAGGCTCACTAAGGCATGAAGGGATTTGAGATTTTTGTGTGTAAAGTCAGGATGTGCCAAGTTTGTGTTTGTGTACGGGTTCTGAGTTTTTTGAGAGTTTGGGAGTGTTTGAGGATTTTTCAACACAACCAGAATCTGGCCCTTTGATTCGCAAACGATCTCTCTATTTATAGAGAAAAAGTTTTGGAAGTTGGAGTAATCAGATTTTCAAGATAACTTATGGTTTAGTTGAAAACGAAAAATCCAGTTGAATGGGTTTTCATGGTTCCCAAGTTCAAGTACAAGCGGGGCCTGATGTTTGTTGGGTGCAGGAGACTTGACTCATGCTTTTGATGTTGTTTGTGTTTAGATAAAATCAGGTTGGGAGCTCAAGAAGTTGACTTTGTGATTAAAGTAATCTTTATGAAAATAGATACATAGATTTTTCCATTTCGTCCAAAAATGGTATAATCCAGTGGATAAAGCTTCAAATCTTTGTATAATGCATCACAAATTTGTGTAAACCTCTGATTATGTAAAGATTTAGAAGCAACACAACCGGAAAACTGAGAATTGGAGGATAAGGTTATGAGATTTGATCAATGTTCTTCAACCAAGCTTGCTCGAAGGAGGCCAAATGCCCAATCAAAGCTTATGAACCGAGCTTGCTCGAAGAAAGCCAATGCCCAATCGAAGCTTGTGAACCAAGATTGCTCGAAGAAAGCCAGTGCCCAATTGAAGCTTGTGAACCAAACTTGCTCGAAGGAAGCCAAATGCCCAATCGAAGATTGTGGATTAAACTTGCTCGAAGGAGGCCAAATTCCCAATCGAAGCTTGTGAACCAAGCTTGCTCGAAAGAGGCCAAATGCCCCATCGAAGCTTGTGAACCAAGCTTGCTCGAAGGAGGCCAAATGCCCAATCGAAGCTTGTGAACCTAAGCTTGCTCGAAGGAGGCCAAATGCCAAATCGAAGCTTGTGGATTAAACTTGATCGAAGGAGGCCAAATTCCCAATCGAAGCTTGTGAACCAAGCTTGCTCGAAGGAGGCCAAATGCCCAATCGAAGCTTGTGAACCAAAGCAAGCTTGATTCGAATAGCCTGAACCATATTTTGAATTCGAACTATTATCTGCAACCACTCTTTTCGATCTGTTTTGCCCTTTCGATAATTTCCTCTTCCTCCTTTCTTCGACCTGATGCTTGAGAGCCCAATATGATCCATGGAAACTATATAGGGCATTAAAAATCCAATTGTACTTGTCCAAACCCAAACCTTAATTTGAGCCATCAGTGTTGAGGAAGTATCTTGAGATGATCTAACCTTGTGCAGTCCTGACTCAATAGAGATCTTGTGAGAAAGTCTTTGAGAAATGAGAGGGAAAATTTTGGGGTACAACACATACCCAAACATACCTAACTTCCACATACTTCATCGTTCATGTTCCAAATTATAATTCATGTCTATATACATCATTATCAACGTTCTAATTCACAAAGTAAACACATTTAAGCATGAAATTACTCAATTATATTGCATCAATCCAAACACTGACACATTAAACACATATCAACAATTTCAACACCGACACTACACCCAATCATAATAAAACATCAATATTCCAATTCTTTTCACAATACTACTAATATCTTTGAATTCTGACTCTATCTCGCAATTCACAAATACCCAACAACATTAACAACATTTAACAACCTCTTACACGATTCCAAAAATAAAATTCACAGCAATTCATCACTCCAGCATTACTCCGATCAACGATAACACACACAATGGTAACTCAACACTGACAACTTCGTGATCAACATACAATGCTGAAAACATTATAACCATCTGAGCTCCACCTTCTAAGAGTTATCCTAATTTCTTAACAAATATCTTCTGGCATATGAATATGTATTGAGTCATCAAAATAATTCGTAATCACTTGGTTTAACTCCAAACAATTCACTCCAAAGATAACATTAAGTCAATCTAACATCTCTCTCTAACGACAAGTCACAATTGTCCCCAGGAAAACATTAAGACTCACCAACAACTGGCACATTATTAGCCATATTATCGCCATTCACTTCTAGAGATCCGAACAACACAAGTACCTGATCATTCCCTCTCAAGGACACTTCCACCGAATGCTAGGCATAAATGTCAAACATATACTTCCTTCGAAATCAGAAAATAACTCAGCCTCACTAACATTTGCATCCATGCAATTCACGACATACTAAGCCAATTGTTCCCACCTGAACCATCTCAGAGGAGCACAAACTTATCCCCCATTTATTTCAATCACACTTCTGCAAACAAGTGACTAAAAAAGCAAGAAAGCACCGACAGTGTTTCACACACATGTCATGTACTAAGGAACAACACATCGATAATATTCAACTATCATACTACACTGACTCGACAACTTGGCTGGACGGACCGACTTGCTCTGATACCACTAATATAACACCCTAATTTAACCCCGCGTAATTATAAATAATTCATAGTAATATTTAAACATCAAAGCACAATTAGGATGTCACGTCTTACAAAAACATACACGGCTGCCCGAAATATATAAACGATACACATAACACCATCAAAGATTAACCAAAAATAGCACAACATCTTGTTCAACTTCAAATTTTATTAAGCAGCGGAATGAAATCATAATTTAGAATATAAATGAATTCTTCAACAACATCAACAATCTACGTTTTCTCAAAAAATTAAGAGTTCTTAAGCTTTGACAACAAATTGAAATTAACCAAATGAAAGTAGCGTACATCCCCCCTAGTGTTACGTATCAGAGCATAATGTCGACTCGAAATAAATGACGAGTAACTTCATCTACTGAGGATCACCTGCACGTTACCCACGTAGAGACAACATTTCAAGCAGAAGGGGTGAGATATCATAACCATATAAAATGAATTCATAATAATAAGTAGATAACAATTTAAGTACACATAATCATACTTCTTTACCTCACACCTTTACTTCGTTTTATAGAAATCACAAAGCATATCAAAATGCAACCAACAATCCAAATAATACATATTATCAACCATAGTATAATCCATACATAAGCCACATCATATAACTACAATTAAATCGGCATATAAAAAATATAACTTTAACATGATACAACGTCAACATACATCATCTATGCAATGCAACTTCAACATGCATCATCCATATATTACAACATCAAGTTAGAATAATAATATAATGCAATGAGACTGACACTGACTTAATGCATATGGTACCAACATGACATAAACCCGCATCATAATTCCAAATAGAGAAGTAACAGGGCATAAGCCCTCAACATCACGCCAATACATGCCATCTCTCGCCAATACAGACCATCTTACAGAGCATAAGCCCTTATCATGAATGCATATGAGACCGACATGAAACAACGTAAAAATGAATTGATATTAATACCCACCAATGTTACTCCAATAAAGGCCATCGTCATCATCATCATCATGCAGTACATCACGCAAAATAATTGAGCCATTCATACAACATCATCATACTCAATCGCAACCTTCATCATAGCACATTAATCATAAATACACATAGATAGGTATCAATTCCGGTCAAATAATTATCTACTATGTTACAATTTATTTTTATAGGATAGAAAATAATTTTAGATTTTCATCGGTCCAAATGACGCGTCAAAGGGACACCCGAGTCAAAAGTTATGAATTTTATAAATTTTGAAAAAACCTGACAACATTAGTGGTACCCAGGTACAGGAAAGAGGGTCGGTTACCACCTAACAGCTTCGCCCCTGACCCCAAAAATGCACTTGGTACCCGGTTACCACCAGCAGGGTACCCCGGTACACCTGTTGCAGAACTCAATAATCTGCAATTTTTGAAAATACGATTTCCATTGTTTCAAAACCCAAACTTCCAATTTTTCAATCAAAACAATGTCTTTTAATCCTACTAATTATTCACAAACATTTCCCATAAATTCAACTCAATTTACATCATAAATTTCACCATTTACACACAAAAATGCATAAAAAATTCATCAATAGGTAAAACCCCATAAAGCAAAATAGTGAGAAATCAAGAACACACAGACATGGAACATAATCACTACCATGCCTCATTATTATGCAACTCATTATAGAGTTAAAATCCCAACCTTACCTTGGATTGACGATTCTTAACTCCTACAATGAATTCCCTTGCTCTAGTCTCTTAGTTCTCTTTCTCTTCTTCTCACATCTACGCTTCTTCATTGTTTCTACGTATCTGATTCTTTCCTAACTTCTCAATTCTATTTTATTCCACTAATAACCCTTGGACCTCTAATTCATAATCCCAACTTTTCCCTTCTCTAATTAAATAATTATTTAATTATAAAATTATAATTATCATCATAATTGTTGTACCCCAAAATTTTCCCTCTCTTTTCTCAAGACGTTTCTCACAAGATCTTCAAATAGCTCAAGTTTGCACAAGTGTTGATTAGGTCAAACCACCTCTTAAATACTAATGCCCCAAATTAAGGTTTTGATTTTCACATGGAAAAATGGACTTCTAATGTCTCAAGTGAATTTAATGGATTATTATAGACCTCAAAGAATACTCATGTCAAGTTTCAAGTCTTGAATCACAATTTTGCTCATTCAATTGATTAGATGACTAAAAAGCAGTTGTATTGGCTAAAAAGTCAATTATGGTCAACTTACAGTCAAACTTCAAGATTGTTTGACCAATATCAACAATCTTAAGTCATAGTCATAAATTGATCAAGTTTGGATCATAATTCCTCAAGAAAGTGTGCAAATCATCAAAAGGGTAAAATGGTCAAAATTAGGGTTTTTGACTAGAATGACTAATTTTTGACTTTTGAGCTAATACCTGACTTATTGGATTGAAAAATGATATCAAGGATTCAAATACATTATTTTGACCTAATTGCATGACTTAATTCACCTCTCAAGATCAAATAATTGATAGATGAAATTTAGTCAACTGATGAAAAGTCAACTAATACACCAAAAGTCAAACTTTGACTTTTTGATCAAAATTTAGTTTCAAAAGTCAAGATTCATCAAGAAATTCAAAAATATGAAACTTGATCATCAAGAAATCAAGAAAGTCAAAAATAAATTTGAAAAGTCAAACTTTTAAAGATTTAGAAATTTCCCAAAGTGTTTTTGTACATGATAATTTCACTACTTCATGCCAATTTTTCACCAAGATCCAAGATGATTCAATGAAAACTCTTAACATGAAAGTTGTAGATATTGATGAAATATAAAACTTTGTATTAGAGGGCTAATATCAAAAAAATTCTTAGATTTCATGTTATAGGCCCATGAAGTCATGCACTTTTTCTTAAACACTTAGTGAAAATTTGACCTAGTTTAGGAAAAAAATTTATCCCAACTTCTTGGTCATTTTTCACATAGCTCCAATTTGATTTAGAAAAAATGGAAAACATAAAAGTTTTAGAGGATGTTTAAAGATTTTCAAAATATCAAGGAACTTTAAGAGATCATTTTTGAGCTAAGAGAATCGAAGAGAGGAAGTATGGCATCCATTCTTGAATTACAAGACATTTTTGTGATGAACACTTGAGCAAAACCCTAGCCTATGTTGCATAACTTCACTTTTCAGGCTTCTAACTTGTGTTTCACTCCATAATTAATTGATTACATAACTGATAGAGCCATTGTCCAAGCATTTGAGCCCTTATCCAAGCTGCATTTCCATTAATGGCACAAAGTAACATTGCCATTCTAGTAAAGTGGCTTTCATCACAAAGTCAACTTGTCTTGAGAATTGCACTTGTTCTTTCTTCACAAGCATCCTCTACAAATTCAGATAAACATATTTAAAGTTTGCTAGCCCCCTACAAGTCATGTACCTTACCTTGGAACAATGCTTGTCAAGCTTACTTCAAAAACAAGTCAAAATCCATAAACATGTGATCTTGTGATTCTGACCAACTCAAGTCTCAAAGCCTTATCTTATAAATTAAGACACTATTATGCAACTTAGGACACAAAATTAGAAGCCTTGAAACTCCCTCAAATTCCCTCAAATCAGAATTTGCTCTGAAAACATCATAACTTGTCATTTCTGCCCAAGAATTTCCATCTCATAAATCACTCGTGCGTTTCTTCTCAAAATAAATTCTAAAGCTTCCTTACATAAAATATAACTCATCTCCCTCCATGTTTCACAGTTGTAACACCTCCATCACCATTGCCCAAACCTCACTTTACACCTCTGCAACTTGACTTCTCCAGAACATTCCAGGCACTCTATGTAACGCCCCGTTTTATTTAATATTGTATTATATTAATATTTTCGAGTTACCATTTGACGTTTATTTTTGCAACGAGAATATTTATATTAACCGGTATATCTGTTAATATATTCGACGATGTTTTATTCGGATCGGTAATTATTTTATTCGGTCCGGTATTTGTTTTGAGGGACCGATAATTATTTTATTCGGTCCAGTATTTGTTTTGAGGGACCGGTAATTATTTTATTCGGTTCGATATTTGTTTTGAGGGATCAGTAATTATTTTATTCGGTCCGATATTTGTTTTGAGGGACCGGTAATTATTTTCTTCGGTCCGGTATTTGTTTTGAGGGACCGGTAATTATTTTATTCGGTCCGGTATTTATTCCGTTCTGTTCGGTAAAATATTATTCAGACCAATATTTAATTATTCAGAGTTATTTTAATTATTTGGGTTAATAATATTATTTATTATTATTAGTGTTATAACTAGTAGTAAGACCAAAGACTTTTTAGTATTTTTGCTTGCTAGTATCTTGTTCTAAACAAACCAAACACACCTTGTTTTGTCATAACACACTAAAACACATAGAGAGAGCAAGAGAGTCTTAGAAGAGAAGAAGAGGAGCAAGAACAAAGCTTGGGTTTTGGGTGATGGGGACATCAAGAATCATTTCAAACATCTAAGGTTAGGGGTTTGATTTTCCAATGCTTATAGTTAGGGCTTGATTTGGTATATTTTGATTTGGGATAAAATTGATGTTAGGATTCTTGAGATTTGTTGAGATAAATTAGGAGAGTTAATTTAGGTGTTAGTGTTGTTGGATTATTGTTATGTTAATAGAAATTAAATTAGAAAAACTAAATTATATTAATTATATTAAATTTATAAAGAATTATGCAGTATGTTAAGTTTATAAAATGAAATTATGCAATATTGAAACAAAACAGAGTATGCAGTTTGTTTTCAAAAATTGGAAATAGAAAGTTAAGAAACAAATTGGAAGTTTGTCCATTTCCTTTGTTTCATAATTCTGTTCTTTTTTTTTTAGAAAAATAGTTTCTGTTTTAATTTTATTTTCATAATTTAATATATTAATTAATTATACTAATTAAATACAAATATGACATAAGTTATCCGATTTAATTTGGAACCCGATTATGTTTCGATTTCCCGATTTCGTCAATTTCGGCGACGAAGGTAGTTGCTCCGAATTGAACGAAAATTAACGTGCTAGCTAATTTTGACGTGTAGAACATCGTGGTGAGGTTAATTTTTCGAGATTACGAGTTTTTAACGGAGCGACCAGAAATAAGTCAATTTACGGTTAAGTTGAACCGGGTTGCGTTTTAGTCTGTTTAAGTCGCGTATGGACAACCTGATTGTGACGCTAATGATTATAATTGATGCTGATTATTGTGAATGACTTTTGCAACGATTATTGATGTTTGACTATTTTTTTCCATATTAGGAATTAAGTGAATTATTTAATAATGATGTGGTGTGATTAAACATGATGTTTGCGACGTTTGTTTATAATGAATACTTGATGATATGTGATGCGATGATATGGTTATCTTGTTATGGATAAATATGGCGACGTGGGATTTATGCCAAATTTTGATGTGAGATGATGATGATATTTGTTGTGTCATGTTTGTGATGTCGTGTGTCGAGTCACATACATTGCATTAGCGACGAGGACTTTTATGCCAAAGCGACGAGGGCTTTTATGCCAAGCGACAATGGGCTTTATGCCAAATGTCCCTAATTATGGACGAAGCGACGGGTACCACATGCATAACATAGTCGTGTCTTATGGAGTCGATTATGTTTATTTTTGAGTCTTTTGGCGTTGCGTTTTATTTGATGTTTTATGACGAATTGCGATGATACATGATACTTTGTTGTGATGATTTTTGTGTTGAACATAAAGTGAATATATGTGATGATTTCATGATGAGTAAGCGATGAATATAACATGACGGTAAAGCGACGATATGAGTTTATGGCGATGAAGTTTATGTCTTGTTTTGGTATGATTATGATGATTACGTGACGAAATTAAAGTGTTGATTTTATACACTAAATGATGATTTAAAGTGTGTGAGATTTGAATATGTGTTGACATACTCTTATTAATCCTATATCATTTATGATTCCAAAACTATATATATATATATATATATATATATATATATATATATATATATATATATATATATATATATATATATATATATATATATATATATTTTATCATGCCTTTAATTATATGTTTTGGAGTATCTCACCCTTTACTTGTTTCGCCGTTGCCTTTATATTGGTAACGTGCAGGTGATCCGCGAGGATGATGAGGATTAGCTCGAGTCTCTTTATTTTGAGTCGCTCTGCTCTGATAGTAGTAACACTCGGGTTTTGGGCGACGTTATTATTTTGGATAGGATAGTTTATGTATACTATCTTATGATGTTATAACTTTATGTATTGATGATAACATGATGATATGTACATTTTGTGAATACATCCGTTGTGTTGTGAATAGTCATATGTTTATATGATGATTTATGATATGAATCGGTATATCCGACTTTTGACTTTTGTGATGTGCATTATAATGCAAAGTGATGGAAATACGAATATGTGATACCTCAATTTATGTTTGGATGGAATTTTGAAACTATGATTTTATTATTAATTACGAGGGGTAGAATTGAGGTGTTACATTAGTGGTATCAGAGCAGGTCGGTCTGTCCGGCCAAGTTGTTGAGTTTGTTGTTGTCTAACAATCAAGTATTGTTATTTGTTTATTCTAATCCTTGTTTTATTGTGAGCAGAAGTTGTTATGGCTGGAAGGAACGCTGGTAGGAATGATGAGGCTCTTGCTGCTGCTATGCAGGCAATGGATCAGGCTTTCCAAAACCCGCCGAATGCTGACGAGAATGCCGGGTCTCGTAGTTTGGCAACCTTCCAAAGAGATAATCCTCCTACTTTCCAAGGAAAGTATGATCCTGAAGGTGCTCTGGCGTGGCTGAAGGAGATTGAAAGAATCTTCTGTGTGATGGATTGCACTCCTGTGCCAAGGATCCATTATGGTACTCATAAATTAAGTGCTGAGGCGGATGACTGGTGGGTTGAAACCCATCAGAGGCTTGAGGTTGCTGGTGAGGAAGTGACATGGGAAGTTTTCCGAAGAGAGTTCATGAGGAAGTATTACCCGGAAGATGTTCGGGGAAAGAAGGAGATGGAGTTCCTTGAATTAAAGCAAGGAAGCATGTCTATCACTGATTATGCTGCAAGGTTCACTAAGTTGGACAAGTTCTATCTGCATTATGATGGGCCGAATGGCGAGTTCTCTAAATGCATCAAGTTTGAAAATTGTTTGCGTCCCGAGATTAAGAAAGTTGTTGGTTATCAGAAAATCCGTGTATTTTCGGATTTGATTGATAGTTGTAGGATCTTTGAGGAGGACAGTAACGCTCATTATAAGATTATGTCTGATAAGAGAAATAAAGGTCAGCAAAGCCGTGGAAAACCATATGATACTCCAGCTGGTAAAGGGAAACAGAAAGCGTTTCAAGGGCGAAGAACTAGTGGGGGAGATGCTCCTGCTAGTATTGTTTGTTACAAGTGTGGGAAACTTGGCCACAAAAGTAATGTTTGTCGAAGCGATGTGAGAGCTAAGGGGGTTGAGGTGAGATGTTTCCGATATGGTGAAGTGGGTCATATGACTCGTGATTGTAGGCATAAGGATGTGGTCTATTTTAATTGTGGCGAGGGAGGTCACATTAGTGCTCAATGTAAGAAGCCTAAGAGGACTCAAGGAGCGGGAAAGGTGTTTGCTTTGTCGGGTGCTCAGACGGTAAACAAGGATGGTCTTGTGCGAGGTACTATTTTCATTAATAGCATTCATCTTATTACTATTATTGATACTGGTGCTACTCACTGTTTTATTGCTGCTGATTGTGTAAAGAGATTGGGTCTCACTTTGTCGTCTCTAGATAGAGATATGGTGGTAGAAGTTCCAGCTAAGGGAATGGTTACTACTTCTTTTGTGTGTCCAAGTTGCCCTTTATCAATCTTTGATAGAGACTTTGTTGTGGATATTGTTTGTTTACCGCTTGTTGGGTTGGACGTGGTTTTAGGTATGGACTGGTTGAAAGCTAATTATGTCCATATCAATTGCTATGACAACACTGTGAGGTTTTCTTCCTTAGTAGAAGAAGAACAATCTATGTTGGTGTCGAAAAAATAGTTGAATGAGTTCATGAAGGATAAGGTGTTGGTTTTCTTGTTGATGGCGACTCTTTCTGTGGAGAGTCAAGCTGTGATTGCAAACTTTTCGGTGGTGTGCAACTTTCCCGAAGTATTCCCTAATGAGATTCCTAGTGCACCTCCAGAAAGAGAAGTTGAATTTTCTGTGGATCTTGTCCCTGGTACCAGACCTATCTCTATGGAACCATACAGGATGTCCGTGTCCTAGTTAGCGGAATTGAAGATCCAGTTAGAAGATTTGCTCGAGAAGAAGTTTGTTAGACCTAGTGTGTCACCGTGGGGAGCTCCTGTGTTATTGGTGAAGAAGAAAGACGGTAGCATGAGACTTTGTATTGATTATCGTCAGTTGAATAAAGTGACTATCAAGAATAGGCATCCACTTCCTAGAATTGATGATTTGATGGACCAATTGGTTGGCGCTTGCATGTTTAGTAAGATTGATTTCAGATCGGGTTACCATCAAATAAGGGTGAAAGAAGAAGATGTTCAGAAAACTGCTTTCAGAACGAGGTATGGACATTACGAGTATTCGGTGATGCCTTTCGGTGTCACTAATGCACCGGTAGTATTCATGGAGTACATGAATCGCATTTTCCATCCTTACTTAGATCACTTCATGGTTGTTTTCATTGATGATATTCTGGTTTATTCTAAATCGGAAGAAGAGCACGCAAAACATTTGCGTATTGTGTTAGAAGTTCTGAAAGAGAAGAAGCTTTATGCTAATTTGTCAAAGTGCGAGTTCTGGTTAAGTGGAGTGAGCTTTTTGGGGCATGTCATTTTTGGTGATGGCATTGTAGTTGATCCTTCTAAGGTTGATGATGTGTTGAGATGGGAAACTCCTAAGTCTGTTACTGAGATTAGAAGTTTCTTAGGTTTGGCTGGTTACTATAGAAGGTTCATTGAAGGTTTTTCTAAGTTGGCGCTTCCTTTGACAAAGTTGACTTGTAAAGGAGTTGCGTTTGTGTGGGATGTCATGTGTGAAGAAAGTTTTATAGAATTGAAGAAAAGGTTAACAACAGCTCCGATCTTGATTCTACCTAATCCTGAAGAACCGTTTGTTGTTTATTGTGATGCTTCTAAGATGGGCCTAGGTGGTGTGCTTATGCAAAATGGAAAAGTGGTTGCTTATGCTTCTAGGCAATTGAAGATTCATGAGAAGAATTATCCTACGCACGATTTGGAGCTTGCAGCAGTTGTTTTTGTGCTTAAGATTTGGAGGCATTATCTTTATGGTTCTAGATTTGAAGTATTTAGTGACCATAAAAGTTTGAATTACTTGTTCGATCAAAAAGAGCTTAATATGAGACAAAGACGGTGGCTTGAATTGTTGAAAGATTGTGATTTTGGATTGAATTACCATCCTGGTAAAGCTAATGTGGTGGATGATGCTTTAAGTCGAAAGACTTTGCATATGTTACTTTTCATGGTGAAAGAGTTGGAATTGATTGAGCAATTTAGAGATATGAGTCTTGTAATAGAAGTGACGCCGAAGAGTGTTATCTTGGGAATGTTGAAGATCAATAATGATTTCCTTGATAGTGTTAGAGAAGCTCAGAAGCTTGATGTGAAACTTGTTGATTTGTTGGTTGGTATTGGACAAACTGAAAATGAAGATTTCAAGTTGGATGCTCAGGGTGTATTGAGGTTCCGAGATAGGATTTGTATTCCCGATGATGTGGATTTGAAGAGAATGATCTTGGAAGAAAGTCATAGAAGCAATTTGAGTATTCATCCCGGAGCGACCAAAATGTATCAAGATTTAAAGAAACTATTTTGGTGGTCGGGCATGAAACGAGAGGTAGCTCAGTTTGTTTATGCTTGTTTGACTTGTCATAAGTCTAAAGTGGAGCATCAGAAACCTGCAGAGTTGATGCAACCGTTAGAGATTCTTGAGTGGAAATGGGATAGCATTTCTATGGATTTCATAACGGGGTTACCGAATACACCAAGAGGACACGATGCAATTTGGGTGATCGTTGATAGGCTTACGAAGCCGACTCACTTTATTCCTATTAACATCACTTATCCTGTATCGAAGTTGGCGGAAATTATATGCATGTGATTGTGAGATTACATGGTATTCCTTTGTGTATTATTTCGGATAGAGATCCGAGGTTTACTTCTAAATTTTGGAAAGGCTTGCAAGAGGCTTTGGGTTCAAAGTTGAGTTTGAGTTCGGCTTATCATCCTCAAACTGATGGTCAGACGAAAAGGACGATTCAATCGTTGGAAGACTTGTTACGTGCTTGTATCCTTGAACATGGTGGTTCATGGGATACATATCTTTCTTTGATTGAGTTTACTTATAACAATAGTTTTCATGCTAGTATTGGAATGGCACCGTTCAAGGCTTTGTATGATCGAAGGTGTAGAACTCCGTTGTGTTGGCACGAGTCAGGTGATAGTGTGGTGCTTGGACCAGAATTGGTTAGAGAAACTACTAAGACGGTGAAGATGATTAGAGAAAAGATGAGAATTTCTCAAAGTCGACAAAAGAGTTATCATGATAAAAGGAGAAAAGACTTGGAATTTCAAGATGGTGATCATGTATTTTTACGAGTTACTCCTACAACCGGCGTTGGGTGAGCATTGAATTCGAAGAAGCTAACTCCTCACTTTATTGGTCCTTACCAAATTACTAGAAAAGTGGGAAAAGTGGCTTATAGAGTGGCGTTACCGCCAAATCTTTCGAACTTGCATGATGTGTTCCATGTGTCGCAACTTCGGAAGTATGTTCCGAATCCTTCACATGTGATTGAGATGGATGATATTCAAGTGCGAGACAATCTTACGGTGGAGACGATGTCGTTAAGGATCAAAGATCGTGAGATAAAGTATCTTCGTGGCAAAGAGATCTCCTTGGTTAAAGTTGTTTGGATAGGAGCAGCTGGTGAAAGTGCGACGTGGGAGTTAGAAAGCAAGATGCGGGATTCCTATCCCGAGCTTTTCGAGTCAGGTAATTTCGAGGACGAACTTTTATAAGTGGGGGAGAGTTGTAACGCCCCATTTTATTTAATATTGTATTATATTAATATTTTCGAGTTACCATTTGACGTTTATTTTTGCGACGAGAATATTTATGTTAACCGGTATATCTGTTAATATATTCGACGATGTTTTATTCGGACTGATAATTATTTTATTCGGTCCGGTATTTGTTTTGAGGGACCGATAATTATTTTATTCGGTCCAGTATTTGTTTTGAGGGACCGATAATTATTTTATCCAGTCCGGTATTTGTTTTAAGGGACCGGTAATTATTATATTTGGTCCCGTATTTGTTTTGAGGGACCGGTAATTATTTTATTCGGTCTGGTATTTATTCGGTTCAGTTCGGTAAAATATTATTCGGACCGATATTTAATTATTCGGAGTTATTTTAATTGGGTTAATAATATTATTTAGTATTATTAGTGTTATAACTAGTAGTAAGACCAAAAACTTTTTAGTATTTTTGCTTGCTAGTGTCTTGTTCTAAACAAACCAAACACACCTTATTTTGTCATAACACACTAAAACACATAGAGAGAGCAAGAGAGTCTTAGAAGAGAGAAGAAGAGGAGCAAGAACAAAGCTTGAGTTTTGGGTAATTGGGACATCAAGAATCATTTCAAACATCTAAGGTAAGGGGTTTGATTTTCCAATGCTTATAGTTAGGGTTTGATTTGGTATATTTTGATTTGGGATAAAATTGATGTTAGGGTTCTTGAGATTTGTTGAGATAAATTAGGAGAGTTAATTTAAGTGTTAGTGTTGTTGGATTATTGTTATGTTAATAGAAATTAAATTAGAAAAACTAAATTATATTAATTATATTAAGTTTATAAAGAATTATGCAGTATGTTAAGTTTATAAAATGAAATTATGCAGTATTGAAACAAAACACAGTATGCAGTTTGTTTTCAAAAATTGGAAATGGAAAGTTAAGAAACAAATTGGAAGTTTGTCCATTTCCTCTGTTTCATAATTCTGTTCTTTTTTTTAGAAAAATAGTTTCTGTTTTAATTTTATTTTCATAATTTAATATATTAATTAATTATACTAATTAAATACAAATATGACATAAGTTAGCCGATTTAATTTGGAACCCGATTATGTTCCGATTTTCCGATATCGACAATTTCGGCGACGGAGCTAGTTGCTCCGAATTGAACGAAAATTGACGTGCTAGCTAATTTTGACGTGTAGAACGCCGTGGTGAGGTTAGTTTTTCGAGATTACAAGTTTTTAACGGAGCGACCCGAAATAAGTCAATTTACGGTTAAGTTGAACCGAGTTGTGTTTTAGTCGGTTTAAGTCGCGTATGGACAATCCGATTGCGACGTTAATGATTATAATTGATGTTGATTATTGTGAATGACTTTTGTGACGATTATTGATGTTTGACTATTTTTTTCCATATTTGGAATTAAGTGAATTATTTGATAATAATGTGGTGTGATTAAACATGATGTTTACTACGGTTTGTTTATAATGAATACTTGATGATATGTGATGCGATGATATGTTTATCTTGATGTGGATAAATATGGCGACGTGGGCTTTATGCGAAATTTTGATGTGCGATGATGATGATATTTGTTGTGTCGTGTTTGTGATATCGTGTGTCGAGTCACATACATTGCATTGGCGACGAGGGCTTTTATGCCAAAGCGACGAGGGCTTTTATGCCAAGCGACGATGGGCTTTATTCCAAATGTCCCTAATTATGGACGAAGCGACGAGTACCACATGCATAACATAGTCATGTCTCATGGAGCCGGTTATGTTTATTTTTGAGTCTTTTGGCGTTGAGTTTTATTTGATGTTTTATGATGAATTGCGATGATACATGATACTTTGTTTTGTGATGATTTTTATGTTGAACATAAAGTGAATATATGTGATGATTTCATGATGAGTAAGCGATGAATATAACATGACGGTAAAGCGACTATATGAGTTTATGACGATGAAGTTTATGTCTTGTTTTGGTATGATTATGATGATTATGTGACGAAATTAAAGTGTTGATTTTATACACTAAATGATGATTTAAAGTGTGTGAGATTTGAATATGTGTTGACATACTCTTATTAATCCTATATCATTTATGATTCCAAAACTATATATATATATATATATATATATATATATATATATATATATATATATATATATATATATATATATATATATATATATATATATATATATATATATATATATATATATATATTATCATGCCTTTAATTATATGTTTTGGAGTATCTCACCCTTTACTTGTTTCGCTGTTGCCTTTATATTGGTAACGTGCAGGTGATCCGCGAGGATGATGAGGATTAGCTCGAGTCTCTTTATTTTGAGTCGCTCTGCTCTGATAGTAGTAACACTCGGATTTTAGGTGACGTTATTATTTTAGATATGATAGTTTATGTATACTATCTTATGATGTTATAACTTTATGTATTGATGATAACATGATGATATGTACATTTTGTGAACACATCTGTTGTGCTGTGAATAGTCATATATTTATATGATGATTTATGATATGAATCGGTATATCCGACTTTTGACTTTTGTGATGTGCATTATAATGCAAAGTGATGGAAATACGAATATGTGATACCTCAATTTATGTTTGGATGAAATTTTGAAACTCTGATTTTATTATTAATTACGAGGGGTAGAATTGGGGTGTTACACTCTCAGCTCAAGCTAAGCATTGCATTAGCTTCCTAGAGGTTCAAGGAAGCTAACCAGATAATTGCAGCACCTTGTAGTGAGCTCTAACTCAAAACACGATCTCCATCTGCAAGGTGAGTTTTCTGGAATTCTAACTCTTCATACAAGCATCATTTGGCTTCCATTTAAAAGATAAAATGTAGACATCATAGCCATGAAACTAACCATGTCCTTAGAATTCATTTATGTTGCCTGAGCAGTGAGAATTTTGAGCCTGAACTTTCTGAAAAAATTAGGTTAAATTTGGTACCATTTAAAATTCGTGCTCATCTTTGATCCATTGCTTAAGTTAGTTATATATTTGAAATCTTGGTGAAATTTCTAACAAGTTTGATGTTCATACTTTTGAGAATGGTTGAGAGTTGAGAAAGTTACAAAGTTATGGTTGGCACGAGGAAGAAGACGAAGTACAACCATGGACTTGTTTTATCTTATATTTATTGCAACTTGTATCTATACCAGATGAAACAGCCACCTCAGTGGCAAGAAGCGCGCACGTAAGGTATTACTATAGAAGATTCTGGGTTCGAGCCCCAACGAGACCTTTTTCATTTTTCATATTTTCATATTTTCATTTGTTTCTTTTTTTTTTGTTTGAAACAGGCGCGCCTGGGCCTCCCTCCACTAGGCCATTCATTTTTACTTTCCTTCCCCCTGATTGCTAAATAATACGCAGCCCAACATAACATTTTTTATTTTTGTTATTTCTGATTATACAAAACTTTGTTTGGGCCTAAAACCAAACAAAAACTGTTTTTCTCATTGACCCCCCTAATTTCTTTTCTAACCCCTGACCCTTTTTATATTTTCTTTTCTTTCTTTTATTATTTTTATTTTTGTTATTATTTTATTAAAAAAATACAAAAAAATACATTTTATTAAATAATTAGACTAAAATTATTATTTTATTTCTATTTTATAAAACCCTAAAAAATATTATCGTTTTTAAATTAATTTAAATAAATTTGGACTTAACTTTTATTTTAGTTTTCTTGTCTAATTAGGTTAATTTAGAATTTAGGAATTTAGTTAATTAATTTCGTTTTCCATTTAATTTAGTTTAATCAAAACCTTTTCCATAAGAAAAAACATGAACAAAACAATTTTCTTTTCTTTTATATTGTCTTTATATTCTTGTGCATTTTACATTCTATTATTCAATATGGTTGTGATAGTGATTAGGTTTTAATTACTTTATATTTCCCATTTGTGATTTGTATCCCCATCCCCTAAAATGATGTAATAGCATAGAACTTTTAATTTTCACAATTTATCGCTTTCCATATTATTGCTAGTAATTAGGATTTGTATGGCAAGACTAAAATCAAGAAAATAGACAATCCTAATTCAAGACAATTTGCATGAAAAAATACACTTTGCACAATTACACCTCTAGGGATAACCCACACTTGTTGCCTTAGAATAAAAATAGTCATGTCCTTTGAACGTGGGATACTTTAGCAAAGACCATCGCTTACAAGATCGTAGTCCCTCGACGACCCTTCAATATTTCCTTCGGTAAACGATCTTAGACCCTTATAACAAATTGCTAAGGTATCCTACAATGTTGCCTTCTATGAATGTACGATGACTCACGTCTGCCCCTTCACATCCAATGATATGGTTTCTTACCAACTAATGGTAAGACAACACTATCTAAGGGAGGAGGAAAAGAACAAGCACTTTTTGAGTAGCTAAAAAGTTCTTAGTTTTTTTCTCACAAACATTTCAAAACAAAACATCTTTCAAATATACCAACACTTTCATGAAATATTTTCAAAAGTCAACACTTTGTATACATTCTTATAGAGACGAGAATCATTACAAAGTTCGCCTAAACGAAGGAAATTTTCAAAAATACTTTCAAAACAAACACAAACACATTTTATAAAGCTATTCAAAGTGAACTAGCAACTAAGAGCCCGTAGAAAACTACGGATGAAAAGGGTGCTAACACATTCCATTTTCATAACCTACCCCCCAAACTCAAGAAAATTCTCAAAAGTTCTTTCCTGTTTTTTTCACCATTTCCTTTATTGGATAAAAGAAAATTCGGTGGCGACTCTTGCTATCCACAACAATTGCGATAAAACACAAAACACCCAAGTCAGTTCTCCTACTGTATTACAAAACTGGCGACTCTGCTGAGGAAGTATATTAAAAGTGGGGTTACCTTAGAGACTAGATCACCTTTAAATGCTTTCATTTGTTTGATTTGTTTGCTTTATATTTTTAGGTCCATGTTTGGGTTTTGAATAGATCCTCTACCCGGATCTTGGAACATTATTAGGTAAGTAGAAAAGATTATGGAGATTGTACGATGTAGACTGATATGATTGAAACAATAGCTACGTTAGTTTGACACATTTGTGGGTACCTGTATCCCTTATGGCGAATCAAGGAGAATACATGGCTGCTGTGTGGTGTCATGAAGCACTAACTAACCATAGAAACTTTAGTTGAACAACTTTGCCATTAGGAAGTAGTGAGATAGTCTAATTTGGTGTAGTCCGAAGTTGGTTGATACTCGATACTACGCTCATTGAGATCATACTTTCGAGATATTTCGGTCGCCAAAGAAGAGGCTTGCGCTGAAACAATGCCCGATGAAGAAAGATCAATGATATTGAGATTCCCTAGAACCCGATTACTTTCTAGGACAGGTTGAACCAACTAAACTTCAAGAGGGTACTTACCTATGGGCTCCATGCAAGCCTGAACCTAAGGACTTGTTTATTTTGTTTGTATATGATAATTTGTACATAATATCATGACATCATACCATAGCATTTGCACTAACCATTTCAAGGACCTAGAGATTTATCTTTGTTCTGTTTTGTAGGATATGGCTTCCGCTCGCATAAATACCATCTGCATCAACCTTGTGAAAGTGCCTCATCAACTCAAAGAGTTAGCATCAAGGGTCCCTGAAAATTCTCTATTCACCAAGAAGTATGGCCGGCTCCTCAACTTGGTTACCTCAAACTTTGAAGAAGATATGGTACATGTGCTTTTTCAAGTCTTTGATCCTAAACATCACTGTTTCACATTTCCTGATTACCAATTGGTGCCTAGCATGTAAGAGTTCTCTCAACTATTGGGAGTACCTATTTTTGATCAAATACCCTTCACCAATATTAAGAAAGACCTAAGACCTGAGGAGATTGCTCTAGCCTTACATTTGCAACGGTCCAACATCGTGGCTAATTGGGAAATAAGAAGTGGTGTTAAGGGTTTCCTAGCCAAGTTTCTGTTTGAGAAGGCTCAACTGTTTTGGGATGCTCTGGATTTTCAAGCTTTTGAAGAAGTTTTGGCTCTTCTAATCTATGGGATGGTACTATTCCCTAACCTATACCAACTTATAGATGTGAATGCGCCCAAAATCTTCCTATCTCTTAATCCGGTGCCTACCTTACTTGGAGATATTTTACATTCTCTTCACGTCTATACCATGAAGAGAAAGGGGATTTTATATGTTGCACTCCATTGATATCTAGGTGGTTTATTTCGCACCTTCCTCGATCATTTTTGAAGAATGAACAAGGTACGAGGTGGTCTCAAGGTTGATATCACTCTCGCATTCAGATATTCATTGGTGTTCTCGATCTTTGGAGGAGGTTACCATTATTGATCGCTGTGGGGAATTCCCTAATGTCCCACTCCTTGGAATTATGGGAGGTATCACTTATAATCCTTGCTTGTCTCTACGAAAGTTTAGTTATGCTCGGAGGGATGGCCCTCATGACGCACTCGTCCAAAGTATTGTATTTGACTATGAGAACAATGTCCAAGGTTATCGTCAAAGATTTATACGATCCTGTGGCTTGGTAAACAAGGTTGATAGAAAAGCTTTGGGGCATAAGAACTCCATTCCCTTGGAACCTTATCTTAAGTGGGTGCGAGCTTGCGCTCAAAACCTCATGATGCCGTATCCAGCCATCTTACTAAAAATTATGGAGCATATTACCTAAGGAGACATTCCCTACACCATTCTTCATCCTAACATGCCTACTAGTCTCGAGGAGTTGCAAATATCATGGATTCAACTCAAGGAAGAGCGATACACCTTTGAAACCCAATTCTATACAAGCGATAAGAAAGTGTTAGAGCTCACAAGGAAACTTCACGAGGAGCGAAGCCTGAATGCTTACATTGCACCAAAGGAGATGCGCTAGTGGGAAACCTGGGCCTTTTTAGGAGTTTCATTTTTTGTTTTTTCCATTGTAAGCCCAAGAGGCATTTGTAACCTTTGAACTTGTTAATGAAAACTGTTTATTTCAGTATAAGATGGATCTCGAGCAAACTGTCAAAGACCTGCAGGCTCAAAATTCTTAGTTTCAAGAGACTCTTCTCAACTTAGCAAAGGGGAAACAAGAAATGATGACACTTCTTGTCACAAAGAAGAAAACCAAGAAGAAAGTTGTAATCAACATGGGAAAGAGATTCAAAGGCCCTATCCGACAAGTTCAAGTTGAAGAAGACTCCTCCGAGGAGGATGAGAATAAATATAAAGATGCTGGGAGAACCTGTGCTGGGGTGGAAACAATTAAATCTCTGATGACGAGGATTATTATGATGAGCAATATCGACCGGTTGACGACAAGTATAAGCAACTAGAAGACAGATTGAAGGCTATAGAAATTCAAGTTGTGCCTGGTTTTGACTTTGGTGACTTGGGTTTGGTTCCTGGGGTAATCATTCCCCACAAATTCAAGATCCCTATTTTTGCCAAGTACGATCGTGTTTCATGTCCGAAGCTTCATCTCCGATCATACGTCTGCAAAATTCAGCCGCATACCGCTGATAAGAAACCATGGGTGCACTTTTTCAAGAAATTTTATCTGGGACGCAGTTGGAGTAGTTTTACCAATTGGAAGGGACCAATATCCATACTTGAGAGGATTTGGATGCTGCCTTTTACCTCCAATATCAATATAACGTTGATCTTGTGCCAACTAGGGTGCAATTGCAAGGAATGACCATGGGATCAAATGAGGGCTTCAAAGAATACGCTAAAAAATGGAGAGACCTGGATGGCAGGGTGTAGCCACCTTTGACTGATAGAGAGTTGGTAGACATGTTTCTGGGAACATTGACTGGACCTTTTTTCAACTTGCTGATTGGAAGTTCATCATCCGGATTTACTGAATTGATCTTAACTGATGAGAGGGTTGAAAGTGAGATTAAAAGCGGGAAGATACCTATGGCCTCCACCTAAAATGATGCGAGAAAGCTACTTACTGGTAAAAAAGAGACTAATGTTGTGTATGGGTCAAGAAGTCGTGCTAAGAATGACTGTCATTATTCAATAGGGGCAGTTTTGATCTCCAATCCAACTTCTACTCAAAGACCACAACAACAAGCTAATCAACAAAGACCAGACATCCCGAGGAGACAATTTACCAGAATCAACATATCACTATCTCAAGACCTACAACACCTGTTGAAGGATAATTTGGTAACATTGCAGGATCCCCCTCAAAATCCCAATGTTTCATCTCTAAAATATAACCCGAATGCAAAATCTGCTTACCACTCCAATAGTCTCTGACATGACACTGATCATTGTTGGGCGTTAAAATGAAAAATCCAAGACCTAATTGATAACAAGACAATTGAATTCGACCCTCCACCAACTCCCAACGTGATCACTGCACCCATGCCAAATCATGGTAAGGGTGTCAATGCTATTGAAGATGCTTATTTTGTTTCCTCCATCAATAACTTGACCACTCCTTTAAATACTGTTGAAAAGAATTTGTTAAGAGTCGGGATATTCCCTGGCTGCCTTGAAGACTGCTTCTACTATGCTATACAAATTAATGATTGTGAATGGCTGAAGAAAGGTGTCCAACACCTGATGAATAGCCATGAGATTCTATTTGAGAAAATTCCATCTGTGAAAAGTTTGACCCAAAGTGTATCCTAAGAGTTTGAAGATGTTTCCATCGTTACTATATCAAACAAACCTATTAGGATCACCTCCAAAGGTCCTATTAGGATTTCCTTTGAACCAAGAATAGCTCCATTAATTATCACCATACCGGAGCCAGTCCCCTACTCTTCTGATAAGATTGTGCCTTGGAATTATGGGGCAGAAGTGTATTACCATGGTATCAAACAAGATTCATGGATTGATGAAGTTGAAATTGCTGACGTTATAAACATTATTGGATCAAGTAAAGTTACTAGGATAGGGAGGATCTTCTCTCCAGAAATTTCACCCCCGACAACCACAACTACACCCGTTCACATTACTACTGTCAAACCTAGTGCTGATGCTAGAGGAAAAGAAAAAATGACTGAGCCTACTCTGACAGAGGCGCCCATAAAATATATTACCACTGAGGACCCATATACCCAAGAGATGGAGGAGATTTTAAAAATGATCAGAAAAGCGACTATAAGATAGTGGAACAGTTGGGGCAAACAGCCTCGAAGATTTCTATGTTGTCTTTATTACTATGCTCCGAGGCACATGCTCAAGCACTGATAAAATTATTGAAAAATGCACATGTCCCTCAAGAAACTACGACCGACCAATTTGAAAACTGTGTAGCCAGTTTGACTACTGACAATGATTTGGGATTTTCAGATGCAAATTTGACCCCGGCGGGGAAGAATCACAATAAAACTTTGCATGTTTCCATCGAGTGTAAAGGAACCACTTTATCCCATGTGTTTGGTGGATACTGGGTCCTCTCTGAATGTCTTACCTAAAGGTGCTCTAGATAGGTTGGATTATGAATATTTGGTGATGAAACCCAGTGACATTGTGGTGAGAGCTTTCGACGAATCAAAGAGAATGGTCCACTGAGAGGTTGATTTCCCTATCAAAGTTGGGTCTCAAGTCTTCAAATCAACATTCTACATAATGGATATCCGTCATGCTTATTCTTTCCTGCTTGGACGCCTATGGATACATGGGGCAGGTGCGGTGACTTCCACACTACATCAAAAGTTGAAATATCCGGTCAAAGGGAAAATTGTCACTGTATGCAGAGAAGAGGAGTTTATGATTAGTCATCTAAATCCGTTCAAATATGTTGAAATGGATGGCAAGTTCATTGAAACTCCTTTTCAAGCTTTTGAAGTGGTCTCTCCAATGGTTGTTGTTTCCAAAGCCACTCATGACATTCCCAAAGATGCTAAAAATACACCAATGATGGCCTTTCTCAAGGATGCCTGTGCTGTTGTTGAAGACGGAGGTTGCACCATTTGGGGACATCTTCCTGATTTCCTTTTCAAGTCAGACAAATTTGGGTTAGGTTTCACTTCCAAATCTCAAAAGGAGGTTCGACGTGCTCGTGCAGGGAAACCACCTATCTGAATTAGTATCCATGAGGTTAATGCTCTTGAATACTTTGATGCTGATTGTGACTTTGACGACTGGATCTACCCGAGTGCTGGTGGAGGACTCAACAATTGGAAGACCAAGGACTTTATCCCAATCTCCTTCATCCAGGAGTAACTACCATTTCCTGTTTTTATTACTTTGAAAAATTTGCCTGTAATTTCCATTAAAACAACGACTTTAAACCATGTGCCTTGCCCGGGGCACAATGGTCCATTTGTTAAGGGTTTGTCATTTTCATATGCCATATGCTCATTTTAATACGAACATTGGACTATTTTGCATTCAAATTTTACACTCCTTGTCTTTCTTTTTATTACTGCATTTTCAAAATAGCCATGTGACCTTACATACACACACACGCACACCTTTGCAGATCTATATCCACTCCGGATCTCATTGACAACAGTTCTGCTATTGACAACTATGACTTTGAAAATACAATCTATAAAGCGGAAGACGGATGTGAAGAAGATTGTGAAATACCCGGGGAACTCGCCAGACTTCTGATACAAGAGGAAAAGGCCATTCAACCACACGAGGAACCAATTGAAGTGATAAACCTGGGTACTGAAGAAGACAAGAAGAAAGTCAAGATCAGCGCCAATTTGGAAGACAACGTCAAGAGAAGATTGGTCCAAATGTTACTCGACTATGTTGAAGTGTTCGCTTGGTCATATGAAGATATGTCAGGGCTTGATATTGATATCGTAGTTCATCGTCTTCCGATGAAGGAAGATTATCCTCCGGTCAAGCAAAAAGTTCGTCGCATGCGGCCATATATGTTTGGGAAAATAAAAGCTGAGGTAATGAAATAGTTTAATACAGGTTTCCTGGAAGTGACGTCATATCCGCAATGGGTTGCAAATGTGGTCCAAATATCAAAGAAAGATGGAAAAGTCTGTATGTGCGTAGACTACAAAGATTTAAATAGGGAAAGCCCCAAAGATGATTTCTCACTACCATATATTGATGTCTTGGTTGACAATACGGCTCAACATAAAGTTTTATCCTTCATGGATGGTTTCTCCGAATACAATCAAATCAAAATGGCGCCCGAGGACATGGAGAAAACCACCTTTGTCAAACAGTGGGGCACCATCTGCTATAAGGTCATGCCTTTTGCTTTGAAGAATGCAGGCGCAACTTATCAATAGGCTATGGTAGCTCTATTTTATGATATGATTCATCATGAGATAGAAGTATATGTTGATAATATGAATGCAAGATCACAAACTGAGGAAGAACACCTTGATCACTTACATAAGCAGTTTGAAAGGTTGAAGAAATACAAACAGAGGTTGAATCCCAACAAATTCGCCTTCGGGGTAAGGTCTAGAAAACTCCTAGGGTTTGTCGTCAGTGGCAAAAGTATTGAAGTCGACCCTACAAAAGTCAAAGCTATACAAGAAATGCCAGCTCCCTATATCGAAAAAGAAGTTAGGGGTTTCTTAGGCCGACTCAACTATATTTCCTGATTCATATCTCACTTGACCGCTACTTGTGAGCCAATCTTCGAGCTATTGAAGAAGGATCAAGTAGTCAGATGGAACGACGACTGCCAAGCAGCTTTTGACAAGATCAATGAGTACTTACAAGAACCTCTAATCCTGATGCCTCCAGTTGAAGGAATACCTCTGATTATGTACTTAATTGTATTAGAGAATTCAATGGGGTGTTTGTTGGGTCAACATGACAAGTCTGGTCGTAAAGAGCACGCAATATACTGCCTTAGAAAAAAGTTTACCGATTATGAAACCAAATATTCACTGCTCGAGAAAATTTGATGCGCTTTGGCATAGGATGCTCGCCAGCTAAGACAGTATATGTTGACTCATACTACCTTATTGATTTCCAAGATAGACCCAATTAAGTACATGTTCGAGAAACCAACTCTCTCCAGACGAATAGCTAGATGGAAAATGATCTTGACTGAATATGACATCCAATACACTACACAAAAAGCAATCAAGGGAAGTGTGTTGGCGGATCATTTGGCCCATCAAGCTGTTGATGACTACCAATCCATGAACTTTGAATTCTTAGACGAGAATAACATGATGATAACTGATTGTGAAAAGCATGGACCGTATGAAGGACCTGAACAAGGATCCCGATAGACTATGGATTTTGATGGAGCTTCCAATGCATTGGGTAACGACATTGGTGTTGTGATCATTTCTTCCGAAGGTTGCCATAAACCTTTCACTACCAGACTTTGCTTCGACTGTATGAATAACATGGCCGATTATGAAGCATGCATCTTGGGTCTAAAGGTTGCCATTGACCTAAGAATCAAATTCTTGAGTGTATACGGAGACTCGGCCCTAGTGGCAAGTTAAGTTAAAGGAGAGTGGGATACCAAGCATCCAAACTTGATCCCTTACAAAGAACTTATGCTAACCTTGATCCCATACTTCGAGGTCACCTTTGAACGTTTCCTGAAGGAATAAAATCAGTTGGCAGATGCTTTAACAACTATGTCGTCTATGTTCAAGGTTAATTGGGACAACGAAGCTCCCAAAATTATTATTGAAATATTTGACGAACCTGCGCACTATTATGAGATTGACACTGATGAGGAGAAGCCTTGGTACCATGAGGTGAAGAGGCACCTTAAAGCACAAGAGTATCCTGAGGGAGCCTCAATCAACGACAAGAAATTCATGCGGAGGTTCTCAACCAAATTCTTCCTAAGAAACGGGGTCATGTACAAACGCAACCATGATTCAACTCTGCTTCGCTGTGTGGATAAGAAGGAGGCAGAAAAGATTATGGAATACATGCATGAGGGTTTCTTCGGAACTGACTCTAGTGGATGCATTATGGCCAAGAAGACTCCGAGGGCTGGTTACTATTGGTCGACTATGGAAACTGATTGTCACCACCACTCGAGGACTTTCCATAAGTGTCAGATATATGCCAACAAGGTTCATGTACCTCCAATACCTTTAAACGTCATGACCACTTTGTGGCCATTTGTAATGTGGGGCATTGACATGATTGGAGAATCAAGCCCACTGCCTCTAATGTACATTGTTTCATCCTCTTCGCCATTGATTACTTCACCAAATGGGTCAAAGATGCTTCATTTGCCTCAGTTACCAAGAACGTTGTAGCCCGGTTTATCAAGTATAACCTCATATGCCGATATGGAATCCCTGAGAGGATCATTAGTGACAACAGAACCAACCTCAACAATGTCATGATTACTGAACTCTTCATGCAGTTCAAAATCAAACATCATAACTCTTTTCCATACAGAACTAAGATGAATGACGCAGTGGAAGCTGCTAATAAGAACATAAATAAGATTGTGCAAAAGATGGTGGTGACCTATAAAGACTGGCATGAGATGCTACCATTCAATCTTCATTGTTATCGTACCTCGACACGAACATTAACTGGGGCAACCCCATTCTCTTTAGTCTATGGCATGGAAGTCGTCCTGCCTGTCGAAGTTCAAATTCGTTCTCCGAGGATTATGAAAGAAGCAGACTTAGGAGAAGATGAATGGATTCAGACAAGATTGGATCAGTTGAACTTGATTGACGAGAAGAGACTGGATGTTTTTGTCATGGTCAAATGTATCAAAATTGTGTGATCAAGGCATTCAATAAGAAGATCAAACCTCGATTATACCAGGCTGGAAACTTAGTAATAAAGCGCATCATTTTACCACAAGGTGATCCTAGGGGCAAACGGACTCCCACTTACGAAGGGCCATTTGTTGTCAAGAAAGTATTCGCTGGCGGTGCTATGATGTTAACCACTATGGCAGTGAAGATTTCCCACATCTTGTGAACGCGGACATAGTCAAAATACTACGCATAAGAATAACCCGCTAGGTTAACATACCTAGGAAAAAATAAGGGCATCCTGGCAAACCATAAAGGTTTAGGAAAAATTAGGGATATATACAAAAGATTGGACACCCGGCAAGTCAAAAACCTGAAAGGACGGCTTGGGAAAAAAAGGGTATCCTGGTGGACTGAAAACCAAAAAGGGCGGTCCAGGAAAATGTTTAGGATTAAAGCGTACGACTATGTTCCGTTGGATCATGTTGTACCCCAAAATTTGCCCTCTCATTCTTCAAGGCTTTTCTCACAAGGATTCTCAAAGTTCAAGCTTGAACAAGTGCATTGGGATTTTCCAGTACCAAAATTAAGAGGAAACTGACAAAATTAAGAGAAAACAGATAAAAATATTATTTTGACAAAATTGGAGAAATACAAGTGCCTTTCGTTTCAGCTCTTTCGATTGGCCTTTTGGCCTCTTTCGACACAAGCTTGATTTGTATCCTTCGATTGGCCTTTTGGCCTCTTTCGACACAAGCTTGATTTGCATCCTTCGATTGGCCTTTTGGCCTCTTTCGACACAAGCTTGACTTGCATCCTTCGATTGGCCTTTTGGCCTCTTTCGACACAAGCTTGACTTGCATCCTTCGACTGGGCATGGGCCTCTGACACAGTTTGGTTTGGAGTCACAAGGAAAAGAGCCTCTTGTAATCTATTTCATTTCCAAAGGCAAAAGGCTCTCTTTTAACATCCTTCGATTTGCACTTTTTGCCTCCTGCATGCCTCTTTCGAATCTGGACATTCTGCCTCATGTTTGCCTCTTTCGAATCTGGAAATTTTGCCTTCTGCATGCCTCTTTCAAATATGGACATTTTGCCTTCTGCATGCCTCTTTCAAATATGGACATTTTGCCTTCTGCATGCCTCTTTCGAATCTGGACATTTTGCCTTCTGCATGCCTCTTTCGAATCTGGACATTTTGCCTCCTGCATGCCTCTTTCGTATCTGGACATTTTGCCTCCGGCATGCCTCCTTCGAATCTGGACATTCTGCCTCATGTTTGCCTCTTTCGAATTTGGACAGTTTGCCTCCTCCATGCAGGCTTCGACAAGACATTGACTACGTTTGTACTAGCTTCGACTGGACAACATTCCTCTTTAATATGCTGCATTTCCATCCTTGACAAACTTCAGCACATGGTTGATGGACTTGAGGGGCATACATATGAGTCCCTGTCGAAGGGTACGCCTTACTAGTCCATTCGAAGCACATTTGGCCCCTTCAAACGATGCACCAAGATGATTTGTTTGAAGGACACTTGTTGGAGGAAAGTCAAAACAATGTGTTGGAAGAAGAATCTGGTCGAAGGAGAGTCAAAATGAAAGGATAAAATATTCAAAGATGCTTGCTGCCAAAGTTCAGACATGGTACACTGGCCATAAAACTCCAAAACTGCTGCACAGCAGTCCTGCGCTGCTGCCCGTTCCTTACACCAAAATGGCGATAAAGCACTGTCCCCTGGAGGCTGCAAAGAGCAGTTTACCCAATTTGTTCAAATAATTTTGTTTTCCCTCCAAAAGCTTCAGCCAACTCTGCCTATAAATAAGATGCTTCAATACATGTTCCAGGAGGACCTTTTGGCCAGTCGAAAGAATCTGCAGAAAATTCTCTAAAACTTACCCCCTTAGAATCTGAAACGTCCCTGTACCTTGCTACCCTTCGAATCCAGTAGGAAGAACCTCACATTTGTTCTTCTCTTTCGAATCCAGTATCAAAGACACAACCCCTGGTTCCTCTCTTCGAATCCAGAAGCATTCAAGGAAACCACGTAAAGGCCCAGCCCACGTTCCAGTCTCAAGCAAGGTAAGTCATTCTTAACCTTGAACCTTTCATTTCTAGCATAACATGTGAATAAGCTTCCTTTTCGTTTCAAATATATACATAGTGCTTGTTACTTTTTTCGTTTCGACCCTTTAGTTTGTTTTTATTGCTGCCCTTTTTGGTTTGGTTCTTTGGTTTGTTATGGATGCTTTAAGAATTAACCTGGCCCTGAGGTAATGATAGCATGGCCTTATGCCACGTTGCTATTTAATATTTCAAACGAAGTAAACAAGAGACAGGAATATGAAACGAAGCCTCAGGCTTCCTCACTGATTCCAGGCCCGGTCGAAGGAGGCAGAAAGGCAGATTGCATCTTATACTGGTTCCAGGCCCAGTCGAAAGGCACAACATACTGTCCTGCTGGTCCCAATCGAAAGGCACAACATGATGTCCTGCTGGTCCCAATCGAAAAACACAACATGTTGACCGTGAGGCCTCAGTTGAAAGTCACGCCTTCACCCTTCTCAGGCCAAATCGAAGATTGCCAGAAAGTGCAAAATCGAAGAGTTCTACTGCCTGGGCCGAAAGACCCTCATTTTTCTTGTTTTTATTTTATTTTTGCCTTTATATTTTCATGCAATTCGATATGGTTGTAATAGTGTAGGATTTTATATTTTTTGCACTTTATTACTTTTATATGCTTGTTAGTAAATAGGTGATGCATGACAAGATTAACCTTTAATTTGAAATCAACTGTAGCTCACTATAATATGTACAAAGATAATATAACTGAAAAAACAATACACTTGCACATGACACTCTTAGGGTACGCCTCACTCGGTTTCCTCGAACATTGGTCATTGAGTATAGGGTGTTTTAGAGGTCACCCTCTTGTCCAAAGATCATAAGTTTCCTCGAAACGGTTGCCTCGAATAAAATGATCTAAGACATTAGGGTTACCGCTAAGGCGTCCTAACATTGCTTTAGTGACCACACGTCCCTTAATCGAATTGACCCGAAAAAACTCCAACGATGGTGCTACCTACTCCTCAATAGTGGGATAGCATTGTCTAAAGGACATTTGCACAGTTTAATTCCTTTTTGAGTAGGTAGATGCTTTTAAGTACTTGCTCTTTTGAAAACAAAAACAAAACTTTTCGCACTTACACTCTCTTCAAAACAAAAACCCTTTTCAAACCCACAAACACAAAGAAAAGCAAACTTTTGAAAACACAATGAGCAAGTACCTAAGAGCCCGTGGATAACCACTGATAGAAAGGGTGCTAACACCTTCCCTTTCTATAATCTACCTCCCGAACCTGAGAAACAATCTCAAAAAGGAATTTTTCTGTGCTTTTGTCCTTTCCTTGTTGGATAAAATAAAAGACGGTGGCGACTCTTGCTCACCGCGACATTTTGCGAAAAGAAACGCAAAACGTGAACCAGCATTCCAAAATAGTCAGTTCTCGTTCCCACCGATCACAGAACTGGCGACTCTGCTGGGGATAATGATAAGTGAGGTGTACCTTAGGATTATATCACTTGTGTTTTCAATTGTATGCTTTGTATGCTTTAATTTTGTGGGCTTGTATCAGAGTTCTATAGATCCTAACTCGGATCTGGGGATACCCTTTAGGTAAGTAGCAGTAAACTGTGAGGGATCTGTCCGGCGTAGACCGACACGGATGAAGCAGTAGCTACGTTGGTGTGACACCTTGTTCTGTACCGATATCCCTTGTGTTGGAACGAGGAGAATATGGGTCTTCTAAGGAATCATTAAGCACCAACTGATCTTAGAACCTTAAATTGACCAACTTGGCCATAGAGCAGTAGCAGTATGCTACACTCATTGAGACTAAACTCTCGCGATGGTTCCAGACGCAAGAAAAGATTGCTAAACTGGAATTATGACCGATTGAGGGTAGTCAGTGATATTGAGATCCTCTAGAACCCGGTTACTATTTTTAGGACAGGTCTTAACCAACTAAACTAAAAGAGGGTAGTACCTAAGCTCCATGCCAGCCTGAAATCTAAGGGCTCTCTTGTATGACTTGTGTGCCCTTTACCATGTTTGCCTTTTGTGGATACTTGTGGTGTGCCTTTACCATGACATCATAACATCATAAACATTGCATACATCTTGCATAAAGACTAACCTATTTCAAAGACAAGAGGGTTTCATCTTTGCTCTGTTTTGTAGGACACCATGATGCGTAGTAATACTATCTGAATCAACTTTGTTCAAGTACCTACTTTGCTTAGAGAGTTGGTTGTCAGGATTCCAGACACTACTTCCTTCATCAGGAGGCATGGTTCTCTTCTCAGTTTAGTCACCTCAAAGTTGGACGAACAAATGATGAGTGTCCTGGTCCAGTTTTATGATCCCCTTTATCATTGCTTCACCTTTCAAGACTTCCAGCTGGTTCCTACCCTGGAAGAATTCTCTGAGCTGCTTGGTATCTCTGTTTTGAAGCAAACTCCATTTACTGGTTGAGAAAAGACTCTTAAGCCCGAAGAAATTGTTGCAGCCCTTTACTTGACCAAAGAGGAGGTAATGGCTAACTGGGAGACTAGGAGTGGAGCTAAAGGTTTCTTGACTAAGTTTTTGGTTGGCAAGGCTAACTATTTCTGGGACAGCTTAGACTTCAAGGCGTATGAGGACATTCTGGCTCTCTTGATTTATGGTCTGGTATTGTTTCCAAATCCTGACACTTTTGTTGATATTAATGCCATAAGGATCTTCATCTCTCGGAACCCTGTACCCACTCTCTTGGGTGATATCCTTCATCAGCTCTATGCTCGTACTGCCCGAAGGCGGGGAACTTTGATGTGCTGTGTTCCTTTATTGTCGAGGTGGTTTATTTCGCACCTCCCTAAGTCCGTACTAAAGAACCAAGAAGGAATGGTCTGGGCTTTTAGGGTAATGTCTCTCACTAAGAATGACATTATCTGGACTCTCAAAGGCTTCGATGAGGTGATTGTCATTGATCGTTATGGAGAGTATCCTAATGTTCCATTGATCGGAACCCATGGAGGAATTTCTTATAACCCATGTTTAGCTCTCCGTCAGTTTGGAAGAGCCAGGAGAGAAGGTCCTCATGAGATGTTGATGCCTCATATCATCTTTGATTTTCAGGGAGATAGCGACGAGCTGCATCGTAGATTCATTAGGGCTTGGGATAGAGTTCACCGATCTGACCCACATGAGTTGGGACCAAAGACTTCTCTGCCAATGGAGCCATATCTCAGATGGGTCCGCGTCCGTGCCCAGAAGTTAGGTATGCCATATGAAGCCGTCAGACCTGTTACTCTTGAAGTTGCAAACGAGGAAGGGGTTCTTCCAACTATTCTCCATCCTCATATGCCCACTGATATTGGGACACTGAAGAGGTCTTGGACGCAGCTGCGGGAAGAACGAGATTCTTATCGGGAAAGGTTCAATGAACAAAAGCAAAAGATCCAGAGGCTGACTAGGCAACTGGAGAGTGAGCGGGCCCTGAATGATTATATCCGCACTGAGAAGAGGAGGCCATGGGAGCATTGATGGACCTTTGATGATTTCTTTTACAGTTTTTATTTACTTTTCAGTATTTCCATTCTTGTAACGCCTAAGGGCAATTTGTTGAACAATTTAAATTCTGAAGTTAAATCTAATGAAGTGTGTTTCCTTTCTTGTTTACAAATTTGAATCCCGATTGTCTTTGAAATCATAAATCATACGCATTTCATCTCATGCACTTCATAAACAGGTACCCTTTTACAGGTCTCTTATCTTCTTCGCTGTTTATTTCAGCAATCATCATGTCTACTGAACCTTCCACTGAGCAAGCTATCAAGGCCCTCCAGGCCCAGAATGCCCAGTTTCAAGAGTTGGTCATGAGCCTAGCTAAGGGTCAACAGGACTTGAAGACCCTGATTCTGAAAGAGAGGAAGAAGAAGAAGAAGAGGACCATCCTGTTCAATGCTGGACGCAGATTTGGAAGCGGGTTGTAGAATGAAGTTGATCTGACCACCTCATATGGAGGGAAGGTTAGTCCACAAGAAAGGAGGGCTCCTAGCCCTATGGTCTCCGACAACGAGACAGACTATGATGAAGAACAGTATCCTCCCGCTGAGGATAAGTACAAACAGCTGGAAGACCGCTTGAGCGCTATGGAGATACAAAAAGTGCCTGGTCTGGACTTCGGAGATCTGGGTCTATCATCTGGGGTGGTGATTCCCCATAAGTTCAAGGCACCTGCCTTTGCCAAATATGACGGAGCTTCCTGTCCAAAGCTGCACCTCCGGTCATATGTGAGGAAGATCCAACCTTACACTGTTGATAAGAACTTGTGGATCCATTTCTTTCAAGACAATCTTTCAGGGACTCAGCTTGAGTGGTTCTATCAGCTGGATGGAGCCAGTATTCACAGTTGGGAGGATTTGGCTACTGCATTCTACAGACAGTACCAGTATAACTCCGACCTTGCTCCTACGCGTACCCAACTCCAGGGTATGTCAATAGGAACGGGTGAGGGATTTAAAGAGTATGCTCAAAGATGGAGAGACCTTGCCGGAAGGGTGCAACCACCTTTGGCTGATCGTGAACTTGTTGATATGTTTCTGGGGACCCTGTCCGGTCCGTTCTTTAATCATCTGATTGGAAGCTCTCCAGCCGGGTTTACAGACCTTATCTTGACTGGTGAAAGGATTGAAGCTGGTATTAAGGCCGGGAAAATACATAAGGGTGCCTCATCGAGCACCGAGAAGAAACCATTTAAGAAAGAGTCCAGTGCTGTCTACAGTTCAAGAAGACAGAATATACCTGAACACCGCCAAGCTGTCAATGCGGTTGTTATTTCAAAACCTGCTGGTGCTCCTCAGCATCACAACCAACAAAGGGACGAGAGACCTCGAAGGAAATTCACCCGTCTCAGCATGACTTTGTCTCAAATTCTACCGCAGTTGCTGAAGACCAATCTGGTGGCTCTAAGGGAAGCCCCAAAGAATCCCAATACTACATCACCAAAGTATAACCCCAACGCCCGCTGTGCTTATCACTCTGAGAGCCCGGGGCATAATACGGATGATTATTGGACTTTGAAGAATAAGGTCCAAGACTTGATTGATGCAAAGGAGATTGAGTTTGAGGCGCCCGAGAGGCCCAATGTTGTAACTGCCCCCATGCCCAGGCATGGAGTGAATGCTGTAGAGGAAGACCTGTTTGTAGTTTCTGTGGATGATATTGTTACCCCTCTGATGACTGTCAAGAAGAACCTGTTGCTAGCCGGTTTATTTCCAGGTTGTGGTGAAGGTTGCCATATGTGTTCTGTTTTACCTACTGGTTGCCCATCTTTGAAGTCAGGTGTCCAAAACCTAATGGATAGCAAAGAGATCCTGTTTGAAAAGACTATTGTTCCATCCATTCCTACTGAAGAAGTTGCCATCATTACCATTTTCAACAATTCTCCCAAGGCTCCCTCGAGGAAGCCTGTCAGAATTACGCCTGTTCCGAAGATCGCACCTATAATCATCATTGTTCCGGGGCCCATCCCCTACACCTATGACAAAGCTGTCCCTTAGCACTATGGGGCAGATGTTTATGTTCTCGGAGTTAAGAAAGATTTTGATGCTGATACCGGCGTCAGCAACATTACTGGACCTGCAAAAGTCACCCGCAACGGTAAACTTTTCTCACCTGATATTGCTCCACCAACCGTCCGAAGACCTGTTGTCATTACACCTGAAAGCGTACCTACTGCCGTTCCTGATCAAGTTCCCATCCTTACCCCTGTCGCCGAGTCCTCTGACGCTCGGGACAAAGGGATCACCACTGATATGCCTGCCCAGACGGAGGCGCCAAAGACAACCATTGTTGAAGCTTCCAAACAGGAAATGGAAGAGATCCTGAAGATTATTAAGAAGAGTGATTATAATGTAGTTGAGCAACTGGGGAAAACCCCATCCAAGATTTCTATGTTATCACTGTTGTTGTGTTCAGAGGCCCATGCCAAGGCTCTAATTACCTTCCTGAAGACGGCCCACGTGCCACAAGAGACATCAGTTGATCAGTTTACCGATTGTGTGGCCAATTTAACTGCTGATAATGGGTTGGGTTTCTCCGACGCTGATCTGACTGCTAAAGGGAAGAACCATAACGATGCCCTGTATGTCTCCATTGAGTGCAGGGGCACTACTCTTGCAAATGTGTTGGTTGACACTGGTTCCTCATTGAACGTCTTGCCCAAGAAAGCTCTAGACAGGTTGGATTGCGAAGGGTTGGAGCTGAAGCCAAGTAACATTGTTGTCCAGGCCTTTGATGGGTCTAAAAGGATGGTGCATGGTGAGGTTGATATTCCAATTAAAGTTGGTTCTCAGGTCTTCAATTCTACATTCTATGTGATGCACATTCGGCCATCCTACTCTTGTTTGCTGGGTCGTCCATGGATCCATAAAGCTGGAGCTGTAACCTCAACGCTCCATCAGAAGTTGAAGTACCCGGTCAGAGGGAAGATTGTGACAGTACAAGGGGAGGAAGAGTATATGGTCAGCCACCTCAACTCATTCAGATACGTGGAGATGGATGGGGAATTCATTGCGACCCCATTTCAGCACTTTGAAGAGGTTCCTCAGACACTGGCATCAACTGAGACTGTGGTTGAAGATTCTCCTATGAAGATGGATTCCTTAAAGGACGCCCAGGCTGTTATTGAGAAGGGTGAGTATTCAAACTGGGGCCGACTTCTTGATTTCACTCAGAATACTAACAAGTTTGGTTTGGGTTTCACGACAGAAGCTCAAAGGGCTATTCGTAGTGCAAGGATGGGAATACCTCCTGTGTTCATCAGCAACTCGGGAGTAAATGCCATTGAAGATGATGTGGAGGAGTCTGAATTCGACAGCTGGATCTATCCTACGACCAACGGTGGACCAAGCAACTGGACAGCAAAGGACTTCATCCCTATTACTTTTGTTACCCAGTAATGAACTCTTTGTTTTGAATTTGTAACAGACAATGTTTTGAAACTTTATGGCCCGGTGTCTTACCCGGGGCACCGTGGCTTCATTTGTGAGGGCTTTTGTGTGCCATTTTCATATATTGTTAATAAAAGCATTGGACGTTTTTTGCATTTTGAGCTCTTTGTTTTTCTTTATTATATATTGCAAAACAGCTATTTTTACACACACTCACCTATACAGGTCTCCATCCACTCTGGATCTCACTGGTAATGACTCTGCTACTGCCGGTTATGACTTCGAAAATCCGATCAACTTAGCCGAAGACGAAGGTGAAGATGATTGCGAAGTGCCTAGTGAACTTGCAAGACTGCTACTCCAAGAAGAGAGGGCCATTCAGCCACATGAAAAGCCAGTGGAAACGGTGAATCTGGGTACTGAGACAGACAAGAAGGAAGTCAAGATCGATGCAAATCTGGAGCTTAGTGTGAAACAACGGTTGATTCAGATGCTGCATGACTATGTTGAGATCTTTTCCTGGTCTTATGAAGATATGCCTGGGTTGGATACCGACATTGTGGTTCATCGCTTGCCTACCAAGGAAGACTGTCCTCCAGTGAAATAGAAGGTCCGCCGTATGCGCCCAGAGATGTTCGAGAAAATCAAGGCTGAGGTTATGAAACAATTTGACGCCAGTTTTCTAGCAGTAACTTCTTACCCTCAGTGGGTCGCCAATGTGGTTCCAGTGCCGAAGAAAGATGGTAAGGTCAGAATGTGTGTTGATTACAGGGATTTGAACAGGGCAAGCCCTAAGGATTACTTCCCTCTACCTCACATCGACGTTCTGGTTGACAACACTACTCAGCACAAGGTATTCTCCTTTATGGATGGTTTCTCCGGTTATAATCAAATCAGGATGGCTCGTGAAGACATGGAAAATACCACTTTTGTTACTCAGGGGGGTACCTTTTGTTACAAGGTCATGCCTTTTGGGTTGAAGAATGCTGGGGCAACATATCAGCGTGCCATGGTTGCTTTATTTCATGACATGATCCATCATGAGATTGAAGTATACGTTGATGATATGATTGCGAGGTCCCAAACTGAGGAGGAACACCTTGACCATCTACAAAAGCTGTTTGACAGGCTAAAGTTGTACAAGCTGATATTGAACCCGAACAAGTGCACCTTTGGGGTGAGGTCTGGCAAACTGCTAGGTTTTGTTGTAAGCGACAAAGGCATTCAAGTGGATCCTGCCAAGGTGAAAGCCATACAAGAAATGCCATCTCCCAAGACAGATAAAGAAGTCAGAGGCTTTCTAGGACGACTAAACTACATTGCTCGATTCATCTCGCACCTAACTGCTACTTGTGAGCCAATCTTCAAGCTGCTAAAGAAAGATCAAGTGGTACGTTGGAACGATGAATGTCAGGTCGCTTTCGAAAGAATCAAAGAGTATCTCCAGGAGCCACCCATCCTAATGCCACCAGTTGAAGGGAGACCTCTGATCCTATACTTGACAGTACTTGACAATTCAATGGGGTGTGTGCTGGGGCAGCATGACAAGTCTGGCCGAAAAGAGCATGCTATTTATTACCTTAGCAAAAAGTTTACCGACTGTGAGACTCGATACTCACTGCTTGAGAAAACTTGCTGCGCTTTGGCATGGGCTGCTCGCCGACTGAGACAGTATATGCTGACTCACACTACTTTGTTGATTTCAAAGATGGATCCAATCAAGTATATCTTCGAAAAGCCTGCCTTGTCCGGAAGAATAGCATAATGGAAGATGATCTTGACTGAGTATGACATCCAGTACACAACTCAAAAAGCAATCAAGGGAAGTGTATTGGCAGACCATTTGGCACATCAGGCAGTGGATGATTACCAGTCTATGAACTTTGAATTCCCGGACGAGAATATCATGGTAGTAACTGATTGTGAGACACCTGGACCGAATGAAGGACCTGAGGAGGGATCCCGATGGTCTATGTACTTCGATGGAGCTTCGAACGCCTTGGGTAATGGCATTGGCGCTGTGATCATATCTCCTGAAGGCTCTCATACTCCATTTACCGCTCGATTATGTTTCAACTGCACCAACAATATGGCGGAGTATGAAGCCTGCATCATGGGTCTTCGAGCAGCAATTGACCTAAGGATTAAGTTTCTGAGTGTCTTCGGAGATTCCGCTCTCGTAATCAGTCAGATCAAAGGAGAGTGGGATACGAAACACCCAAATCTTATTCCTTACAAGGAATATGTGTTGACGTTGCTTCCCCACTTTGAGGAGATAACCTTTGAACACTTCCCGAGAGAAGAGAATCAATTGGCAGACGCGTTAGCTACGATGTCTTCTATGTTCAAAGTCAAATGGGACAACGAGGCCCCCCAGATCATTATTTGGAAATTGGATGAACCTGCACATTATTGTGATCTCGAGACTGAAGAGGTAACAGAAAATCCCTAGTATCATGAGGTGAAGAGATACCTTGAAGCTCAAGAATACCCCGAGCGTGCATCTGTTAATGACAAGAAGTTTCTGAGAAGGTTCGCGGAAAAGTTCTTCATCAGCAATGGCATTCTTTACAAACGTAACCATGATTCAACCTTACTGCGTTGTGTGGATAAGATTGAAGCAGAAAGGATCATGGCAGAGCTGCATGAAGGTACCTTCGGAACTCATTCCAGTGGGCATACCATGGCAAAGAAAATCCTCCGGGCAGGATATTACTGGTCCACAATGGAGGCCGACTGTTATCAGCATTCTCGGACATGTCACAAGTGCCAGGTTTATGCTGATAAGGTGCATATTCCTCCAGTTCCTCTGAATGTTTTGACAGCACCTTGGCCTTTTGCAATGTGGGGCATTGATATGATTGGCGAGATCAGACCTACGGCATCCAACGGGCATCGTTTCATCCTGGTAGCGATTGATTACTTTACGAAGTGGGTTGAAGCAGCCTCCTTTGCTACGGTAACCAAGAACGTCGTGGCACGGTTCATTCGGCAAAACCTGATCTGTCGATACGGTGTACCGGAGAGGATCATTACGGACAATGGTACCAATCTTAATAACAAGATGATCACTGAGCTCTGCGAGCAATTCAAAATACAGCATCACAACTCTTCTCCCTACCGGCCGAAGATGAATGGGGTTGTCGAAGCGGCAAATAAGAACATTAAGAAGATTGTACAGAAGATGACAATGACATACAAAGACTGGAACGAGATGTTACCGTTTGCCCTTCATGGGTACCGTACCTCAGCACAGACGTCAACAGGGGCAACACCTTATTCCTTGGTTTATGGTATGGAGGCAGTGTTGCCTATTGAAGTTCAGATACCCTCTCTCCGGATCATGAAGGATGCAGGTTTGAGTGAAGATGACTGGATTCAGACCCGGCTTGATCAACTGAATCTAATCGACGAAAAAAGACTTACTGCTATTTGTCATGGTCAGACGTACCAAAAACGAATGATCAAGGCATTTAACAAGAAAGTCAGACGACAAGAGTATCAAGTTGGGGACCTGGTAATCAAGCGCATTATTCTACCTCAAGGTGATCCCAGGGGCAAATGGACCCCTACTTACGAAGGGCCATTTGTGGTTAAGAACATCTTCTCAAGAGGAGCGATGATTCTAACCACCATGGATGGTGACGACCTTCCTCACCCCGCCAATGCAGACATAGTAAAAAGATACTATGCATAATCAAAGACCCGTTAGGTTGACTGGCCTAGGCAAAAATAAGGGATGGAAATAAAAAAATATGTACACCCGACAAGTCGAAAACCTGAAAAGGCGGTTTGGGCAAAAATGGGTATCCCGGTGGACTGAAAACCCGAAAGGGCGGTCCAGGAAAAAGTTAGGGATTAAAGCGTAACACTATGTCTCATTGGATCACCTCGCATCCGGACTTCGGTATCAACTATCAGGCTCAGACGATACCAGTCAATCAGACTCATCTTCAACTAAGCAGCAAAGTGATGAGATGCTTAAAGATATAAAGGCAATAGCAGAGCTGGAACCCAGTGGGACTATTCACATAGCTGTTTTGTTTTTCTTTTCGCAAATTGTATAAATTCTATTGGTTCGGCGGCGTTCTCTTACTAGGACGCCAGCCTCTTGTACAAAACACCTATTTACAGGCCAAACTTCAAAATCAATACAAATTCATTTTCAGACAAATTTCAAACTGTTTTTCCTTTATCTGTTTTGTTTTGCAAAGAACGTCCAATGTTCATTTTTGATATATGCATCTGACATTAATTGCTACTCATAAATATTTACATGCGAAACAAAGGACAAATTACGGGTGATATTAGAAGTAGGGGCAATACGAATTGTCTGAGCGGTCTAGTTGCTCTGTCCACCAGGTACCAAGGCATTATATTCAGCTGAAGAATATGGCTAAGATACTTTCACGCCCCGCAGAGTAAGACAGTAATGATAGCTCTCTCGGCTGAGACTTGCAACTATGAACAAATCAGCAATACTCTCCCCAAGCAGAGTTGGCCTACCATCAGCCTTAAAAAGGTTGGGTATCCCCAGAAGGTCTTAATATTCCCCAGCGGAGTATAAAGATATTCTCCAGCAAGCGTAAAGAGCGTCCCCGACAGTCTTAATATTCCTCAACAGAATATAAGAATGTTCCCCGGCGGAATACAAGGTACCACAGTGGAGTCATTTCCCCAGCGCAGTCTAAAAAAGGCTTCCCCAATGGAGTTGAATCATCTTCCCCAGTAGACTCTGGAAGCTTATCCCCTGCGAAGCACAAATAAGTCTCCTTAGCCAAATTCAGAGGTTATCCCCACAAGAGTCTAACTGGGTTATCCTCAGCGAGTTGCAACTGAAAGATCATCCCCAGCGAAGTTCTTTCTATCCCCAGCGGAGTTCATCATCAAAATCCCCAACAGAGCTTATCAACGGAATCCCCAGCGGAGTTTATCATTAAAATCTCAGCAAAGTATCTCTTCCCCACAGAGTAATCCCCCGCAGAGTAATCTCTTCACCAGTTTATTCCCCAACGGAGTCATCCTCTCTTGCAGGTTTATTCTTGCAATCATCTTCGTTCATCATCCCCAGTGGAAACGAAGAATTCAACCTTACTCTCCAGCAGCCGTTCAGGATTTATTTTCCCCAACTAAAACATCACATTTCCATACATCATGATACATGCATATACGCATCATACCATACAATCTCATTTATATTGAGAACATCATTGCTTGATCCATATCATGCATTGCATATGACTGACCTTTACCTTTCAGGAAAGATGCAGTTAAATTCTCAATTATGTCAATGGAGACAAAATCAGTTAAATCGATTCCTAAAGATTTTTCTGAGGCGAAGCCAGTCAATGGAGACAAAATCAATTAAATCGATTCCTAAAGATTTTTCTGAGGCGAAGCCAGTCAATGGAGACAAAGTCAGTTAAATCGATTCCTAAAGATTTTTCTGAGGCGAAGCCAATCAATGGAGACAAAATCAGTTAAATCGATTCCTAAAGATTTTTCTGAAGCGAAGCCAGTCAATGGAGACAAAGTCAGTTAAATCGATTCCTAAAGATTTTTCTGAAGCGAAGCCAGTCAATGGAGACAAAATCAGTTAAATCGATTCCTAAAGATTTTTCTGAGGAGACAACCCGTCAATATAGACAACCTGTCAATAGAGACAACCTGTCAATTAAGACAACCCGTCAACAAAGACAAAACCACCTACCAACAATCTCCATCTATAAGCCCATTCCCGACATCACAATGTTGATACTACACCATGCGAGTGCAAATTTTTGGGCACTCTAGTGTTCAATTATCTTCCACCTTCAGATCACGAAAGGCTCGAAAGCCAATCTATATCCTCAGGTTTAAGAAAATTGAACAGGGGCAACTGTTGTACCCCAAAATTTTCCCTCTCATTCTTCAAGGCTTTTCTCACAAGGATTCTCAAAGTTCAAGCTTGAACAAGTGCATTGGGATTTTCCAGTACCAAAATTAAGAGGAAACTGACAAAATTAAGAGAAAACAGATAAAAATATTATTTTGACAAAATTGGAGAAATACAAGTGCCTTTCGTTTCAGCTCTTTCGATTGGCCTTTTGGCCTCTTTCGACACAAGCTTGATTTGCATCCTTCGATTGGCCTTTTGGCCTCTTTTGACACAAGCTTGATTTGCATCCTTCGATTGGCCTTTTGGCCTCTTTCAACACAAGCTTGACTTGCATCCTTCGATTGGCCTTTTGGCCTCTTTCGACACAAGCTTGACTTGCATCCTTCGACTGGGCATGGGCCTCTGACACAGTTTGGTTTGGAGTCACAAGGAAAAGAGCCTCTTGTAATCTATTTCATTTCCAAAGGCAAAAGGCTCTCTTTTAACATCCTTCGATTTGCACTTTTTGCCTCCTGCATGCCTCCTTCGAATCTGGACATTCTGCCTCATGTTTGCCTCTTTCGAATCTGGACATTTTGCCTTCTACATGCCTCTTTCGAATCTGGACATTTTGCCTTCTGCATGCCTCTTTCGAATCTGGACATTTTGCCTTCTGCATGCCTCTTTCGAATCTGTACATTTTTCCTCCTGCATGCCTCCTTCGAATCTGGACATTCTGCCTCATGTTTGCCTCTTTCGAATCTGGACAGTTTGCCTCCTCCATGCAGGCTTCGACAAGACATTGACTATGTTTGTACTAGCTTCGACTGGACAACATTCCTCTTTAATATGCTGCATTTCCATCCTTGACAAACTTCAGCACATGGTTGATGGACTTGAGGGGCATACATATGAGTCCCTGTCGAAGGGTACGCCTTACTAGTCCATTCGAAGCACATTTGGCCCCTTCAAACGATGCACCAAGATGATTCGTTCGAAGGACACTTGTTGGAGGAAAGTCAAAACAATGTGTTGGAAGAAGAATCTGGTCGAAGGAGAGTCAAAATGAAAGGATAAAATATTCAAAGATGCTTGCTGCCAAAGTTCAGACATGGTACACTGGCCATAAAACTCCAAAACTGCTGCACAGCAGTCCTGCGTTGCTGCCCATTCCTTGCACCAAAATGGCGATAAAGCACTGTCCCCCCGGAGGCTGCAAAGAGAAGTTTACCCAATTTGTTCAAATAATTTTGTTTTCCCTCCAAAAGCTTCAGCCAACTCTGCCTATAAATAAGAGGCTTTAATACATGTTCTAGGAGGACCTTTTGGCCAGTCGAAAGAATCTGCAGAAAATTCTCTAAAACTCTCAAACACTTACATACTCCAAACACATATCCAGAATCTTCAGAAAATTCTCAAGAACACCAAATTTTCTTGAACACTCCAAACACATATCCAGAATTAAAACACATATCCAGAATCCAAACACTTACCCCCTTAGAATCTGAAACGTCCCTGTACCTTGCTACCCTTCGAATCCAGTAGGAAGAACCTCACATTTGTTCTTCTCTTTCGAATCCAGTATCAAAGACACATCCCCTGGTTCCTCTCTTCGAATCCAGAAGCATTCAAGGAAACCACGTAAAGTCCCGGCCCACGTTCCAGTCTCAAGCAAGGTAAGTCATTCTTAACCTTGAACCTTTCATTTCTAGCATAACATGTGAATAAGCTTCCTTTTCGTTTCAAATATATACATAGTGTTTGTTACTTTTTTCGTTTCCACCCTTTAGTTTGTTTTTATTGCTTCCCTTTTTGGTTTGCTTCTTTGGTTGGTTATGGATGCTTTAAGAATTAACCTGGCCCTGAGGTAATGATAGCGTGGCCTTAGGCCACGTTGCTATTTAATATTTCAAACGAAGTAAACAGGAGACAGGAATATGAAACGAAGCCTCAGGCTTCCTCACTGATTCCAGGCCCGGTCGAAGGAGGCAGAAAGGCAGATTGCATCTTATACTGGTTCCAGGCCCAGTCGAAAGGCACAACATGCTGTCCTGCTGGTCCCAATCGAAAGGCACAACATGCTGTCCTGCTGGTCCCAATCGAAAGGCACAACATGCTGTCCTGCTGGTCCCAATCGAAAAACACAACTTGCTGACCGTGAGGCCTCAGTCGAAAGTCACACCTTCACCCTTCTCAGGCCAAATCGAAGAGAGCCAGAAAGTGCAGAATCAAAGAGTGCTGCTGCCTGGGTCGAAAGACCCTCATTTTTCTTGTTTTTATTTTATTTTTGCCTTTATATTTTCATGCAATTCGATATGGTTGTAGTAGTGTAGGATTTTATCTTTTTTGCACTTTATTACTTTTATATGATTGTTAGTAAATAGGTGATGCATGACAAGATTAACCTTTAATTTGAAATCAACCGTAGCTCACCATAATATGTACAAAGATAATATAACTGAAAAAACAATACACTTGCACATGCCACTCTTAGGGTACGCCTCACTCGGTTCCCTCGAACATTGGTCATTGAGTATAGGGTGTTTTAGAGGTCACCCTCTTGTCCAAAAATCATAAGTTGCCTCGAAACGGTTGCCTCGGATAAAATGATCTAAGACATTAGGGTTACCGCTAAGGCGTCCTAACATTGCTTTAGTGACCACACGTCCCTTAATCGAATTGACCCGAAAAAACTCCAACGATGGTGCTACCTACTCCTCAATAGTGGGATAGCACTGTCTAAAGGACATTTGCACAGTTTAATTCCTTTTCGAGTAGGTAGATGCTTTTAAGTACTTGCTCTTTTGAAAACAAAAACAAAACTTTTCGCACTTACACTCTCTTCAAAACAAAAACCCTTTTCAAACCCACAAACACAAAGAAAAGCAAACTTTTGAAAATACAATGAGCAAGTACCTAAGAGCCCGTGGATAACCATGGATAGAAAGGGTGCTAACACCTTCCCTTTCTATAATCTACCTCCCGAACCTGAGAAACAATCTCAAAAAGGAATTTTTTTGTGCTTTTGTCCTTTCCTCGTTGGATAAAATAAAAGATGGTGGCGACTCTTTCTCACCGCGACATTTTGCGAAAATAAACGCAAAACGCGAACCAGCATTCCAAAACAGTCAGTTCTCGTTCCCACCGATCACAGATCACCACAGCCAGTTTTTATTACCAAGGTCAAAGTTCAAATGGTACAAGATCAATTCAATTAACTTCTTTCAACGGCAAGGGATGATGTTCGAAGACATAGAGGCAATATCAGAGTTGGTACCTAATGAGATCACTCCCACATGGCTATACATTTTTGTTTTCACTTTGTATTCTTTTCTTTCTTTCGACGACTTCCTCTTACTAGGATTTCTATCTCCCTGTACAAAACGTCTGTTTATAGGTAAAATATCAATACAAATATACTTTGAAGTGCATACTATTTGTTTTTCTGTTTTGATTGCCAAAATGTCCAATGGCTAAAATTGAATGAACATATGCATATGAACATTGATTAACTGTTAACAAATATACACACAAGAACAGTGATAAGCGTTTACTTAAAGATTTGGGTATCCCCACAGAGTCACTTCAATGGGATTATCCCCACAGAAGGAATTCGTACATCCTCCATCAGGAGTTCCAATCAGCATATCTCCTGAAATTTCTCTTCCCCAGCAGAGTTTGGTCTTCCAAAGTTGAGAAAAAACCTTGCAAAAGTTCTTCCCCAGAGGAATTCAATTGCCCAGTAAGGTCGCCAGAATACTTGCCTCAACAAAGTTTATTTCCTTAACGGGCTAAAATCTCCCCCAGCTTGAGTTTACTCCTCAGACTACTACAGATCAACTGACAAAACTCCTCTTCCCCAGTAGAATTGATACTATCCCCAGAAAGTTACTGTAAATCCTGGGACCCAACCAGATATCAGTTAACTTTATCCTCCCCAGAAAAATCAGAAGTTTAGTCATATGTTTTATCCCCAGTCAGGGTATTTGAGAATTAAAATAATGGTTAACCAAGGTTCTTAAACCGTACTCATCAAGTAGAAATCAACATCCCGTACAGAGTTTCCTCAAACAATGCAGGAATCCCCAGCGAAAACACTCTAAACAAAGTTGAAGATACATAGACTCTTTGTCTCCAGCAGAAGTCCGGGATTCAGCTTCCGAAAACTCCCCAGCAGTAGTCAGGGATTTATTTTCCCAGATTAAGACACATTTCAATAACATTACACATTCATACATCATGACATATGCATATAAAACACATATATCACAATCTCATTTATGTTGAGAGCATCACTATGCAATGTATTTCATACATCATGATATCGCATACAGTTAACCCTTTTCCTTTTGAGGAAAGAATCAATCAACGAACAAAAGACCTCTTCTGGTTTAGATTTACTTCTTCCAGTTAAAGATAGACGAACGAAAGACCTCTTCTGGTTTAGATTTACTAATTCTAGTTAAAGATAGGCAAACAAAAGACCTCTTCTGGTTTAGATTTACTTCTTCCAGTTAAAGATAGGCGAATAAAAGACCTCTTCTGGTTTAGATTTACTTCTTCCATTTAAAGACGGGCGAACGAAAGACCTCTTCTGGTTTATATTTACTTATTCTAGTTAAAGACAGGCGAACAAAAGACCTCTTCTGGTTTAGATTTACTTCTTCCAGTTAAATACAAGCGAACAAAAGACCTCTTCTGGTTTAGATTTACTTCTTCCAGTTAAATACATGCGAACAAAAGACCTCTTCTGGTTTAAATTTACTTCTTCCAGTTAAAGACAGGCGAACGAAATACCTCTTCTGGTTTAGATTTACTTCTTCTAGTTAAAGACATGCGAACGAAAGACCTCTTTTGGTTTAGATTTACTTCTTCCAATTAAAGACAGGCGAATGAAAGACCTCTTCTGGTTTAGATTTACTTATTCCAGTTAAAGACAGACAAACGAAAGACCTCTTTTGGTTTAGATTTACTTCTTCCAGTTAAAGACAAGCAAATGAAAGTCCTCTTCTAGTTTAGATTTACTTCTTCCAGTTAAAAACATGCGAATGAAAGACCTCTTCTGGTTTAGATTTACTTCTTTCAATTAAAGACAGGAGAACGAAAGACCTCTTCTGGGTTGGATTTATTTCTTCCAGTTAAAAACAGGCGAATGAAATCTTCTATTTCAATATAAATCGACCAAAGATTTATTCTGGTACTTCTTCCAATATCTACCAACAATCGCTCTGGATGACATCTATAAACCCATCTCCGACAATTTTCTGTCACCTATAGATGGCATCTATACGCCCATCTCAGATAACTCTTTATCACCTCTCAAATGAAATCTTCAATCCCATTCCCGATACAATCAACCAACACATTACCTCATGCATCAACGTGTGCAAATTTCTGGGCACTCTAGTGTTTAATCATCTTCCACCTTCAAGTCACGAATGGCGGACACGCCAATCTAACTCTTCAGGTTTAAGAAGATTTAACAGGGGCATCTGTTGTACCCCAAAATTTTCCCTCTCATTTCTCAAGACATTTCTCAAAAGATCTTTAAATAGTTCAAGTTTGCACAAGTGTTGACTAGGTCAAACCACCTCCTAAACACTAATGCCCCAAATTAGGGTTTTGATTTTCACAAGGACAAATGGACTTCTAATGTCTCAAGTTAATTTCATGGATCATTATAGACCTCCAATAATACTCATGTCAAGTTTCAAGTCTTTAATCACAATTTTGCTCAGTCAATTGATCAGATGACTAAAAAACAACTGTATTGGTTAAAAAGTAAACTATGGTCAACTTACAGTTAAACATCAAGATTTTTTGACCAATATCAAATATTTGAAGTCATATTTATCAATTGATCAAGTTTGGATCACAATTCCTCAAGAAAAATGTGCAAATTATCAAAAGGGCAAAATGGTCAAAATTAGGGTTTTAGACTAGAACGACTGATTTTTGACTTTTGAGCTAATAACTAACTTATTGGTTTGAAATATGATTTCAAGGATTCAAGTACATCATTTTTTCCTAATTTCATGACTCAATTCACCTCTCAAGATCAAATAATTGATAGATGAAATTTGGTCAACTAATGAAAAGTCAACTGATACACCAAAAGTCAAACTTTAACTTTTTGATCAAAATTGAGTCTCAAAAGTAATGATTCATCAAGACTTTCAAAAATATGACGCTTGATCATCAAGAAATCAAGAAAGTCAAAAATCAATTTGAAAAGTCAAACTTTTCAAGACTTAGAAAATTTTGTGTTTTTGTACATGATAATTTCACTACTTCATGCCAATTTTCACCAAGATCCAAGATGATTCAATGAAAATTCTAAACACGAAAATTGTAGATATTGATGAAATCTACAACTTTGTTTTAGAGGGATCATATCCAAAAAATGCTTAGATTTTAAGTTATAGGCCCATGAAGTCATGTACTTTTTCTTAAACACTTCGTGAAATTTTGACCTAGTTTAGGCAAAAAATTTGTCCCAACTTCTTGGCCATTTTTCACATAGCTCCAATTTTATTTAGAAAAAATGGAAAACATGAAAGTTGTAGAGGATGTTTCAATATTTTCAAAATGTCCAAGAACTTGAAGAGATCATTTTGAGCTAAGAGAATCAGAGAGAGGAAGTTGGGCATCCATTCTTGAATTACAAGGCATTTTTGTGATGAACACTTGAGCAAAACCCTAGCCTATGTTGCATAAATTCACTTTGCAGACTTCAAACTTGTGTTTCACTCCATAATTAATTGATTACACAACTGATAGAGCACTTGTCCAAGCATTTGATCCCTTATCCAAGTTGCATTTCCATTCATGGTACAAAGAAACATTGTCATTCTAGTAAAGTGGCTTTAATCACAAAGTCAACTTGTCTTAAGCATTGCACTTGTTATTTCTGCACAAGAATCCTCATAAAGTAAGATAAACATGTTTAAAGTTTTCTATCCCCCCTACAATCCATGTACCTTGCCTTGGAACAATGCTTGTCAAGCTTACTTCAAAAACAAGTCAAAATCCATAAACATGTGATCTTGTGATTCTGACCACCTCAAGCCTCCAAACCTTCTCCTATAAATTAATACACTATTATGCAACTTAGGACACGAAATTAGAAACCTCAAAACTCCATCAAACTCCCTCAAACAAGAATTTACTCTAAAAATATCATAACTTGTCATTTCTGCCCAAGAATTTCCATCTCATAAACCACTCGTGCGTTTCTTCTCCAAATCAATCCTAAAGCTTCCTTACATCAAATATAACTCATCCCCTCCCTGTTTCACAACTGTAACACCTCTATCACCATTGTCCAAACCTCACTTTACACCTCTGCAACTTGACTTCTCCAGAATATTCCAGGCACTCTCGGCTCAAGCTAAGCATTGCATTAGCTTCATAGAGGTTCAAGAAAGCTAACCAGATCATTACAGCACCTTCAAGTGAGCTCTAACTTAAAACACAATCTCCATCTGCAAGGTGAGTTTTTTGGAATTCTAACTCTTTATACAAGCATCATTTGGCATCCATTTTAAAAGATAAAATGTAGACATCATAGCCCTGCAACTAACCATGTCCTTAGAATTCATTTATGTTGCCTGAGCAATGAAAATTTTGAGCCTGAACTTTCTGAAAAAATTAGGTTAAATTTGGTACCATTTAAAACTCGTGCTCATCTTTGATCCATTTCTTAAGTTAGTTATATATTTGAAACCGTAGTGAAATTTCTAACAAGTTTGATGTTCATTCTTTTGAGAATGGTTAAGAGTTGAGAAAGTTACAGAGTTATGGCTGGCGCGAGGAAGAAAACGAAGTACATTAATGGACTTGTTTTATCTTACATTTATTACAACTTGTTTCTATACCGGATGAAACAGCCACCCTAGTGGCAAGAAGCGCGCGCGTAAGACATTACTATGGAAGGTCCTGGTTTCGAGCCCCAGCGAGACCTTTTGCATTTTTCATATTTTCATTTGTTTTTTTTTTTGAAACAGGCGCGCCCGGGCCTCCCTCCACTGGGCCATTCATTTTTATTTTCCTCCCCCCCCCCCCCTAACTTTTAAACAACTCGTAGCCCAATATAACATTTTTTATTTTTGTTATTTCTGATTATACAAAAATCTGTTTGGGCCTAAAACCAAACAAAAACTGTTTTTCTCATTACCCCCTTAATTTCTTTTCTAACCCCTGACCCTTTTTATATTTTTATTTTATTTTCTTTCTTTTATTATTTTTATTTTTGTTATTATTTTATTAAAAAATACAAAAAAAAATATTTTATTAAATACTTAGACTAAAATTATTTTTTATTTATATTTTACAAAACCCTAAAAAATATTTTCGTTCTTAAATTAATTTAAATAAAATTGAACTTAACTTTTATTTTAGTTTTCTTGTCTAATTAGGTTAATTTAGAATTTAGGAATTTAATCAATTAATTTTTTTTTCCATTTAATTTAGTTTAATCAAAACCTTTTCCATAAGAAAAACGTGAACAAAACAATTTTCTTTTCTTTTATATTGTCTTTATATTTCTTGTACATTTTACATTCTATTATTCAATATGGTTGTAATAGTGATTAGGTTTTAATTACTTTATATTCCCCATTTGTAATTTATATCCCCATCCCATAAAATGATGTAATAGCGTAGAACTTTTAATTTCTGCAATTTATCGCTTTCCATTATTGCTAGTAATTAGGGTTTGTATGGCAAGACTAAAATCAAGCAAATAGACAACCCTAATTCAAGACAATTTTCATGAAAACAATACACTTTGCACACTTACACCTCTAGGGATAACCCACACTTGTTGCCTTAGAATAAAAACAGTCATGTCCCTCGAACGTGGGATACTTTAGCAAAGACCATCGCTTACAAGACCGTAGTCCCTCGATGATCCTTCAATGTTGCCTTCGATAAACGATCTTAGACCCTTATAACAAATTGCTAAGGTATCCTACAATATTTCCTTCTATGATTGTACGATGACTCACGCATGTCCCTTTACATCCAATGATATGGTTTCTTACCAGCTAATGGTAAGATAACACTATCTAAGAGAGGAGGAAAAGAACAAAGAAATTTTTAGTAGGTACAACATTCTTAGTTGCTTGCTTACAAACATTTCAAAAAAAAATATCTTTCAAATATACCAACACTTTCATGAAATATTTTCAAAAGTCAACACTTTGTATACATTCTTATAGAGACAATAATCATTACAAAGTTCACCTAAACGAAGGCACTTTTCAAAAATACTTTCAAAACAAACACAAACACATTTTACAAAGCATTTCAAAGTGAGCTAGTAACTAAGTGCCCGTAGATAACTACGAATGAAAAGGGTGCTAAAATCTTCCCTTTTCATAACCTACCCCCCGAACTCAAGAAAATTCTCAAAAGCTCTTTCCCGTTCTTTTCACCCTTTCTTTTATTGGATAAAAGAAAAGTCGGTGGCGACTCTTGCTATCCGCAATAATTGCAATAAAAAGCAAACACCCAAGTCAGTTCTCACACCGTATTACAATAACCATAATTACTTATAATAATAATATAATATATCACATTCTCAATGCACCTCTGCTACTACGAAATTAGTGATACACCCTTAACCTTAATTATTTAACGAATATAAAGTACTCACTCTTTCTAAGGCACAACGACATATTCTTACGTTCAACAAAATACACCAAAAATACCACATCACATAATTATTTTAATTAAAATAATTTAAATCGAAAACAGGATGTTACACTCGGAGTGGATGATGTTGCACCGAACTGGGTTAAAAATTAATTGTGTTGTTTAAATTTCGGCAATTTATCTTCATGCACAATCGATTATTTTCTGTCAACATATGTCATAATATCTTTCTTGACATCGTGTTTATGTGTCAAGACATTCGTCTTGATATTTGTATTGCAAGTGCCATAATTTCAGTGTTGATGAGTTTTATCACTTTTCCCATTGTGTTACCACTAAGGCTATATGGGACCTCTACAAGTTACCTATGAGGTAACTAATGAGGTTAAACAAGCTAGAATTAATATACTTAATCGAGAGTTTGAGCTCTTTTGCATGAATTATGGTGAAACCATTACTAAATGTAAAAGCGGTTCTCACATCTTATTAATCGTTTAAATTTTCTAGATAATTCTATTTCCAATGCTATTGCTACTAAAGAGGTTTTGAGATGTCTTACTAGGAATTGGCAACCAAAGTTCACAACGATCAAGGAAGCCAATAATCTCGCAACACTTAATCTCACCACTTTGTTTGGAAAGTTGGAGAACACGAGCAAAAGCTCACTTGCTTTGACAAACATGAAAGGAAGCTTGAGAAAAAGAAGAAAAAGGAGAAACATATATATAAGGAGGAAGGAACAAAGTCTAAAGCTCTTAGGGATTCAAGTTCAATATCCTCAAAGGATGAGCACACTATTGATAATGATTATAGTGATGAAAAAGATTCAGATGATGAACAAATATGATTATTTGTGAGGAAATACAATCTATACATTCGAAAGAATGGCATCAAACATTATGACAAGAATCTTGTTAAATTTAGAAGACAATTTGGATCCCCAAAAGGTATATGATATGAGTGTGGAAAATCGGGTCATTATAGACCAGAATTTCCATCTCTTGAAAATGAGAAAGGAAAGGTAAAAAAACAAGTCAAGGAAAGGTAAAAAAGTTTATGTTGCTTGGGATAGAGATGATGATCTCTCAAGCAAAGAAAGCTCAAGTGAGAGCAACCCAGAGGCAAATTATTGTTTCATGGCCAATAAACATCATAGAAAGAAAAAGAATGTAAGTCATTCTAAATACTCTAACTTTGATAAGTTGTCTTTAGTTGAATTAAAAAATGCTTTTGAAAGTCTATAAAAAGATGCATTACATGCTTATAAGAAATTAGCCTCCAATGATTTTTTTTACATACTTGGAAGTAAAGGTTGAAGAGATTGATAATCAATTTGATGCATTAAAGTGGTCTATTGTAGATAGTCAAAAACATAAAAATAAAGATGAGGAACCATGTAGGTTTGGATGTGAAACTTGTCAATTTAGGCAATAAGAAGTGGGTACTCTTGAAACCAAAATAGACAAGGAATCACAACCATGTTTTACCTTTGCTATTTGTTATTCAAAGGTTACAAAGCCTTATAAAAGTATAATTTGATCAAGAAGAACTTAAATAGCAAAAGTAAATCTCATCGTAGATTGCTTTGTCACTATTATTGCAAGAAAGGTCATACTATTGAAAAATGAAATTTTAGGTGCTTTTTAGTTCCTAAATGTATTTTTAAATGGTTTCCCAAATGCAACCATTTTGTTACTCACTCCCAAGGACCCAATGACAATTAGGTACCTAGCACTTTTGTATGATTTTATTAGATTGAGTGTCTTGACTTTATGGCAGGAAAATAGATTCTCGATAGTGGATGTTCAAGACACATGATATGAGACATTTCTATATTCTTCGACTTTGTAGCGAAGAAGAAATGTTATGTTTCCTACGGTGATCACAAAAAAGGTGCAATACTTAGAAAAGGTAGTATAGGTAACCCTCAACTATTACTATATTGAATGTTATGATAGTTGAAGGCCTTAGACATAGTTTTCTTAGCATTTGTCAATTGTGCGCCAATGGTTATACGATAAATTTTGCCAAAGATAATTGCATAATTATACATAATGATAAGAATGATTGTATTTTTAATGGCGTGGGGGTAAACAATATATATATATATATATATATATATATATATATATATATATATATATATATATATATATATATATATATATATATATATATATATATATATATATATATATATATATATATATATATATATATATATATATATATATATATATATATATATATATATATATATATATATATATATATATATATATATATATATATATATATATATATATATATATATATATATATATATATATATATATATATATATATATATATATATATATATATATATATATATATGCTAGACTTAAGAGATGTGTCCTTAAGTAATGTCGAATGTCTTGTTACCATGAGTGAGGATTCATGGTTATGACATAGACGTTTGGCACATGTCAAATTTAATCTACTTAATAAAATAGTTTCAAAAACTTTAGTAATTTATCTACCTAAAATAAAGTTTTCAAAAGATCACCTATGTGATGCATGTCAAAAGAGAAAATAAACAAGAGGCTCATTTAAATCTAAAAATGTTGTTTCAACATCGAGACCTCTTGAGCTCCTCCACATAGATTTATTTGAACCATCATAGACCAAAAGCATAGGTGGAAACTACTATGGTTTTGTAATTGTATATGATTACTCAAGATTTTGTCAGACTAATTTCTTATGTAACAAAGATGAAACATTCACAACTTTCACACGTTTTGCCAAGTTATTCCAAAACAAATTAAATTATAAAATTGTTGCTATCCGAAGAGATCATGGAGGTAAATTTGAAAACCACCTCTTTGAAGAAAATTGTGATAAATTTGGTATTGAACATAGCTTTTCAGCTCCTAGAAATCCACAACAAAATGGTGTTGTGGAGCGTAAAATCGCGTTTTAGAGGAGTTGGCAATAACAATGCTTAATGATCGCCCTCTACCAAAATATTTTTGGGCCGATGCTATTAGCACACCATGTTATGTTTTGAATAGGATACTTATTCGTCCTATTCTTGATAAAACTCCCTATGAACTTTTAAAAGGTAGAAAACCAAATTTACCCCATCTTTATGTATTTGGATGTAAATGTTTTGTTTTAAATAATCGAAAGGATAACCTTGGAAAATTTTACGCGAAATCTCATGAAGGTATCTTTCTTGGATACTCTTAATCTAGTAAAGAATATATAGATTTTACAACAAGAGATTACTTATTGTTTAAGAGTCAATTCTTGTTAATTTTGATGAGACGTCCCCAAATAGTGTTGGGAAAGGTATTTCTTTTTATGTTGTAGGTGCATCTATGAAAGACATACTCAAGGACACCGAAAAAGGAATTGACCAACCTAAAGCGGTGGAGATTAAGGACAATCAAGAAAAGAAGGATGATGGAAGTCAACAAGAATATGATTGTCTTCCATTAGAATCCAAGTGCATCACTTTGACCTAATGGCATGGTTCAAAACATTTCTCAAGATCAATTGATTGATAATTGAAATTTGGTCAACTGATGAAAAAGTTAACTGTACACTGAAAAGTCAAACTTTGACTTTTAGATCAAAATCAAGTTTAAAAAAATCATATTTCATCAAGACATGTCAGAGTATGAAGATTGTTCATTAAGAAATCAAGAGTCAAGATTACTTTGAAAAAAGTCAAAGTTCTAAACACTTAGAATTTTTTTTAAGTGTTAAGAAAAATATGATAATTTCATAACTTTGTGCCAGATTTTCACCATGATGCAAGATGATTCAAGAAAAACTTCCAAAATGGAAGTTGTAGATGTCAATAAGATCTGAAAAATTGTAGGGAAGAACTTCTTCTATAAATGCTTGTATCTCAAGTTATAAATCTATGAAGACATGTCATTGAAACTAAAACACTTAGTAAAATTCTGGGCATTTTAAGTCAGAATTTTGACATAACTTCTGGGCCAATTTTCATATAGTTACAATGTGAGTTTGAAAAAGTGATTCAAAGAGGGATTGCAGAGCATGTTACAACTTTTCTAAAAAGTCCAAGAACTCTTTCAGATAATGCTGGAGCAGGGAGAATCGAAGATCATAAGTTGGACATTTGTTCTTAAATTATGAGTCATTTTCATGATGAACATCTGATCCAATTCCAAGAAATGCTGCATAATCCCACTTTTCAGGGCCTCTAACGTGTGTATCTATCCTTAATCATAAGATTACACAAGCTTTTGTGCTATGAATCACTTGATTTAAGCTTTGTCCAATACACCTTGCCATTTAAGGAAGAAAGTTCACACTTCCATTCTGGAAAAGTGACTTTAATTACAAAGTCCACTCTCCTTGAGTTTTGTGTTTGTTCTTTCTGCACAAGCATCCCCTACAACTCAAAACACACGTGTTTAAAGTTGCCAGCCACCCTATCTTGCGTTGAAGCCATGTTTTTCTAAGCTTGCTTTAACAACAAGTCAAAATCCATAACATGTGATTTTGTACTTCTGACTTTACCAAGCTTTCAAACCCTTTGCCTGTAAATTAAACCTTCATTTGCAAGCTGAAGAGTATTGGACAAGCTCTTAAACTCGCTAAAATCCCCAAGAATAAGAATTGCAACACAAGCATAAAAATTTTTCATTTCTGATTTTTGAACCCAATCTCCAAATCCTTTTGTGTGTTTCTTGGCCAAATCAACCACAAAGCTTCTAATACACATATAAAAGCTATTCTGGCTTCTGTTTTTAGACTATAACATCATCTTCACCAAACTTCGTTTTCAAAAACAGAGCATTACATCTTGGTTTCTTCAGAATATTCCAGCCATCCACATCACAAGCTAAGGTTTGCATTAGCTTCTTGGGAACTTGAGGAAGCTAACCAGATCATCACAACAACTTGAATCGAGCTCTAATTCAGAACACTATCTTCAGCTTCAAGGTAAGTTCTTCTGATTTTCATCACATTATTTAGGCATTGTTAGGCTTGCATTTTCAAAGACAAAATATAGATATCATTGCTCTGAAACTGTACATATCTATAGATTTTATCTATATGGCCTGAGTAGAGAGGATTTAGGATCAAAACTTCTTGAAAAATCAGGGTTCAGATTAGGGCTAGCAAAATTCATATTTGTTTATGATTTATAATTGTAATGCTTTATAGTTCTGGAACCATGATGAAATTTTCCATAACTTTCACGCTTACATTTTCGATTTTGGTTGAGAAATAAATGAGTTGCAGATGCTCTGACTGGCGCGAGGAAGAAGATGAAGTTCATCATCAGAAATGATTTTGTAATACATATTTATTGTTTTGTTTATAATACCAGATGTATAGCCACCCCACTGGTAGAGAGCGCGCGCGTAAGGCATTAGTGTTAAAGGTCCTAGGTTCTATCCCCAGGAGCACCTTTTTGTTTTTATTTCTTAACATTTTATCCCATTTACCTGTTAACAGCATGCCTGGGCCAGAACTTCCAAACCTTCTAATTTTTGCTTCCAACATCACCCCTTCATATATTTGTTAACAACGCGCCCGGGCCAGAACTTCTAGGTCTTCTCATTTTTGCTTCCAGCATCACCCCCTCCATATACTTGTTAGCAGCACGCCTGGGCCTGAACTTCTAGGCCTTCTCATTTTCTACTTCCAACATCATTCATCCAATTTACTTGTTAGTAGCGCGCCTGGACCAGAACTTCTGGGCTTTTCCCCTTTCCACTTCCTAAACCCCATAACTTTAATTTTATATTTTTTATTTTTTTATTTTCTTTCCTTTATTATTTTTAGTATTATTATTATTTTCTTTTTTAATTAAAAAATACCAAAAATGTATTATATTAAATATTTAAATTATTTAGTTTGTTTTTACTTAAAATAAAAAAGACCAAAAATATTTTCCTATTTAACTTCTTTTCTTTAACTTAATATTAAACTTAGAGTTAGTTCATTCTCTTTGTTTAAATTAAAATTAACTTAGCTTAATTTTCTTACTTCTAACTATTTATTTTTTTTATAGAAAATTAGGTTAAAATATTTTCTTAAACAAAATCAAAACAAATTCATTTTCCTTTCATTCATGTCTTGTACATTATATACATTTCAATTCTTGTACATTATTCAAGTTCAATATGGTTGTAATAGATAATTAGGTTTAATTTCTTGCAATTCCCATTTGTAAATTTGTACGCCCATCTCAAAATGATGTAATAGCGTAGGATATTTACTTTCCATAATTTATCGCTTTCATATAAATGCTAGTAATTTAGGGTTTGTATGGAAAGATAAATCAATGTTTAGAAAACCCTAATCCAAGATAAACCAAGCATGAAATACAAACACTTGCACACTTTGCACCTCTAGGGTTTACTCCACTTTGTTGTCTTAAAAAGGGTCATGTTATGCATGTGAGACGTCTTAGCAAAGAACAATAAAAAATACAAGATCATAGTCCCTCGATGACGCTTCGAATGTTACCTTACAAATGATCTTGGACCCTTAAGAAATATGCTAAAGTATCTCACAACATTGCATCTTATGACTATACGATGACCCGCGCCTGTCCCTTTACATCCAAAGATAAGGTTACTTACCAATCAATGGTGTGATAACAATGTCAAAGGAAGAGAGAAATGAACAAAATACTTTTGAGTAGGTAGAACGTTCTTAGTTGCTTGCTCACAATCCATCTTCAAAAACAAACATTTTTTCAAACACACTAAACACTTTCAAAAACATGAAATATTTTCAAAAAGTCCAACACTTTGTATACACTCTTATAGAGACGAGAATCATTACAAAGTTTGCCTAAACGAATGTGGTTTTCCAAAATATTTTCAAAATCCACCACAAACACATTTCAAACAAAACAATTTCAAAAGTGATCTAACAAGCAACTAAGAGCTCGTAGATAACTACAGATGAAAATGGTACTAACACATTCCCTTTTCATAACCTACCCCCCGAACTCAAGAAAATATCTCAAATGTCTTTCCTGTTTTTTTCACCCTTTCCTTATTGGATAAAAGAAAAGTCGGTGACGATTCTTGCTATCTGTAACAATTGCGATCAAACGCAAAACAACCAAGTCAATTCTCCCACCGTATTACACCAATCCTCCATGCTAGAACCAAATACATTAATTGAACATATACTTTATTTGTGAACGGGTCATTGTCAAGACATTGAAGATTTAACATGTCCCTGTAATAGTGTTGAAGTTACATACACACTATCCAAACCCCTTGGTACTGCAACCTATCAAGATTTGTGAATCAAGCTCAAAGTCATCTCATATCACCCTCCTTGAGCATGTGAGAGAGTATGAGGAGAAATATATATGGGTGTTGTATGTAGAATATCATAAATGTATGTAGAGTAATATATGTGTGCATGATAATATGAAAGAACTATGCAAGTAGAATGCATGACTAGGAAGTTCATGCACATCCATGCATCACCATACAAACCTTATATAAAAGGAGTGCAATGCATTGTAGAGTAGAGCTTAACCATTCAAGCAAAATGCTTTCACAAATTCTATCAATACTAACTTCTAGTTGTGTCTCCTTGGCCATGTTACCCTATGGAGGTGCCGTATACTTTTCTAAAAGTTTTTAAATTTTTTCTCTGGGTCTTGAATGACATAAGGGCTTACATAATTAATCAATTCATAAAAACCTACGTACATCAATAGATATTACGTCACAAAACCAGAAATTACACCCACAAAAATCCTGTTGGACGCGGTTTTCTCTCAGACCATGCCAACGTAGACAGCAACAAAAATAAACAATGTTACTAAATCATCATGTCACCTAATTAACTCTGCAAGCCGTTTATAAAATTCCCAATTGCTTGGAATGAAAACAATGTTTTCAAGAAACCTAATTAGGAGTATTAAACTTTGCTTTGCTATAGTAATTCAACAAGAGAAGTTGACAGCGTATGTAACGTAAATCATATAATAATGCAAACCTTGAAGTTCACGCTTTCTTCTTTCCTATAAATATTTTGATCATTTCTAGGTACGTTCTTTCAGTGCTTTGTTGAAAATCTTTAGAAAGCAAAACTATAATCAAAGTGTTAGAGACATTCATATTGAGAAATCATCATGTCACCTTCACTTTATTATCCCGTTACTACTACCTTCAAAAACGAGGTAGAGTATCTTGAGAATGATGAAAATCCATTAATGGGTTGTTATGCTTCTTTATGTCCAAATTTACCTATTTTGGAAAACAGTGCTAGTTCATCATGGATTCTTCCTTTTCCTGATCATGAAACTGAAACCATTAGGGATCACAAGAAGGTGAAAAGATCAACTGTTACTATCCCTATTTGGTTTGCGAATTTCAGCAGCCATAGTAATAGTTTCTTCAACAGTATAAACAGTAGCAACAGTGTGAGTAGCATTCCAAGGCTTCATTTTAGAGATCACATAAGGACTTATAAGCAAAGATATTTTGCTGCTGAAGCTGTTGAAGAAGCAGCAGAAGAGAGTTTCAACTACAATAACTGTGAAGCTGAAGAAGATGGTTCATGTGCTGATGGAATGAGACTAGTTCAGCTTCTGATTGCATGTGCTGAAGCGGTGGCGTGTCGCGACAAATCGCACGCTTCGGTTTTGTTGTCTGAACTTAAATCGAATGCTTTGGTGTTTGGATCGTCGTTCCAGAGAGTTGCTTCTTGTTTTGTTCAAGGATTAATAGAGAGACTAACTTTGATTCAACCAATTGGCAACAATTCTGTTGGATTGGATGGGAAATCGATGATGAACATAATGGATGCAGCATCAGAAGAAATGGAAGAAGCATTCAAGTTGGTTTATGAGATATGTCCACATATTCAGTTTGGACATTTTGTGGCTAATTCCATAATACTGGAAGCCTTTGAGGGTGAGAGTTTTGTTCATGTGGTTGACCTAGGCGTAAGTCTAGGTCTACCACACGGACACCAATGGCGAGGACTAATTCAAAGTCTCGCGAATCGATCTGGTAGCCAACGTGTTCTTCGTCGGCTTAGGATCACGGCGGTCGGTCTATGCATTGCTAGAATCCAAGTCATTGGTGAAGAACTCTCCATTTACGCGAAAAACTTGGGGATTCATTTGGAATTCTCAATTGTGGAGAAGAATTTGGAGAATCTGAAACCTGAAGATATAAAAGTGAATGAAAAAGAGGTTCTTGTGGTTAACAGCATTCTTCAATTGCATTGTGTTGTTAAAGAGAGCCGTGGCGCGTTGAATTCGGTTCTACAAATGATCCACGGTCTTTCTCCGAAAGTGTTGGTGATGGTTGAGCAAGATTCAGGTCACAATGGACCTTTTTTTCTTGGTAGGTTTATGGAATCATTGCATTATTATTCTGCTATTTTTGACTCATTGGATGCTATGCTACCAAAATATGATACAAAAAGAGCAAAAATGGAGCAGTTTTATTTTGCTGAGGAGATAAAGAACATTGTGAGCTGTGAAGGACCATTGAGGATGGAGAGGCATGAGAAAGTTGATCAATGGAGGAGGAGAATGAGTAGGGCTGGATTTCAAGGTTCGCCTATTAAGATGGTGGTTCAAGCTAAACAATGGCTTTTGAAGAATAAGGTTTGTGATGGATATATTGTTGTGGAAGAGAAAGGGTGTTTGGTTCTTGGATGGAAATCAAAGCCTATTGTTGCAGTTTCTTGCTGGAAATGTTGAATGAATCTTCTTTTAGTTCTGCTAAAAAATAACAGTTCAGTGAGAAGCTGTTGTTATGTGTGTTTGAATTTTGTGATTTTGTGTGCATGTTTGAATTTAAGACCCTAAATTAGTGACTTATGAAAGCACTGAATAGTTGGGGCGAGAATAAAACTTTTGATGTAAATTCTGTGTTTTGGTGTGGCTGCTCTTGATTGAGCAGAAATAATGTGATGATTTATTGCTTTGTGTGCATAATGTGTAGGAGTTTGACAGACATGTAAATTTTCTAACACATTTATTTCATTCAATTTTTCAATAAACTAAATGATATTGCTGCAGTTTGTTTTGTTTTGTATTTGCTAGTTCTATAGCACTGAACTCACTCATATTATGTGAATTTGTTAGACTATTTTGAGGCTAAATCTAGATTTAGGGTTGCATAAAGAGGTAAGGTATAAGAAATAATTTCAGATTTTCATTATATAATAGGGTTTCTAAAAATAAAATGGGTCATGGGCCAACAAAAGACAAGTCCATAAAATATAATTAAAACAGAAGATCTAATTGCACCCCCAATTAATAATAAAAATCCTTAAGAAGTATGGATTCTTTCTTCTGTCTAATGGGCCTTCGTAACTTCATATCAATACTATGGGACCCAAAAGGAATCTTGCCCTCAAGGTTCATAGGTGTAGCAAATGGGCTTGAATAAATTAGGCTTGAATCAATAGGTGGAAGTGGGTCGAGTCTGGAGAGAGATTGGAGAGAATTAGGGTAAAATTGAGTGGGACACGTGTCAGGGGTAGAAACAGTCGCGGTATTTTTAGTGGGGACCGCCAAAAGAACAACATCACGTGAAGAGTGAGAAGAGGTAGTGGAGAGTAAGTCCTTATAAGATGTACTTGCTAGCACTTCAGGAGACTTCGGTGGCTTGCAAACTGAAACCACACTTGCAGCAGTCTTTTTGTTCCTTCTTTCAGTGTCATTGTATTTTCCTTCCATGGGTAAGTAACCAACGGGAAACGCAGCTTCGCTCTCCAAAGGCTTCATTTTGTGATGCATGTGACCATTACTAACAGACTTTGTTGTGTAACTTTCAGGTTCCATCAAGACCAACGGTTGATTAGTAGGAAGATGTCGGAAATTTGTCTGCATGTTGTTGCCGTAATATGGTTTCAACACGGAAACATGAATCACTGGATGAACACGCGAGGAAGACGGGAGATCCAGTAAATACGCAACTTCTTCAACCCGCTTGATAACTTTGAGAGGCCCAAAGAATCTGTTAGAAAGCTTCTGCGATGTGCGCTTCATAATGATGTTTTGACGATATGGTTGTAATCGGAGGAGAACTAAATCACCTTCCTTGAAGGTAAAGTGCATCCGATTTAAATTTGCTTGTTTTTCCATTTGGGTACCACTCTTTTTGAGATTTTCTTTTAACTGTTGTATGATATCATGCTTCTGTTGTAGAGAATCATTTAAAGATGCATCAGAAACAGAGTTAGCTAAGTAGTTTGGGATCGTTGGAGGGTCACGACCGTAGAGGGCCTTAAAAGGTGTCATTTGGATTACAGTGTGAAACGAAGTGTTAAACCAGAACTCAGCTAAGTGGAGAAATTTGAACCATTGATGAGGCTGATGACTCGTGAAACAACGAAGGTACATTTCTAAAGAAGGATTCACAACTTCAGTCTGACCATCAGTTTCCGAGTGGTATGTTGTACTGTATTTCTAAAGAAGGGTAGCTTTTACTCTAGAATGGCCAGCAGTAGGTGTGTCATGATATTCTTGGAGAATGCTTTTACAAAGGTCGTCTAACTCAGGTATGAACAAACGATCTTTATAGTATAATATTCCCTTAGAGAATTTGTAAAGCTTGTGATCAATGTTGTTAAGAATGGTTTACTCGACCAGTTTTTGACCTGTGGTGTTCTTTCATGCAGTGTCGTTAAAAGGTATGGAATAGGGGAGGACAAAGCTAACAACAACGAGTCGTCCGAGTGGAATTTTTTACTTAAGGCATCAGCAACCAAATTAGACTTTCTAGGTTTGTAAAAAATCTCAAAATTATAACCTTGCAACTTTACTGCCCATTTTTGTTGTTCTGGCGTTTGAATTTTCTGAAGTAATAGATTTCTTAGGCTCTTTTAATCGGTGTAAATGTGAAATTATTGACTGATTAAATACTGACGCCATTTTTTATGGCCTCTGTTACACCAAACATCTCACGTACGTAGACAGAGGAAGCTTGCATATGAGGACACATTTTGTTTCTAAAGAAAGTGATGGGATGACCCCCTTGAGATAGAACAACACCAATGGCAACTATGGACGCATCAATTTCGATGATAAATGTCTTTGTAAAATTTGGTATAGCCAAGACTGGCATGTCGGTCATTTTATGTTTCAATTCTCTAAAGGCTACGGCCGCTGATGTACTCCATGTAAACTTAGTGGAACACAACAAACTGGTGAGGGGAGCAGTGAGTGAGGCATAATTGCAAACAAACCAATGATAGAACCCATTAAGTCCCAAAAAACCACGAAGATCTGTAAGCGAACGTGGTTGAGACCACTCAATGAGAGAACCAAATGTTAGACTACACTAAGGCTAAATCTAGATCTAGGGTTGCATAAAGAGATAAGGCATAAGAAACAACTTCAGATTTTCATTAACCTTCAACAAGCAAGAACATACAATATATAATAGGGTTTTTAAAAATAAAATGGGCCATGGGCCAACAAAAGACAAGTCCACAAAATATAATTAAAATAGAAGATATAATTGCACCCCCAATTAATAATAAAAATCCTTAAGAAGTGTGGATTATTTCTTCTTCCTAATGGGCCTTCGTAACTTCATATCAGAATTTGTCAACATATGGTATTGATATATCATCTTTCTCATTATAAAATAAGGTTGGTTGCTATATAGATGGCGATGCGGTTGCCACAGAACAAAAGAATTGAGAAATAACTTGTTGTTTCTTACTTTTCCAGATGATGAGTGGAGGTGTCAAGGTAAAAGAAAAAACCAATTGTTGATCTCCTTATTGTTATACAGGTCCCCCAACCAAAATTGATGAAACTTGTTAAGCTGATCTTGGAATGTTATTTGAAAAATAATCCAAAAGCTGGTGGATTATTCAAGTAATATCATGGCGAGAACTAGTTAAGTACAAAAGCTTACGAGTTATTCTCCCGAATGTTGTTGGATCGGGAAGAATTTCAGCAGCTTTATTGTGCAGTTGGTGATTGGGGTTCATGGGGTGAACCCATGTGCCAAGTGTGTACTTTACTTTGCAAAGAGAGATTCTTTGGAAGGATATGACCATCTCAAAACTAAGAAATTACTTGAGGTTCCCTAAATCTTTGATGCCGAAGTTAATATCTAAAACATAATTAATGTTGTGTATTTCTAAAATATTATTACCTACAAGGATAAATCATCAACATAGACAAGAATTGTTAGGTAGGAATATGGAGTAGATGAATGGTATAGAGTAGATGAATGGTATAGAGGAAGTAAATAGACCCTTTTTAAAATTGACCAATTTTCAAAATGAGATATCAGAGTTTTTTAATACGGGAGTCTTAAAGTAAAAAAATAAAGATCGTATGCTTTAATTGGAAATCAATCATGAATATAAATACACAAATATTTCAGATTGATGGGAGATTATATCCAAAGAGTTACAAACTATAATTATCGACAATTCATAAATTACATGAGATGTTTTCTTTACAAACCAACAATTGCTACAGAATTCTAACATTGTTAATTTGTAGATTTTAATCAGCACTAAAATACAAATAGGTTCTAATCCTAACAAAACCTAAACTTATGTTATAAATTGCTACCAATAGAAATTGACGATAATTACACAAAAAAAATAATAATTACCTAAACATGCAATAATCTATGAAAATTAAAATGTAAGACAGAAAGAGTACACTGGGATGTATAGTGGTTAGGCTCTATCGCTTGCTTGGGTCTACTACACTCTCCAATCATTTTCCATTGAAAGTACATCTTACAATATGGTTTGCCAAAAATTACACGAGTTCATATAATCACTAATCCATAATAATGCTAAGAAAAATAAATCTCTTACCTAGATCTTGACTTGTATACAACCTTTACACCGAACTCTCTGCAATATCTTTACTTGTTTCTCGCTTCTTGAATCTTCCAGCTTCACCAATCTGCTTCAAGTCTTCGTGTGTGACAATCACCCTTGATTTCACTTATTTCTTAAGAGATGAACTATCCAAAGATTGAGAAGAACTCCTACCATGTCTGTAGGCTTCCACATAGCACTACCAAGGTCAATTTAGAGAGAAAACCTTCTTTTCACTGGAATTTATCACCCCAATCACAACAGCCACAATATTGCAACTTTTCTGAAAATATTTATCAAACCTTCAAGAAGTTCTAGTTTCAATACACTTCTCACTCAAAAATTACAAATCTCCATAATCAAGATCTGGAATCAAACTAGAGGTTGAAGATGAAAGAAATTTTATTTGCAAGAGATTTTGAGTTTTCAAAAATGGAGGTTGTTGATTTCACAAAATCACCCTTAGTAGTGAGATTGCTTGTTAAAGAATGCGGTGACAAAAATATGTGTTGAAGATTATGCATAAAAATAGGTAAAAAATGGTTGTTAGATTCAAGTCAAGTGTATTTGTGATTTGAGTCAAATGAGCAAGTAGAGTGGAACAAGATCAACATAAAGAAAAGTGACTCATTTCCTGTGATTTGAGTCATGTTGTAACTCTGATTCGAGTCATGAATGATCATGATTTCAGTCATGTAAAAAGCTTGATTTGAATCAAATTATTCAGAATAAAGCAATAAAAAATGAAAAACTTTGTGATTCGAGTCATGTAGAAAGTGAGTTTTGAATTAAACGAGGCAGTGGCTAACATGACCTGTGTGATTCGATTCATGTGAAATTTGTGATTCGAGTCATAGTGTTGCATGAATTGAATCATGTGTAAACTATAATTTGAGTCACACACACTAGAATCTTCTTGCTCTCTTCTTTTTTATTTGATTTGAGTCATATATTGTGAGTTATTCCAGTCTTTTGTACCCCAAAATTTCCCCTCTCTTTTCTCAAGACACTTCTCATAAAGATCTTCAATAGCTCAAGATTGCACAAATGTTGACTAGGTCAAATCACCTCCTAAACACTGATGCCTCAAAGGGTTTTGATTTTCACAGGGACAATTGGACTTCTATTTCCTCAAATTAATTTCATGGTTCATTATAGAACTCAAAGAACACTCATGCTAAGTTTCAAGTTTTGGATCACAATTTTGCTCAGTCAATTGATCAGATGATTGAAAATTAACTGTATTAGATAAAAAGTCAACTATGGTCAACTTACAGTAAAAATTCAAGATTTTTGACTAATATCAACATTTTTAACTCATATTCATCAATTTTTCAAGTTTGGATCACAATTCCTCAAGAAAAGTGTTCAAATCATCAAAGGGGGAAATGGTCAAAATTAGGGTTTTAATTGAGAATGACTGATTTTGGACTTTTGACCTAATACATGACTTATTGGTTTAAAACATGGTATCAAGGATTAAATCACATTATCTTTACCTAATATCATTATTCAAATTATTCCTCAAGATCAAACAATTGACAGATGAAATTTGGTCAACTGATGAAAAAGTCAACTAATACACCAAAAGTCACACTTTGATTTTTTGGTCAACATTGAGTCTCAAAGATCAAAATTCATCAAGACATTCAAAAATATGAAGCTTTATCATCAAGAAATCAAGAAAGTCAAAAGTCAATTTAAAAAGTCAAACTTTTCAATTTTTCTAAGTGTTTTTGTACATGATAATTTCGCTACTTCATGCCAATTTTCACCAAGATGCAAGATAATTCAAAGGAAACTTTCAACATGAGAGTTGTATATCTTGATGAGATCTACAACTTTATTTTAGAGGGCTCATATCCAAAAAATTCTTAGATTTTGAGTTATAGGCCCATGAAGTCATGCACTTTTTCTTTAACACTTGGTGAAATTTTGACCTAGTTTAAGCAGATTTTTGTCCCAACTTCTTGGCCATTTTTCACATAGTTCCAATTGGATTTTGGAAAAGTGGAAAACATAAAAATTGTAGAGGATGTTTCAAGCTTTCCAAAATTTCCAAGAGCTTGAAGAGATCATTTTTGAGCTAATAAAATCAAAGAGAAGAAGTTGGGTATCCATTCTTGAATTACAAGTCATTTTGATGATGAACACACAACCAAAACCCCAAACAAGGATACAAGATCTCCCTTTTCAGGCTATTTTCTCTCCAAATCTACGCATAATCAAGCAATTACACAAACCCTAAGTGTATTACACAAATATTTGAAGCTTTGTCCAAGTCTTGATACCATTTATGGTTAGAAATGCAAAAGCAATATTTCCATTTGCATAAAACTTCACTTTTCCAATAACTCTCTTCTTTCAAGCTTGAAATCTATTCTAAAGATCACAACAAATCTCTCAATATCAGAATCAATCCATAAGAGTCTACAAATCATGGCTAAGTTCCTTGATTCACTCCTTTCTTCATCATGAAGTAACTTGTCTTTATGCATTTGAAAAATCCATAACTTGTGATTCTGATCATCTCAAGTCCTAAAACCTTTCCCTATAAATAGAGACATCATTTACAAACCAAAGACACAAATTCACAAGCCTGAAAACCCTCCTAAACTCCCTCAAGCCAGAAATTTCCTCAAAACATCATTTTTGTGCAGATTTTGACCTTACACCTTCATCTCACAATTCACTCGTGCGTTCTTCCTCTAAATCAATCACAAAGCATATCTATATCATTTAAAACCTAACCAAACACCTGTTGCATGACTGTAACACCTCCATCACCATCCTCCATTTCCAAAATCAGCAACCTGCACATTGACTTCTCTAGGACATTACAATCACTCTCAGTTCAAGCTAAGTATTGCTTTAGCTTCCTAGAGGTTCAGGGAAGCTAATAAGATCATTACAACATCTTGGGGATTGCTAAAACTCAAAACACGATCTCCATCTGCAAGGTGAGTTTTTTAAACTTCTATCTCTTCATACAAGCATCATTTGTCTCTAATTTGTGAAGATAAAATATAGACATCATAGCCCTGAAGCTAACCATGCCCTTGGATTTCATTTATATTGCTTGAGTAATGTGAATTTTGAGTTTGAACTTCCTGAAAAAATTAGGTCAGATTTGGTACTAAGTAAAATTCGTGCTCATCTTTGATCCTTTGTTTAAGTTGTTTAAATATTCAGAATCGTTGTGAAATTTCTAACAAATTTGATGTTTACCATTTCTGGAATGGTTGAGAGATGAGCAAGATACGATTTTCAAAAATCTGATACAGGGGATGGCGCGAGGAAGAAGATGAAGTTGCCTTTAGAACCTAGTTTATAATATATTTATTGGTTTGTGTTTTAAATATCGGATGTATAGCCACCCCAGTGGTAGAGAGCGCACGCGTAAGGCTTGGAACTATAGGGACCTGGATTCGAGTACCCTTTTGATATTTTTGTGATTTTCTTTTCCCTTTTCTCTTTACAGCACGCCTGGGCCTCCCTTGTGGGCCTTTCCTTTTTTATTGTTTTTGATATCTCCTCACCCACATTACTACTTACAACAACTAGCCCAATTTCATTTTTTATTTTATTTTTCTGTTCATACAAAAAACCTGACTTGGCCTGGACTCCCTTTTTGCTACGTTTCACCCCCAAACTTCTTTTTAACACCAGGCCAAATCCTTTTGTTTATTTTATATTTTCTTTCTTATTTCATATTTATTTATTTATTTTATCAAAAATATAAAAAATACATTTTCTTAAATAATCTTCTAATTTTATTTTATTTTTACCTTATTTATTTTTATAAATAAAACACTAAAAATATTTCCTTATTAATTAATTTCCTTTTTTAGAAATAAAAATGATTAGACTTAGGGTTTATTTTATTTTATTTTTAATCAAATTAGACTTTAGGTTTGGATAAAATAATTAATTAGTTTCTCTTGCAATATTCATTAGTTTAATTAGGTTAAACCCCTTCTATCAAAAACCCCTAAAAAAACATTTTTCTTTTATACTATCTTTATATTCTTGTACATTTTATATTTATGCCTTGTTTAATTGGGTTGTAATAGTAATTAGGACTTTATTGCTTTATATTTCCCATTTGTAAATTTGTATCCCCATCCATAAAAGAATTGTAATAGCGTAGAACTTTTAATTTCCGCAATTTATCGCTTGCAATATTATTGCTAGTAAGGGTTTGTATGGCAAGACTTAAAAATCAACAACCCTAATTCAAGATAAAAAAATGCATGAAAACAATACACCTTGCACACTTGCACCTCTAGGGTTAACCCATACTTGTTGCCTCGAATAAAATAATCATGTCCCTCGAACGTGGGATACTTTAGCAAAAGACCCTCGATTACAAGATCGTAGTCCCTCGATGAACCTTCGATGTTGCCTTCGATAAACGATCTTAGATCCTTACGACAAACTGCTAAGGTATCCTACAATGTTGCCTTCTATGACTGTACGATGACCCACACCCATCCCTTCACATCCAATGATAAGGTTTCCTACCAACTAATGATAAGATAACATTATCTAAAGGAGGAGAAAAAGAACAAAGACTTTTTGAGTAAGTATAACATTCATAGTTGCTTGCTCATAAACATTTCAAAACAAAACATCTTCCAAACACACTAACACTCTCTTTGAACTATTTTCAAAACCAACACTTTGTATACATTCTTATAGAGACGAGAATCATTACAAAATTTACCGAAACAAAGGCATTTTCAAAGTATTTTCAAACTTACATAAAACACAAAAACATTTACAAAAAGTATTTCAAAGTGAGCTAGCAACTAAGAGCCCGTAGATAACTACAGATGAAAAGGGTGCTAACACCTTCCCTTTTCATAATCTACCCCCCGTACTCAAGAAAAATCTCAAAAGGTCTTTCCTATTCTTTTCACCCTTTCCTTTATTGGATAAAAGAAAAGTCGGTTGCGACTGTTGCTATCCGCGACAATTGCAATAAAATGCAAAACACCCAAGTTAGTTCTCCCACCGTATGACAGACCTGGTGACTCTGCTGGGGAATTATTTAAAAGTGGGGTTACCTTAGAGAATAGATCATATTTAAATGCTTCCATTATTTTACTTGCTTGCTTTACTCTTAAAAGGGTGTTTGGGTTTTATATAGATCCTCTACTCGGATCCGGGGGCATTATTAGGTAAGTAGTAATAGATTGTGGAGACTGTACGGTGTAAACCAATATGGTTGAAACAATGGATACGTTAGTGTGACATATTTGTTGGTATCGGTATCCCTTGTGTTGACTCAAGGAGAATACGGGGCCGCTGTGTGGTGTCATGAAGCACTAACTGATCGTAGAACCTTTCGTTGAACAACTTGGCAATTAGAAAGTAGTGAGATAGTCGACTTTGGTGCAAAGCCGAAAATTGGTTGTTACTCGATGCTACACTCATTGAGATCGGAATTTCATGATATTTTGGCTGCAAGAAAATATTGATTATGCTAAAATAATGATCGATGAAGAAAGATCAATAATATTGAGATTCCCTAGAGCCCAGTTACTTTCTAGGACAGGTTGAACCAACTAAACTTCAAGAGGATACTTGTCTGTCAAACCCATGCAATCCTAAACCTAAGGTCCTTGTGTGCTTTGTTTGTGTCTATTTTTTCATGATATCATAAATATCATAACATATAAGCATTCTCACTAACCATTTCAAGGATTTAGGAATTTATCTTTGTTCTGTTTTGTAGGACATGACTTCCACTCATAGAAATACCATCTGAGTCAACTTCGTGAAAGTGCCTCCTCAACTTCAAGAGTTAGCATTAAGGGTGCCTAAATATTCTCCCTTCACCAAGAATTATGGTCTACTTCTCAACTTGTTTACCTCAAGCTTTCAAGAAGAAATTATGTGTGTGCTTTTTCAGTTCTTTGATCATATGCATCATTGCTTCACATTCCATGACTACCAATTGGTTCCTACATTGGAAGAATTCTCTCAACTGCTAGGAGTGCCTGTGCTTGATCAAATACCATTCACCGGTTTATAGGAAACTCCGAATCCTAAAGTTATTTCCAAAGCCTTGCATTTGAAGAGATTCGACATTGTGGAAAATTGGGAAACAAGGAGCGGAGTTAAGGGTTTTCTAGCCAAGTTTCTGTTGGAGAAGGCTCGGTTGTTTTGAGAAGATATGGATTTTCAAGCTTTTGAAGATGTCTTGGACCTTCTAATATATGGTTTGGTTTTATTCCCCAATCCGGACCAACTCATAGATGTGAATTCCATCAAGGTTTTTCTCTCTTGTAATCCCGTGACTACACTACTTGGAGACATCCTACATTGTTTTCACACTCGCACCATGAAGAAGAGAGGGACTCTTTTGTGTTGTATTCCATTGCTGTCTAGGTGGTTTATTTCGTACCTACCCCGATCAACGTTGAAGAATGAACAAGGTTTGACATGGTCTCAAAGGATGATGTCGCTCTCACACTCAGATATTCATTAGTGTTCCCAATCTTTGGAGGATATTACCATCATTGACCGTTGTGGAGAGTTCCATAATGTTCCACTCTTGGGCATTAGGGGAGGTGTTACTTATAACCCTTCTCTTGCATTACGACAGTTTGGGTATGCGCCAAGAGATGGTCTCCATGATGCGCTCATCCAAGGCTTAGTATTCGATTACGAAGGCGACGTCCAAGGCTATCATCAAAGGTCCATACGATCTTGGAGAATGGTAAACAAGGTGGATAGAAAGACTTTGGGGCATAAAAATTCTATCCCTCTTGAGCCTTACCTCAAGTGGATACGAACTCTTGCTCAAAGCCTCATGATGCCTTACCCAACCATCCTACTTGTGATTATGGAGCTCGTTGCTGAGGGAGACACCCCCTTACACTCTTCTTCATCTTGACATGCCTATCGACTTCAAGGAATTGCAAAGATCGTGGATTCAACTCAAAGGGGAACGAGACACCTTTGAAGATTAATTCTATGCAAGCGAGAAGAAGGTTTTGGAGCTCACAAGGAAACTTCATGAAGAGAAAAGTTTGAATGCCTACATTGCACCAAAGAGGATGCGCCCATGGAAAGCTTGAGTCCTTTTTGTTTTAGGAGTTTATTTTGTATCATTTTTAAAACCTTTTTGTTTCTTCCATTGTAAGCCCGAGAGGCATTTGTAATTCCCAAATTTATAAATGCAATTAATGTTTGTTGTCTTCTCTTTGTCTAGCAAATTTAAATTTCTTAAAATCCTTGAAAGCATTGCATTAGCGTAACATGCATCACATCATAAGCAGGTTTTCCGACACATGTTTCCTCATCATTTTACTGTTTATTTCAGTATAAGATGGATCTTGAGAAAACTGTCAAGGACTTGCAGACTCAACACTCCCAATTCCAAGAGAATCTTCTCAACTTAGCAAAGGGGAAGCGAGAAATGATGGCTCTTCTTGTTACGAAGAAGAAGACAAAGAAGAAAGTTGTAATCAACATGGGGAAGAGGTTTAAAGGGCCCTCCGGACAAGTCCAAGTTGAAGAGGATTCCTCCGAAGAGGATGAAAATCAAGATGAAATGCTAGGAGCACCCGTGTTAGGGATGGAAACAATCAAATCTCTGAAGACGAGGATTTTTCTGATGAGCAATACCCACCGGTCGACGACGAATATAAGCAATTGGAAGATAGACTGAAAGCTGTAAAGATCCAAGTTGTGCATGGCTTGGACTTTGAGGACTTAGGTTTGGTACTTGGGGTAGTCATTCCCTACAAATTCAAGATCCCAGTCTTTGCCCAGTATGATGGAGTTTCATGTCCGAAGCTTCATTTAAAATCTTATGTTCGTAATATCCAACCGCACACTACCGATAGGAACTATGGGTGCACTTTTTCCAAGAGAGTCTATCTGGAACGCAGTTGGAGTGGTTTTACCAATTGGAAATAACAAACATCCATACTTGGGAGGATTTGGCTACTTCCTTTTACCGCTAATATCAATATAATGCTGATCTTGCACCAACTCGGGTGCAATTGCAAGGCATGACCATGGGTTCAAATGAGGGCTTCAAAGAGTACACCCAAAAGTGGAGAGACTTGGCTGGCAGGGTGAAGCCACCTTTAACTGATAGAGATTTGGTAGATATGTTTATGAAGACATTGACTGGACCATTCTTCAACTTGCTGATTGGGAGTTTGTCATCCGGATTTACTGAATTGATCTTAACTGGTGAGAGGGTTGAAAGCGGGATTAAAAGAGGGAAGATACCTATGGACTCCACCTCAAATGCTATGAAAAAACCATTTACTTGTAAAAAGGAGACTAATGTTTTGTATGGATCAAGAATTCGTGTGAATAATTACTGTCATCATTCAGTAGGGGCAGTTTTGATCTCCAATCCAACTCCAACTCAACGTTCGCGTCAACAAAACAACCAACAAAGGTCAGATGCCCAAAGAAGACAATTTACTAGAATCAATATGCAACTATCTCAAGCTCTGCAACACCTATTAAAAGCTGATTTGGTGACCTTATGAGACCCCCCTTCCAACCCTAACACTGCTTCTCCAAAGTACAACCGCAATGCCAAATGTGCTTACCATTCAAATAGTCCCCGGACATGATACCAATGATTGTTGGGCATTAAAGAACAAAATCCAAGACCTAATTGATAACAAGACAATTGAATTCGACCCTCCGCCAACTCCAAATGTGATCACCGCACCCATGCCAAATCATGGTAAGGGTGTCAATGCTTTTGAAGATGATTTTTTTGTTGCCTTCATCAATAATTTGACCACTCCTTCGAAGATTGTTAAAGAGAATTTGTTGAAAGCCGGGGTATTCCCTGGATGCCTTAAAGACTATTGTTGGCGTGTTTTACAAATTAATGGTTGTGAATGGATGAAGAAAGGTGTCCAACACCTAATGGATAGCCATGATATTCTATTTGAAAGATCTCCATGTGTGAAAAGTTTGACCCAAAGTGTATCTCAAGAATTTGAAGATGTGTCCATCATTACTATCTCGAACAAACCTATTAGGATCACCTCCAAATGTCCTATTAGGATTCCCATTGAACAAAGAATAGATCCACTAATTATCACCACACCGGGGCAAGTTCCCTACTCTTCTAATAAGGTTGTACCCTGGAATTATGGGGCATAAGTGTATTATCATGGTATCAAACAAGATTCCTGGATTGATGAAGATGAAACTACTGATATTACAAACATTGTTGGATCAAGTAAAGTTACTAGGACAAGGAGGATCTTATCTCTAGAGATTTCATCACCGACAACCACTACTACACCCATTCGTGTCACTGTTGTTAAACTTATTGCTGATACACGAGGAAAGGAAAAAATGACCGAGCCTGTCATGACAGACACGCCCACAAAATATATTACCATTGAGGACCCATCTACCCAAGAGATGGAGGAGATTTTAAAAATTATCAGAAAAAGTGACTATAAGATAGTGGAACAGTTGGGGCAAACACCCTCGAAGATTTCCATGATTTCTTTGTTGCTATGTTCCAAGGCACATACTCAAGCCCTGATAAAATTCTTGAAAAATGCACATATCCCACAAGAAACTACGGCCGACCAATTTGAAAATTGTGTAGCAAGCTTGACTGTTGACAACAGTTTAGGGTTCTCTGATGCATATTTGACCCCAATGGGGAAGAATCACAACAAAGCTCTCCACATTTCCATAGAATGCAAGGGCACCACCCTGGCACATGTATTAGTGGATATTGGATCTTATATCAATGTTTTACCAAAAGGAGCTCTAGATAAGTTGGACCATGAAGGTTTGGTACTAAAGCCTAGTGACATCATGGTGAGAGCTTTTGACGGATCAAAGAGGATGGTCCATGGAGAAGTCGATCTCCCTATCAAAGTTGGATCTCAAGTCTTCAACTCAACATTCTACGTGATGAATATCCGTCTTGCTTATTCATGCCTGCTTGGACACCCATGGATCCATGGGGCAGGTGCGATGAATTCCATACTACATCAAAAATTGAAATATCCGGTCAAGGGGAAAATTGTCACTATATGCGGAGAAGAAGAGTTTACGATCAGTCATCTGAAGTCATTCAAGTATGTTGAAATAGATTGAGAGTTCATTGAAACTCCTTGTCAAGCCTTTGAGGTGGTCTCTTCCATGGTTGTTGTTGCCAAGGCCACTCCTGACACTCCTAAAGCTGCTAAAGATATACCGAGGATGGCCTCTCTCAAAGATGCTCGTGTTGTTGTTGAAGACAGAGGCTGCACCATTTGGGGACAACTCCCTGATATCCCTTTCAAGTCAAACAAATTTGGGTTGGGCTTCACTTCCAAGGCTCAAAAGGAGGTTCTCCGTGCTCGTGCAGGGAAAATACCTCTCCGTATTAGTAACCATGAGGTTAATTCTCTTGAAGACTCTAATGATGATTGTGACTGGGACGAATGAATCTACCCAACTGCTGATGGATGACTCAACAACTGGAAGACCAAACACTTCAGTCCAATCTCCTTCAACCAGGAGTAATTGCCATTTTATGTTTTTTATTACTTTGAGAAAATTTTCTGTAATTTTCATTTAAACAATGACTTTAAACCACGTGTCTTGCCCGAGGCACAATGGTCCATTTTTTAAGGGTTTGTCATTTTCATATGCATTATGCTCATTTTAATGAAACATTGGACTATTTTGCATTCAAATTTTACGCTCTTTGTCTTTCTTTTACTTTTATTACATTTTCAAATAGCCATGTGAACTTACATGAACACACATACACATTTGCAGACCCACATCCACTCTAGACCAAATTGACAACGATTCTGCTATTGCCATCTATGACTTTGAAAATCCAATCTACCAAGCCGAAGACGAAGGTGAAGAAGATTGTGAAATACCTAGGGTACTCGCCAGAATCCTGAGTAGAGAGGAAAAGGCCATTCAATCGCACGAAGAAGCTATTGAAGTAATAAACCTAGGTACTGAGGCATAAAAGAAAGAAGTCAAGATCGACACCAATTTGGAAGACAGCGTCAAGAGAAGATTGGTACAGATGTTGCACATCTATGTTGAGGTGTTCACTTAGTCATATGAAGATATTCCAGGACTAGATACTGATATTGTAGTTCATCGTCTTCCAATGAAAGAAGGTTGTCCTCCAGTAAAGTAAAAGGTTCGATGCATGCGGCCAGATATGTCCAAGAAAATAAAAGCCGAGGTAATGAAACAGTTCAATGCAGGTTTCCTGGCAGTGACATCATATCCGCAGTGGGTTACAAATGTGGTCCTGGTACCGAAGAAATATGGAAAAGTCCATATGTGCGTAGACTATAGGGATTTGAATAGGGCAAGCCCCAAATACGATTTCCCATTACCACACATCGACGTCTTGGTTGACAATACTGCTCAACACAAAGTTTTCTCCTTCATGGATGACTTCTTCGGTTACAACCAGATTAAAATGGCACCTGAAGACATGGAGAAAACTACTTTTGTCACACAGTGGGGAACCTTCTGTTATAAGGTCATGGCTTTCAGTTTGAAGAATGCAGGCACAACCTATCAACGGGCTATGGTAGCTCTATTTAATTACATGATCCATCATGAGATAGAAGTATACGTTGATGATATGATTTCAAGGTCGCAGAATGAGGAAGAATACCTTGATCATTTACACAAGATATCTGAAAGGTTGAAGAAATACAAGTTGAGGCTGAATCCCAACAAGTGCACCTTCAAGGTGAGGTTTGGAAAACTCCTAGGGTTTATCGTCAGTGGGAAAGGTATTGAGGTCAGTCCTGCAAAAGTCAAAGCCATACAAGAAATTCCATCTCCCTGTACAGAGAAGGAAGACAGAGGCTTCTTATGTCGACTCAACTACATCTCCCGACTCATCTCTCACTTAACTGCTACTTGTGAGCCAATCTTCAAATTGCTGAAGAAAGATCAAGTAGTCAGATGGAATGACGACTACCAAACAACTTTTGACAAGATCAATGAGTATTTACAAGAACCTCCAATCTTTATGCCTCTAGTTGAAGGAAGACCTCTGATTATGTACTTGACTGAATTAGAGAATTCAATGGGGTGTGTGTTGGGCCAACATGACAAGTCTGACCGATAAGAGCATGCAATATACTACCTTAGCAAAAAGTTTACTGACTGAAACCAGATATCCATTGCTCGAGAAAACTTGATGCGCTTTGGCATGGGCTGCTTGCCGTCTAAGACAGTATATGTTGACTCACACCACTCTATTGATTTCTAAGATGGATCCCATCAAGTATATCTTCGAGAAGCCAGCTCTCTCCGAACGAATAGCCAGATGCCAAACAATTTTGACTGAATACGACATCTAGTATACTACATAAAAAGTAATCAAAGGAAGTGTACTGGAAGATCATTTGGCCTATCAAGTTGTTGATGACTACCAATCCATGAACTTTGAATTCTCGGATGAGAACATCATGATAGTGACAGACTGTGAAGAACCTGGACCGTATGAAGGACCTGAGCAAGGATCCCTATGGACTATGGTTTTTGATAGAGCCTCCAACGCATTGGATAACAGAATTGGTGCTATAATCATTTCTCCCGAAGGGTGCCATACCCCTTTTAATGCTAGACTCTATTTCGACTATACAAACAACATGGCTGAGTATGAAGTGTGCATCTTGGGTCTAAAGGTTGCCATTGACCTAAGAATCAAATTCTTAAGCGTATACAGAGATTCGGCCTTGGGAATTAGTCAAGTTAAAGGAGAATGGGATACCAAACATCTGAATCTAATCCCTTACAAAGAGCTTGTGCTAACCTTGATTCCGTACTTTGAAGAGGTCACCTTCGAGCATATTCTGAGGGAAGAAAATCAGTTGGCAGATGCCTTAGCAACTATGTCGTCTATGTTCAAGGTCAATTGGGACAACGAAGCTCCCAAATTTACTATCGAAATATTTGACGAACCTGTGCACCGTCATGAGATCGACACTCATGAAGAGAAGCCTTGGTACCATGAGGTGAAGAGGTACCTTGATACACAAGAGTATCCTAAGGGAGCCTTAATCAATGACAAAAAATTATTACAGAGGTTCTCAGCCAAATTATTTCTAAGCAACAGGATCCTGTACAAGCACAACCATGATTCAACTCTACTCCGCTATGTGGACAAGAAGGAGGCATAGAAAATCATAGAAGACATGCATGAGGGAATCTTCGGAACTCACTCTAGTGGACACACTATGGCCAAGAAGATTCTGAGGGCTGGTTACTATTGGTCGATGTTGTACCCCAAAATTTTCCCTATCTTTTTCAAGACATTCCTCAGAAAGTATCTCCAATGCTCAAATATTCTCAAGGAATTTATCAGACAAAATCATCTCCGAAGCACTGAGACTCCAAATTAGGGTTTTGATTGAGAATGATCAATCTTTGACTTTTGGCCCAGTACATGGCTTATTGGTTTGAAACATGATCTCAAGGGTTAAAGTACATCATTTTGACTTAATCGCATATTTCAGTTCATCTCCCGAGATCATTGGATTGATAGATGAAATTTGGTCAACTGATGAAAAAAGTCAACTGCACACTGAAAAGTCAAACTTTGAGTTTTTGATCAAATTTGAGTTTCAAAGATCACATTTCATCAAGACATTCAAAATATGAAATTTAATCATCAAGAAATCAAGAAAATCAAAAATCAAACGTTGTAAGACTTAGAAATTTTTCTAAGTTGTTTTTTATACATGTTAATTTCATGACATCTTTTCACCACAATTCAAGACAATTCAAGTTGTTACAAGCTTTCAAGTAAACAACAAGGCTGCATTTTTAAGTTAAAAATTGCAACTTACAAATCCTAAACTTTGTCTTGTTTGAACTTTTCCCTTTTACTCAATCCAAAAATATGCCTTGTGTTTGTTACAAGCTGCATAAATCTGTCCACAAAACCAGACTTGTATCGTGCTACAAATGTTGTTGTCCAGAAAAGTCCCAAAAATAGATATATTTCCAAGTCCAAGCCTGTTGCTACTAGCCCAAAACCTTGTTAAAAAACAATCTGTTGTTCTGTATAAAGCCAGCCCTACACCAAGCTAGCACTCCACTCTAAAACTGCTACAAAACAATCCTAATATGCTGCCTCTAACCCAGTCTAAGCCTGCACTATATCAGTCCCATTTTTGCATAAAATTAGCACATAAGAGCTGCATCTAAAAAGCAATGAAACAGGATACCCAAACAGTTCAAAAAAGTTATCTATTTCCCTACCAAATTTTAGTACATTTCATCTATAAATAAGCTATTTCACAATACACAAAAGGTGGTGGGATTTTGGAGAGAAAAGAAGGAAGAGAAACAACATAATTCTTTGTAAACTTGATCATTCACAAAAAAAAGCTCATCTCATCTTCAACTCTATTTTCATTCACAAAAACGAAAAAACCTCAACCCATTGTCCCACCTTGCAAGCTTCCCCATAAACCAAATATCCAAACACTTCACATCACATAGATATTGTTCAAACACAAGAATAGTTTCTGTAGTGCCATTACCATTACTTTCCAGACACAAAAAAAGAAGAGTATTGTACCATTTGACTGGGTTGGAGTGATTCAGCAGCTTTCAATACAAAGTAAGGAATGGAGAAACTTCCTGTAGGTTCACTGAAGTCATTCTGATCATCACAGCATCTTGAAAGGTGTTCAAACTGAAAACACAAATTTCAGTTTCAAGGTAAGTCTTCTTGACTTTGAGTTCTTCATTTCAAGCATCATTAGTGATTCATTTTTTAAAATAAATTTAGATATCATAGCCTTGAAGATCACCATATGCTTGCTTTTCATTTTTATCAATTATATGTTGAGAATTGACTTGTACATGTAGCAGAACAATGTTAGAAGTGAAAAAACAGGTTATGAGTCAATACATATCTCTATGTGTCGACACATATATTGTGTAAAACATGTTATGGGTCGACACAAAGCACGCATGAGTCGACTCATTTTAGTTACAGAACAAGGTATGAGTTGATAGAAGGCCTTATGCATCGATTCATGCTATTATCCAGGCACAATACAGAGATGCAAAAGGTGTATGAGTAGACACAATACACGAATGTATCAACACAAACAAGAAATGAGTCGACACATACCATTATGTATCGACTCATACTGAGTTGATTTTTTTTCTTCAAAAACAAGCAGTGGCATGTATCAATGCATGAAGATATGTGTCAATACATAAAGTTTGTTTTGCTTTCTTGGTAAACTATTTTCCTTTTTATATTTTTTTATTGCTATTCATTTATTCAATATGTTTGTAATAATTTAATTAGGCTTGTGTTTCATCCCCAATTGTAAATTGTACCCCCATCCCCCAAGTGATGTAATAGCGTACGATTTTAATTTCTGAAATTTATCATTTTAATATAATTGTTAGTAATTAGGGTGTGTATGGAAAGATAAAATCAACCATTAGAAAACCCTAAATCTCAAAGACAAAAAATGCATGCAATCAAACACTTTTCACACGCAAACCTCTAGGGTAACCTTGCTTGTTGCCTACGAATAAATAGTCATGTCCCTCGAATATGGGAAGCTTTAGCAAAGACCCTCGATAAAAAAGATCGTAGTCCCTCGATGAACCTTCGACGTTGCCTTTGGTCAAACGATCTTAGTCCCTCACGACAATTGCTAAAGTGTATCATAGGATGTCTTCTATGACTATACTACGACCCACGTCCATCCCTTCACATCCAATGATGGGGCTTCTTACCAATTAATGGTAAGATAACACTATATAAAGGAGGATGAAAGGAATAAAGACTTCTTTTGAGTAGGTAGAACATTCATAGTTGCTTGCTCGCAACATTTTCAAAACAACATCTTTCAAAACACACCAATACTTTCAAAACGAAATATTTTCAAAAGTTACCACTTTGTATACATTCTTATAGAGATGAGAATCATTACGAAGTTCGCCTAAACGAAGGCGCTTTTCAAATACTTTCAAAACCAATCACAAACACATTTCAATTAAAGAATTTTCACATTGAGCTAGCAATTAATAACCCGTAGATAACTACTGATGAAAAGGGTGCTAACACCTTCCCTTTTCATAACCTACCCCTCAAACTCAAGAAAATATCTCAAAAGGTCTTTCCTATTCTTTTCACACTTTCCTTTATTAGATAAAAGAAAATTCAGTGGTGACTCTTGCTATCCGCAACAATTGAGATAAAACACAAAACACCCAAGTCGGTTCTCCCACCGTATTACAGAACTGGCGACTCTGCTGGGGAATGATTTAAAAAAAAGTGGAGTTACCTTATAGCTAGATCAATTTTAAATTCTTTCATTGTTTGATTTGTTTGCTTTAGATTTATGGGTCCTTGTTTGGGTTTGTATTGATCCTCTACCCAGATCTGGGAACATCATTAGGTAAATAGCAAAAATTATGGAGACTGTATGGTGTAGACCGATATGGTTGAGACAATAGCAATGTTAGTGTGACACATTTGTGGGTACCGGTATCCCTTATGTCGAATTAAGGAGAATACGGGGCCGCTGTATGGTGTCATGAAGCACTAACGAACCTTAGAACCTTTAATTGAACAACTTAGACATTAGGAAGTAGTGAGATAGTTGGCTTTGGTGCAGTCCAAAGTTGGTTGATACTCAATACTATGCTCATTGAGATCGGACTTTTGGGATATTTCGGTTGCCAATAAAGAGGATTGCACTGAAACAATGCCTAATGAAGAAAGATCAATGATATTGAGATTCCCTAGAACCCGATTACTTTCTAGGATAGGTTAAACCAACTAAACTTCAAGAGGGTACTTACCAACAAAACCTCATGCAAGCCTAAACCTAAGGACTTGTTTGCTTTGTGTATGTATATTTACTTGTACATAACATCAAGACATCATACCATGGCATTTGAACTAACCATTTCAAGGACTTTGGGATTTGTATTTGTGCTGTTTTGTAGGACATGGCTTCCATGCGAAGAAATACTATTTGAATCAACCTTGTGAAAGTGCCTCCTCAACTTAAGGAATTAGTATCAAGGGTTCCCAACGATTCTCTGTTCACCAGGAAGTACGGTTGTCTCACCAACTTGGTTACCACAAACTTTGAAGAGGATATGGTACATGTGCTTTTCCAATTCTTTGATCCTAAGCACCATTGCTTTACATTTCCTGATTACCAACTAGTGCCCACCATGGAAGAATTTTCTCAACTCTTGGGGGTGCCTATTCTTGACCAATTACCCTTCATCGGTATTGAGAGAGAACCAAGATCTAAGGAGATTGCTCGAGCTTTACATTTGCAACGGCCCGATGTTGTAGCAAATTGGGAAACAAGAAGTGGTGTTAAAGGGTTTCTAGCCAAGTTTCTGTTTGAGAAGGATCGAAAAATTTAGGAGGCTCTATATTTGCAAGCTTTTGAAGAAGTGTTGGCTCTTCTAATCTATGGGATGGTACTGTTTTCTAACCTGGACCAACTCATAGATGTGAATACGGTCAAAGTTTTTCTATCTCGTAACCTGATGCCTACTTTGCTTCGAGATATCTTGCATTCTCTTCACACTCGCACCATGAAGAGAAGGGGAATTCTTATGTGTTGCACTCCTTTTTTGGCTAGGTGGTTTATTCCGCACCTACCTCGATCTGTTTTGAAGAATGAGCAAGGCATGAGATGGTCTAATAGGTTGATGTCACTCACACATTCAGATATTCATTGGTGTTCTCGATCTTTTGAGGATGTTACTATTATTAATTGTTGTGGGGAATTACCTAATGTCCCTATCCTTGGGATTAGGGGAGGTATAACTTATAATCCTTGCTTGGCTCTACGACAGTTTAGGTATGCTAGGAGGGATGGTCCTCATGATGCATTTGTCCAAGGGATTACATTTGACTATGAGAACGATGTCCAAGGTTACCGTCAAAGATTTGTACGAGCTTGAGACATGGTGAAAAAAGTTGATAGAAATACATTGGGGAATAAGAACTCCATTCCTTTGGAGCCTTATCTCAAGTGGGTGCGAGCTCACGCTCAAAACCTCATGATTCCTTATGAGGCCATTCTACCTATCATCATGGAGCCTATTGCCGATGGGATATTCCTCACATTATTCTTCACCCTGACATGTCTGCTTCTCTTAAAGAGTTGCAAAGATCTTGGATTCAACTCAAAGGGGAGCGAGATACCTTTGAAACCCAGTTCTACGCAAGCGAGAGGAAAGTTCTGGAACTCACGAGACAAATTCATGAAGAGCGGAGTTTGAATGTACATTGCACCGAAGAGGTTGCGCTCATGGGAAGTTTGAGTCTTTTTGTTTTAGGAGTTTATTTTGTATTATATTTGTTTCTTCCATTGTAAGCCCAAGAGGTATCTTGTAACCGTTTGAACTTATTAATGCAATTAATTTTTGTTCTCTCTTTGTATAAACAAATTTAAATCTTAAAAAGTCCTTGAAATCATTTGCATAAGCATTTCACGCATCATGACATAAGCTGGTTTTTTGACACAGGTTTCCTCATCTTTCTACTGTTTATTTCAGTAAGATGGATATCGAGCAGACCGTGAAAGACTTGCAGACACAAAATTCTCAATTTCAAGAAACCTTGCTCACCTTGGCCAAAGGTCAGCAAGAACTGATGTCACTTCTGGTTGCAAATAAGAAGACCAAGAAGAAAGCCGTAATCAACATGGGGAAGAGATTCAAGGGCCTCGTCCGACGTGTTCAAGTGGAAGAAGACTCCTCCGGGGAGGATGAGAATCAGAATGAAGATGCAAGAAGCACCCGTGCTGGGATTGTAAACAATCAACCTTCTGAGGATGAAGATTACTTTGATGAACAATATCCACCAGCTGAGGATAAGTACAAGCAACTGGAAGATAGGTTGAAAGTTGTGGAAATTCAAGCTGTATCTGGCTTGTATTTTGGTGATTTGGGCTTAGTACATGGGGTTGTTATCCCCCACTGTGATACGGTGGGAGAACTGACTTGGGATTTTGCATTTTTTTCGCACTTGTTCGGTTTAGCAAGAGTTGCCACCGACTTTTTATTTTATCCAAAGGAAAGGTCAAAAAGCACAGGAAAGACCTTTGAGATGTTTTCTTGGGTTCGGAGGGTAGATTATGAAAAGGGAAGGTGCTAGCACCCTTTTCATCCATGGTTATCCATGGGCTCTTAGTTACTTGTTTTAGATCACTTGCCTTTGCTTTCCAATTGTTTGAAATGGTGTTTTGTGTGTGTGGTTTTGAAAATGTTTTGAAAAAGATGCCCTGTCTAGGAAACCTTTGTAATGATTCTTGTTTGAATATATACAAAGGTGTGTGTCTTTTTGAAAAGATATTTCAATGTTTTGAAAGTTGTTTTTTAAACTGTTTTGAAGTTGTGTTGTGAAGTGTGTTTGAAAATGGCAAGGATGTTTTGCAAGATTTTTGATCAAGTAACTAAGAGTTGTCTACCCTATTTTTCTCAAAAGATCTTTCTTATGTTTTTAACCCTTTTAACAGTGTTGTTTCACCATTGTATTTGGTGAACAACCTTGCGTTAGGATGTTAAATGGGACAGGCGCGAGTCATCGTATACAATCATTGAAGGCAACTTGTGAGACGCTCTAGCAATTCTTGTAAGGGACGAGATCGTTTTATCAAAGATAACATCGAGGGTCATCGAGGGACTACGATCTTTATTTATCGAAGGGACATTTGCTAGAGTGTCTCATAATCAAGGGTCATGATTGCATTTTTCGAGGCAACAAGTGAGGTTACCCTAGAGGTGAAAGTGTGAATTGTGTATTGATTTTCATGCATTTATCTTGTATTAGGTCATCTAGCGATTGATTTTGAATCTTCGCATACAAACCCTAATTACTATGCAGTGTATTGAAAGCGATAAATTGTGGGAATTTAAAGTCTAAGTTATTACAAATAAGTATCCGGGGATGGGGGTACAAATGTTTACAAATGGGGATGAGTCTTATCAGAATAGTAATGTCCAAGTATATGTTACAACCAAATCAAACTGTCGCATTTTCAATGTAGAATTATAACAAAGTATAAGATAATGAAAATCAAAGAAATATGGGATGTGTATATTCATTTACAAATGATCAAATAAAAATTTTAACCTAAAAAAGACTTAAGTGTTATCATTATTGCATTTTTGTTAATTATATGAACAAAGAGTTTTAAAGAAAAGAAAAATTATTTAAGTTAAAGTTTTATTGTTTATGTATTTTTTTATTTTATTAAATGAAAACAAGATTAATTAAATTAAACTAAACTATATTTTTTTTTGGTATTTTAATGATATTAATCAAGATTAATAAAGAGATAATTATCTCAAAAAAGAAAATGAACAGAATTTAATTAGGGTTATTAACTAAAAAAAACTAATTAAGGTTAGGTAGCAAAATTTGTTAAGTTAATGAAAATATTTTTTTTAGGAAATCAAGCTTTAAATGGCTTTAGGCCCAAAATAAAAAAGGAACAAGAAACAAGAAAAAGGGTTATGAAGAGGGAAGGGGGGTGTGGCGACTCAAAAGCGTTTGGGCTTCAGTGTTTGTTGGGGCAAAGGCCCAATTGAAATGCACAAGTTTTTGTAGGGTTTGAGTTTTGTACATTCAGAATCTAGGGTTTACAGTTTTGTACAGCGGTGCCTTCCTCTCGTCTTCTTCGTTCTCTTCGTCTCTCTCTCAAACGAAACTTTGGATTCGTTCTCCCACCTCCAAGCTACCAGAGCATTGCCTCCATCCTCTTCTCTCCACGACGGCGCACAACGATGGTTTGAAAGGGTACTGTTTCTTCTTGTTCTAAACGCGTTTTCTTTACAGTTTAGGTTTGTGATTCTTGTATGTTTTATTGTTTTGCAAAGTTTAAACTTTGATGTTTCATGCACAAGATGTAGGAAATTTGAGGGAAAAAATACCTTGGTGTTTCGTTTATGGAGAATGGATGGAAGGAAAGAGGGCTTGGAACGACGGCGCTCTAGGTGGCCAGAGGAGGAGGACGAGGATGATGCTTATCTGGTATTTCTGTGCTTGACTCTTTTTTGAATGTTTAATGATGACGTTTGTTCTGAAAACTTGTTTCTGAATCTTCTTTATTGTTTTGCTTCTACACTCTTCCTCTTTCTCTTTGCTGTATATCGTTGATGATGATGAATTCTGAGACTATGTTGATTGGATTTTCATTGTTGTTTGATGATGACTTCGTTTATGAAAATTGTATTGCTCTTTTCTTCACTTATGGACTTCTTCCTCTTTCTGATTTTGATATGGATGTCGATGATGATGATGTTCTGAGATTTACTTTTGGTTGTTGCTATGTTTTTGTTGGCTTGAGTTGATGATGATTCTTTTCTGAGACTACTTGTTTGAACTTTCACTTCTGGACCTCTTCCTCTTCTTAGGATATTGACTTTTGATGATGAGTATATGTGTTCAGAAAAAGCTATTTGTTGTTTTGTTTGTTCTGCAAGCTCTTCCTTTCTCTTGTTGAAGATGAGATTATTAGTTGGCTTGTTTGGATTTTGGTGAAGGTTTAGTAGTTTTGCTCACAGGTTTGTTGGCCTGAGTGTTTTGGAAACCTATAATACAAGTTTTGGTGAACTTGGCTTGCAGTTTAGGCCAATTTGTTTTGAGTTTTTGCAGGTTAAGTTGGAGGTAGTTTGCAATTGGTTTTGCAGACTTGTAGTGCTGGTCTGCAAGTTTTGGGCTTGCTTGTGTTTAGGCAAGCTTTGCAGTTTGGATATGCTTACAGGCAGTTTTTTTTTGGCATTTGTAAGGCAGGCTGATGAGTTTTTGAGTTTTGTTTGTGTTTACAAGCTTGCAGTTTTGTAAACCTGTAATGCAGGTTTTAGTTGGAAGCTGGCTTTGGCTTGTGTGATTTGTTATGCTTGTTTGATAGTTTGACAGGTTTTAGGCTTTGAAAGCAGGCTTGAAGGCTTGTGAGTTCTAGTTTTTTGAAACAGGCCTGTAGGCTATGCAGGCTTGTAACTTGCAGTTTTTTTTGTAAATTCAGGCTGTGGAGTTTTGCTTGCAAGTTCGGAGGTTATGCAATATTTCTCTCTCTCTCTCTCTCTCTCTCTCTCTCTCTCTCTCTCTCTCCTGAACTGTTAAACTGTTATATTTATTTGCTTTCTCACTGCTTTTGTACAGCCTGCCAAAACTGCAAACCTTTTTCTGGTTCTCTCTTTCTCTCTCCATAAAAGCATTTTAAATTGCTTATTATCCTTTTTTCTGAAAAGCTTTGTTGGCCAGAATATGATGATAAGTTTGACAAGCCTTCTTGCTTGTATCTTGGTTTATCTCTGCATTCTGTACTTGTTTCCATATTTCCTGCATTGTATGCTTTCTTTGACAACTTGTGTACTTTCTTGGACAGCTTTTCTGCTTTGACAACTTTGTGTAGTTGGTTTGACAGTTTTGCAACTTAGTTTGCTTTTGTGTGCAGCCTTGTGCCTTTGGTTGACTAATGCAGTTTGGGAATCCAGTTTGCTTTACCTTGCTGCCTTATATCTTTGCATTTAATTGTATGCTTGCAAATTATTTTTACTTTCCTCTTTGTGAACCAAGAAGAGAAATCTTCTTGTGATTTGCAAAGAGGACAAGTAAAACATGATGAACCCAATAACAATCTGATTCCGGCCAACAAGCTTTAATGATGACTTTATATTTATCTGCTTGAAAATGTTTTTCAGTTTAACTGCACTGATTTCTTTTTTCTTCTGTCCTTTGCAGGTAAGTACCAGTTGAATAATGGAGGATGCAGTAAAAGTAGAAGATTTCAAGAGATTTAGGCTTTAGATTTATTTTCTTTTCATTTATTGTAATAAATATTATTGTAAACACTGTAAATTATAAATTTACAATATTCGAATAACATTTGTAACAATATTTGAAATAAATAAATAAAAGTCTTTGTCAAATAAGAATTTTCTACTGTCAAATATTCCATTCTTTCCTTGTACTGTCTATTTAATTATTTAAGTCTCTTAAATTAAAATAACTGAAAATGTATCCTGTTGTACCCCAAAATTTGCCCTCCTCTTTTTCCACAAAGAATCACAGCTTCGGGTTTTCCCTGACTTTTTAAATTGGCGCGAGAATCAGTCAAACAAACTTTTTCTTATCTGTCTATCCGAATTAGGGTTTTTCATAGCTCTTGAAGCAGTTCAAGCGAATTATTAGAGTTTGGTTGAGTTTGGCTCAAAGTTTGATCAGGCAGGCGTTTCTTTGGTGTTAAGTCAAGAATTAGGGGTTTTGCGCGCGCAGTTTCAAAAAAGTGTGAATCCACATTGTTTTAATTGGTTGTTACACTGTTTGGACATTGGTTCAAAATTTCTGTCTAAACATCTGGGATAAAAGCTGAGGCATTTGGATTGAGAACTTGCAGGGTTTGATTTAATCAGTAAAGGCAAAAGAATAAGGATGTTTGTTTGATTTGACTGTGCAATGCTTATGGCTATTTGAAACGCCGGGTTTATTATTGATTGATGCCAAGACAACAGTGTTTATTAATTGTTTATTTATTCTAAGTTAGAATAATTGGGATTTATTTCCATTTATTATAATTTAAGAATTATAAATAATTAAATAAACATTTGAAGAGAAATAAAAGAGAAATCCGACCAAAAAAAGACTTATTTATTTCATTTTGAATTGTTTGTTACAGATATTACTGGAATACTGTAAATTCATTTACAGTCATTTACATTAATATTATTACAATTAATTGGAAATGAAATAAAGATACATCCTAATTTCCCTAAGTCTTCTACTGATGCTCCTTTGCTCATTTGACTTTTACCTGCAAAAAACAAAGAAAAGAAAAGAAGTCAAATGCAAATAAAAATCAAAAGCAGACAGTTAAAAATCATCATTAAAAGTGACTGGCCGGAATCAGTTTATTTACCCTCTCTGCAAATCACAAGATTACTCTCGGTTCACAAAGAGGGATAGAAGATGCTTGCAAAAATATGAAATGCACAAAGCTACAATATTGCACAAATTCAAAATATCAAACATACTGCATAAATTGTCAACCAAAGCATAATGCCTAACCAAGTCACAAATTGCAAACTGAACTGCACAAACTAAGCCAAAGATGTCAAACTATCCAAACTGTCCAAAGCTGTCCAAGAGATATAGAAAGATATCAAGCTATCAAACAAGTACAAAAAGCTGTCAACAATATGCAGGAAATGTGGGAAGTATGCAGAGCAAAACTAATAGTGCAAGCAACATTCAAAATCATCATTTTCAGCCAGTCACCTTTTCAGAACATAAAGCTATTCTAAAGCAATAGAATATGCTTTTAATAGAGAGAAGAGAGAGAAAAAGAAAAGGCTTACATGGCTTAGGCTTAAGATATAAAACAAACAGTTCATATCAGAACAGGGGGAGAGGCAGAAATATCACAAAAAATATAGAGCCCTCAAAACTGTTAGAGAACTACAAACAGCAAGCCAAACCTCAAACCTGTTTCAACTCAGTAAACACAAGCCAATTTGCATAACCAGCCTGAAGCCTAAAGTTCCAAGCCTCGAAGCCCTGTCAAAAACAAGCAGAACTACACCAAGCCTTAACCTGTCAAACTATACCAAGCCTTAACCTGTCAAACTACACAAGCCTCAAGCCTTTCAAAAACCTGCATAAAGCCTTGACCTGCTTCAAACAAACAAAAATCCTGCAACCTGATTCAAAACCAAAATCCAAGCATATAAGCCTGAAGCCTAAACCAGAAACTCTCAACCCGTGACCTCAAACCAAAAGGCCATCAAACAAGCTTACAAACAAACTGTCAAACATCTAGCCTCAAGCCTTTATCCAGATACCCAAACCAACATCAAAATCAAAATATCCAAACCAAACAAAGCCCTCAGAACTATGTTCATCATAGGGTCAGCATAGCTAAAATCACCAATCAAGCACCAAGAGAGGAAAAGAAGTGAAACAATAAGCCAACAATTCTCAGATTTTTATCATCATTGAAAACAACCAAAAAAAAGGCCAAAGCATACAGAATCTCAAAAACCCTCAGAGCTAGGCTCATCACAGGGCTAGTGCATCAATATTCAAAATCAACATCAACAAGCACCCCAGAGGCAAGCAGTGGAAGAGGAAAAGAAGCATTCAAACCAACAAGTGTCTCATAATAATCATCATTGAACAAAAGAGGCAAGTCAGAACTAACATTTCAACAACAGTACTCAGATTCTAAGCAACTCAGAATCAATACTATCAAGCTCAGAGCAAGCATACGAAGCAAACAGAAGAAGAGGAAAAGGCGAGCAAGCAAGCAATCAGAGCAAACAAGCTAGGTTTTCAGGCAATCATCATAAAACCTAAAAGCAAATACGAATACCAGATTTCCAGAGCAAGCTTCGTCATCGTGCTCCCTTGCCTTGGCCACCGGAGGCGCCGCCATCCACTCCTCCTTCTCCAAAATCCCAAAGGTATAACTCCTTTTATTCCCTTCTCACACCTCATACAGAAAATGTTGATAATCAAAAGAATCAGAACACGAGAATAAAACATGCAAAACTTCAAAAACCTTAAAATGCATGAAGGAAACAGGACCATACCTTTTTTTTGTCACCATTTGGTATATCCATGGAAAGAGAGGAAGTTGAGGTGGCGCATGATAACCAGACATGGAAGTTCGTTCAGGACTTGGCTCAAAGGATGAAGACGAAGGAAGCAAAGTGAGGAACGACGCCGCTCTGTAAACCCTAATCTGATACCAAAATGACACAAATAATTCAAACCCTACAACAAAAGCGTGTGAAACCGGTTGGGCCTTGCCCCATACAAAAACGCTTAAGCCCATTTGTCTTTCTAGCGCCTGACCCCTCCAATCTGGACGCACCCCCCTCTTTTGTTCCAACCAGCATTTGTCATTTGGGCCCAAAAACCCCCTTTAGCCCAATTAATTCTAAAACTAATACCTTTTTTTTTATATATACATCATATCATACTAATTTTTCATATTAAATTTAATTAACAATACTCTTTTTTATTTTCTTTTTATAATATAATTAAATTTTGTAAATATAAAAATAACACATTAACTCTTTTATATAAAATGTTCTTAATTACTTTTTTATTTTAGCTAGTATAATTAAAATATATAGAGGAATAGAACTTTTGAGTTAAATAATTTTTTCTTAAATTTAAAAAAATTTTCATTCTTTTTTTTAATTAAAATTTTGTATATAAAACATAAAAACAATAAAATACATAAAAATAGAATTCTTAAACATTTTCTTTTCTTTTATTAAAATCTTTTGTTTGTACATATTTAACAAAATACAAAAAGAACAAATACATGCTTAATAATTCATTAGGTTAACATCTTTTACTCACTTGTAAATAAATCACATACACCTACACAAATACTTTTGATACATTTACATTGCTTTTATTCTTATACATTGCTATACATTACATTGCAATTGATTCGATTTGGTTGTAAATATATTTGGACACGACACTCCTAATAAGTATCATCCCCATTTGTAAATATTTGTACCCCCATTCCCGGATACTTATTTGTAATAGCATAGACTTTAAATTCCCGCAATTTATCGCTTTCAATTATACCATGCTTAGACTTAGGGTTTGTATGTAAATAAAATCAAACGCTAGATAACCTAATACAAGACAAAGGCATGACAATCAATACACAATTCACACTTGCACCCCTAGGGTAATCCCGCTTGTTGCCTTCCAAAATGGGCCATGCTTGCATGTTGAGTTTCTTTGGCAAAACAAAACAAATCAAATGATCATAGTCCCTCGATGACGCTTTCGAAAGTTGCCTAAACAAAATGATCATAGTCCCTTCAAGCAAATTGTCAAAGACACTTGGCACCGTTGCATTCATGGTCCATACGATGACCCGCGCCCGTCCCGTTAACATCCTAACACAAGATTGTCCACCAAATACAATGGTGGAACAATACTGTTAAAAGGGTTAAAACATAAAAAAAACCTTTGAGTAAATTTAGGGGTAGACAACTCTTAGTTACTTGATCAAACTTGCAAAGAAAACATCCTTGCCTCTTTTTCAAAACACACATCACTACACACTTTCAAAACCACTTTCAAAACCTTGAAACATATTTTCAAAAAGACATACACCTTTTGTAAACACATTCGAATAAAGAATTGTTACAAGGGTTGCCTAGACAAGGCATCTTTTTCAAAACATTTTCAAAACACACACACAAAGCACCATTTCAAACAATTGAAAATGCAAGGCAAGTGATCTAAGCAAGTAACTAAGAGCCCATGGATAACCATGGATGAAAAGGGTGATAATACCTTCCCTTTTCATAATCTACCCCCCTAACCCACGAAACATCTCAAAAGGTTTTTCCTGTGCTTTTTAACCTTTCCTTTAGGATAAAATAAAAAGTCGGTGGCGACTCTTGCTAAACCGAACAAGTGCGAATACAAACGCAAAACCTCAAGTCAGTTCTCCCACCATATCACATATCCCAATAACTTTTAACCCAGATGAAATAAATAATCAACAAACTTTGCCGTCTCGCAACCTTGCATTAACCACAATACGCCTGACACTCCAATTAACCATGCTTTGTACAGTTAAACAAACAAGCATTCCATACACTTTTCACTCCACTGATCAAACCAATGCCTCAAAGTTTCAAACAAAGCCTCAGCTCCTATCTCAGATATTTAGGTTTTGAGAAACAACCGGTAATCTGGAACAAGCGTAAAAATAATGTAACAGTCAATTGAATTATTGTGGATTCAATTTCTTCTGAGAAATACAAGCGAAAACCCTAATTCTAGATTTGTTGTCAAAGAAAAGTCTGCTTGATCAATTCCTGAGCCAATCTCAACCCAATCAATGGAAACCCTAATTCTGGACTTGTTGTCAAAGAAAAGTCTGTTTGATCAATTCCTGAGTCAATCTCAATAAAATCAGTGGAAACCCTAATTCTGGATTTACTTGATAAAGAAAAATCTGTTCGACCGATTCTTGAGCCAATTTGAAAAATCAGGGAAAACCCTGAAGTTGTGATTTCTTGTGAAAAAGGGAGGGAAAATTTTGGGGTACAACAATTGCCCATGTTCAATCTTCTTGAACCTGAATAGTTAGATTGACAAGTTTGCCTTTCGCGACTCGAAGGTAAAAGATGATTGGACACTAGAGTGCCTAAAAATTTGCACTCGTCAAAGCATAGTTGAGGGAATGGGCTTAAAGATGCCATTTGGAGATGTGACAGAATCTTGTCGGAGATGGGCTTAAAGATGCCATCAAAAAATATTTGTTGAACTGTATGTTATAGGTGAAAGAATGAGTATCAGAAAAGTATCTGTGTTTGGAACATCTCTGAGCTGGGGGTCTGAATAAGCAACAGATTGACATCCATGTTGGAAAGCATCCGTAAACTGTTTTCAAAAGTTGCATCTGAACAAGCGATGGATTAACATCCGTGTTTGGAGAATCCGTAAACTGTTTTCAGAAGTCTCAAAGTTGAATAAGCAATAGATTAGCATCCGTGTTTGGAAGTATCCGTAAACTATTTTCAAAAGTTGAATCTGAACAAGCGATAGATTAACATCCGTGTTTGGAAGTATCCGTAAACTATTTTCAGAAGTCTTGAAGTCAAATAAGCAATAGATTAGCATCCGTGTTTGGAAGTATCCGTAAACTGTTTTCAAAAGTTGAATCTAAACAAGCGATAGATTAACATCTGTGTTTGGAAGTATCCGTAAACTGTTTTCAGAAGTCTTGAAGTTTGTGTGAGTAGCATAATGACTTCCGTGTCTGGAGTATATCTGAGACTGTAACTGGGATTGAGATCTGTATGAGTAGCAGAATGTCTTCCGTGTCTGGAGTATATATGAGACTGTAACTGGGATCTGACAGGATGACTTTCGTGGCGAACGCACTGGGGAAAGTCAAACTGCTGGTGTAAAGGCCAGAATGGCATCCGTGATTGGAGCATATCTGAACTTGAATTTGATAGTTGAATCTGAATGAGAGATAGAATGGCCGCCGTGTCTAGAGCATATCTAGTCCGTATCGGATTGCTGAAGTCTGAATGAGTAGTAGAGTGACCTCCGTATCTGGGGTATATCTGTACTGTATTTGACTAATTGTTAACGATAGCTTTTTAATCTTATCCTGAAAAGGGTAAAATGTTAGCTGAAACATAAAGTCATGTTGCATGATATGTATGATGCAATGAACTGTACTTCATCAATGTTTATGATATATGAATATAATGGATGTGTATGTAAGCTAATCAGTCGCCTTGCTGAGGAGAATAAATCCTGGATGGCTGGAGATAATAAAATCTTTGGCCGCTTTTGGGGAAAATAAATCCTTGACTGCCGCTGCGGATTGAAAATCCTCTGATCAATGAAAATGAGAAGTCCTGGGACCATTGTTGGGGAAATCAGGAGTTTGGGTTGTATGCCAATCTACTGGGGATTCCTGCTTTGAGGAGATCTTTACCGGGGAATATCTGAAAAACTCTGTGAGGAAATGAGAATGAGAGTCTTCATTCTGCTTGGGGGATTAGTGTTGAGGAGATAAGAACGAGAATCTTCGATCTGCAGGGGATTTGAAATTCAAATTGAGAATAAAGAAAACTTTGGAGAATCTTGATTTTGTTGGGGAATAAGAAACTCTGTGGGGAATAACCATACTGTTGAAAAGTAGCTATCCTTTTGGAGGGGTTTATTCCTGTTTGGAGGAAGTTCAGGTTTAGGTTGTATGCCACTTTGAGAATGAGAATCTTCATTCTGTTGGGAATATCAGGAAGTTGAATTGTATATCACTTTGAGAATGAAAATCTTCATTCTGTCGGGGAAGATCAGGAGGTTGGGTGTATGCCAATCTACTGAGGAAGCCAAAATGAGAATATTCATTTAGGTCTTGGGTCAGAAGATTTGGTGTATGCCCATCTACTGGGGTTTCAAGGATGAGAATCTTCATTTTGTTAGCGGTATCAGGAGCTTGGGAGTATACCAATATTCTGAGGTTTTAAGGATGAGAATCTTCATCTTGTTAGCGGTATCAGGAGCTTGGGAGTATACCAATCTCTTGAGGTTTCAAGGATGAGAACCTTCATTCTGTTAAGGGTATCAGGAGCTTGGGAGTATACCAATCTTCTGAGGTTTCAAGGACGAGAATCTTCATTTTGTTAACGGTATCAGGAGTTTGGGAGTATACCAATCTTCTGAGGTTTCAAGGATGAGAATCTTCATTCTGTTAAGGGTCAGGAGGTTGGGAGTATACCAATCTCTTGAGGTTTTAAGGATGAGAATCTTCATTCTGTTAAGGGTCAGGAGGTTGGGAGTATACCAATCTCTTGAGGTTTTAAGGATGAGAATCTTCATTCTGTTAAGGGTCAGGAGGTTGGGAGTATACCAATCTTCTGAGGTTTCAAGGATGAGAATCTTCATTCTGTTAAGGGTCAGGAGGTTGGGAGTATACCAATCTTCTGAGGTTTCAAGGATGAGAATATTCATTATGTTAAGGGTCAGGAGGTTGGGAGTATACCAATCTTCTGAGGTTTCAATGATGAGAATCTTCATTCTGTTAAGGGTCAGGAGGTTGGGAGTATACCAATCTCCTGAGGTTTCAAGGATGAGAATCTTCATTCTTGAGAGAAACAGATTTTTAGGAGCTTCAATTGTCCGTTATTCTGTTGGTGGGTATTAGGAGCTTGAGAGTATACCAATCTTCTGAGGTTTTAAGGATGAGAATCTTCATCTTGTTAGCGGTATCAGGAGCTTGGGAGTATACCAATCTCTTGAGGTTTCAAGGATGAGAATCTTCATTCTGTTAAGGGTATCAGGAGCTTTGGAGTATACCAATATTCTGAGGTTTCAAGGATGAAAATCTTCATTCTGTTAACGGTATCATGAGTTTGGGAGTATACCAATCTTCTGAGGTTTCAAGGATGAAAATCTTCATTCTGTTAAGGGTCAGGAGGTTGGGAGTATACCAATCTTCTGAGGTTTCAAGGATGAGAATCTTCATTCTGTTAGAGAAACAAATTTTTAGGAGCTTCAGTTGTCCGTTATTCTATTGGTGGCTATAACTTCCAACAGGCGATGAAGGAATCTTCGATGACTGTAACTTCCAACAGGTGATGAAGGAAATTTTTAACGATCGTGGCTTCCAACAGGTGATGAAGGAATTTTTTGACAATCGTGAATTTGAAATGTAATTTGTCGTGGAGAATAAATCCTTAATAAATGTTGGGGAAATAAACCCATGACTGCTGGTCTGCTTAGAGAGGTGATAACCTTCTCAAGGACGCTTGAATTTCTTTTCAGAAAGATTTCGGAGAGGTTCATCATTGCCCCTAGTATCAGATGTTTGTGGTAACGCCAGGAAACTTAGACTGTACGTAACCCCTTGTTGAGATTGACGTTTAAATGCCCCAAGTGATGGTGAGGGAGACTTGCCCCAGGTTATCCTGCAATTGAGAGATTTCTTGAAATCTTGACTGGACTGCCCCAGGTTTAATGGGCTTTGAAAGATTTGTTGAAATCCTGACTGGACTGCCCCAGATTTGCTGGACTATACCAAACCAAGTCCCCTTCTTGTTGATAGGAGATCTTTGCAACGGGAGTGTCATCCCACTTGAAGTGATTTCATTCACTGAGAGAGCTTTCGTTTCTCCGAACATTCACCGTTGTGAATTTCTTCGCTGTCAAACAAATAAACATGTGCAAACAACAATATTCGAATAATGCAAAGTTTATGCTTGTCTCGAAGTTTTGAAAAATGCGTTTTTTAGCAGAAAACTTTTTATAAGACAAATTCAACACAAGATTTAGAGCAAAGCCTTACAGGAGTCAGGATACCTTTTGTAACAGTATGCTTTCGAACTAACCCATGCTTCAATTAGGACTTTCAAAGGGTTGTAACGTGGCTTGTTTCACGGTTTAAGAAACAAAGGATAAAGGCTCAAAGTATATTTGTACCCACCCGCTCTTTGTGATGTCCTTCAATCCTATACTCAGTTAATTGTGCGTCGGACTCTATTCGAGTTTGGAACGACTTTTTGGTGATGGTTCACACCAGTTGAATTTTAATGGGAAGGAAGTCATCATTTTTTTGCAACATTTTTCATGTTGTTGAGGATTTGTAATGACCTCTTTCTTTTGATTTGTTATCCCTAATTTTTGCCTGACTGTTCCTGTTTTCGAGATTACAGTCAGCGGGATGCCCCAGCTTTCTTAAGCCTCCTTTATGGGTTTTGGCTCAACGGGCTTTTCTCTTTTGAAAGGTAATGACTGCCTATGAGATAGGGAACCATCACTGTCTTTTGGTTCCAAAGGAATGTTTTTGATGTCATTCGTTGTATTACGAACTGAAAGTTTGCGACTTCAATGTGCATCTTTTGAATTAACTGAGAGACTACCCTGCCCCAGGTTTAATCAAAGGTTTCAATTTGTGTTTAAAACAGAAAACTCCTACTTCTTTGGCTCGAAGGGGTAGACTAGGGATTATCTTCCTTATAACTCCAGTGTTTAGGATTTGAAAGAAACTCCTGTACATCGTCAGCAAGGTCTATCCAAAAGCATACTGTATGAGATTATGGCATTGTTTTCGTCATCCTCCCTCTAAAGGCTTGTAGCTTTTTTGCAAGAGTTAAATATCATAAAGAAAGTAGGGGGCATAATTCAAGAATAGTGAAAACGAATGGATGAATTCAAGACAAACATATGCAATGTATTAATGAAATAGAGTTTGACATCAACAGATAATTGTTTGAATAACAAAAGAAATTACAACTTGAACATTCAAATGAAACAAAAGTCTCTTAGTTCGAACTTTGTCAATTCAGGTGGAGAACCCTTAGCGGAAGATTTTCATCTTGCCATTCGACATGAATTCCAACACTCCTTCGTCAATCAAGTCTTGGATCTTGTTTTTCAAAGCCCAACAGTCATCGGTGTCATGTCCAGGACTATGGGAGTGGTATACACAAAATGCGTCGGGGTGATAGCCAGGAGTAGAGGTATTGGGCTTCCGAATAGGATCCTTTAAAGCAATCATATTGACCTCCAACAGGTGTTTCAGTATTAGAGATAATGGTATGTCAGTCTCAGAGAAATGTCTTACAGACGTATTTTGCTTACGACGATTACCCCGTTGACGCTGACGAGGTTGTTACTGGGCTTGTGACCCTGAAGCAAGTTGGGGAGCTTTTCCCTTGTCTTCTTGTCTCAAAGGAGGTTGAATGATGACTTGATCTTTAACCCTAGTTGTTTTCCCCACTTGGTTATCTCGAAGCAGTTTGTTGACGAGGACCCTGAGCTCTTCTTGTCTTTGAGCCAGGTCTTGAATGAGAGCCATCTGACCCACCAGTTGTCCCATCATCTGGATCTTCATTGTTTCCAGCTCAATCTGTAGTTCTTCCAACTGATCATTCCTGACACTGCCTGAATTCCCTAGAACCATGCCCCTTATGAGGAGAGCTTTCACTTCTTCTTGTCTATGGGACAGGTCCAAGATCATTTCTTGAAGTTGAGCATTTTGATCCTGGATATCTTTGACAGTCCTCTCTAGAGCCATCTCTACTGAAATAAATAGTAGGAGAATAAGGAAACCTGAAAAGGAAAACCTGTTATGATACAATGTATGATATGTGGATGCATGTTTTCAAGGATCTCTCGGGGTAAACACAAGAAAATGTTAGAGGTTGAACTTTGATCAACATCTTTGATTGGAGAACTTTGTATCGGTGGATGTCTTTCCACAAGAATCAAGCTCACCTTGTCGAGTGGGTCATAGCCCCTGATTTAAGTTGTTGCACTTGATCTTTGATGGCGTTTGTTTAGAGGAAAACCCTCTTGCCCTTTGGTAAATGTCTGGTTCAACGTGCCCTGCATCAAAAGACCCTCGAGATCCTTGAAATGGTCATTGAAAATGCTATGGTATGATGTTATGATGTTATGTACATGTATGCAGAAGTAGGCAAGTGTATATACAGACAGTCATATTCACACAAAGCAGACAAGTCCTTAGGTCTAGGCTTGCATGGGGTTTGTAGGTAAGTACCCTCTTGAAGTTAGTTGGCTCAACCTGTCCTAAAATAGAAACCGGGTTCTAAGGAGCTCAATATTACTGGATTATTTTCTGTGTTCATTGTTTTGGTTTAACCACTTAACTGGCGACCAAAATATTCCAATAAAAAAATCCTCAATGAGTGTAGTATCGAGTATCTACCAACTTCGGACTGCACCAAAGCCGGTCATCTCACTACCCCTAATAAGGCCAAGATGGTCAAGTAAGGTTCTAAGAGTTCATTAGTGCTTCACGACATCACTCAGCGGCCCCATATTCTCTTTGATTAACTCAAAGGCTACCGGTACCCACAAATATGTCACACTAACGTAGCCACTGCTTCAACCATGTCGGTATACCCCGCACAGTTCCCTCACAGTTTATTGCTACTTACCTAAAAGGTGCCCCCAAATCCGGGTGTAGGATTTAAAACAAACCCAAACAAGGAACCCAAAAAGTAAAGCAATCAAAGCAATCAAGGTAAGCATGTAAAGGTGATCTAAAACCCTAAGGTAACCCCACTTTTAAAATTTATCCCAAGCAGAGTCGCCAGTTTTGTGATACGGTGGGAGAACTGACTTGGGATTTTGCGTTTGTTTTCGCACTTGTTCGGTTTAGCAAGAGTTGCCACCGACTTTTTATTTTATCCAAAGGAAAGGTCAAAAAGCACAGGAAAGACCTTAGAGATGTTTTCTTGGGTTCGGGGGGTAGATTATGAAAAGGGAAGGTGCTAGCACCCTTTTCATCCATAGTTATCCATGGGCTCTTAGTTACTTGTTTTAGATAACTTGCCTTTGCTTTCCAATTATTTGAAATGGTGTTTTGTGTGTGTGGTTTTGAAAATGTTTTGAAAAAGATGCCCTGTCTAGGAAACCTTTGTAATGATTCTTGTTTGAATATATAGAAAGGTGTGTGTCTTTTTGAAAATATATTTCAATGTTTTGAAAGTTATTTTTGAAACTGTTTTGAAGTTGTGTTATGAAGTGTGTTTGAAAATGACAAGGATGTTTTGCAAGATTTTTGATCAAGTAACTAAGAGTTGTCTACCCTATTTTACTCAAAAGATATTTCTTATGTTTTTAACCCTTTTAACAGTGTTGTTTCACCATTGTATTTGGTGAACAACCTTGCGTTAGGATGTTAAACAGGACAGGCGCAGGTCATCGTATACAATCATTGAAAGCAACTTGTGAGATGCTCTAGCAATTCTTGTAAGGGACGAGATAATTTTATCGAAGGCAACATCGAGGGTCATCGAGGGACTACGATCTTTGTTTATCAAAGGGACATTTGCTAGAGTGTCTCATAATCGAGGGACATGATTGCATTTTCCTATGCAACAAGCGAGGTTACCCTAGAGGTGCAAGTGTGAATTATGTATTGATTTTCATGCATTTATCTTGTATTAGGTCATCTTGCGATTGATTTTGAATCTTCGCATACAAACCCTAATTACTATGCAGTGTATTGAAAGCGATAAATTGCAGGAATTTAAAGTCTAAGTTATTACAAATAAGTATCCGGGGATGGGGGTACAAATGTTTACAAATGGGGATGAGTCTTATCAGAATAGTAATGTCCAAGTATATGTTACAACTAAATCGAACTGTCGCATTTTCAATGTAGAATTATAACAAAGTATAAGATAATGAAAATCAAAGAAATATGGGATGTGTATATTCATTTACAAATGATCAAATAAAAATTTTAACCATAAAAAGACTTAAGTGTTTTCATTATTGTATTTTTGTTAATTATATGAACAAAGAGTTTTAAAGAAAAGAAAAATTATTTAAGTTAAAGTTTTATTGTTTATGTATTTTTTTGTTTTATTAAATGATGTAAGTGTTTGTTTGTTGGCATCTTTTTTGGTAAAACCAGAGCTGCGAATGTCATGACTGATGTCATAACATTCTGGGATAAAGGTACATTCTGCAGAAAAGAATGTCATACAGGAACTACTCAGTTTAAAGTGTTTATCATGATCATTGAACAATGATCATATACAGTATATTCTACCAAAATCAGTGAGCAGGATTCTTGTTGTCATAACCAATGTTAAGACAATCCTATACTGATCTAACATTTATGCAGAGTTATTATTCCTGAGATTTTTCAGGAATCTGGTATGCTTATCTAAGTTGATGTATACAGTCCAGATCAGCTGCTCCCGTGGACATTAGGTTAACTTTGCTTAACCCTAATTTGCTATGATAGAAGTCTAAGACCAAGTCTTTTGGGTTAACTAACCCTAGCTATTTTCGTGGAAGCCCTAACTGAAGAATAGCTGCCTATATATTCCTCATGAAGACTGTTGGTGAAAGACAACTTTTGACAGAAGATCAATAAGGGGCTGTATAGTTGTAATTACTGTGAGCCAAGCAATTATCATTGTGATAAGTGACTTGGAGTAGGATTTTATTGTCAGGGTTGTGTATTACTCAAAGCTTTGAAGCATGAGTATTTGCGTTACTTGATTAAAGCTTTAAAGCAAAATCAAGTTAGGGTTGTGAATCACTCAAAGCTTTGAAGCACGAGTGTTTGTTACTTGATTAAAAGCTGTGAAGCAAAATCAAGTGTGTGTACTGAAGAGTATCTTCATAAATTCTTAAAACAATAGTTTAGTATCACTGCTGTGATTGAGGGGGAGTGAGTAGGAACTCAGGTTTAAGTTGAACTTAGATTGAAGTTGCATTGGGTAGGTCTTAAGTAAAGGAGATAAACTGGTTGGTTTATTCCTGAATTAACATCTCTTATAGTGCATTTCCTCCATGGCTTGGTAGCCCCCAGAGTAGGTGTTGTTACACACTGAACTGGGTAAACAATTGACTGTGTTCTTTACTGCTTTTAAAATTATTGTCTTGAAGTGTGTCAGATACGGTGTCATAACATTCACTGTGACATTGAGTATTTGTTGCCAGAATTTCAATTGGCATCAGAGCAGGAACCCTGCCTGTCTTACTGGGTGAGATCTAGGGATATTATTTTATGGCGCTATGGACAAAGAAGGAGGATTTGGAAACAGACCACCCATTATGGATGGATCAAATTATGACTACTGGAAACCTCGTATGATTGCCTTCTTAAAATCACTGGACAAAAAGGCTTGGAGAGCTGCTGACAAAGGATGGAACCATCCCATCATAACTGGGAAAGATGGGACAACCAGTTTGAAACCTGAGGAAGAATGGAGCAAAGAAGAAGATGAGTTAGCCCTGGGTAACTCAAAAGAATTAAATGCCTTGTTCAATGGAATTGATAGAAACATATTCAGACTAGTACATCAATGTGAACTGGCCAAGGATGTTTGGGACACTCTCAAAACTACTCATGAGGGCACATCCAAAGTAAAAATGTCAAGGCTTCAGATGCTGACTACCAAATTTGAGAACCTAAGGATGATGGAAGATGAGACCATTCATGAGTTTCACATGAACATCTTGGAAATTGCCAACACCTCAGGAGCATTGGGAGAAAAGATGTTAGAAGAAAAGCTAGTGAGAAAGATTCTTAGATCCTTGCCTAAAAGATTTGCAATGAAGGTGACTGCTATAGAGGAAGCTCAGGATATCTACAACTTGAAGGTTGATGAACTCATTGGATCACTTCAGACTTTTGAGATGGGGATCAGTGACAATGTTGACAAGAAAAACAAGAGCATAGCACTTGTATCTAATACTGAAGATGAAAACAAGGAGGATGATAAAGAGAATATTTCAGAAGCTATAGCCATGCTTGGAAGGCAGTTCAACAAACTCATCAAGAGAATGGACCCAAAGTCAAGGTCAAATGTCAAGAACATTCCCTCTGACATTAACAGATCCTATGACTCCAGCAGAAGATCAAAGTCTGAAGAAAAGGGAAATCAAAGCAAAGGAATCCAATGTCATGGATGTGAAGGATATGGGCACATTCGAGCTGTATGTCCTACCTTTCTTAAGAAACAAAAGAAAGGAATGTCTGTTACTTGGTCTGATTGTGACTCAGAAAGTAATTCTGAAGAAGAATCTGCCAAACTAGTTACTGCACTAACTAGTATTTGTAACTCTGATAGTGACTCCAGTGATGAGGAAGTAACATTTGAAGAACTGGCTGACTCCTACAAGAAGCTATGTATTAGAAGTGCTAAAGTATGTCAGCAAAATGAGAAACAAACAAAACTCATAGTAAAGTTGGAGGCTGAGAAGAAGGCAGACACTGATACTATAAGTCATCTCGAAGGAGAAGTTCAAATGCTAAACTCAAAACTTGTCCAGATGACCAAATCTGTCAAGATGCTGACAAATGGAACTGACAAATTAGAAGAAATTCTTCAGGTTGGACAAAATGTGGGAAACAAGTCTGGTATAGGATTTGTGGGAGCAAAGAAATCTATTATAGACAAGAAGAAGATCAGGCCTGATAAACAAATGTCAAAGCAGATGTCACAACATAGCACTCAACATCAGAGAAATATGAAGAAAAAGTATCAAAGATTGGGATGTCATCATTGTGGGAGGTTTGGTCACATAAATCCATTCTGCTTCAGATTATATGGATATCCTAATCAGACCCCAATTGTCAAACCTAAGTCTAACAAGGCACCTTATACTCAACAGTGGAAGAAAAAGTCTGCAGCCCTGATAGCTCACACCTCCCTTAGAGTCTCTACAAAGGAAGACTGGTACTTTGACAGTGGATGCTCTAAACACATGACTGGAATCAAGAATCTTCTCAATAATGTTAAACCTCATACTACTAGTTATGTGACTTTTGGAGATGGTGCTAGAGGAGAAATCAAAGGAGTTGGAAACTTGGACTGCCCTGGAGTTCCAAACCTAAATGAAGTGTTGCTGGTAAAAGGCTTGACTGCTAATCTCATAAGTATCAGTCAATTATGTGATCTAGGATTCAAGGTCAACTTCACCAAGTCTGAATGTCTTGTAACTAATGAAAAAAAAGAAGTTGTAATGAGAGGAGTCAGATCTAAAGACAACTGTTACTTATGGGAGTCTGAGAACACTAATTATTCTTCTGTGTGCTCTATTGCTAAAGAAGAAAAAGAAGTGAAACTGTGGCACCAAAAACTTGGTCATTTACATCTAAGAGGGATGAAAAGGATTATATCCATGGAGGCAGTCAGAGGGATTCCAAGGCTTCAAATTGATGAAGGGAGAGTCTGTGGTGAATGTCAGATTGGAAAGCAAACTAGAATGTCACATCCAAAGACAAGACATCTGACCACCTCTAAGGTGTTAGAACTTCTACATATGGATCTGATGGGACCAATGCAGGTAGAAAGTCTTGGTGGAAAGAGATATGCCTATGTTGTTGTGGATGATTTTTCCAGATTCACCTGGATTAACTTCATTAGGGAAAAGTCTGATGTTTTTGAAGTATTTAAGGAGCTGTGCAAAAGAATTCAAAGAGAAAAGAAGGATGCATTGTCAGAATCAGAAGTGATCATGGCAAGGAATTTGAAAACAGTAAGTTTGATGAGTTCTGCTCCTTAGAAGGAATTAATCATGAGTTTTCTTCACCCATAACTCCTCAACAAAATGGAGTTGTGGAAAGGAAAAACAGGACTATACAGGAATCTGCCAGAGCAATGATACATGCCAAACGACTTCCTATTCATTTTTGGGCTGAAGCTATGAATACAGCCTGTTATGTCCATAACAGGGTCACCTTGAGAAAGGGAACATCATCCACCATTTATGAACTATGGAAAGGAAGAAAGCCTACAGTGAAGTACTTCCATGTCTTTGGAAGCAAATGCTATATTCTGACAGATCGTGAACAAAGGAGAAAGATGGACCCTAAAAGTGATGAAGGAATATTCCTAGGATACTCTACCAACAACAGAGCATATAGGGTATTCAATTCCAGGACCAAAGTTATGATGGAATCTATAAATGTCATAGTTGATGATTATCTTGAGGAAACAGATGTCCCTTGTGATGTTGAGACATTCTTTGAGACTTCAACTCAAAAGGATGATATACCTAACACTACTTCATCAGAGTCTGAATCAAAGGAAGCTAACAAAGACCCTTCCATCAGAATTCAGAAAGATCATCCTAAGGAACTCATCATAGGAGATCCTAACAGTGGAGTCATTACAAGATCTAGAGAAATCATCACAAACTCTTGCTTTGTATCTAAGATTGAACCAAGAAATATTAAGGAGGCTTTAACTGATGAATACTGGATTGGATCAATGCAAGATGAATTGAACCAATTCAAGCAACATGAAGTATGGGAGTTAGTTCCTAGACCAGGAGGAACAAACATCATTGGCACAAAATGGATCTACAAGAACAAGTCAGATGCTGAAGGAGTTGTCACCAGGAATAAGGCAAGACTTGTTGCTCAAGGATACACTCAAGTTGAAGGGGTTGATTTTGATGAGACTTTTGCTCCTGTAGCCAGACTGGAATCAATCTGACTCCTATTGGGAATTGCTTGTCTCCTTAAGTTCAAGCTATTTCAGATGGATGTAAAGAGTGCCTTCCTAAATGGGTACTTAAATGAGGAAGTATATGTGGAACATCCTAAAGGATTTGTGGATCCAAATTGTCCTCATCATGTCTACAAATTGAGGAAAGATTTATATGGCCTGAAACAAGCTCCTAGAGCCTGGTATGATAGGTTGACAAAATTCCTCTCTGACAAAGGATACAGGAAATGAGGCTTGGATAAAACTCTTTTTGTCAAAAATGAAGAAGGAAAGATAATGGTAGCTCAAATCTATGTTGATGACATAGTGTTTGGGGGAATGTCAGATAAAATGGTTAAACATTTTGCTGACCAGATGCAAGCTGAATTTGAAATGAGCCTCATGGGAGAATTGACCTACTTTCTTGGACTGCAAGTCACACAGATGGAAGACTCAATTTTTCTGTCTCAAAGCAAGTATGCAAAGAACATTGTCAAGAATTTTGGAATGGAGAATGCCAGTCACAAAAGGACTCCTGCACCTACTCATTTAAAGTTGTCCAAAGATTCTAGTGGGGTTAATGTGGATCAAAGCTTGTACAGAAGCATAATAGGAAGTCTGCTATACTTAACAGCCAGCAGACCTGACATTGCTTTTGCAGTTGGAGTATGTGCAAGATACCAGGCTGAACCCAAAGTAAGTCATATCAACCAAGTGAAAAGAATTCTGAAGTATGTGAGTGGAACTTACAACTATGGGTTGCTGTACTCTCATGGATGTGAACCAACTCTGTCTTGTTACTGTGATGCTGATTGGGCTGGAAGTGTTGATGATAGAAAGAGCTTCTCTGGAGGATGTTTCTTCTTGGGAAATAATCTTGTCTCTTGGTTCAGCAAGAAACAGAACTGTGTGTCTCTATCTACTGCTGAAGCTGAATACATAGCAGCTGGTAGTAGCTGTTCTCAAATGATCTGGATGAAACAAATGCTCACTGAGTATAATGTCACACAAGATGTCATGACATTATTCTGTGACAATCTGAGTACTATCAACATTTCCAAGAATCCTATACAGCATAGTAGGACCAAGCATATTGACATTAGACATCACTTCATCAGAGATCTTGTGGAGGAAAAGGTGATTAAATTGGAACATGTTGCCACTGAACTACAACTGGCTGACATTTTTACCAAGGCACTTGATACTAGTCAATTTGAAAATTTGAGGGGCAAGCTGGGTATTTTCCAATATGAAGAGATGTAGCAATTAATTTTGCTTAAAACAAGGGATGAAAGAGATATTTTAGTTAAGTCTATTCTGATTGGGCTAATCATCTATTTCCCTATTTCTTTCAAAATTGTTAAGAAGTTGAATAGACATTCATATATCTCCTTTCTCTCTCGGTTATGCAACAATCTACATTCTCTCAATCAAAGATTTCACTCTCGCTGTTACTGGTTTTTTAAATCACTCAAAATGTCTCAACTATCCATGTCATCATCCTCTTCAAAGGCGACTACTTCTTCCGCGTCCTCTGATGGCGAACCTAGGGCAATCACAAACTGCATGGATTCTGATGTTCTGGAGATAACTCCTCTTCGTGAACTAGCAGCTGACCCCACTAAGGTCAAGAAGCTGCGAACCAGACATGCAAGAAGATCACAAGCCTCTCCATATGGTAAATCTTCTCAACCTTCATATTTTGTACCTCCAGAAATAGCAAATAGGGAAGGTTCTGTTTATGTTCATCAAGCCATTGCTAGACTGGTCACTATGATTCTTAATGAGAATCACTCTGTACCTGGCATTTCTGTACCTTTGAACCAAGAATCTGCTAGTCCAAATGTTGAAATGAATCCAGATGTCACTCAGAATGTTGAGACATCTGATGACAACATTAGGAAATCTCCTGAAAAACATGATCACCAGAACCCTACTGACAAGGATGTTGAACCCCCGGTTATTGATGTTGATGAAGAATACTCTGACAATGATTTAATTGCTAATATCAACCCCAGCATAGCTAGAAGGATGATGAGCAGAAAAGGAAAGCAGGATGCTGCCAAAAGCCTCTCCAAAGAGAAGGCTACTGAAGTTGTTCATAAGAAAACCAGGTCTGAAAACAAGACTGGAGTAGAAGATGAGAAGGATCGGAAAGCTGGTTTGTCAAAAGGGAAAGGGAAGGTGAAAACTAGAGTACCTGTTGGTAGTCTCTCAAAACCTTTGAGACAACCAATAGCCAAGAAAAGGAAGGACCCTGAACCCTCTGATTCTGATGAGGAATCAGAATCTGAGTTTGATGTTGAGAGCAATGTTCCAGACATTCCTCTCAGGAAGAAACCTTCTTCGAGCAAAATGACTAAATTCCCCGAAGTTGCCATTGACAACATCTCCTTTCACCATCCAGAAAATGCAAACAGGTGGAAGTATATATTTCTGAAAAGGATTGCTTTGGAAAGAGAGCTGAACAACAGTGCCATTGAATGTAAGGAGATCTTAGATCTAATCAAGACTGCTGGTCTAATGAAAACTGTGGTAAAGTTTACCAACTGCTATGAGATTCTGGTCAAAGAGTTCATAGTAAATTTATCTGATGATTATGCTGATGGAAAGTCAGCTGATTTTAAGAGTGTGTATGTAAGAGGAAGGAAGGTAAATTTATCTCCCTCTGAAATAAACAAATTCATAGGAAGACCTGATGTTGCTTGCCCTGAGCTTGAAGTTACTGACAACCAAGTTTGTCAAACCATCACTGCAAATCAAGTCAAGAGCTGGCCCTTAAAAGGGAAGCTGAATGCAAGCAAGCTGAGCATGAAGTTTGCCATTCTGCACAAAATTGGTGCAGCTAACTGGGTTCCCACCAACCATAAATCAACCATCTCCACAGGCTTGGGAAGACTTATTTATGCTGTTGGAACCAAGACAAACTTTGACTATGGCAAGTATATCTTTGATCAAACTTTGAAACATGCTGGAAGCTGTGCTATTAAAGGCCTTATTGCTTTTCCCTCTCTCCTGTGTGGTATAGTCATTGCTCAGTACCCTGATATTCTAGTTGAAAAAGACACTGTTTGCAAGAGAGCCCCTGCTCTTGGTTTGCACTATAAGCTGTTTCAGGGAACACATGTCCCTGACATTGTTATGACATCTGCTGCGACATCAACTGTCAAAACTCATTCCAAGAAAACTGATGTTATAGCTGTGCTGAAGGAAACCTGCAAAGAGCTTGATACAAGGAAAAGGACTCTTGAGGACCTGATTGCTAGACTAGAACAGGAGGAGAATGAAGGACAAAGGAGGGAAGAAGATGCTGATGGAGACCAGCATAATGCTAAAGATAGTGCTTCCTCGGAAGATGACAGTGCCTGAAGATCAGTGCTGTTGAAAAGTTGCTGCTGGAACCTGTTGCTGCCAAATGACTTTTATTTTTTTTGTGTCTTTTTATTCCTTGTTGGATAACTGTATAACTTAAAAGTACAAATATCTTTGGCCTCTTTGTGGCTAAAAAGGGGGAGAAGATTTTGTGATAATTTTGGTAGAATTAGACTTAGTAGATGTTATTAAAAAATTTTGTTTCTTTCTAATCTCTGATTGCTTAGGGGTTTTAGCCAAAAATTTGCCAAAGGGGGAGTTTGTAAGTGTTTGTTTATTGGCATCTTTTTTGGTAAAACCAGAGCTGCGAATGTCATGACTGATGTCATAACATTCTGGGATAAAGGTACATTCTGTAGAAAAGAATGTCATACAGGAACTACTCAGTTTGAAGTGTTTATCATGATCATTAAACAATGATCATATACAGTATATTCTACCAAAATCAGTGAGCAGGATTCTTGTTGTCATAACCAATGTTAAGACAATCCTATACTGATCTAACATTTATGCAGAGTTATTATTCCTGAGATTTTTCAGGAATCTGGTATGCTTATCTAAGTTGATGTATACAGTCCAGATCAGCTGCTCCCGTGGACATTAGGTTAACTTTGCTTAACCCTAATTTACTATGATAGAAGTCTAAGACCAAGTCTTTTGGGTTAACTAACCCTAGCTATTTTCGTGGAAGCCCTAACTGAAGAATAACTGCCTATATATTCCTCATGAAGACTGTTGGTGAAAGACAACTTTTGACAGAAGATCAATAAGGGGCTGTATAGTTGTAACTATTGTTATCCAAGCAATTATCATTGTGATAAGTGACTTGGAGTAGGATTTGATTGTAAGGGTTGTGTATTACTCAAAGCTTTGAAGCACGAGTATTTGTGTTACTTGATTAAAGCTTTAAAGAAAAATCAAGTTAGGGTTGTGAATCACTCAAAGCTTTGAAGCGTGAGTGTTTGTTACTTGATTAAAAGTTGTGAAGCAAAATCAAGTGTGTGTACTGAAGAGTATCTTCATAAATTCTTAAAACAATAGTTTAGTATCACTGCTGTGATTGAGGGGGAGTGAGTAGGAACTCAGGTTTAAGTTGAACTTAGATTGAAGTTGCATTGGGTAGGTCTTAAGTGAAGGAGATAAACTGGTTGGTTTATTCCTAAATTAACATCTCTTATAGTGCATTTCCTCCCTGGCTTGGTAGCATCCAGAGTAGGTGTTGTTACACACTGAACTGGGTAAACAATTGACTGTGTTCTTTACTGCTTTTAAAATTACTGTCTTGAAGTGTGTCAGATACGGTGTCATAACATTCACTGTGACATTGAGTATCTATTGCCAGAATTTCAAATGAAAACAAGATTAATTAAATTAAACTAAACTATATTTTTTTTTGGTATTTTAATGATATTAATTAAGATTAATAAAGAGATAATTATCTCAAAAAAGAAAATGAACAGAATTTAATTAGGGTTATTAACTAAAAAAAAACTAATTAAGGTTAGGTAGCAAAATTTGTTAAGTTAATGAAAAGATTTTTTTTAAGGAAATCAAGCTTTAAATGGGTTTAGGCCCAAAATAAAAAAGGAACAAGAAATAAGAAAAAGGGTTATGAAGAGGGAAGGGGTGTGTGGCGACTTAGAAGCGTTTGGGCTTCAGTGTTTGTTGGGGCAAAGGCCCAATTGAAATGCACAAGTTTTTGTAGGGTTTGAGTTTTGTACATTCAGAATCTAGATTTTACGGTTTTGTACAGCGGTGCCGCTCCTCTCGTCTTCTTCGTTCTCTTCGTCTCTCTCTCAAACGAAACTTTGGATTCATTCTCCTACCTCTAAGCTACCAGAGTATTGCCTCCATCCTCTTCTCTCCACGATGGCGCAAAGCGATGGTTCGAAAGGGTACTGTTTCTTCTTGTTCTAAACACGTTTTCTTTACAGTTTAGGTTTGTGATTCTTGTATGTTTTATTGTTTTGCAAAGTTTAAACTTTGATGTTTCATGCATGAGATGTAGGAAATTTGAGGGAAAAAATACCTTGGTGTTTCGTTTCTGGAGAATGGATGGAAGGAAAGAGGGCTTGGAACGACGACGCTCTAGGTGGCCGGAGGAGGAGGACGAGGATGATGCTTATCTGGTATTTCTGTGCTTGACTCTTTTTTGAATGTTTAATGATGACGTTTATTCTGAAAACTTGTTTCTGAATCTTCTTTATTGTTTTGCTTCTACACTCTTCCTCTTTCTCTTTGCTGTATATCATTGATGATGATGAATTCTGAGACTATGTTGATTGGATTTTCATTGTTGTTTGATGATGACTTCGTTTCTGAAAACTGTATTGCTCTTTTCTTCACTTATGGACTTCTTCCTCTTTCTGATTTTGATATGGATGTCGATGATGATGATGTTCTGAGATTTACTTTTTGTTGGCTTGAGTTGATGATGATTCTTTTCTGAGACTACTTGTTTGAACTTTTACTTCTGGACCTCTTCCTCTTCTTAGGATATTGACTTTTGATGATGAGTATATGTGTTCTGAAAAATCTATTTGTTGTTTTGCTTGTTCTGCAAGCTCTTCCTTTCTCTTGTTGAAGATGAGATTATTAGTTGGCTTGTTTGGATTTTGGTGAAGGTTTAGCAGTTTTGCTCACAGGTTTGTTGGCCTGAGTGTTTTGGAAACCTATAATACAGGTTTTGGTGAACTTGGCTTGCAGTTTAGGCCAATTTGTTTTGAGTTTTTGCAGGTTAAGTTGGAGGTAGTTTGCAATTGGTTTTGCAGACTTGTAGTGTTGGTCTGCAAGTTTTGGGCTTGCTTGTGTTTAAGCAAGCTTTGCAGTTTGGATATGCTTACAGGCAGTTTTTTTTTGGCATTTGTAAGGCTGGCTGATGAGTTTTTGAGTTTTGTTTGTGTTTACAAGCTTGCAGTTTTGTAAACCTGTAATGTAGGTTTTAGTTGGAAGCTGGATTTGGCTTGTGTGATTTGTTGTGCTTGTTTGATAGTTTGACAAGTTTTAGGCTTTGAAAGCAGGCTTGAAGGCTTGTGAGTTCTGGTTTTTTGAAACAGGCCTGTAGGCTATGCAGGCTTGTAACTTGCAGTTTTTTTTGTAAATTCAGGCTGTGGAGTTTTACTTGCAAGTTTGGAGGTTATGCAATATTTTTCTCTCTCTCTCTCTCTCTCTCTCTCCTGAACTGTTAAACTGTTATATTTATTTGCTTTCTCACTGCTTTTGTACAACCTGCCAAAACTGCAAACCTCTTTCTGGTTCTCTCTTTCTCTCTCCATAAAAGCATTTTAAATTGCTTATTATCCTTTTTTCTAAAAAGCTTTGTTGGCCAGAATATGATGATAAGTTTGACAAGCCTTCTTGCTTGTATCTTGGTTTATCTCTACATTATGTACTTGTTTCCATATTTCCTGCATTGTATGCTTTCTTTGACAGCTTGTGTACTTTCTTGGACAGTTTTTCTGCTTTGGCAGCTTTGTGTACTTGGTTTGACAGTTTTGCAACTTAGTTTGCTTTTGTGTGCAGCCTTGTGCCTTTGGTTGACTAATGCAGTTTGGGAATCCAGTTTGCTTTGCCTTGCTTCCTTATATCTTTGCATTTAATTGTATGCTTGCAAATTATTTTTACTTTCCTCTTTGTGAACCAAGAAGAGAAATCTTCTTGTGATTTGCAAAGAGGACAAGTAAAACACGATGAACCCAATAATAATCTGATTCCGGCCAACAAGCTTTAATGATGACTTTATATTTATCTGCTTGAAAATGTTTTTCAGTTTAACTGCACTGATTTCTTTTTTCTTCTGTCCTTTGCAGGTAAGTACCAGTTGAATAATGGAGGATGCAGTAAAAGTAGAAGATTTCAAGAGATTTAGGCTTTAGATTTATTTTCTTTTCATTTATTGTAATAAATATTATTGTAAACACTGTAAATTATAAATTTACAATATTCGAATAACATTTGTAACAATATTTGAAATAAATAAATAAAAGTCTTTGTCAAATAAGAATTTTCTACTGTCAAATATTCCATTCTTTCCTTGTACTGTCTATTTAATTATTTAAGTCTCTTAAATTAAAATAACTGGAAGTGTATCCCAATAAATTTTAACCCAGATGAAATAAATAATCAATAAACTTTGCCGTCTCGCAACCTTGCATTAACCATAATATGCCCGGCACTCCAATTAACCATGCTTTGTACAGTTAAACAAATAAGCATTCCATACAATTTTCACTCCACTGATCAAACCAATGCCTCAAAGTTTCAAACAAAGCCTTAGCTCCTATCCCAGATATTTAGGTTTTCAGAAACAACCGGTAATCTAGAACAAGCGTAAAAATAATGTAACAGTCAATTGAATTATTGTGGATTCAATTTCTTTTGAGAAATACGAGCGAAAACCCTAATTCCAGATTTGTTGTCAAAGAAAAGTCTGCTTGATCAATTCCTGAGCCAATCTCAACCCAATCAATGGAAACCCTAATTCTGGACTTGTTGTCAAAGAAAAGTCTGTTTGATCAATTCCTGAGCCAATCTCAACAAAATCAGTGGAAACCCTAATTCTGGATTTACTTGATAAAGAAAAATCTGTTCGACCGATTCTTGAGCCAATTTGAAAAATCAGGGAAAACCCTGAAGTTTTGATTTCTTGTGAAAAAGGGAGGGCAAATTTTGGGGTACAACAGCTGTCCCTGTTCAATCTTCTTGAACCTGAAGAGTTAGATTGGCAAGTTTGCCTTTCGCGACTCGAAGGTAAAAGATGATTGGACACTAGAGTGCCCAAAAATTTGCACTCGTCAAAGCATAGTTGAGGGAATGGGCTTAAAGATGCCATTTGGAGATGTGACAGAATCTTGTCGGAGATGGGCTTAAAGATGCCATCCAAGAATATTTGTTGAACTGTATGTTATAGGTGAAAGAATGAGTATCAGAAAAGTATCCGTGTTTGGAACATCTCTGAGCTGGGGGTCTGAATAAGCAACAGATTGACATCCATGTTGGGAAGCATCCGTAAACTGTTTTCAAAAGTTGAATCTGAACAAGCGATGGATTAACATCCGTTTTTGGAGAATCCGTAAACTGTTTTCAGAAGTCTCGAAGTTGAATAAGCAATAGATTAGCATCCGTGTTTGGAAGTATCCGTAAACTGTTTTCAAAAGTTGAATCTGAACAAGCGATAGATTAACATCCATGTTTGGAAGTATCCGTAAACTGTTTTCAGAAGTCTTGAAGTCGAATAAGCAATAGATTAGCATCAGTGTTTGGAAGTATCCGTAAACTGTTTTCAAAAGTTGAATCTGAACAAGCGATAGATTAACATCCGTGTTTGGAAGTATCCGTAAACTGTTTTCAGAAGTCTTGAAGTTTGTGTGAGTAGCAGAATGACTTCCGTGTCTGGAGTATATCTGAGACTGTAACTGGGATTGAGATCTGTATGAGTAGCATAATGTCTTCCGTGTCTGGAGTATATCTGAGACTGTAACTGGGATCTGACAGGATGACTTTCATGGAGAACGCACTGGGGAAAGTCAAACTGCTGGTGTAAAGGCCAGAATGGCATCCGTGTTTGGAGCATATATGAACTTGAAGTTGATAGTTGAATTTAAATGAGAGATAGAATGGTCGCCGTGTCTGGAGCATATCTAGTCCGTATCGGATTGCTGAAGTCTAAATGAGTAGTAGAGTGACCGCCGTATCTGGGGTATATCTGTACTGTATTTGACTAATTGTTAACGATAGCCTTTTAATCTTATCCTGAAAAGGGTAAAATGTTAGCTGAAACATAAAGTCATGTTGCATGATATGTATGATGCAATGAACTGTACTTTATCAATGTTTATGATATATGAATGTAATGGATGTGTATGTAAGCTGATCAGTCGCCTTGCTGAGGAGAATAAATCCTGGATGGCTGGAGATAATAAAATCTTTGGCCACTGTCGGGGAAAATAAATCCTTGACTGCTGCTGGGGATTGAAAATCCTCTGATCAATGAAAATGAGAAGTTCTGGGACCATTGTTGGGGAAATCAGGAGTTTGGGTTGTATGCCAATCTACTAGGGATTCCTGCTTTGAGGAGATCTTTGCCGGGGAATATCTGAAAAACTATGCGAGGAAATGAGAATGAGAGTCTTCATTCTGCTTGAGGGATTAGTGTTGAGGAGCTAAGAACGAGAATCTTCGATCTGCAGGGGATTTGAAATTCAAATTGAGAGTAAAGAAAACTTTGGAGAATCTTGATTTTGTTGGGGAATAAGAAACTCTGTGGGGAATAGCCATACTGTTGAAAAGTAGCTATCCTGTTGGAGGGGTTTATTCCTGTTTGGAGGAAGTTCAGGTTTAGGTTGTATGCCACTTTGAGAATGAGAATCTTCATTATGTCGGGAATATCAGCTTTGTCATGGATCAATGAAGACAAAGCTGGCGATGTTTCTAATATTGCTGGTTTTAGCAAGGTGACAAGGACGGGGAGAATCTTCTCTCCTAACATTTCACCTCCAACTACTACAACGACACCTATCCGCATTACCATTGATAAGCCTAGTACTGACACTAGGGGTAAAGAGAAAGTAATTGAGCTTCCTGGGATAGAGGCACCTGCCAAAGACATTGTTGCTGAGGAACCTTCCACACAAGAAATGGAGGAAATCTTGAAGATTATAAAAAAGAGTGATTTCAGATAGTTGAACAACTGGGGAAAACCCCCTCCAAAATCTCTATGTTGTCTTTTTTTCTTTGTTCCGATGCTCATGCCCAAGCTTTAATCATTTTTTTTGAAGAAAGCGCATGTTATTCAAGAGACCACAATCGATCAATTTAAAAACTATGTGGCGAGTCTGACTGTCGATAATGGATTGGGGTTCTCTGATGCTGGCATGAAACCAGTTGAAAGGAATCATAACAAGGCTTTGCATGTCACTATTGAATGCAAAGGAACTACCCTGGCCCATGTCCTGGTTGATACTGGTTCCTCTCTAAATGTTCTACCCAAAGGTGCTTTGGACCGGTTAGATTGCAAAGGTCCGGTATTAAAACCAAGTGACATAGTTGTGAGGGCTTTTGATGGATCCAAGAGGATTGTACTTAGAGAAGTTGTTCTCCCCATTAAAGTTGGTTCACAAGTTTTCAATTCTGCTTTCTACGTGATGGATATACGTCCCGCTTATTCTTGTTTACTTGGACGCCCTTGGATACATGGGGCAGGAGCAGTGACGTCCACCCTTCACCAGAAATTGAAATATCCAGTCAAGAGAAAGACTGTTACTGTTTGTGGTGAAGAAGAATTTATGGTTAGTCACCTGAATTCATTCAAATATGTGGAAATGGATGGTGAGTTTATAGAGACTCCATGTCAAGCCTTCGAAGTAGTCTCTCCCATGGTCGCTGTCGCCAAAGTTTCTTCTGATGTTTCGAAAGCTATTCAAGATGTCCCAAGGATGGCTTCCATCAAAGACGCTCGCGCCGTGATTGAAGATGGAAGTATTACAAATTGGGGACAACTCCCTGACATTCCTTTCAAAATAAATAAGTTTGGGTTGGGTTTCACTGCCAAAGCTCAAAAGGAGGTAAAAAATGCTCGCATAGGAAAACCACCTCTTCGCATTGGTAATCATGGAGTGAATGCTATTGAAGACTCTAAGGATGACTGCGACTTTGATGAATGGATCTACTCGACTGTCGTTGAAGGACTCGATAATTGGAGTGCAAAGGATTTCATTCTCATCTCATTCAATGAGGAGTAATTACCATTTACTGTTTTGTCAATTCAAGAACTTTTGTCTGTAATTTAATTCAAACAATGACTTTAAGCCATGTGCCTTGTCTGGGGCACCATGGTCCATTTGTTAAGGGTTTGTTCATTTTCATATGCCATATGATCATTTAATGAAAACATTGGACTCTTTGCAATCAAATTTGGAGCTCATTGTCTTTCTTTCATCTTATTTGCATTTTAAAAATAGCCATGTATCTTACATGCACACACACAAACACACACACACACACACACACACACACACACACACACACACACACACACACACACACACACACTTGCGGATCCTCATCTACTCTGAATCTCATTGCCAACGACTTTGCTATTGCCAGCTATGACTTTGCACATCCAATCTACCAAGCCGAAGACGAAAGCGAAGAAGATTGTGAAATACCAGGGGAACTAGCCAGACTTCTGATGCAAGAAGAGAAAGAAATTTAACCTCATGAGGAGCCAGTTGAAGTAATCAACCTAGGTACTGAGACAGACAAGAGGGAAGTCAAGATCGTCACTAACTTGGAAAATGGTATCAAAAGCAGATTGGTCCAGATGTTGCATGACTATGTTGAGGTGTTTTCTTGGTCATTGTGATACGGCGGGAGAACTGACTTGAGGTTTTGTGTTTGTGTTTGCAAATGTTTTGGTTTAGCAAGAGTCGCCACCGACTTTTTGTTTTATCCAAAGGAAAGGTCAAAAAGCACAGGAAAGACCTTTGAGATGTTTTCTTGGGTTCGGGGTTCGGGGGGGGGGGGGGGTAGATTATGAAAAGGGAAGGTGCAAGCACCCTTTTCATCCATGGTTATCCATGGGCTCTTAGTTACTTGTTTAGATCACTTGCTTTTCAATTGTTTGAAATGGTGCTTTGTGTGTGATTTTGAAAATGTTTTAAAAAGAGGCCATCGTTGTGGCAACCTTTGTAATGATTCTTGTTTGAATATATACAAAGGTGTTTGTCTTTTGAAAAGATATTTCAATGTTTGAAAGTTTGATTTGGGAAATGTTTTGAAATTGTGTTGTGAGGTGTGTTTGAAAATAACAAGGATGTTTTGGCAAGTTTTTATTAAGTAACTAAGAGTTGTCTACCCTATCTACTCAAAAGTATTTCCTACACATTTTAAACCCTTTTACATTGTTGTTTTACCATTGCATTTGATAAACAACCTTGTATTTGGATGTTTAAACGGGACAGGCGCGAGTCATCATATTGACCATGATAGCAATTGTGCTAAGTATCTTTAGCAAATTTTTGAGAGACTAGATCATTTTGTATAGGCGACCAAGATAGCATCATCGAGGAACTATGATCTTTTTGTTTTGATTTTTTTTGTTTTGCCAAGATACTCAACATGCATACCATGGCCATTTTAAAGGCAACAAGTGGATGAAACCCTAGGGGTGCATGTGTGCATTGTGTTATCATTTTCATGCATTTTATGTCTTGTATTATGTCTAGCTAATTGTTTTGATTTTGGATATTGCGTATAAACCCTAATCTCTATCATGGCATATTTGAAAGTTATAAAGTGCGTAAAATAAATCTACGCTATTACAACATTGATATGGGGAGGGGGAATACAATTTTGAATGGGGAATATTTGCAAGAAAATAAAATCCTAAGATTAACTATTACATCCAAATTGAATTAATTGTGAAAATAAATAAATAGACAAATATTTAAATGAACAATTAAATAAATATGCAATATATTATAAATATGCAAAAAATGTTTTTGTATTATTTTTATGTATGTAAAAATATAATATTTAATGTATTAAAAAAAAGAAAATAAAAATTTATTTTTGTTAAGGGTAAAACCCTAATTTATTTTTAGAAAGTATATATATATATATATATATATATATATATATATATATATATATATATATATATATATATATATATATATATATATATATATATATATATATATATATATATATATATATATATATATATATATATATATATATATATATATATATATATATATATATATATATATATATATATATATATATATATGTTAATTATGTTATTTATGTACAATAAAATAAAATAATAAAATATATACAAATGTCAAAAAATAAACATATATTAGAAAAAATATTATTTAAGTATGTAAATAATAAAAATAAAAATATAATATTTTTATGCATTATTTTCAAGTTTTTTTTATTAAAGAAAATAAAAGTATGTTATTTAATAATTATTTTTATTTTAGAAAAAATAATAAAAAATACAAAATAAAATGTGAAAATTTATGAAAATATTTTTTGGTAATTTTTAAGTTTAGAAAATAATAAAATAAAATCAGAAATAAAAAAGAAATAGAAAAATATAAAAATATAAAACAATGGGCCAAGGGGGTGCAATTAGCAAGCTGGGGGTGTCAAAAGTGAGAAACAAAGGCCCAACCCAGTTCCAGCTTCATCTTCAACCTTTGAATCATAAAAAACGCGCGCCCTGTACAAATGTCCAACTCCTGCATACGTGCTCTAAAGCAAAAACTCACAACATGAAAGTTATAGCATTTTTCAACACGATTCCAACCCTATAAAGAACTTAATCTAACTCTCAAAGACCAGAGAGAATTTCTCTGGCCCTAATTTCTAACCTAAATTTTTTAGAATGTTCATCAATCAAATTCTCTCAACACACTTAACTTAAATGAAATCTATGCATATGTACAGCCTAAGGGCTATGAGTACTACATTTTGTATTCACAAACCTAAGCCTAATGATTCCTAAATAGAGAGATAGAAAGTTGGAAAATACCTGTTTTAGTTGAACTCGTGTATGGCAATGTGGAGGTTTTCAATGAGGCCTGAGATGTTTGTGAGCTTGCCTGAACTTCCTCTGACCTTCCCCAATGCTTTGTTTGCTTTGAGCTTGCTTGAATAATCCTGTAGAAGTCAATGAGTGGTTGGTGAGATAGAAGTGAAACTGCAGAGAGTGCTCTGTTTTGCAATAAGGTGGTGTTTTTGTGTTTTAGAAGGCTTTAGGGTTGGATAGCTCGTGCTTCTGGCTCAAGGCAATGTGCAAAAGTTATTTGGAATGCTTACAAACTTTGTTCTTATCAGATTTCAAAGATCTCTCACTTTTGTAAGCTTTCTTGTTTTTGAAGCAAAAGGTGAGAAGTGATAAAAGCCAGGACTGTACAGGATAGCTCTAATCCTGAATACATTTGGTGAGCATGGCCCCAAGTTTGTGGATTTTGTTTGCTGTCCAAGATTTGGTTCAAGGCTCAAGGGATGTAATTTAACATAAAGCAAGTTTTGACAAAAATGGCAATGTTGCCTTTTTGCTATTTTTGGATTAATCCCTTGTGTAAACCTCTAATGATCAGAACGAAGCTTCAAACCATTGAGTTTGCATTTAATTCTTGAGTGTGGAAAGGTTTAGATACCTGGAAGCAAGTATAAACAATGCTGGATGGAAATTGCAACTTGTGTCAACATGAAACATGCCATGGATCAAAGTGAGTTTTTTCCAAATTCAAACCTTCGATTCTCCCTAACCATAAATGATTTTGGAGAGTTATTAGACATTTTGGAAAGCTTGTAACATGGTATACAATCCATATTTGAAATGAATTTTGATATTCCAAGTGGAACTAGGTGAAAGATTTCCATGAAGATAGGTCAAAATCCTGCCTAAACTAGGGCAAAATTTCACTAAGTTAAAAGTTTCATGGACCCTTGTTCCAAAAATCATAACTTGAGATCCAATCATCTTTTTGGAAAACTTTGTGTATCAAAGTTGTAGATTTTGTGGAGGACTACAACTTTCATGTTGGAAGTTTTGTTTGAATCCAATTGCATCATAGTGAAAAAGTTGGGAAAAGTTGGGAAAAAATAAGAAAATTTCATAACTTAGAAAAACTCTAAGTTATGAAATTTTTCAATCTTAAATCCTAATTTGCAAAATTAGGTTTCTTGATGAACAAGTTTCATGTTTTGACACATCTTGATGAAAAATGACCCTTGGCACTTGATTTTGACCAAAAAGTCAAAGTTTGACTTTTCAGTGTATAGTTGATTTTTGATCAATTGACGGGAAAATTCATCTGCCAATCCAATGGAATTGAGATCTTTTGAACCTTGTGAATAGGTAAAGATGATGCCATTGAGTCTTTGAATCCATGCTTGAACCCAATTTGCCATTGGCTAGGTTAAAAGTCAGAAATTGCCCTTCTGCAGTCAAAACCCTAAAAATGACCATTTTGCCCTTTTGATGATCTGATCAAATTTCTTGAGGAGTTGTGGTCCAAACTTGATCAAATGGTTCATATGAGCCTATAATATTTATGTGGATCAAAAATTTATGAGGTTTGACTGTAAATTGGCCATAGTTGACTTTTCCTCCAATACAACTGATTTTTAGGTCAACTGTCCAATTGACTGGGCAAAAATCTGATTCAAGGCTTGAAACTTGGTATGAGCAAACTTATAAGTCCAACATGAAGCATGAAAGTCACATTGTACATTAGAAGTCCAAAATTCCTTGTGCAAACTCAAACCCTAATTTAGGTCAACAGTGCAAGGAGATGTCTTGAGCAGAGCAAACCCCGACATGGTCTTGAGTTCAAAGAGTCTTGTGAGGAGAAATCTTGATAAAATGAGAGGGCAAATTTTGGGGGTACAACAGCTGCCCCTGTTCAATCTTCTTGAACCTGAAGAGTTAGATTGGCGAGTTTGTCTTTCGTGACTCGAAGGTAAAAGAGGATTGGACACTAGAGTGCCCTGTAAATTTGTGCTCGTCAGAGTATAGTTGAGGGAATGGGCTTAAAGATGCCATTTGGAAGATGTGACAGAATATTTCCAGAGATGGGCTTAAAGATGCCATACAAGAAAATTGATCGCCTAAGAGATTCCTTTGCGAGAGTCCGTATACCTGTTGTTGAGGAGGACTACACCGGGGAATGCTGGTCTCTGTAGAGGTAGAAATAGAACTTTAGTCGTCCATTATTCTACTGGGGAGTCATCTCTTGGTTGAAGAGGTGAAAATGAACTGCTATCTGGTTGTGCTCTAGGCTTTAGAAGGAATTAAACTGTTATCCGGTCACCTCCGGGCTTCAAAGTAATTGGCCGAGTAAACTATTATTTGGTCAACATCTAAGTTTCACAGTATACCTTACTGTTATCTGGTCAACATCCAGGCTTCACAGTCTTGTATTTCTATCTGGTCAACATCCAGACTTCATGATACTTTGCTTCCTATCTGGTCAACATCCAGGTTTCAGAAGGAAATCAAATGGTTATCCGGTCGCCTCCGGTTTTCCCTTTGATTTTGGGGCCTACTAATATCCGGTTAGATCCGAGATTCAAAGTAATTGGCCGAGTAAACTGTTATTTGGTCAACATCCAAGCTTCACAGTATACCTTACTGTTATCTGGTCAACGTCCAGGCTTCACAGTCTTGTATTTCTATCTGGTCAACATCCAGGCTTCACGATACTTTGCTTCCTATCTGGTAAACATCCAGGTTTCAGAAGGAAATCAAATGGTTATCCGGTCGCCTCCGGTTTTCCCTTTGATTTTGGGGCCTACTAATATCCGGTTGGATTCGGGCTTCAAAGTAATTGGCCGAGTAAACTGTTATTTGGTCAACATCCAAGCTTCACTGTATACCTTACTGTTATCTGGTCAACGTCTAGGCTTCACAGTCTTGTATTTTTATCTGGTCAACATCCAAGCTTCACGATACTTTTCTTCCTATGTGGTCAACATCCAGATTTCAGAAGGAAATCAAATGGTTATCCGGTCGCCTCCGGTTTTCCCTTTGATTTTGGGGCTTACTAATATCCGGTTGGATTCGGGATTCAAAGTAATTGGCCGAGTAAACTGTTATTTGGTCAAAATCCAAGCTTCACAGTATACCTTACTGTTATCTGGCCAACGTCCAGGCTTCACATTCTTGTATTGCTATCTGGTCAACATCCAGGCTTCACGATACTTTGCTTCCTATCTGGTCAACATCCAGGTTTCAAAAGGAAATCAAATGGTTATCTGGTCGCCTCCGGTTTTCCCTTTGATTTTGGGGCCTACTAATATCCGGTTGGATCCGGGCTTCAAAGTAATTGGCCGAGTAAACTGTTATTTGGTCAACATCCAAGTTTCACAGTATACCTTACTGTTATCTAGTCAACATCCAGGCTTCAAAGTCTTGTATTGCTATCTGGTCAACATCCAGGCTTCATGATACTTTGCTTCCTATCTGGTCAACATCTAGGTTTCAGAAGGAAATCAAATGGTTATCCGGTCGCCTTCGATTTTCCCTTTGATTTTGGGGTCTACTAATATCCGGTTGGATCCAGGCTTCAAAGTAATTAGCCGAGTAAACTGTTATTTGGTCAACATCCAAGCTTCACAGTATACCTTACTATTATCTGGTCAATGTCCAGGCTTCACAGTCTTGTATTTCTATCTGGTCAACATCCAGGCTTCACGATAATTTGCTCCCTATCTAGTAAACATCCAGGTTTCAGAAGGAAATCAAATGGTTATCCGGTCGCCTCCGGTTTTCCCTTTGATTTTGGGGCCTACTAAGATCCGGTTGGTTCCGGGCTTCAAAGTAATTGGACGAGTAAACTGTTATTTGGTCAACATCCAAGCTTCACAATATACCTTAATGTTATCTGGTCAACGTCCAGGCTCCACAGTATTGTATTTCTATCTGGTCAACATCCAGGCTTCACGATACTTTGCTTCCTATCTGGTCAACTTCAAGGTTTCAGAAGGAAATCAAATGGTTATCCGGTCGCCTCCGGTTTTCCCTTTGATTTTTGGGCCTACTAATATCCGGTTGGATCCGGGCTTCAAAGTAATTGGCCAAGTAAACTGTTATTTGGTCAACATCCAAGTTTCACAGTATACCTTACTGTTATTTGGTCAACATCCAGGCTTCACTTTCTTGTATTTCTATCTGGTCAACATTCAGGCTTCACGATACTTTGCTTCCTATCTGGTTAACATCCAGGTTTCAGAAGGAAATCAAATGGTTATCTGGTCGCCTCTGGTTTTCCCTTTGATTTTGAGGCCTACTAATATCCGGTTGGATCCAGGCTTCAAATTAATTGGCCGAGTAAACTGTTATTTGGTCAACATCCAAGCTTCACAGTATACCTTACTGTTATCTGGTCAACGTCCAGGCCTCACAGTCTTGTATTGCTATCTGGTCAACATCCAGGCTTCACGATACTTTGCTTCCTATATGGTCAACATCCAGGTTTCAGAAGGAAATCAAATGGTTATCTGGTCGCCTCCGGTTTTCCCTTTGATTTTGGGGCCTACTAATATCCGGTTGGATCTGGGCTTCAAATTAATTGGCCGAGTAAACTGTTATTTGGTCAACATCCAAGCTTCACAGTATACCTTACTGTTATCTGGTCAACGTCCAGGCTTCACAATCTTGTATTTCTATCTAGTCAACATCCAGGCTTCATGATACTTTTCTTCCTATCTGGTCAACATCCAGGTTTCAGAAGGAAATCAAATGGTTATCCGGTCGCCTCCGGTTTTCCCTTTGATTTTGGGGCCTATTAATATCCGATTGGACCAGGGCTTCAAAGTAATTGGCCGAGTAAACTATTATTTGGTCAACATCTAAGTTTCACAGTATACCTTACTGTTATCTACATCCAGGCTTCACAGTCTTGTATTTCTATTTGGTCAACATCCAGGGTTTACGATACTTTGCTTCCTATCTGGTCAACATCCAGGTTTCAGAAGGAAATCAAATGGTTATCCGGTCGCCTCCGGTTTTCCCTTTGATTTTGGGGCCTACTAAAATCCGGTTAGATCCGGGCTTCAAAGTAATTGGCCGAGTAAACTGTTATTTGGTCAACATCCAAGCTTCACAGTATACCTTACTGTTATCTGGTCAACGTCCAGGCTTCACAGTCTTGTATTTCTATCTGGTCAACATCCAGGCATCATGATACTTTGCTTCCTATCTGGTAAACATCCAGGTTTCAGAAGGAAATCAAATGGTTATCCGGTCGCCTCCAGTTTTCCCTTTGATTTTGGGGCCTACTAATATCCGATTGGATCCGGGATTCAAAGTAATTGGCCGAGTAAACTGTTATTTGGTCAACATCCAAGTTTCACAATATACCTTACTATTATCTGGTCAACATCCATGCTTCACAGTCTTGTATTTCTATCTGGTCAACATCCAGGCTTCACGATACTTTGCTTCCTATCTGGTCAACATCCAGGTTTCAGAAGGAAATCAAATGGTTAGCGGTCGCCTCTGGTTTTCCCTTTGATTTTGGGGCCTACTAATATCCGGTTGGATCCGGGCTTCAAAGTAATTGGCCGAGTAAACTGTTATTTGGTCAACATCCAAGCTTCATAGTATACCTTACTGTTATCTGGTCAACGTCCAGGCTTCATAGTCTTGTATTGCTATCTGGTCAACATCCAGGCTTCACGATACTTTGCTTCCTATCTGGTCAACATCCAGGTTTCAGAAGGAAATGGTTATCCGGTCGCCTCCGGTTTTCCCTTTGATTTTGGGGCCTACTAATATCCGGTTGGATCCGGGCTTCAAAGTAATTGGCCGAGTAAACTGTTATTTGGTCAACCTGCAAGCTTCACAGTATACCTTACTGTTATCTGGTCAACGTCCAGGCTTCACAGTCTTGTATTTCTATCTGGTCAACATCCAGGCTTCACGATACTTTGCTTCCTATCTGGTCAACATCCAGGTTTCAGAAGGAAATCAAATGGTTATCCGGTCGCCTCCGGTTTTCCCTTTGATTTTGGGGCCTATTAATATCCGATTGGATCCAGGCTTCAAAGTAATTGGCCGAGTAAACTGTTATTTGGTCAACATCCAAGTTCACAGTATACCTTACTGTTATCTGGTCAACATCCAGGTTTCACAGTCTTGTATTTCTATCTGGTCAACATCTAGGCTTCACGATACTTTGCTTCATATCTGGTCAACATCCAGGTTTCAGAAGGAAATCAAATGGTTATCCGGTCACCTCCGGTTTTCCCTTTGATTTTGGGGCCTACTAATATCCGGTTGGATCCGGGATTCAAAGTAATTGGCTGAGTAAACTGTTATTTGGTCAACATCTAAGTTTCACAGAATACCTTACTGTTATCTGGTCAACATCCAGGCTTCACAGTCTTGTATTTCTATCTAGTCAACATCCAGGCTTCACGATACTTTGCTTCCTATCTGGTTAACATCCAGGTTTCAGAAGGAAATCAAATGGTTATCGGGTCGCCTCCGGTTTTCCCTTTGATTTTGGGGCCTACTAATATCCGGTTGGATTCGGGCTTCAAAGTAATTGGCCGAGTAAACTGTTATTTGGTCAACATCCAAGCTTCACAGTATACCTTACTGTTATCTGGTCAACGTCTAGGCTTCACAGTCTTGTATTTTTATCTAGTCAACATCCAGGCTTCACGATACTTTTCTTCCTATCTGGTCAACATCCAGATTTCAGAAGGAAATCAAATGGTTATCCGGTCGCCTCCGGTTTTCCCTTTGATTTTGGGGCTTACTAATATCTGGTTAGATCCGGGCTTCAAAGTAATTGGCCGAGTAAACTGTTATTTGGTCAACATCCAAGCTTCACAGTATACCTTACTGTTATCTGGTCAACGTCCAGGTTTCACAATCTTGTATTGCTATCTGGTCAACATCCAGGCTTCACGATACTTTGCTTCCTATCTGGTTAACATCCAGGTTTCAGAAGGAAATCAAATGGTTATCTGGTCGCCTCCGGTTTTCCCTTTGATTTTGGGGCCTACTAATATCCGGTTGGATCCGGGCTTCAAAGTAATTGGCCGAGTAAACTGTTATTTGGTCAACATCCAAGTTTCACAGTATACCTTACTGTTATCTAGTCAACATCCAGGCTTCAAAGTCTTGTATTGCTATCTGGTCAACATCCAGGCTTCACGATACTTTGCTTCCTATCTGGTCAACATCTAGGTTTCAGAAGGAAATCAAATGGTTATCCGATCGCCTTCGGTTTTCCCTTTGATTTTGGGGTCTACTAATGTCCGGTTGGATCCAGGCTTCAAAGTAATTGGCTGAGTAAACTGTTATTTGTTCAACATCCAAGCTTCACAGTCTTGTATTTCTATCTGGTCAACATCCAGGCTTCACGATAATTTGCTCCCTATCTAGTAAACATCCAGGTTTCAGAAGGAAATCAAATGGTTATCCGGTCGCCTGCAGTCTTCCCTTTGATTTTGGGGCCTACTAATATCCGGTTGGATCTGGGCTTCAAAGTAATTGGACGAGTAAACTGTTATTTGGTCAACATCCAAGCTTCACAATATACCTTAATGTTATCTGGTCAACGTCCAGGCTCCACAGTATTGTATTTCTATCTGGTCAACATCCAGGCTTCACGATACTTTGCTTCCTATCTGGTCAACTTCAAGGTTTCAGAAGGAAATCAAATGGTTATCCGGTCGCCTCCGGTTTTCCCTTTGATTTTTGGGCCTACTAATATCCGGTTGGATCCGGGATTCAAAGTAATTGGCCGAGTAAACTGTTATTTGGTCAACATCCAAGTTTCACAGTATACCTTACTGTTATTTGGTCAACATCCAGGCTTCACTTTCTTGTATTTCTATCTGGTCAACATCCAGGCTTCACGATACTTTGCTTCCTATCTGGTCAACATCCAGGTTTCAGAAGGAAATCAAATGGTTATCTGGTCGCCTCTGGTTTTCCCTTTGATTTTGGGGCCTACTAATATCCGGTTGGATCCAGGCTTCAAATTAATTGGCCGAGTAAACTGTTATTTGGTCAACATCCAAGCTTCACAGTATACCTTATTGTTATCTGGTCAACGTCCAGGCTTCACAGTCTTGTATTGCAATCTGGTCAACATCCAGGCTTCACGATACTTTGCTTCCTATCTGGTCAACATCCAGGTTTCAGAAGGAAATCAAATGGTTATCCGGTCGCCTTCGGTTTTCCCTTTGATTTTAGGGCCTACTAATATCCGGTTGGATCTGGGCTTCAAAGTAATTGGCCGAGTAAACTGTTATTTGGTCAACATCCAAGCTTCACAGTATACCTTACTGTTATCTGGTCAACGTCCAGGCTTCACAGTCTTGTATTTCTATCTGGTCAACATCCAGGCTTCACGATACTTTGCTTCCTATCTGGTAAACATCCAGGTTTCAGAAGGAAATCAAATGGTTATCCGGTCGCCTCCGGTTTTCCCTTTGATTTTGGGGCCTACTAATATCCGGTTGGATTCGGGCTTCAAAGTAATTGGCCGAGTAAACTGTTATTTGGTCAACATCCAAGCTTCACTGTATACCTTACTGTTATCTGGTCAACGTCTAGGCTTCACAGTCTTGTATTTTTATCTGGTCAACATCCAAGCTTCACGATACTTTTCTTCCTATGTGGTCAACATCCAGATTTCAGAAGGAAATCAAATGGTTATCCGGTCGCCTCCGGTTTTCCCTTTGATTTTGGGGCTTACTAATATCCGGTTGGATTCGGGATTCAAAGTAATTGGCCGAGTAAACTGTTATTTGGTCAAAATCCAAGCTTCACAGTATACCTTACTGTTATCTGGCCAACGTCCAGGCTTCACATTCTTGTATTGCTATCTGGTCAACATCCAGGCTTCACGATACTTTGCTTCCTATCTGGTCAACATCCAGGTTTCAAAAGGAAATCAAATGGTTATCTGGTCGCCTCCGGTTTTCCCTTTGATTTTGGGGCCTACTAATATCCGGTTGGATCCGGGCTTCAAAGTAATTGGCCGAGTAAACTGTTATTTGGTCAACATCCAAGTTTCACAGTATACCTTACTGTTATCTAGTCAACATCCAGGCTTCAAAGTCTTGTATTGCTATCTGGTCAACATCCAGGCTTCATGATACTTTGCTTCCTATCTGGTCAACATCTAGGTTTCAGAAGGAAATCAAATGGTTATCCGGTCGCCTTCGATTTTCCCTTTGATTTTGGGGTCTACTAATATCCGGTTGGATCCAGGCTTCAAAGTAATTAGCCGAGTAAACTGTTATTTGGTCAACATCCAAGCTTCACAGTATACCTTACTATTATCTGGTCAATGTCCAGGCTTCACAGTCTTGTATTTCTATCTGGTCAACATCCAGGCTTCACGATAATTTGCTCCCTATCTAGTAAACATCCAGGTTTCAGAAGGAAATCAAATGGTTATCCGGTCGCCTCCGGTTTTCCCTTTGATTTTGGGGCCTACTAATATCCGGTTGGTTCCGGGCTTCAAAGTAATTGGACGAGTAAACTGTTATTTGGTCAACATCCAAGCTTCACAATATACCTTAATGTTATCTGGTCAACGTCCAGGCTCCACAGTATTGTATTTCTATCTGGTCAACATCCAGGCTTCACGATACTTTGCTTCCTATCTGGTCAACTTCAAGGTTTCAGAAGGAAATCAAATGGTTATCCGGTCGCCTCCGGTTTTCCCTTTGATTTTTGGGCCTACTAATATCCGGTTGGATCCGGGCTTCAAAGTAATTGGCCAAGTAAACTGTTATTTGGTCAACATCCAAGTTTCACAGTATACCTTACTGTTATTTGGTCAACATCCAGGCTTCACTTTCTTGTATTTCTATCTGGTCAACATTCAGGCTTCACGATACTTTGCTTCCTATCTGGTTAACATCCAGGTTTCAGAAGGAAATCAAATGGTTATCTGGTCGCCTCTGGTTTTCCCTTTGATTTTGAGGCCTACTAATATCCGGTTGGATCCAGGCTTCAAATTAATTGGCCGAGTAAACTGTTATTTGGTCAACATCCAAGCTTCACAGTATACCTTACTGTTATCTGGTCAACGTCCAGGCCTCACAGTCTTGTATTGCTATCTGGTCAACATCCAGGCTTCACGATACTTTGCTTCCTATATGGTCAACATCCAGGTTTCAGAAGGAAATCAAATGGTTATCTGGTCGCCTCCGGTTTTCCCTTTGATTTTGGGGCCTACTAATATCCGGTTGGATCTGGGCTTCAAATTAATTGGCCGAGTAAACTGTTATTTGGTCAACATCCAAGCTTCACAGTATACCTTACTGTTATCTGGTCAACGTCCAGGCTTCACAATCTTGTATTTCTATCTAGTCAACATCCAGGCTTCATGATACTTTTCTTCCTATCTGGTCAACATCCAGGTTTCAGAAGGAAATCAAATGGTTATCCGGTCGCCTCCGGTTTTCCCTTTGATTTTGGGGCCTATTAATATCCGATTGGACCAGGGCTTCAAAGTAATTGGCCGAGTAAACTATTATTTGGTCAACATCTAAGTTTCACAGTATACCTTACTGTTATCTGGTCAACATCCAGGCTTCACAGTCTTGTATTTCTATTTGGTCAACATCCAGGGTTTACGATACTTTGCTTCCTATCTGGTCAACATCCAGGTTTCAGAAGGAAATCAAATGGTTATCCGGTCGCCTCCGGTTTTCCCTTTGATTTTGGGGCCTACTAAAATCCGGTTAGATCCGGGCTTCAAAGTAATTGGCCGAGTAAACTGTTATTTGGTCAACATCCAAGCTTCACAGTATACCTTACTGTTATCTGGTCAACGTCCAGGCTTCACAGTCTTGTATTTCTATCTGGTCAACATCCAGGCATCATGATACTTTGCTTCCTATCTGGTAAACATCCAGGTTTCAGAAGGAAATCAAATGGTTATCCGGTCGCCTCCAGTTTTCCCTTTGATTTTGGGGCCTACTAATATCCGATTGGATCCGGGATTCAAAGTAATTGGCCGAGTAAACTGTTATTTGGTCAACATCCAAGTTTCACAATATACCTTACTATTATCTGGTCAACATCCATGCTTCACAGTCTTGTATTTCTATCTGGTCAACATCCAGGCTTCACGATACTTTGCTTCCTATCTGGTCAACATCCAGGTTTCAGAAGGAAATCAAATGGTTAGCGGTCGCCTCTGGTTTTCCCTTTGATTTTGGGGCCTACTAATATCCGGTTGGATCCGGGCTTCAAAGTAATTGGCCGAGTAAACTGTTATTTGGTCAACATCCAAGCTTCATAGTATACCTTACTGTTATCTGGTCAACGTCCAGGCTTCATAGTCTTGTATTGCTATCTGGTCAACATCCAGGCTTCACGATACTTTGCTTCCTATCTGGTCAACATCCAGGTTTCAGAAGGAAATGGTTATCCGGTCGCCTCCGGTTTTCCCTTTGATTTTGGGGCCTACTAATATCCGGTTGGATCCGGGCTTCAAAGTAATTGGCCGAGTAAACTGTTATTTGGTCAACCTGCAAGCTTCACAGTATACCTTACTGTTATCTGGTCAACGTCCAGGCTTCACAGTCTTGTATTTCTATCTGGTCAACATCCAGGCTTCACGATACTTTGCTTCCTATCTGGTCAACATCCAGGTTTCAGAAGGAAATCAAATGGTTATCCGGTCGCCTCCGGTTTTCCCTTTGATTTTGGGGCCTATTAATATCCGATTGGATCCAGGCTTCAAAGTAATTGGCCGAGTAAACTGTTATTTGGTCAACATCCAAGTTCACAGTATACCTTACTGTTATCTGGTCAACATCCAGGTTTCACAGTCTTGTATTTCTATCTGGTCAACATCTAGGCTTCACGATACTTTGCTTCATATCTGGTCAACATCCAGGTTTCAGAAGGAAATCAAATGGTTATCCGGTCACCTCCGGTTTTCCCTTTGATTTTGGGGCCTACTAATATCCGGTTGGATCCGGGATTCAAAGTAATTGGCTGAGTAAACTGTTATTTGGTCAACATCTAAGTTTCACAGAATACCTTACTGTTATCTGGTCAACATCCAGGCTTCACAGTCTTGTATTTCTATCTAGTCAACATCCAGGCTTCACGATACTTTGCTTCCTATCTGGTTAACATCCAGGTTTCAGAAGGAAATCAAATGGTTATCGGGTCGCCTCCGGTTTTCCCTTTGATTTTGGGGCCTACTAATATCCGGTTGGATTCGGGCTTCAAAGTAATTGGCCGAGTAAACTGTTATTTGGTCAACATCCAAGCTTCACAGTATACCTTACTGTTATCTGGTCAACGTCTAGGCTTCACAGTCTTGTATTTTTATCTAGTCAACATCCAGGCTTCACGATACTTTTCTTCCTATCTGGTCAACATCCAGATTTCAGAAGGAAATCAAATGGTTATCCGGTCGCCTCCGGTTTTCCCTTTGATTTTGGGGCTTACTAATATCTGGTTAGATCCGGGCTTCAAAGTAATTGGCCGAGTAAACTGTTATTTGGTCAACATCCAAGCTTCACAGTATACCTTACTGTTATCTGGTCAACGTCCAGGTTTCACAATCTTGTATTGCTATCTGGTCAACATCCAGGCTTCACGATACTTTGCTTCCTATCTGGTTAACATCCAGGTTTCAGAAGGAAATCAAATGGTTATCTGGTCGCCTCCGGTTTTCCCTTTGATTTTGGGGCCTACTAATATCCGGTTGGATCCGGGCTTCAAAGTAATTGGCCGAGTAAACTGTTATTTGGTCAACATCCAAGTTTCACAGTATACCTTACTGTTATCTAGTCAACATCCAGGCTTCAAAGTCTTGTATTGCTATCTGGTCAACATCCAGGCTTCACGATACTTTGCTTCCTATCTGGTCAACATCTAGGTTTCAGAAGGAAATCAAATGGTTATCCGGTCGCCTTCGGTTTTCCCTTTGATTTTGGGGTCTACTAATGTCCGGTTGGATCCAGGCTTCAAAGTAATTGGCTGAGTAAACTGTTATTTGTTCAACATCCAAGCTTCACAGTCTTGTATTTCTATCTGGTCAACATCCAGGCTTCACGATAATTTGCTCCCTATCTAGTAAACATCCAGGTTTCAGAAGGAAATCAAATGGTTATCCGGTCGCCTGCAGTCTTCCCTTTGATTTTGGGGCCTACTAATATCCGGTTGGATCCGGGCTTCAAAGTAATTGGACGAGTAAACTGTTATTTGGTCAACATCCAAGCTTCACAATATACCTTAATGTTATCTGGTCAACGTCCAGGCTCCACAGTATTGTATTTCTATCTGGTCAACATCCAGGCTTCACGATACTTTGCTTCCTATCTGGTCAACTTCAAGGTTTCAGAAGGAAATCAAATGGTTATCCGGTCGCCTCCGGTTTTCCCTTTGATTTTTGGGCCTACTAATATCCGGTTGGATCCGGGATTCAAAGTAATTGGCCGAGTAAACTGTTATTTGGTCAACATCCAAGTTTCACAGTATACCTTACTGTTATTTGGTCAACATCCAGGCTTCACTTTCTTGTATTTCTATCTGGTCAACATCCAGGCTTCACGATACTTTGCTTCCTATCTTGTCAACATCCAGGTTTCAGAAGGAAATCAAATGGTTATCTGGTCGCCTCTGGTTTTCCCTTTAATTTTGGGGCCTACTAATATCCGGTTGGATCCAGGCTTCAAATTAATTGGCCGAGTAAACTGTTATTTGGTCAACATCCAAGCTTCACAGTATACCTTATTGTTATCTGGTCAACGTCCAGGCTTCACAGTCTTGTATTGCAATCTGGTCAACATCCAGGCTTCACGATACTTTGCTTCCTATCTGGTCAACATCCAGGTTTCAGAAGGAAATCAAATGGTTATCCGGTCGCCTTCGGTTTTCCCTTTGATTTTAGGGCCTACTAATATCCGGTTGGATCTGGGCTTCAAAGTAATTGGCCGAGTAAACTGTTATTTGGTCAACATCCAAGCTTCACAGTATACCTTACTGTTATCTGGTCAACGTCCAGGCTTCACAGTCTTGTATTTCTATCTGGTCAACATCCAGGCTTCATGATACTTTGCTTCCTATCTGGTCAACATCCAGGTTTCATAAGGAAATCAAATGGTTATTCGGTCGCCTCCGGTTTTCCCTTTGATTTTGGGGCCTACTAATATCCGATTGGACCAGGGCTTCAAAGTAATTGGCCGAGTAAACTATTATTTGGTCAACATCTAAGTTTCACAGTATACCTTACTGTTATCTGGTCAACATCCAGGCTTCACAGTCTTGTATTTCTATCTGGTCAACATCCAGACTTCATGATACTTTGCTTCCTATCTGGTCAACATCCAGGTTTCAGAAGGAAATCAAATGGTTATCCGGTCGCCTCCGGTTTTCCCTTTGATTTTGGGGCCTACTAATATCCGGTTAGATCCGAGATTCAAAGTAATTGGCCGAGTAAACTGTTATTTGGTCAACATCCAAGCTTCACAGTATACCTTACTGTTATCTGGTCAACGTCCAGGCTTCACAGTCTTGTATTTCTATCTGGTCAACATCCAGGCTTCACGATACTTTGCTTCCTATCTGGTAAACATCGAGGTTTCAGAAGGAAATCAAATGGTTATCCGGTCGCCTCCAGTTTTCCCTTTGATTTTGGGGCCTACTAATATCCGATTGGATCCGGGCTTCAAAGTAATTGGCCGAGTAAACTGTTATTTGGTCAACATCCAAGTTTCACAATATACCTTACTGTTATCTGGTCAACGTCCAGGCTTCACAGTCTTGTATTTCTATCTGGTCAACATCCAGGCTTCATGATACTTTGCTTCCTATCTGGTCAACATTCAGGTTTCATAAGGAAATCAAATGGTTATCCGGTCGCCTCTGGTTTTCCCTTTGATTTTGGGGCCTACTAATATCCGATTGGACCAGGGCTTCAAAGTAATTGGCCGAGTAAACTATTATTTGGTCAACATCTAAGTTTCACAGTATACCTTACTGTTATCTGGTCAACATCCAGGCTTCACAGTCTTGTATTTCTATCTGGTCAACATCCAGGCTTCACGATACTTTGCTTCCTATCTGGTCAACATCCAGGTTTCAGAAGGAAATCAAATGGTTATCCGGTCGCCTCCGGTTTTCCCTTTGATTTTGGGGCCTACTAATATCCGGTTAGATCCGGGATTCAAAGTAATTGGCCGAGTAAACTGTTATTTGGTCAACATCCAAGCTTCACAGTATACCTTACTGTTATCTGGTCAACGTCCATGCTTCACAGTCTTGTATTTCTATCTGGTCAACATCCAGGCTTCACGATACTTTGCTTCCTATCTGGTAAACATCCAGGTTTCAGAAGGAAATCAAATGGTTATCCGGTCGCCTCCGGTTTTCCCTTTGATTTTGAGGCCTATTAATATCTGATTGGATCCGGGCTTTAAAGTAATTGGCTGAGTAAACTGTTATTTCGTCAACATCCAAGTTTCACAGTATACCTTACTGTTATCTGGTCAACATCCAGGCTTCACAGTCTTGTATTTCTATCTGGTCAACATCCAGGCTTCACGATACTTTGCTTCCTATCTGGTCAACATCCAGGTTTCAGAAGGAAATCAAATGGTTAGCGGTCGCTTCTAGTTTTCCTTTTGATTTTGGGGCCTACTAATATCCGGTTGGATCCGGGCTTCAAAGTAATTGGCCGAGTAAACTGTTATTTGGTCAACATCCAAGCTTCACAGTATACCTTACTGTTATCTGGTCAAAATCCAGGCTTCACATTCTTGTATTTCTATCTGGTCAACATCCAGGCTTCACGATACTTTGCTTCATATCTAGTCAACATCCAGGTTTCAGAAGGAAATCAAATGGTTCTCCGGTCACCTCCGGTTTTCCCTTCGATTTTGGGGCCTACTAATATCCGGTTGGATCCGGGATTCAAAGTAATTGGCCGAGTAAACTGTTATTTGGTCAACATCCAAGCTTCACAGTATACCTTACTGTTATCTGGTCAACGTCCAGGCTTCACAGTCTTGTATTGCTATCTGGTCAACATCCAGGCTTCACGATACTTTTCTTCCTATCTGGTCAACATCCAGGTTTCATAAGGAAATCAAATGGTTATCCGGTCGCCTCCGGTTTTCCCTTTGATTTTGGGGCCTACTAATATCCGTTTGGATCCGGGCTTCAAAGTAATTGGCTGAGTAAACTGTTATTTGGTCAACATCCAAGCTTCACAGTATACCTTACTGTTATCTGGTCAACATCCAGGCTTCACAGTCTTGTATTTCTATCTGGTTAACATCTAGGCTTCACGATACTTTGCTTCATATCTGGTCAACATCCAAGTTTCAGAAGGACATCAAATGGTTATCCGGTCACCTCCGGTTTTCCCTTTGATTTTGGGGCCTACTAATATCCGGTTGGATCCAGGCTTCAAAGTAATTGGCCGAGTAAACTGTTATTTGGTCAACATCCAAGCTTCACAGTATACCTTACTATTATCTGGTCAACGTCCATGCTTCACAGTCTTGTTTTGCTATCTGGTAAACATCCAAGCTTCACGATACTTTGCTTCCTATCTGGTCAACATCCAGGTTTCAGAAGGAAATCAAATGGTTATCCGGTCGCCTCCGGTTTTCCCTTTGATTTTGGGGCCTACTAATATCCGGTTGGATCCGGGCTTCAAAGTAATTGGCCGAGTAAACTGTTATTTGGTCAACATCCAAGCTTCACAGTATACCTTACTGTTATCTGGTCAACGTCCAGGCTTCACAGTCTTGTATTGCTATCTGGTCAACATCCAGGCTTCACGATACTTTGCTTCCTATCTGGTCAACATCCAGGTTTCAGAAGGAAATCAAATGGTTATCCGGTCACCTCCGGTTTTCCCTTTGATTTTGGGGCCTACTAATATCCGGTTGGATCCGGGCTTCAAAGTAATTGGCCGAGTAAACTGTTATTTGGTCAACATCCAAGCTTCACAGTATACCTTACTGTTATCTGGTCAACGTCCAGGCTTCACATTCTTGTATTGCTATCTGGTCAACATCCAGGCTTCACGATACTTTGCTTCCTATCTGGTCAACATCCAAGTTTCAGAAGGAAATCAAATGGTTATCCGGTCGCCTCCGGTTTTCCCTTTGATTTTGGGGCCTACTAATATCCGGTTGGATCCGGGCTTCAAAGTAATTGGCCGAGTAAACTGTTATTTGGTCAACATCCAAGCTTCACAGTATACCTTATTGTTATCTGGTCAAAATCAAGGCTTCACATTCTTGTATTTCTATCTGGTCAACATCCAGGCTTCACGATACTTTGCTTCATATCTAGTCAACATCCAGGTTTCAGAAGGAAATCAAATGGTTCTCCGGTCACCTCCGGTTTTCCCTTTGATTTTGGGGCCTACTAATATCCGGTTGGATCCGGGATTCAAAGTAATTGGCCGAGTAAACTTTTATTTGGTCAACATCCAAGCTTCACAGTATACCTTACTGTTATCTGGTCAATGTCCAGGCTTCACAGTCTTGTATTTCTATCTGGTTAACATCTAGGCTTCACGATACTTTGCTTCATATCTGGTCAACATCCAGGTTTCAGAAGGAAATCAAATGGTTCTCCGGTCGCCTCCGGTTTTCCCTTTGATTTTGGGGCCTACTAATATCCGGTTGGATCCGGGCTTCAAAGTAATTGGACGAGTAAACTGTTATTTGGTCAACATCCAAGCTTCACATTATACCTTACTGTTATCTGGTCAACGTCCAGGCTTCACAGTCTTGTATTGCTATCTGGTCAACATCCAGGCTTCACGATACTTTGCTTCCTATCTGGTCAACATCCAGGTTTCAGAAGGAAATCAAATGGTTATCTGGTCACCTCCGGTTTTCCCTTTGATTTTGGGGCCTACTAATATCCGATTGGATCCGGGCTTCAAAGTAATTGGCCGAGTAAACTGTTATTTGGTCAACATCCAAGTTTCACAGTATACCTTACTGTTATCTGTTCAACATCCAGGCTTCACAGTCTTGTATTTCTATCTGGTCAACATCTAGGCTTCACGATACTTTGCTTCATATCTGGTCAACATCCAGGTTTCAGAAGGAAATCAAATGTTTATCCGGTCACCTCCGGTTTTCCCTTTGATTTTGGGGCCAACTAATATCCGGTTGGATCCGGGCTTCAAAGTAATTGGCCGAGTAAACTGTTATTTGGTCAACATCCAAGCTTCACAGTATACCTTACTATTATCTGGTCAACGTCCAGGCTTCACAGTCTTGTATTGCTATCTGGTCAACATACAGGCTTCATGATACTTTGCTTCCTATCTGGTCAACATCTAGGTTTCAGAAGGAAATCAAATGGTTATCCGGTCGCCTCCGGTTTTCCCTTTGATTTTGGGGCCTACTAATATCCGGTTGGATCTGGGCATCAAAGTAATTGGCCGAGTAAACTGTTATTTGGTCAACATCAAAGCTTCACAGTATACCTTACTGTTATCTGGTCAACGTCCAAGCTTCACAGTCTTGTATTGCTATCTGGTCAACATCCAGGCTTCAAGATACTTTGCTTCCTATCTGGTCAACATCCAGGTTTCAGAAGGAAATCAAATGGTTATCCGGTCGCCTCCAGTTTTCCCTTTGATTTTGGGGCCTACTAATATCCGGTTGGATCCGGGATTCAAAGTAATTGGCCGAGTAAACTGTTATTTGGTCAACATCCAAGTTTCACAGTATACCTTACTGTTATCTGGTCAACATCCAGGCTTCACAGTCTTGTATTTCTATCTGGTCAACATCTAGGCTTCACGATACTTTGCTTCATATCTGGTCAACATCCAGGTTTCAGAAGGAAATCAAATGGTTATCCGGTCACCTCCGGTTTTCCCTTTGATTTTGGGGCCTACTAATATCCGGTTGGATTCGGGCTTCAAAGTAATTGGCCGAGTAAACTGTTATTTTGTCAACATCCAAGCTTCACAGTATACCTTACTGTTATCTGGTCAACGTTCAGGCTTCACAGTCTTGTATTGCTATCTGGTCAACATCGAGGCTTCACGATACTTTGCTTCCTATCTGGTCAACATCCAGGTTTCAGAAGGAAATCAAATGGTTATCCGGTCGCCTCCGGTTTTCCCTTTGATTTTGGGGCCTACTAATATCCGGTTGGATCCGGGCTTCAAAGTAATTGGCCGAGTAAACTGTTATTTGGTCAACATCCAAGCTTCACAGTATACCTTACTATTATCTGGTCAACGTCCAGGCTTCACAGTCTTGTATTGCTATCTGGTCAACATCCAGGTTTCAGAAGGAAATCAAATGGTTATGCGGTCGCCTCCGGTTTTCCCTTTGATTTTGGGGTCTACTAATATCCGGTTGGATCTGGGCTTCAAAGTAATTGGCCGAGTAAACTGTTATTTGGTCAACATCCAAGCTTCACAGTATACCTTACTGTTATCTGGTCAACGTCCAAGCTTCACAATCTTGTATTGCTATCTGGTCAACATCCAGGCTTCACGATACTTTGCTTCCTATCTGGTCAACATCCAGGTTTCAGAAGGAAATCAAATGGTTATCCGGTCGCCTCCGGTTTTCCCTTTGATTTTGGGGCCTACTAATATCCGGTTGGATCCGGGCTTCAAAGTAATTGGCCGAGTAAACTGTTATTTGGTCAACATCCAAGCTTCACAGTATACCTTACTGTTATCTGGTCAAAATCCAGGCTTCACATTCTTGTATTTCTATCTGGTCAACATCCAGGCTTCACGATACTTTGCTTCATATCTAGTCAACATCCAGGTTTCAGAAGGAAATCAAATGGTTCTCCGGTCACCTCCGGTTTTCCCTTCGATTTTGGGGCCTACTAATATCCGGTTGGATCCGGGATTCAAAGTAATTGGCCGAGTAAACTGTTATTTGGTCAACATCCAAGCTTCACAGTATACCTTACTGTTATCTGGTCAACGTCCAGGCTTCACAGTCTTGTATTGCTATCTGGTCAACATCTAGGCTTCACGATACTTTTCTTCCTATCTGGTCAACATCCAGGTTTCATAAGGAAATCAAATGGTTATCCGGTCGCCTCCGGTTTTCCCTTTGATTTTGGGGCCTACTAATATCCGTTTGGATCCGGGCTTCAAAGTAATTGGCTGAATAAACTGTTATTTGGTCAACATCCAAGCTTCACAGTATACCTTACTGTTATCTAGTCAAAATCCAGGCTTCACATTCTTGTATTTCTATCTGGTCAACATCCAGGCTTCACGATACTTTGCTTCATATCTGGTCAAAATCCAGGTTTCAGAAGGAAATCAAATGGTTCTCCGGTCACCTCCGGTTTTCCCTTTGATTTTGGGGCCTACTAATATCCGGTTGGATCCGGGCTTCAAAGTAATTGGCCGAGTAAACTGTTATTTGGTCAACATCCAAGCTTCACAGTATACCTTACTGTTATCTGGTCAACGTCCAGGCTTCACAGTCTTGTATTGCTATCTGGTCAACATCCATGCTTCACGATACTTTGCTTCCTATCTGGTCAACATCCAGGTTTCAGAAAGAAATCAAATGGTTATCCGGTCACCTCCGGTTTTCCCTTTGATTTTGGGGCCTACTAATATCCGGTTGGATCCGGGCTTCAAAGTAATTGGCCGAGTAAACTGTTATTTGGTCAACATCCAAGCCTCACAATATACCTTACTGTTATCTGGTCAACGTCCAGGCTTCACAGTATTGTATTGCTATCTGGTCAACATCCAGGCTTCACGATACTTTGCTTCCTATCTGGTCAACATCCAGGTTTCAGAAGGAAATCAAATGGTTATCCGGTCGCCTCCGGTTTTCCCTTTGATTTTGGGGCCTACTAATATCGGATTGGACCAGGGCTTCAAAGTAATTGGCCGAGTAAACTATTATTTGGTTAACATCCAAGTTTCACAGTATACCTTACTGTTATCTGGTCAACATCCAGGCTTCACAGTCTTGTTTTTCTATCTGGTCAACATCTAGGCTTCACGATACTTTGCTTCATATCTGGTCAACATCCAGGTTTCAGAAGGAAATCAAATTGTTATCCGGTCACCTCCGGTTTTCCCTTTGATTTTGGGGCCTACTAATATCTGATTGGATCCGGGCTTCAAAGTAATTGGCCGAGTAAACTGTTATTTGGTCAACATCCAAGATTCACAGTATACCTTACTGTTATCTGGTCAAAATCCAGGCTTCACATTCTTGTATTTCTATCTGGTCAACATCCAGGCTTCACGATACTTTGCTTCATATCTGGTCAACATCCAGGTTTCAGAAGGAAATCAAATGGTTCTCCGGTCACCTACGGTTTTCCCTTTGATTTTGGGGCCTACTAATATCCGGTTGGATTCGGGCTTCAAAGTAATTGGCCGAGTAAACTGTTATTTGGTCAACATCCAAGCTTCACAGTATACCTTACTGTTATCTGGTCAACGTCCAGGCTTCACAGTCTTGTATTGCTATCTGGTCAACATCCATGCTTCACGATACTTTGCTTCCTATCTGGTCAACATCCAGGTTTCAGAAGGAAATCAAATGGTTATCCGGTCACCTCCGGTTTTCCCTTTGATTTTGGGGCCTACTAATATCCGGTTGGATCCGGGCTTCAAAGTAATTGGCCGAGTAAACTGTTATTTGGTCAACATCCAAGCCTCACAATATACCTTACTGTTATCTGGTCAACGTCCAGGCTTCACAGTATTGTATTGCTATCTGGTCAACATCCAGGCTTCACGATACTTTGCTTCCTATCTGGTCAACATCCAGGTTTCAGAAGGAAATCAAATGGTTATCCGGTCGCCTCCGGTTTTCCCTTTGATTTTGGGGCCTACTAATATCTGATTGGACCAGGGCTTCAAAGTAATTGGCCGAGTAAACTATTATTTGGTTAACATCCAAGTTTCACAGTATACCTTACTGTTATCTGGTCAACATCCAGGCTTCACAGTCTTGTATTTCTATCTGGTCAACATCTAGGCTTCACGATACTTTGCTTCATATCTGGTCAACATCCAGGTTTCAGAAGGAAATCAAATTGTTATCCGGTCACCTCCGGTTTTCCCTTTGATTTTGGGGCCTACTAATATCCGATTGGATCCGGGCTTCAAAGTAATTGGCCGAGTAAACTGTTATTTGGTCAACATCCAAGATTCACAGTATACCTTACTGTTATCTGGTCAAAATCCAGGCTTCACATTTTTGTATTTCTATCTGGTCAACATCCAGGCTTCATGATACTTTGCTTCATATCTGGTCAACATCCAGGTTTCAGAAGGAAATCAAATGGTTCTCCGGTCACCTACGGTTTTCCCTTTGATTTTGGGGCCTACTAATATCCGGTTGGATTCGGGCTTCAAAGTAATTGGCCGAGTAAACTGTTATTTGGTCAACATCCAAGCTTCACAGTATACCTTACTGTTATCTGGTCAACGTCCAGGCTTCACAGTCTTGTATTGCTATCTGGTCAACATCCAGGCTTCACGATACTCTGCTTCCTATCTGGTCAACATCCAGGTTTCAGAAGGAAATCAAATGGTTATCCGGTCGCCTCCGGTTTTCCCTTTGATTTTGGGGCCTACTAATATCCGATTGGACCAGGGCTTCAAAGTAATTGGCCGAGTAAACTATTATTTGGTTAACATCCAAGTTTCACAGTATACCTTACTGTTATCTGGTCGACAACCAGGCTTCACAGTCTTGTATTTCTATCTGGTCAACATCTAGGCTTCACGATACTTTGCTTCATATCTGGTCAACATCCAGGTTTCAGAAGGAAATCAAATTGTTATCCGGTCACCTCCGGTTTTCCCTTTGATTTTGGGGCCTACTAATATCCGATTGGATCCGGGCTTCAAAGTAATTGGCCGAGTAAACTGTTATTTGGTCAACATCCAAGATTCACAGTATACCTTACTGTTATCTGGTCAAAATCCAGGCTTCACATTCTTGTATTTCTATCTGGTCAACATCCAGGCTTCACGATACTTTGCTTCATATCTGGTCAACATCCAGGTTTCAGAAGGAAATCAAATGGTTCTCCGGTCACCTACGGTTTTCCCTTTGATTTTGGGGCCTACTAATATCCGGTTGGATTCGGGCTTCAAAGTAATTGGCCGAGTAAACTGTTATTTGGTCAACATCCAAGCTTCACAGTATACCTTACTGTTATCTGGTCAACGTCCAGGCTTCACAGTCTTGTATTGCTATCTGGTCAACATCCATGCTTCACGATACTTTGCTTCCTATCTGGTCAACATCCAGGTTTCAGAAGGAAATCAAATGGTTATCCGGTCACCTCCGGTTTTCCCTTTGATTTTGGGGCCTACTAATATCCGGTTGGATGCGGGCTTCAAAGTAATTGGCCGAGTAAACTGTTAATTGGTCAACATCCAAGCCTCACAATATACCTTACTGTTATCTGGTCAACGTCCAGGCTTCACAGTATTGTATTGCTATCTGGTCAACATCCAGGCTTCACGATACTTTGCTTCCTATCTGGTCAACATCCAGGTTTCAGAAGGAAACCAAATGGTTATCCGGTCGCCTCCGGTTTTCCCTTTGATTTTGGGGCCTACTAATATCCGATTGGACCAGGGCTTCAAAGTAATTGGCCGAGTAAACTATTATTTGGTTAACATCCAAGTTTCACAGTATACCTTACTGTTATCTGGTCAACATCCAGGCTTCACAGTCTTGTATTTCTATCTGGTCAACATCTAGGCTTCACGATACTTTGCTTCATATCTGGTCAACATCCAGGTTTCAGAAGGAAATCAAATTGTTATCCGGTCACCTCCGGTTTTCCCTTTGATTTTGGGGCCTACTAATATCCGATTGGATCCGGGCTTCAAAGTAATTGGCCGAGTAAACTGTTATTTGGTCAACATCCAAGATTCACAGTATACCTTACTGTTATCTGGTCAAAATCCAGGCTTCACATGCTTGTATTTCTATCTGGTCAACATCCAGGCTTCATGATACTTTGCTTCATATCTGGTCAACATCCAGGTTTCAGAAGGAAATCAAATGGTTCTCCGGTCACCTACGGTTTTCCCTTTGATTTTGGGGCCTACTAATATCCGGTTGGATTCGGGCTTCAAAGTAATTGGCCGAGTAAACTGTTATTTGGTCAACATCCAAGCTTCACAGTATACCTTACTATTATCTGGTCAACGTCCAGGCTTCACAGTCTTGTATTGCTATCTGGTCAACATCCAGGCTTCACGATACTTTGCTTCCTATCTGGTCAACATCCAGGTTTCAGAAGGAAATCAAATGGTTATCCGGTCGCCTCCGGTTTTCCCTTTGATTTTGGGGCCTACTAATATCCGGTTGGATCCGGGCTTCAAAGTAATTGGCCGAGTAAACTGTTATTTGGTCAACATCCAAGCTTCACAGTATACCTTAATATTATCTGGTCAACGTCCAGGCTTCACAGTCTTGTATTGCTATCTGGTCAACATCCAGGCTTCACGATACTTTGCTTCCTATCTGGTCAACATCCAGGTTTCAGAAGGAAATCAAATGGTTATCCGGTCGCCTCCGGTTTTCCCTTTGATTTTGGGGCCTACTAATATCCGGTTTGATCCGGGCTTCAAAGTAATTGGCCGAGTAAACTGTTATTTGGTCAACATCCAAGCTTCACAGTATACCTTACTGTTATCTGGTCAACGTCCAGGCTTCACAATCTTGTATTTCTATCTGGTCAACATCCAGGCTTCACGATACTTTGCTTCTTATCTGGTCAACATCCAGGTTTCAGAAGGAAATCAAATGGTTATCCGGTCGCCTCCGGTTTTCCCTTTGATTTTGGGGCCTACTAATATCCGGTTGGATCCGGGCTTCAAAGTAATTGGCCGAGTAAACTGTTATTTGGTCAACATCCAAGCTTCACAGTATACCTTACTGTTATCTGGTCAAAATCCAGGCTTCACATTTTTGTATTTCTATCTGGTCAACATCCAGGCTTCACGATACTTTGCTTCATATCTAGTCAACATCCAGGTTTCAGAAGGAAATCAAATGGTTCTCCGGTCACCTCCGGTTTTCCCTTTGATTTTGGGGCCTACTAATATCCAATTGGATCCGGGATTCAAAGTAATTGGCCGAGTAAATTGTTAGTTGGTCAACATCCAAGCTTCACAGTATACCTTACTGTTATTTGGTCAACGTCCAGGCTTCACAATCTTGTATTGCTATCTGGTCAACATCCAGGCTTCACGATACTTTGCTTCCTATCTGGTCAACATCCAGGTTTCATAAGGAAATCAAATGGTTATCCGGTCGCCTCCGGTTTTCCCTTTGATTTTGGGGCCTACTAATATCCGGTTGGATCCGGGCTTCAAAGTAATTGGCTGAGTAAACTGTTATTTGGTCAACATCCAAGCTTCACAGTATACCTTACTGTTATCTAGTCAAAATCCAGGCTTCACATTCTTGTATTTCTATCTGGTCAACATCCAGGCTTCACGATACTTTGCTTCATATCTGGTCAACATCCAGGTTTCAGAAGGAAATCAAATGGTTCTCCGGTCACCTCCGGTTTTCCCTTTGATTTTGGGGCCTACTAATATCCAGTTGGATCCGGGCTTCAAAGTAATTGGCCGAGTAAACTGTTATTTGGTCAACATCCAAGCTTCACAGTATACCTTACTGTTATCTGGTCAACGTCCAGGCTTCACAGTCTTGTATTGCTATCTGGTCAACATCCATGCTTCACGATACTTTTCTTCCTATCTGGTCAACATCCAGGTTTCAGAAGGAAATCAAATGGTTATCCGGTCACCTCCGGTTTTCCCTTTGATTTTGGGGCCAACTAATATCCGGTTGGATTCGGGCTTCAAAGTAATTGGCCGAGTAAACTGTTATTTGGTCAACATCCAAGCCTCACAGTATACCTTACTGTTATCTGGTCAACGTCCAGGCTTCACAGTATTGTATTGCTATCTGGTCAACATCCAGGCTTCACGATACTTTGCTTCCTATCTGGTCAACATCCAGGTTTCAGAAGGAAATCAAATGGTTATCCGGTCGCCTCCGGTTTTCCCTTTGATTTTGGGGCCTACTAATATCCGATTGGACCAGGGCTTCAAAGTAATTGGCCGAGTAAAATATTATTTGGTTAACATCCAAGTTTCACAGTATACCTTACTGTTATCTGGTCAAAATCCAGGCTTCACAGTCTTGTATTTCTATCTGGTCAACATCTAGGCTTCACGATACTTTGCTTCATATCTGGTCAACATCCAAGTTTCAGAAGGAAATCAAATGGTTATCCGGTCACCTCCGGTTTTACCTTTGATTTTGGGGCCTACTAATATCCGGTTGGATCCGGGCTTCAAAGTAATTGGCCGAATAAACTGTTATTTGGTCAACATCCAAGTTTCACAGTATACCTTACTGTTATCTGGTCAACATCCAGGCTTCACAGTCTTGTATTTCTATCTGGTCAACATCCAGGCTTCACGATACTTTGCTTCCTATCTGGTCAACATCCAGGTTTCAGAAGGAAATCAAATGGTTAGCGGTCGCCTCTGGTATTCCCTTTGATTTTGGGGCCTACTAATATCCGGTTGGATCCGGGCTTCAAAGTAATTGGCCTAGTAAAATGTTATTTGGTCAACATCCAAGCTTCACAGTATACCTTACTGTTATCTGTTCAACGTCCAGGCTTCACAGTCTTGAATTTCTATTTGGTCAACATCCAGGCTTCACGATACTTTGCTTCCTATCTGGTCAACATCCAGGTTTCAGAAGGAAATCAAATGGTTATCCGGTCGCCTCCGGTTTTCCCTTTGATTTTGGGGCCTACTAATATCCGGTTGGATCCGGGCTTCAAAGTAATTGGCCGAGTAAACTGTTATTTGGTCAACATCCAAGCTTCACAGTATACCTTACTGTTATCTGGTCAACGTCCAGGCTTCACAGTCTTGTATTGCTATCTGGTCAACATCCAGGCTTCACGATACTTTGCTTCCTATCTGGTCAACATCCAGGTTTCAGAAGGAAATCAAATGGTTATCTGGTCGCCTCCGGTTTTCCCTTTGATTTTGGGGCCTACTAATATCCGATTGGATCCGGGCTTCAAAGTAATTGGCCGAGTAAACTGTTATTTGGTCAACATCCAAGTTTCACAGTATACCTTACTGTTATCTGGTCAACATCAAGGCTTCACATTCTTGTATTTCTATCTGGTCAACATCTAGGCTTCATGATACTTTGCTTCATATCTGGTCAACATCCAGGTTTCAGAAGGAAATCAAATGGTTATCCGGTCACCTCCGGTTTTCCCTTTGATTTTGGGGCCTACTAATATCCGATTGGATCCGGGCTTCAAAGTAATTGGCCGAGTAAACTGTTATTTGGTCAACATCCAAGCTTCACAGTATACCTTACTGTTATCTGGTCAACGTCCAGGCTTCACAGTCTTGTATTGCTATCTGGTCAACATCCAGGCTTCACGATACTTTGCTTCCTATCTGGTCAACATCCAGGTTTCATAAGGAAATCAAATGGTTATCCGGCCGCCTCCGGTTTTCCCTTTGATTTTGGGGCCTACTAATATCCGGTTGGATCCGGGCTTCAAAGTAATTGGCCGAGTAAACTGTTATTTGGTCAACATCCAAGCTTCACAGTATACCTTACTGTTATTTGGTCAACATCCAGGCTTCACAGTCTTGTATTGCTATCTGGTAAACATCCAGGCTTCACGATACTTTACTTCCTATCTGGTCAACATCCAGGTTTCAGAAGGAAATCAAATGGTTATCCGGTCGCCTCCGGTTTTCCCTTTGATTTTGGGGCCTACTAATATCCGGTTGGATCCGGGCTTCAAAGTAATTGGCCGAGTAAACTGTTATTTGGTCAACATCCAAGCTTCACAGTATACCTTACTGTTATCTGGTCAACGTCCAGGCTTCACAGTCTTGTATTGCTATCTGGTCAACATCCAGGCTTCACGATACTTTGCTTCCTATCTGGTCAACATCCAGGTTTCAGAAGGAAATCAAATGGTTATCCGGTCGCCTCCGGTTTTCCATTTAATTTTGGGGCCTACTAATATTCGGTTGGATCCGGGCTTTAAAGTAATTGGCCGAGTAAACTGTTATTTGGTCAACATCCAAGCTTCACAGTATACCTTACTGTTATCTGGTCAAAATCCAGGCTTCACAGTCTTGTATTTCTATCTGGTCAAAATCCAGGCTTCACGATACTTTGCTTCCTATCTGTTCAACATCCAGGTTTCAGAAGGAAATCAAATGGTTATCCGGTCGCCTCCGGTTTTCCATTTGATTTTGGGGCCTACTAATATCCGGTTGGATCCGGGCTTCAAAGTAATTGGCCAAGTAAACTGTTATTTGGTCAACATCCAAGCTTCACAGTATACCTTACTTTCATCTGGTCAACGTCTAGGCTTGACAGTCTTGTATTGTTATCTGGTCAACATCCAGGCTTCACGATACTTTGCTTCCTATCTGGTAAACATCCAGGTTTCAGAAGGAAATCAAATGGTTATCCGTTCGCCTCCGGTTTTCCCTTTGATTTAGGGGCCTACTAATATCCGATTGGATCCGGGCTTCAAAGTAATTGGCCGAGTAAACTTTTATTTTGTCAACATCCAAGTTTCACAGTATACCTTACTGTTATCTGGTCAACATCCAGGCTTCACAGTCTTGTATTTCTATCTGGTCTACATCGAGGCTTAACGATACTTTGCTTACTATCTGGTCAACATCCAGGTTTCAGAAGGAAATAAAATGGTTAGCGGTTGCCTCCAGTTTTCCCTTTGATTTTGGGGCCAATTAATATCCGGTTGGATCCGGGCTTCAAAGTAATTGGCCGAGTAAACTGTTATTTGGTCAACATCCAAGTTTCACAGTATACCTTACTGTTATCTGGTCAACATCCAGGCTTCACAGTATTGTATTTCTATCTGGTCAACATCTAGGCTTCACGATACTTTGCTTCATATCTGGTCAACATCCAGGTTTCAGAAGGAAATCAAATGGTTATCCGGTCACCTCCGGTTTTCCCTTTGATTTTGGGGCCTACTAATATCCAGTTGGATCCGGGCTTCAAAGTAATTGGCCGAGTAAACTGTTATTTGGTCAACATCCAAGATTCACAGTATACCTTACTGTTATCTGGTCAACGTCCAGGCTTAACAGTCTTGTATTGCTATCTGGTCAACATCCAGGCTTCACGATACTTTGCTTCCTATCTGGTCAACATCCAGGTTTCATAAGGAAATCAAATGGTTATCCGGTCGCCTCCGGTTTTCCCTTTGATTTTGGGGCCTACTAATATCCGGTTGGATCCGGGCTTCAAAGTAATTGGCCGAGTAAACTGTTATTTGGTCAACATCCAAGCTTCACAGTATACCTTACTGTTATCTGGTCAACATCCAGGCTTCACAGTCTTGTATTGCTATCTGGTAAACATCCAGGCTTCACGATACTTTACTTCCTATCTGGTCAACATCCAGGTTTCAGAAGGAAATCAAATGGTTATCCGGTCGCCTCCGGTTTTCCATTTGATTTTGGGGCCTACTAATATTCGGTTGGATCCGGGCTTTAAAGTAATTGGCCGAGTAAACTGTTATTTGGTCAACATCCAAGCTTCACAGTATACCTTACTGTTATCTGGTCAAAATCCAGGCTTCACAGTCTTGTATTTCTATCTGGTCAACATCCAGGCTTCACGATACTTTGCTTTCTATCTGTTCAACATCCAGGTTTCAGAAGGAAATCAAATGGTTATCCGGTCGCCTCCGGTTTTCCCTTTGATTTTGGGGCCTACTAATATCCGGTTGGATCCGGGCTTCAAAGTAATTGGCCGAGTAAACTATTATTTGGTCAACATCCAAGCTTCACAGTATACCTTACTTTTATCTGGTCAACGTCTAGGCTTCACAGTCTTGTATTGCTATCTGGTCAACATCCAGGCTTCACGATACTTTGCTTCCTATCTGGTAAACATCCAGGTTTCAGAAGTAAATCAAATGGTTATCCGGTCGCCTCCGGTTTTCCCTTTGATTTAGGGGCCTACTAATATCCGATTGGATCCGGGCTTCAAAGTAATTGGCCGAGTAAACTTTTATTTTGTCAACATCCAAGTTTCACAGTATACCTTACTGTTATCTGGTCAACATCCAGGCATCACAGTCTTGTATTTCTATCTGGTCTACATCGAGGCTTAACGATACTTTGCTTACTATCTGGTCAACATCCAGGTTTCAGAAGGAAATAAAATGGTTAGCGGTCGCCTCCGGTTTTCCCTTTGATTTTGGGGCCTACTAATATCCGGTTGGATCCGGGCTTCAAAGTAATTGGCCGAGTAAACTGTTATTTGGTCAACATCCAAGTTTCACAGTATACCTTACTGTTATCTGGTCAACATCCAGGCTTCACAGTATTGTATTTCTATCTGGTCAACATCTAGGCTTCACGATACTTTGCTTCATATCTGGTCAACATCCAGGTTTCAGAAGGAAATCAAATGGTTATCCGGTCACCTCCGGTTTTCCCTTTGATTTTGGGGCCTACTAATATCCGGTTGGATCCGGGCTTCAAAGTAATTGGCCGAGTAAACTGTTATTTGGTCAACATCCAAGCTTCACAGTATACCTTACTGTTATCTGGTCAACGTCCAGGCTTCACAGTCTTGTATTGCTATCTGGTCAACATCCAGGCTTCACGATACTTTGCTTCCTATCTGGTCAACATCCAGGTTTCATAAGGAAATCAAATGGTTATTCGGTCGCCTCCGGTTTTCCCTTTGATTTTGGGGCCTACTAATATCCGGTTGGATCCGGGCTTCAAAGTAATTGGCCGAGTAAACTGTTATTTGGTCAACATCCAAGCTTCACAGTATACCTTACTGTTATCTGGTCAACATCCAGGCTTCACAGTCTTGTATTGCTATCTGGTAAACATCCAGGCTTCACGATACTTTACTTCCTATCTGGTCAACATCCAGGTGTCAGAAGGAAATCAAATGGTTATCCGGTCGCCTCCGGTTTTCCATTTGATTTTGGGGCCTACTAATATTTGGTTGGATCCGGGCTTTAAAGTAATTGGTCGAGTAAATTGTTATTTGGTCAACATCCAAGCTTCACAGTATACCTTACTGTTATCTGGTCAAAATCCAGGCTTCACAGTCTTGTATTTCTATCTGGTCAACATCCAGGCTTCACAATACTTTGCTTCCTATCTGTTCAACATCTAGGTTTCAGAAGGAAATCAAATGGTTATCCGGTCGCCTCCGGTTTTCCCTTTGATTTTGGGGCCTACTAATATCCGGTTGGATCCGGGCTTCAAAGTAATTGGCCGAGTAAACTGTTATTTGGTCAACATCCAAGCTTCACAGTATACCTTACTTTTATCTGGTCAACGTCCAGGCTTCACAGTCTTGTATTGCTATCTGGTCAACATCCAGGCTTCACGATACTTTGCTTCCTATCTGGTAAACATCCAGGTTTCAGAAGGAAATCAAATGGTTATCCGGTCGCCTCCGGTTTTCCCTTTGAATTTGGGGCCTACTAATATCCGATTGGATTCAGGCTTCAAAGTAATTGGCCGAGTAAACTTTTATTTTGTCAACATCCAAGTTTCACAGTATACCTTACTGTTATCTGGTCAACATTCAGGCTTCACAGTCTTGTATTTCTATCTGGTCAACATCGAGGCTTCACGATACTTTGCTTACTATCTGGTCAACATCCAGGTTTCAGAAGGAAATCAAATGGTTAGCGGTCGCCTCCGGTTTTCCCTTTGATTTTGGGGCCTACTAATATTCGGTTGGATTCAGGCTTCAAAGTAATTGGCCGAGTAAACTGTAATTTGGTCAACATCCAAGCTTCACAGTATACCTTACTGTTATCTGGTCAACGTCCAGGCTTCACAGTCTTGTATTGCTATCTGGTCAACATCCAGGCTTCACGATACTTTGCTGCCTATCTGGTCAACATCCATGTTTCAGAAAGAAATCAAATGGTTATCCAGTCGCCTCCGGTTTTCCCTTTGGTTTTGGGGCCTACTAATATCCGATTGGATCCGGGCTTCAAAGTAATTGGCCGAGTAAACTGTTATTTGGTCAACATCCAAGCTTCACAGTATACCTTACTGTTATCTGGTCAACTTCCAGGCTTCACAGTCTTGTATTGCTATCTGGTCAACATCCAGGCTTCATGATACTTTGCTTCCTATCTAGTCAACATCCAGGTTTCAGAAGGAAATCAAATGGTTATTCGGTCGCCTCCGGTTTTCCCTATGATTTTGGGGCCTACTAATATCCGGTTGGATCCGGGCTTCAAAGTAATTAGCCGAGTAAACTGTTATTTGGTCAACATCCAAGATTCACAGTATACCTTACTGTTATCTGGTCAACATCCAGGCTTCACAGTATTGTATTGCTATCTGGTCAACATCCAGGCTTCATGATACTTTGCTTCCTATCTGGTCAACATCCAGGTTTCATAAGGAAATCAAATGGTTATCCGGTCGCCTCCGGTTTTCCCTTTGATTTTGGGGCCTACTAATATCCGATTAGATCCGGGCTTTAAAGTAATTGGCCGAGTAAACTGTTATTTGGTCAACATCCAAGTTTCACAGTATACCTTACTGTTATCTGGTCAACATCCAGGCTTCACAGTCTTGTATTTCTATCTGGTCAACATCTAGGCTTCACGATACTTTGCTTCATATCTGGTCAACATCCAGGTTTCAGAAGGAAATCAAACTGTTATCCGGTCACCTCCAGTTTTCCCTTTGATTTTGGGGCCTACTAATATCCGGTTGGATCCGGGCTTCAAAGTAATTGGCCGAGTAAACTGTTATTTGGTTAACATCCAAGCTTCACAGTATACCTTACTGTTATCTGGTCAATGTCCAGGCTTCACAGTCTTGTATTGCTATCTGGTCAACATCCAGGCTTCACGATACTTTGTTTCCTCTCTGGTCAACATCCAGGTTTCATAAGGAAATCAAATGGTTATCCGGTCGCCTCCGGTTTTCCCTTTGATTTTGGGGCCTACTAATATCCGGTTGGATCCGGGCTTCAAAGTAATTGGCCGAGTAAACTGTTATTTGGTCAACATCCAAGCTTCACAGTATACCTTACTGTTATCTGGTCAACGTCCAGGCTTCACAGTCTTGTATTGCTATCTGGTCAACATCCAGGCTTCACGATACTTTGCTTCCTATCTGGTCAACATCCAGGTTTCATAAGGAAATCAAATGGTTATCCGGTCGCCTCCGTTTTTCCCTTTGATTTTGGGGCCTACTAATATCCGGTTGGATCCGGGCTTCAAAGTAATTGGCCGAGTAAACTGTTATTTGGTCAACATCCAAGCTTCACAGTATACCTTACTGTTATCTGGTCAACATCCAGGCTTCACAGTCTTGTATTGCTATCTGGTAAACATCCAGGCTTCACGATACTTTACTTCCTATCTGGTCAACATCCAGGTTTCAGAAGGAAATCAAATGGTTATCCGGTCGCCTCTGGTTTTCCATTTGATTTTGGGGCCTACTAATATTCGGTTGGATCCGGGCTTTAAAGTAATTGGCCGAGTAAACTGTTATTTGGTCAACATCCAAGCTTCACAGTATACCTTACTGTTATCTGGTCAAAATCCAGGCTTCACAGTCTTGTATTTCTATCTGGTCAACATCCAGGCTTCACGATACTTTGCTTCCTATCTGTTCAACATCCAGGTTTCAGAAGGAAATCAAATGGTTATCCGGTCGCCTCCGGGTTTCCCTTTGATTTTGGGGCCTACTAATATCCGGTTGGATCCGGGCTTCAAAGTAATTGGCCGAGTAAACTATTATTTGGTCAACATCCAAGCTTCACAGTATACCTTACTTTTATCTGGTCAACGTCTAGGCTTCACAGTCTTGTATTGCTATCTGGTCAACATCCAGGCTTCACGATACTTTGCTTCCTATCTGGTAAACATCCAGGTTTCAGAAGTAAATCAAATGGTTATCCGGTCGCCTCCGGTTTTCCCTTTGATTTAGGGGCCTACTAATATCCGATTGGATCCGGGCTTCAAAGTAATTGGCCGAGTAAACTTTTATTTTGTCAACATCCAAGTTTCACAGTATACCTTATTGTTATCTGGTCAACATCCAGGCATCACAGTCTTGTATTTCTATCTGGTCTACATCGAGGCTTAACGATACTTTGCTTACTATCTGGTCAACATCCAGGTTTCAGAAGGAAATAAAATGGTTAGCGGTCGCCTCCGGTTTTCCCTTTGATTTTGGGGCCTACTAATATCCGGTTGGATCCGGGCTTCAAAGTAATTGGCCGAGTAAACTGTTATTTGGTCAACATCCAAGTTTCACAGTATACCTTACTGTTATCTGGTCAACATCCAGGCTTCACAGTATTGTATTTCTATCTGGTCAACATCTAGGCTTCACGATACTTTGCTTCATATCTGGTCAACATCCAGGTTTCAGAAGGAAATCAAATGGTTATCCGGTCACCTTCGGTTTTCCCTTTGATTTTGGGGCCTACTAATATCCGGTTGGATCCGGGCTTCAAAGTAATTGGCCGAGTAAACTGTTATTTGGTCAACATCCAAGCTTCACAGTATACCTTACTGTTATTTGGTCAACGTCCAGGCTTCAAAGTCTTGTATTGCTATCTGGTCAACATCCAGGCTTCACGATACTTTGCTTCCTATCTGGTCAACATCCAGGTTTCATAAGGAAATCAAATGGTTATTCGGTCGCCTCCGGTTTTCCCTTTGATTTTGGGGCCTACTAATATCCGGTTGGATCCGGGCTTCAAAGTAATTGGCCGAGTAAACTGTTATTTGGTCAACATCCAAGCTTCACAGTATACCTTACTGTTATCTGGTCAACATCCAGGCTTCACAGTCTTGTATTGCTATCTGGTAAACATCCAGGCTTCACGATACTTTACTTCCTATCTGGTCAACATCCCGGTGTCAGAAGGAAATCAAATGGTTATCCGGTCGCCTCCGGTTTTCCATTTGATTTTGGGGCCTACTAATATTCGGTTGGATCCGGGCTTTAAAGTAATTGGCCGAGTAAATTGTTATTTGGTCAACATCCAAGCTTCACAGTATACCTTACTGTTATCTGGTCAAAATCCAGGCTTCACAGTCTTGTATTTCTAACTGGTCAACATCCAGGCTTCACGATACTTTGCTTCCTATCTGTTCAACATCTAGGTTTCAGAAGGAAATCAAATGGTTATCCGGTCGCCTCCGGTTTTCCCTTTGATTTTGGGGCCTACTAATATCCGGTTGGATCCGGGCTTCAAAGTAATTGGCCGAGTAAACTGTTATTTGGTCAACATCCAAGCTTCACAGTATACCTTACTTTTATCTGGTCAACGTCCAGGCTTCACAGTCTTGTATTGCTATATGGTCAACATCCAGGCTTCACGATACTTTGCTTCCTATCTGGTAAACATCCAGGTTTCAGAAGGAAATCAAATGGTTATCCGGTCGCCTCCGGTTTTCCCTTTGAATTTGGGGCCTACTAATATCCGATTGGATCCGGGCTTCAAAGTAATTGGCCGAGTAAACTTTTATTTTGTCAACATCCAAGTTTCACAGTATACCTTACTGTTATCTGGTCAACATTCAGGCTTCACAGTCTTGTATTTCTATCTGGTCAACATCGAGGCTTCACGATACTTTGCTTACTATCTGGTCAACATCCAGGTTTCAGAAGGAAATCAAATGGTTAGCGGTCGCCTCCGGTTTTCCCTTTGATTTTGGGGCCTACTAATATCCGGTTGGATTCGGGCTTCAAAGTAATTGGCCGAGTAAACTGTTATTTGGTCAACATCCAAGCTTCACAGTATACCTTACTGTTATCTGGTCAACGTCCAGGCTTCACAGTCTTGTATTGCTATCTGGTCAACATCCAGGCTTCACGATACTTTGCTTCCTATCTGGTCAACATCCAGGTTTCAGAAAGAAATCAAATGGTTATCCAGTCGCCTCCGGTTTTCCCTTTGGTTTTGGGGCCTACTAATATCCGATTGGATCCGGGCTTCAAAGTAATTGGCCGAGTAAACTGTTATTTGGTCAACATCCAAGCTTCACAGTATACCTTACTGTTATCTGGTCAACTTCTAGGCTTCACAGTCTTGTATTGCTATCTGGTCAACATCCAGGCTTCATGATACTTTGCTTCCTATCTGGTCAACATCCAGGTTTCAGAAGGAAATCAAATGGTTATTCGGTCGCCTCCGGTTTTCCCTATGATTTTGGGGCCTACTAATATCCGGTTGGATCCGGGATTCAAAGTAATTAGCCGAGTAAACTGTTATTTGGTCAACATCCAAGATTCACAGTATACCTTACTGTTATCTGGTCAACATCCAGGCTTCACAGTATTGTATTGCTATCTGGTCAACATCCAGGCTTTATGATACTTTGCTTCCTATCTGGTCAACATCCAGGTTTCATAAGGAAATCAAATGGTTATCCGGTCGCCTCCGGTTTTCCCTTTGATTTTGGGGCCTACTAATATCCGATTAGATCCGGGCTTTAAAGTAATTGGCCGAGTAAACTGTTATTTGGTCAACATCCAAGTTTCACAGTATACCTTACTGTTATCTGGTCAACATCCAGGCTTCACAGTCTTGTATTTCTATCTGGTCAACATCTAGGCTTCACGATACTTTGCTTCATATCTAGTCAACATCCAGGTTTCAGAAGGAAATCAAATGGTTATCCGGTCAGCTCCAGTTTTCCCTTTGATTTTGGGGCCTACTAATATCCGGTTGGATCCGGGCTTCAAAGTAATTGGCCGAGTAAACTGTTATTTGGTTAACATCCAAGCTTCACAGTATACCTTACTGTTATCTGGTCAACGTCCAGGCTTCACAGTCTTGTATTGCTATCTGGTCAACATCCAGGCTTCACGATACTTTGTTTCCTCTCTGGTCAACATCCAGGTTTCATAAGGAAATCAAATGGTTATCCGGTCGCCTCCGGTTTTCCCTTTGATTTTGGGGCCTACTAATATCCGGTTGGATCCGGGCTTCAAAGTAATTGGCCGAGTAAACTATTATTTGGTCAACATCCAAGCTTCACAGTATACCTTACTGTTATCTGGTCAACATCCAGGCTTCACAGTCTTGTATTGCTATCTGGTAAACATCCAGGCTTCACGATACTTTACTTCCTATCTCGTCAACATCCAGGTTTCAGAAGGAAATCAAATGGTTATCCGGTCGCCTCCGGTTTTCCCTTTGATTTTGGGGCCTACTAATATCCGGTTGGATCTGGGCTTCAAAGTAATTGGCTGAGTAAACTGTTATTTGGTCAACATCCAAGCTTCACAGTATACCTTACTGTTATCTGGTCTACGTCCAGGCTTCACCGTCTTGTATTGCTATCTGGTCAATATCCAGGCTTCACGATACTATGCTTCCTATCTGGTCAACATCCAGGTTTCATAAGGAAATCAAATGGTTATCCGGTCGCCTCCGGTTTTCCATTTGATTTTGGGGCCTACTAATATTCGGTTGGATGCGGGCTTTAAAGTAATTGGCCGGGTAAACTGTTATTTGGTCAACATCCAAGCTTCACAGTATACCTTACTGTTATCTGGTCAAAATCCAGGCTTCAGAGTCTTGTATTTCTATCTGGTCAACATCCAGGCTTCACAATACTTTGCTTCCTATCTGTTTAACATCCAGGTTTCAGAAGGAAATCAAATGGTTATCCGGTCGCCTCCGGTTTTCCCTTTGATTTTGGGGCCTACTAATATCCGGTTGGATCCGGGCTTCAAAGTAATTGGCCGAGTAAACTGTTATTTGGTCAACATCCAAGCTTCACAGTATACCTTACTTTTATCTCGTCAACGTCCAGGCTTCACAATCTTGTATTGCTATCTGGTCAACATCCAGGCTTCACGATACTTTGCTTCCTATCTGGTAAACATCCAGGTTTCAGAAGGAAATCAAATGGTTATCTGGTCACCTCCGGTTTTCCCTTTGATTTAGGGGCCTACTAATATCCGATTGGATTCGGGCTTCAAAGTAATTGGCCGAGTAAACTTTTATTTTGTCAACATCCAAGTTTCACAGTATACCTTACTGTTATCTGGTCAACATCCAGGCTTCACAGTCTTGTATTTCTATCTGGTCAACATCGAGGCTTCACGATACTTTGCTTACTATCTGGTCAACATCCAGGTTTCAGAAGGAAATAAAATGGTTAGCGGTCACCTCCGGTTTTCCCTTTGATTTTGGGGCCTACTAATATCTGGTTGGATCCGGGCTTCAAAGTAATTGGCCGAGTAAACTGTTATTTGGTCAACATCCAAGTTTCACAGTATACCTTACTGTTATCTGGTCAACATCCAGGCTTCACAGTCTTGTATTTCTATCTGGTCAACATCTAGGCTTCACGATACTTTGCTTCATATCTGGTCAACATCCATGTTTCAGAAGGAAATCAAATGTTTATCCGGTCACCTCCGGTTTTCCCTGATTTTGGGGCCTACTAATATCCGTTTGGATCCGGGCTTCAAAGTAATTGGCCGATAAACTGTTATTTGGTCAACATCCAAGCTTCACAGTATACCTTACTGTTATCTGGTCAACGTCCAGGCTTCACAGTCTTGTATTGCTATCTGGTCAACATCCAGGCTTCATGATACTTTGCTTCCTATCTGGTCAACATCCAGGTTTCATAAGGAAATCAAATGGTTATCCGATCGCCTCCGGTTTTCCCTTTGATTTTGGGGCCTACTAATATCCGGTTGGATCCGGGCTTCAAAGTAATTGGCCGAGTAAACTGTTATTTGGTCAACATCCAAGCTTCACAGTATACCTTACTGTTATCTGGTCAACATCCAGGCTTCACAGTCTTGTATTGCTATCTGGTAAACATCTAGGCTTCACGATACTTTACTTCCTATCTGGTCAACATCCAGGTTTCAGAAGGAAATCAAATGGTTATCCGGTCGCCTCCGGTTTTCCCTTTGATTTTGGGGCCTACTAATATCCGGTTGGATCCGGGCTTCAAAGTAATTGGCCGAGTAAACTGTTATTTGGTCAACATCCTAGCTTCATAGTATACCTTACTGTTATCTGGTCAACGTCCAGGCTTCACAGTCTTGTATTGCTATCTGGTCAACATCCAGGCTTCATGATACTTTGCTTCCTATCTGGTCAACATCCAGGTTTCAGAAGGAAATCAAATGGTTATCCGGTCGCCTCCGGTTTTCCATTTGATTTTGGGGCCTACTAATATTCGGTTGGATCCGAGCTTTAAAGTAATTGGCCGAGTAAACTGTTATTTGGTCAACATCCAAGCTTCACAGTATACCTTACTGTTATCTGGTCAAAATGCAGGCTTCACAGTCTTGTATTTCTATCTGGTCAACATCCAGGCTTCACGATTCTTTGCTTCCTATCTGTTCAACATCTAGGTTTCATAAGGAAATCAAATGGTTATCCGGTCGCCTCCGGTTTTCCCTTTGATTTTGGGGCCTACTAATATCCGGTTGGATCCGGGCTTCAAAGTAATTGGCCGAGTAAACTGTTATTTGGTCAACATCCAAGCTTCACAGTATACCTTACTTTTATCTGGTCAACGTCCAGGCTTCACAGTCTTGTATTGCTATCTGGTCAACATCCAGGCTTCATGATACTTTGCTTCTTATCTGGTAAACATCCAGGTTTAAGAAGGAAATCAAATGGTTATCCGGTCGCCTCCGGTTTTCCCTTTGATTTTGGGGCCTACTAATATCCGATTGGATTCGGGCTTCAAAGTAATTGGCCGAGTAAACTTTTATTTTGTCAACATCCAAGTTTCACAATATACCTTACTGTTATCTGGTCAACATCCAGGCTTCACAGTCTTGTATTTCTATCTGGTCAACATCGAGGCTTCACGATACTTTGCTTACTATCTGGTCAACATCCAGGTTTCAGAAGGAAATCAAATGGTTAGCGGTCGCCTCCGGTTTTCCCTTTGATTTTGGGGCCTACTAATATCCGGTTGGATCCGGGCTTCAAAGTAATTGGCCGAGTAAACTGTTATTTGATCAACATCCAAGCTTCACAGTATACCTTACTATTATCTGGTCAACCTCCAGGCTTCACAGTCTTGTATTGCTATCTGGTCAACATCCAGGCTTCATGATACTTTGCTTCCTATCTGGTCAACATCCAGGTTTCAGAAAAAAATCAAATGGTTATCCGGTCGCCTCCGGTTTTCCCTTTGATTTTGGGGCCTACTAATATCTGATTGGATCCGGGCTTCAAAGTAATTGGCCGAGTAAACTGTTATTTGGTCAACATCCAAGCTTCACAGTATACCTTACTGTTATCTGGTCAACTTCTAGGCTTCACAGTCTTGTATTGCTATCTGGTCAACATCCAGGCTTCATGATACTTTGCTTCCTATCTGGTCAACATCCAGGTTTCAGAAGGAAATCAAATGGTTATCCGGTCGCCTCCGGTTTTCCCTATGATTTTGGGGCCTACTAATATCCGGTTGGATCCGGGCTTCAAAGTAATTGGCCGAGTAAACTTTTATTTGGTCAACATCCAAGATTCACAGTATACCTTACTGTTATCTGGTCAAGGTCCAGGCTTCACAGTATTGTATTTCTATCTGGTCAACATCCAGGCTTCACGATTCTTTGCTTACTATCTGGTCAACATCCAGGTTTCAGAAGGAAATAAAATGGTTAGCGGTCGCCTCCGGTTTTCCCTTTGATTTTTGGGCCTACTAATATCCGGTTGGATCCGGGCTTCAAAGTAATTGGCCGAGTAAACTGTTATTTGGTCAACATCCAAGCTTCACAGTATACCTTACTGTTATCTGGTCAAAATCCAGGCTTCACAGTCTTGTATTTCTATCTGGTCAACATCCAGGCTTCACGATACTTTGCTTCCTATCTGTTCAACATCTAGGTTTCAGAAGGAAATCAAATGGTTATCCGGTCGCCTCCGGTTTTCCCTTTGATTTTGGGGCCTACTAATATCCGGTTGGATCCGGGCTTCAAAGTAATTGGCCGAGTAAACTGTTATTTGGTCAACATCCAAGCTTCACAGTATACCTTACTTTTATCTGGTCAACGTCCAGGCTTCACAGTCTTGTATTTCTATCTGGTCAACATCCAGGCTTCATGATACTTTGCTTCCTATCTGGTCAACATCAAGGTTTCAGAAAGAAATCAAATGGTTATCCGGTCGCCTCCGGTTTTCCCTTTGATTTTGGGGCCTACTAATATCCGATTGGATTCGGGCTTCAAAGTAATTGGCCGAGTAAACTGTTATTTGGTCAACATCCAAGCTTCACAGTATACCTTACTGTTATCTGGTCAACTTCCAGGCTTCACAGTCTTGTATTGCTATCTGGTCAACATCCAGGCTTCATGATACTTTGCTTCCTATCTGGTCAACATCCAGGTTTCAGAAGGAAATCAAATGGTTATCCGGTCGCCTCCGGTTTTCCCTATGATTTTGGGGCCTACTAATATCCGGTTGGATCCGGGCTTCAAAGTAATTGGCCGAGTGAACTGTTATTTGGTCAACATCCAAGATTCACAGTATACCTTACTGTTATCTGGTCAACGTCCAGGCTTCACAGTATTGTATTGCTATCTGGTCAACATCCAGGCTTCATGATACTTTGCTTCCTATCTGGTCAACATCCAGGTTTCATAAGGAAATCAAATGGTTATCCGGTCGCCTCCGGTTTTCCCTTTGATTTTGGGGCCTACTAATATCCGATTGGATCCGGGCTTCAAAGTAATTGGCCGAGTAAACTGTTATTTGGTCAACATCCAAGTTTCACAGTATACCTTACTGTTATATGGTCAACATCCAGGCTTCACATTCTTGTATTGCTATCTGGTTAATATCCAGGCTTCACGATACTTTGCTTCCTTTCTGGTCAACATCCAGGTTTCATAAGGAAATCAAATGGTTATTCGGTCGCCTCCAGTTTTCCCTTTGATTTTAGGGCCTACTAATATCCGGTTGGATCCGGGCTTCAAAGTAATTGGCCGAGTAAACTGTTATTTGGTCAACATCCAAGCTTCACAGTATACCTTACTGTTATCTGGTCAACATCCAGGCTTCACAGTCTTGTATTGCTATCTGGTAAACATCCAGGCTTCACGATACTTTACTTCCTAACTGGTCAACATCCAGGTTTCAGAAGGAAATCAAATGGTTATCCGGTCACCTCCGGTTTTCCCTTTGATTTTGGGGCCTACTAATATCCGGTTGGATCCGGGCTTCAAAGTAATTGGCCGAGTAAACTGTTATTTGGTCAACATCCAAGCTTCACAGTATACCTTACTGTTATCTGGTCAACGTCCAGGCTTCACAGTCTTGTATTGCTATCTGGTCAACATCCAGGCTTCACGATACTTTGCTTCCTATCTGGTCAACATCCAGGTTTCAGAAGGAAATCAAATGGTTATCCGGTCGCCTCCGGTTTTCCATTTGATTTTGGGGCCTACTAATATTCGGTTGGATCCGGGCTTTAAAGTAATTGGCCGAGTAAACTGTTATTTGGTCAACATCCAAGCTTCACAGTATACCTTACTGTTATCTGGTTAAAATCCATGCTTCACAGTCTTGTATTTCTATCTGGTCAACATCCAGGCTTCACGATACTTTGCTTCCTATCTGTTCAACATCCAGGTTTCAGAAGGAAATCAAATGGTTATCCGGTCTCCTCCGGTTTTCCCTTTGATTTTGGGGCCTACTAATATCCGGTTGGATCTGGGCTTCAAAGTAATTGGCCGAGTAAATTGTTATTTGGTCAACATCCAAGCTTCACAGTATACCTTACTTTTATCTGGTCAACGTCCAGGCTTCACAGTCTTATATTGCTATCTGGTCAACATCCAGGCTTCACGATACTTTGCTTCCTATCTGGTAAACATCCAGGTTTCAGAAGGAAATCAAATGGTTATCCGGTCACCTCCGGTTTTCCCTTTGATTTTGGGGCCTACTAATATATGATTGGATCCGGGCTTCAAAGTAAATGGCCGAGTAAACTTTTATTTTGTCAACATCCAAGTTTCACAGTATACCTTACTGTTATCTGGTCAACATCCAGGCTTCACAGTCTTGTATTTCTATCTGGTCAACATCGAGGCTTCACGTTACTTTGCTTACTATCTGGTCAACATCTAGGTTTCAGAAGGAAATCAAATGGTTAGCGGTCGCCTCCGGTTTTCCCTTTGATTTTGGGGCCTACTAATATCCGGTTGGATCCGGGATTCAAAGTAATTGGCCGAGTAAACTGTTATTTGGTCAACATCCAAGCTTCACAGTATACCTTACTGTTATCTGGTCAACATCCAGGCTTCACAGTCTTGTATTGCTATCTGGTTAACATCCAGGCTTCACGATACTTTGCTTCCTATCTGGTCAACATCCAGGTTTCAGAAAGAAATCAAATGGTTATCCGGTCGCCTCCGGTTTTCCCTTTGATTTTGGGGCCTACTAATATCCGATTGGATCCGGGCTTCAAAGTAATTGGCCGAGTAAACTGTTATTTGGTCAACATCCAAGCTTCACAGTATACCTTACTGTTATCTGGTCAACTTCCAGGCTTCACAGTTTTGTATTGCTATCTGGTCAACATCCAGGCTTCATGATACTTTGCTTCCTATCTGGTCAACATCCAGGTTTCATAAGGAAATCAAATGGTTATCCGGTCGCCTCCGGTTTTCCCTTTGATTTTGGGGCCTACTAATATTCGGTTGGATCCGGGCTTCAAAGTAATTGGCCGAGTAAACTGTTATTTGGTCAACATCCAAGATTCACAGTATACCTTACTGTTATCTGGTCAACGTCCAGGCTTCACATTATTGTATTGCTATCTGGTCAACATCCAGGATTCATGATACTTTGCTTCATATCTGGTCAACATCCAGGTTTCATAAGGAAATCAAATGGTTATCCGGTCGCCTCCGGTTTTCCCTTTGATTTTGGGGCCTACTAATATCCGATTGGATCCGGGCTTCAAATTAATTGGCCGAGTAAACTGTTATTTGGTCAACATCCAAGTTTCACAGTATACCTTACTGTTATATGGTCAACATCCAGGCTTCACAGTCTTGTATTGCTATCTGGTTAATATCCAGGCTTCACGATACTTCGCTTCCTTTCTGGTCAACATCTAGGTTTCATAAGGAAATCAAATGGTTATCCGGTCGCCTCCGGGTTTCCCTTTGATTTTGGGGCCTACTAATATCTGGTTGGATCCAGGCTTCAAAGTAATTGGCCGAGTAAACTGTTATTTGGTCAATATCCAAGCTTCACAGTATACCTTACTGTTATCTGGTCAACGTCCAGGCTTCACAGTCTTGTATTGCTATCTGGTCAACATCCAAGCTTCATGATACTTTGCTTCCTATCTGGTCAACATCCAGGTTTCAGAAAGAAATCAAATGGTTATCCGGTCGCCTCCGGTTTTCCCTTTGATTTTGGGGCCTACTAATATCCAATTGGATCCGGGCTTTAAAGTAATTGGCCGAGTAAACTGTTATTTGGTCAACATCCAAGCTTCACAGTATACCTTACTGTTATCTGGTCAACTTCCAGGCTTCACAGTCTTGTATTGCTATCTGGTCAACATCCAGGCTTCATGATACTTTGCTTCCTATCTGGTCAACATCCAGGTTTCAGAAGGAAATCAAATGGTTATCCGGTCGCCTCCGGTTTTCCCTATGATTTTGGGGCCTACTAATATCCGGTTGGATCCGGGCTTCAAAGTAATTGGCCGAGTGAACTGTTATTTGGTCAACATCCAAGCTTCACAGTATACCTTACTGTTATCTGGTCAACGTCCAGGCTTCACAGTCTTGTATTGCTATCTGGTCAACATCCAAGCTTCATGATACTTTGCTTCCTATCTGGTCAACATCCAGGTTTCAGAAAGAAATCAAATGGTTATCCGGTCGCCTCCGGTTTTCCCTTTGATTTTGGGGCCTACTAATATCCGATTGGATCCGGGCTTCAAAGTAATTGGCCGAGTAAACTGTTATTTGGTCAACATCCAAGCTTCACAGTATACCTTACTGTTATCTGGTCAACTTCCAGGCTTCACAGTCTTGTATTGCTATTTGGTCAACATCCAGGCTTCATGATACTTTGCTTCCTATCTGGTCAACATCCAGGTTTCAGAAGGAAATCAAATGGTTATCCGGTCGCCTCCGGTTTTCCCTATGATTTTGGGGCCTACTAATATCCGGTTGGATCCGGGCTTCAAAGTAATTGGCCGAGTAAACTGTTATTTGGTCAACATCCAAGATTCACAGTATACCTTACTGTTATCTGGTCAACGTCCAGGCTTCACAGTATTGTATTGCTATCTGGTCAACATCCAGGCTTCATGATACTTTGCTTCCTATCTGGTCAACATCCAGGTTTCATAAGGAAATCAAATGGTTATCCGGTCGCCTCCGGTTTTCCCTTTGATTTTGGGGCCTACTAATATCCGATTGGATCCGGGCTTCAAAGTAATTGGCCGAGTAAACTGTTATTTGGTCAACATCCAAGTTTCACAGTATACCTTACTGTTATATGGTCAACATCCAGGCTTCACAGTCTTGTATTGCTATCTGGTTAATATCCAGGCTTCACGATACTTTGCTTCCTTTCTGGTCAACATCTAGGTTTCATAAGGAAATCAAATGGTTATCCGGTCGCCTCCGGGTTTCCCTTTGATTTTGGGGCCTACTAATATCCGATTGGATTCGGGCTTCAAAGTAATTGGCCGAGTAAACTGTTATTTGGTCAACATCGAAGCTTCATAGTATACCTTACTTTTATCTGGTCAACGTCCAGGCTTCACAGTTTTGTATTGCTATCTGGTCAACATCCAGGCTTCACGATACTTTGCTTCCTATCTGGTCAACATCCAGGTTTCAGAAGGAAATTAAATGGTTATTCGGTCGCCTCTGGTTTTCCCTTTGATTTTGGGGCCTACTAATATCTGGTTGGATCCGGGCTTTAAAGTAATTGGCCGAGTAAACTGTTATTTGGTCAACATCCAAGCTTCACAGTATACCTTACTGTTATCTGGTCAATGTCCAGGCTTCACAGTCTTGTATTGCTATCTGGTCAACATCCATGCTTCACGATACTTTGCTTCCTATCTGGTCAACATCCAGGTTTCAGAAGGAAATCAAATGGTTATTCGGTCGCCTCCGGTTTTCCCTTTGATTTTGGGGCCTACTAATATCCGGTTGGATCCGGGCTCAAAGTAATTGGCCGAGTAAACTGTTATTTGGTCAGCATCTAAGCTTCACAGTATACCTTACTGTTATCTGGTCAATGTCCAGGCTTCATAGTCTTGTATTTCTATCTGGTCAACATCCAGGCTTCACAAGAACTTGCAGGGGATTCATCTACTTTCGGGTCGATCTTCGGGCTTCAGTATAGTCAAGATATTATCTGGTCGAATCCAGGATTCATAATTGGAATAGGAATCTGCGCATTGATTTGAATAAGTAAATAGGAAAGCATCTGCGTCTGGATCATCTCTAATCCGTTTTCTGAGTTTTGAATATTTGCTTTAAGTAGCTATTAATTTTATCCTAAAAAGGGTAAAAGGTTAACTGAAACACAAAGTTATGTTACATGAAATGTATGATGCAGTAAGATGTGTTTTATCAACGTTTATGATATGTGAATGTAATGTATGTGCATATAAGCTGATTAGCTGAGGAAAATAAATCTCGGATAGCTGGAGACAATAAAATCTTTGACTGCTGTCGGGGAAAATAAATCCATGACCGCTGTTGGAGATTCAAGATCTTTGACAACCTCTGTGGGAAGAAGCTATACTGCTGGGGAGATCAGGAGTTTGGGTTGTATGCCAATCTACTGGGAACTTCAAGAATGAGAATCTCCGTTCTGTTGGGGATATCAGGGGAAAACTGAATGGTTTCCGCTGGGGATTGGTAGCTCAAAGTTTCATCTCTACTGGGGACCTTAATGACGTGCTGATTTGATCGTGCATGGAAATTTGACTCCATTGAGGAAGAAGGTTTTAAAATAACTCTATGGGGAATCATCTGGTTTTAAAGCGACTTTCCGGGGAAATTGGAGGAAACTGGATGGTCTCCAATGATGTTAAAAGGTTGAAGGTTTGACTTCGTTTGGGGAAGAAAGTTTCATCTTCACTGAGGGTTTGCAGTTCAAAGCTTTGCTCCGCTGGGGATCGGGAGTTTGAAAACTTAACTCTGATGGGGATTTTTGAAACTTAACTCCGCTGGGGATATGTATTTCAAAGCTTTAGTTCTTCCAAGGATCCGGACGATGTATTGCAGGGGATTTCTCTTGGAATAGCCTAAAGACGTTTTCCTATACTTTCAACCTATCAGTAATTATTCTTTATCATTTCATTTTATTTGTAAGCAGTGATTATATTCAAATGCATATGCTCATTTAATAAATCATTGGACATTTTCAAATAAAACATAAGTGTAAAAAGAAAGAAAAGGAAAACAATTTTCTGCACTTTGAAGTATCTTTGTATTAACTTTGTGTAAGTATTTTGTACAAAGGAGACAGACATCCTAGTAAGAGAATGTTGTCATAAAATTGAGAAAAATTTATACAAAGAAAGATGGCTATGTGTAACAATTCCATGGGGTTCCCATTCTGCTATAGCCTTCGTAACTCTGGATATCTTGTCCATTCGCTGCTTCGTCCGAAGATGACTGGATTGATCAGAAACCTGGAGCTTGTCTGGTGAAGAGATTGTCTTTAAAGTGATCCGATGAGACATAGTCATATTCTTTAATTCCCTAACTTTTGCCTGGACCGCCCTTTCGGGTTTTCGATCCACTGGGAAACCCCTTTTTACCCAAGTCGCCCTTTCGGATTTTCAACTTGCCGGGTGTACAGATTTTTTTTGTTTATCCCTAATTTTTTCCTGAACCTCCCTTTCGGGTTTTCGATTCACCGGGATGCCCATTTTTGCCCAAGTCGCCCTTTCGGGTTTTCAACTTGCCGGGTGTACAAATTTTGTTTGTTTATCCCTAATTTTTGCCTGAACCGCCCTTTCGGGTTTTCGATTCACCGGGATGCCCATTTTTGCCCAAGTCGCCCTTTCGGGTTTTCAACTTGTCGGGTCGTTTATGCGTAGTATCTTTTGACTATGTCTGCGTTTGCAGGGTACGGCAGGTCGTTACCGTCCATGGTGGTTAGAATCATAGCCCCACCAGAGAAGATGTTTTTGATCATAAATGGTCCTTTGTAGATAGGAGTCCACTTGCCCCTGGGATCACTTTGCGGAAAGATGATCCGCTTGATTACGAGATCTCCAACTTGATATACCTGGCGCCTGACTTTCTTGTTGAAAGCCTTGATCATTTGTTTTTGATACTTCTGACCATGACAAACAACAGTAAGTCGCTTTTCGCCAATCAAGTTAAGTTGATCAAGCCGGGTCTGAATCCAATCGTCTTCACTCAAACCAGCATCCTTCATAATTCTCAAGGAATGAATCTAAACCTCCATAGGTAAAACAACTTCCATGTTGTATACCAAAGAAAAGGGTGTTGCCCCAGTTGATGTACGCGTCGTGGTACAGTATTCGTGCAGAGAAAACAGTAACATCTCACGCCAGTCCTTGTAGGTGACTGTCATCTTTTGAATGATCTTCTTGATATTTTTGTTCGCAGCTTCGACATCACCGTTTATCTTTGGCCGATAGGGAGATGGATTGTGATGTTGAATTTTGAGCTGCTCGCACAGAGCGGTGATCATAGTATTGTTGAGGTTTGTACCATTGTCCGTGATGATACAGTCGGGGATACCATACCGGCATATGAGGTTCTACTTGATGAAGTGGGCAACCACATTCTTTGTAACGGAGGCGAAGGAAGCTACTTTGACCCACTTGGTAAAGTAATCAATGGCCACCAGGATGAAGCGGTGTCCATTGGATGCCGTAGGCTTGATCTCTCCAATCATGTCGATTCCCCACATTGCGAATGGCCAAGGAGCTGTTAGGACATTGAGAGGAACTGGAGGAATATGTACCTTGTCTGCATAGATTTGGCATTTGTGACAAGTACGGGAATGTTGATGACAGTCAGCTTCCATGGTAGACCAGTAGTAGCCTACCCTTAGAATCTTCTTAGCCATCGTATGTCCGCTCAAGTGGGTGCCAAAAGTACCATTATGCAGTTCAGTCATGATCTGCTCAGCTTTAACCTTGTCCACACAACAAAGCAGAACACAATCATGATTGCGCTTGTAGAGGATACCATTGCTCAGAAAGAACTTGGCAGAGAATCTCCTTAAGAACTTTTTGTCGTTGACTGAAGCTCCTTCACGGCATTCTCGAGTCTCGAGATACCTTTTGACTTCGTGAAACCAGGGTTGGTCCACTACTTCTTCGGTATTAATCTCGTGACAATGTGAAGGTTCGTCCATCCGCTCAATGGTGATTTGGGGTGCCTCATTATCCCAGTTAAGTTAAACATGGAAGACATTGTAGCTAACGCATCTGCTAGCTGATTCTCTTCTCGCGGGAAGTGCTCGAAGGTGATCTTCTCGAAATGTGGTAACAATGTCAAGACATGTTCTTTGTAAGGGATGAGGTTAGGATGTTTAGTGTCCCACTCTCGTTTGATATGACTGATGACCAAAGCGGAGTATCCAAACACAACCAAAGATTTGATTCCCAAGTCAATAGCAGCCTTGAGACCAAAGATGCAAGCTTCATACTCGGCCATGTTGTTGGTGCAGCTGAAGCAGAGTCTAGCGGTGAAAGGTGTATGGTAACCTTTTGGAGAGATAAGTACCATACCGATACCGTTGCCAAGTGCATTTGAAGCACCATCAAAGTACAGGGTCCATCGGGATCCTTGTTCAGGTCCGTCATACGGTCCGTTACCTTCAATGTTGTCCAATGTCATAATGTCTTCGTCGGGGAAGTCGAACTTCAAGGATTGGTAATCTTCGAAAGCTTGATGAGCTAGATGATCAGCTAGTACACTCCCCTTTATAGCTTTTTGGGTTGTGTACTGGATATCATACACAGTCAGGATCATTTTCCATCTAGTGACTCTTCCAGATAAAGCAGGCTTTTCGAAGATGTACTTGATCGAATCCATTTTAGAAATCAGCAGAGTGGTATGTGTCAACATATACTGCCTTAGCCGGCGAGTAGCCCATACCAAAGTGCAACATGTTTTCTCGAGCAGCGAGTAGCGAGTCTCACAGTCGGTAAACTTTTTGCTAAGGTAATAAATGGCATGCTCTTTTCGGCCAGACTCGTCATGTTGGCCCAGTATGCACCCCATTGAATTATCCAAAACAGTTAAATACATGATTAGCGGCCTTCCTTCAACGGGTGGCATCAAGATAGGAGGTTTCAGCAAATACTCCTTGATTTTATCGAAAGCAACTTGACAGTCATCATTCCATTTAACCACCTGATCTTTCTTCAATAACTTGAAGATTGGCTCACAGGTAGATGTTAGGTGAGAAATGAACCTTGCAATGTAGTTTAGGCGTCCTAAGAAACCTCTGACCTCCTTTTCACTGCGGGGGGCAGACATTTCTTGTATAGCCTTGACTTTGGCAGGATCAACCTCGATGCATTTGTTACTGACGATGAATCCCAAAAGTTTACTGGACCTGACTCCGAAAGTGCACTTGTTAGGGTTCAGTCTGAGTTTGTACTCTTTCAATCTGATAAACAGCTTTTGCAGATGGTCGAGGTGTTCTTCTTCTGTTTGTGAATGGGCTATCATGTCGTCTATGTAGACTTCAATCTCATGATGTATCATGTCATGAAACAAATCTACCATGGCTCGCTGATAGGTTTCCCTGGCATTCTTCAGTCTGAATGGCATTACTTTATAGCAGAAGGTACCCCACTGCGTAACAAAGGTAGTCTTCTCCATGTCCTCGGGGGCCATTTTGATATGGTTATACCCTTAAAATCCATCCATGAAAGAAAATACCTTGTGTTGAGCTGTGTTGTCAACCAAGATGTCAATGTGCGGTAGTGGAAATTCATCTTTAGGGCTAGCCCTGTTTAAGTCTTTGTAGTCCACGCACATCCTGACTTTTCCGTCCTTCTTAGGCACGGGCACAATGTTAGCAACCCATTGTGGATAGGAAGTAACAGCAAGAAAGCCAACATTGAACTGCTTCATCACTTCAACTTTGATCTTTTCGGACATGTCGGGCCTCATTCGGCGGACTTTCTGCTTAATTGGTGGACAGTCTTCTCTTGTAGGGAGACGGTGAACCACAATATCTATATCGAGTCCCGACATGTCTTCATAGGACCAGGCGAAGATCTCAACATATTCATTCAACAGCTGAACTAAGCGCTCTTTGACATTTGGCTTTAGGTTGGCACCCACTTTAACCTCTTTTCTGTCTTCGGCAGTACCCAAGTTAATAGTCTCTAACAACTCTTCATGGGGCAGAATAGCCCTTTCTTCCTGTTGCAGCAGTCTAGCCAACTCTCCAGGCACTTCACAGTCTTCATCTTCTTCGTATTCAGCATGATTGACCAGATCTTTAGAGTCACTGAAGGCCATAGCAGAATTGTTACCCATGGAATCCAGAGTGGATGGGTACCTGCATTTCGTGAGTGTGGGTGTGTGTAAGGGATAGCCACCTTTAAACAAAATAAAATGTAAAAAGAAATAAAATGAACACAAATGTTTATATGTGAAAATGTCCATGATTCATTAAAAATGGCATATGAAAATGAAGAATCAAACCCTTACAAATGGGCCTATGTACTTTGGGTAAGGCACAAGGAAAAAAGAGTGTACGAATTGTTTAATAATTATTACAGACCAACAGAAATGTTCGAAAGATAAATTACTGATTGATGAAAGTAATGGGAACGAAGTCTTTCAACTCCCAGTTGTTCAGTCCTCCTTCAATAGTCGGGAAAATCCAATCTTCAAAGTTGCTCTCATCTTTACCATCCTCCAAAGCATGAACTCCATGATGAGTGATCTTTAATGGTGGCCCTCCAGCCCGGGTGCGGCGCACAGCCTTTTGAGCATAAGTGGTGAAACCCAAACCGAACTTATCTGTCTTGAAAGGAAAATCTGGTAGCTGACCCCATACTGTACTTCCTCCTTCCTCGATCACAGCCTTCGCATCTTTAAGGGACGACATCTGGGACACAGGCTTGGTAATGATAGGTACAAAAGTCATTGTCTTGGCTGCCGCAACTTCAGGAGAAACCTCTTCAAAGTGTTGGAAAGGGGTTTCTATGAATTCACCATCTAACTCCACATAGCGGAAAGAATTAAGATGGCTTATCATATACTCCACCTCGCCATGAACCGTTATGATTTTCCCCTGGACTGGGTATTTGAGCATTTGGTGTAGAGAAGAAGTGACTTCCCCAGCGTTATGGATCCAGAGTCTTCCCAACAAGCAAGAATATGAAGAACAGATGTCCATCACATAAAATGTAGAGTTGAAAATTTCCGTTCCCACTTTAATTGGGATGTCCACCTCCCCATGGACCATCCTCTTAGAACCGTCAAAGGCTCCAACAATGATATTGCTGGGCTTTAGGGTTAAACCTTCACAGTCCAATCTGTCCAATGCTTTCTTTGGTAGGATATTTAAAGACGACCCGGTATCAACCAGAACGTGAGAAAGAGTAGTCCCTCTGCACTCCACCGAGACATGCAGCGCGTCATTATGATTTCTCCCCTTAGATGTTAGATCGACATCGGAGAAGCCAAGACCATTGTCGGTGGTTAGGCTGGCTACACACTCCTGGAACTGGTCCACGGAGGTTTCTTGAGGCACATGGGCCGTCTTCAGAAATTTGATCAAGGCTTTGGCATGAGCCTCAGAATAGAGCAATAGGGCCAGCATAGAGATTTTTGAAGGGGTTTGCCCCAGTTGTTCTACGACATCATAGTCGCTTTTCTTAATTATTTTTAAAATCTCCTCCATTTCCTTTTGAGTGGTCTCGGGGATGACCAAAGGCTGAGCCCTCGTCCTAACGGGCGCTTCTTGGATCCCCTTACCTTTATCAGCAGCAACAGTAGAGGGTTCAACCACGGGAGTAATAATTTCTTCAATCACTAGAGTTCGCACAGATGTATTGACTGGCACAGGAGTAACCTTAGGAGCATTTGAGGTTCCGAAGATTGCCCTTGGAGGAGCAATCTCCGGAGAGAAAATTATTCCGCTGCAGGTGATCTTACTCGTCCCCATAATATTTCCTATGTCAAGAGTATCTTCATCAGAACTTTCTTCAACTGATTCAATCTGCTTAACACCATGGTAGAAGATCTCTCCTCCATAATTCCACGGTATTGTCTTGTTGGACTTGTATGGGATAGGCCCCGGCATAGTTATCTTCAGAGGTACATACTTTGGATCAGGTGTAATCTTAACAGGTCTTTTGGAGACCTTGGAAAGACTGGCGGAAACGGTAATTATAGCAACATCGTTGATAGGAGTTGGAGTAATAGGAGTAACAGGAGTTTTCTCGAAGAGGATTTCTTGATTATCCATTAGGCGTTGGATGCCTAACTTCAATAACGGACAGTCGGATTGTAAGGACGAACAAAGGTAAAAATATTTTTCACAGCCCGGGAAAATCCAGGATTTCAACAGATTCATCTTGATCATTGGTAATGGAGTCATTAAGTCATCAACAGCAGTAACATACATATCCTCTACAACAGCATGGACATTATGACCATGTTTTGGCATTGGAGCGGATATCACATTAGGTTTTTCGGGCGCGTCGAATTCCACCTCCTTGGCATCTATTAAATCCTGGATCTTATTTTTGAGGGCCCAACAATTGTTGGTGTCGTGCCCTATGCCGTCTGAATGATAAGCACATTTAGTGTTGGCATGGTAAAAAGGAGAAGTTGTATTCGGATTTTGTGATGGCTCTCTCAAGGTTGTAAGGTTTAACTTCAATAGATGGGGGAGAACCTGGGCAGGCGTCATGTTTATTTTGGTGAATTTCCTAGCAGGCCTTCCCACTCTTTGTTGGTTGGTTCTTGGTTGATTGTTTCTAGGCTGATCAGCTGCAGTATTTTGAATCATTACAACCCCCACCGCTGGCCGGTGCTCCACTCTTCCTCGACCTCTTTGGGAGTAAACAGCTGATACCTCTTTCTTTGCTGGAAAAGGTTTTTTAACGGCAGAGGAAGCAAATGTATCTCTTTGAATTTTACCGCTCTTGATGCCAACTTCGATTCTTTCACCAGTCAGAATTAACTCGGTGAACCCCGCAGACGGACTCCATATCAGGTGATTAAATAATGGACCTGACAGCGTCCCCAAAAACATATCAACAAGCTCTCTTTCAGACAAAGGTGGCTACACCCTTCCATCCAAGTCCCTCCACTTCTGAGCATACTCCTTAAAGCCTTCATTAAAGACCATACCCATACTCTGTAGTTGAGTACGAGTAGGTGCTAAGTCTGCATTATATTGATATTGTCTGTAGAAGGCAGCAGCCAAATCCTCCCAATTGTGTACATCAGATCTTTCAAGCTGATAGAACCAATCTAAATGTGTCCCCGAAATACTATCTTGAAAAAAGTGGACCCACAGATCCTTATCAGAAGAATGAGGTTGGATCTTTCTGACGTAAGACCGTAGGTGCATCTTCGGACAAGACAAACCATCGTATTTAGCAAACGTAGGCACCTTGAATTTAGGGGGAATCACAATCCCAGCAACCAACCCTAGCTCCTCGAAATCCAGCCCAAGCACTCTTTGTACCTCCATAGCTGCCAGCCGCTCTTCCAGATTCTTGTACTTGTCGTCTGCAGGAGGGTACTGCTGCTAAGAGTAATCTTCATCCTCTTCTTCTTCTTCCTTTCTTCAAACTCGGAGGGCACTGCAACTCCCTTTCCTTTGCCAACCCCTTCATCAGATGTTGAGGGGAAATCCAGGACCCTTCTAGCTTGATTCTCAAATATTCTTCCCAAAGTAGATACACCCACTCTTTTCTTTTTCTTTTTCTCCTTTTCTTTTTCCTTTTCTTTTTCCAGCAGTGCTTTAAGATCCTCCTGACCCTTTGCCAAGGTCATGAGTAGTTGTTGGAACTGTGAATTCTGCGCTTGTAGATCTTTGACCGTCTGCTCTATATCCATCTTGCTGAAATAAACAGCAGAGAGATAAGGAAACCTGGTGTGAAGACTTATTCATGCATATGATGAATGATATGTATTCATGTAATGCATTCAAGTATTCAGAAATTCAAAGTTGTGGCAAACAAGAAGAACACACATCATATTAATAAGAAGAATTTGTTAGTACATAAATGCCCCATGGGCAAAATATTACAAAATTCTAATGTAAAAAGACGTTGCACATCCTCTTCGGTGCGATGTAGGTGTTGAGAGTCTTCTCTTCATGGAGTCGACGGGTAAGTTCCAAAACCTTCTTCTCACTGGCGTAGAAGCTGGCTTCAAAAGTGTTTCGTTCTTCCTTGAGCTGTATCCAAATCTTTTGCAAATCTTCCAATGATGTTGGTATGTCAGGATGTAGGAGGGTGTATGGAACCTCTCCTTCCATAACAGGCTCTTTGACCGCAGGGAGAATGTAGGGGTAAGGCATCATAAGACTCTGGGTGCGAGTTCGTACCCACTTGAGGTAAGGCTCAAGGGGGATGGAATTATTGTGTCCCAGTGTCTTACTGTCCACCTTGTTGGGCATCCTCCAAGCTCAGATAAACCTTTGTCGAAGTCCTTGAGCATCATTGTCGAAGTCAAAAACCAAGTCTAAAATCAGCATGTCATGAGGGCCATCCCTTCTGGCATACCCAAATTGTCTCAGAGCCAAACAGGGGTTATAGGTAATGCTTCCCCTAATTCCAAGTAATGGGACATTAGGGAATTCCCCACAATGATCAATGATGATGACATTTTCTCTGGACCGAGAACACCAATGAACATTAGAATGTGTAAGAGTCATCAATTGTTGTGACCACCTCAAGCCTTGCTCATTCTTCAAGAATGACTGGGGAAGGTGAGAAATAAACCACCTTGCTAGAAGAGGAGTACAACACATGAGAACACCTCTTTTCCTCATTGTTCGTGTGTGAAATGAGTGGAGGATATCCCGAAGCAATGTAGGCACAGGATTCCGAGATATGAAAATCTTGACAGCATTCACATCTATAAGCTGATCAAGGTTTGGGAACAAGACCAACCCATAGATGAGAAGTGCTACAATCTCCTCAAAAGCTTGCAGATCTAGAGAATTCCAGCAGTCTTGTGCCTTCTCAAACAGAAACTTTGCCAAGAAACCCTTGACACCACTTCTGGTTTCCCAATGATCTTTGATATCAGATGGTTGCAAGTGTAGGGCTTGAGCAACATCTTCAGGCTTTGGTTCTCTTTCCGTACCGTTGTAGGGTAGTTGATGGAGAATAGGAATCCTCAGAAGTTGAGAAAATTCCTCCAAAGTAGGCACTAGTTGGTAATCAGGAAATGTGAAGCAGTGGTGTAGGGGGTCAAAGAACTGGAATAGAACTTTCACCATGTCTTCTTCAATGTTGGAATTGACCAAGTTGAGAAGTCTACCATGTCTTTCACTGAAGGGAGAATTCTCTGGAATCTTGGAAGTAAGCTCCTTGAGTTGAGGAGGAATTCTCACAAGGTTGACCTGAATAGTTTTTCTGTGAAGTGATTCCATGACCTACAAAACAGGAACAAAGATGAAGATCCAAACCCTTGAAATGGTTAGTGGATGCATATGATGCGTCATGATGTTATGATGTTTTATGCACAAGTGTATGTACAAACAAGTCACACAAGATCCCAGTTTCAAGCTTGCATGGGGTTTCATAGGTAAGTACCCTCTTGAAGTTTAGTTGGCTCAACCTGTCCTATAAATAGTAACCGGGTTCTAAGGAGCTCAATATCACTGGATTACTTTCTGTGTTCATTGTTTCAGTTTAGCCACTTTACTGGCGACCGAAATATTCCAAGAAAATAACCCTCAATGAGTGTAGTATCGAGTATCTACCAACTTCAAACTGCACCAAAGTCGGTCATCTCACTACCCCTAATAAGGCCAAGATGGTCAAGTAAAGGTTCTAAAAGTCCATTAGTTCTTCATGACATCACTCAGCGGCCCCATATTCTCTTTGATTGACTCAAAGGCTACCGGTACCCACAAATATGTTGCACTAATATAGCTATTGCTTCAACCATGTCGGTATACCCCGCACAATTTCCACAATGTATTGCTATTTACCTATGAATGTTCCCCAAATCTGGGTAGAGGATTTCAAACCCAAACAATAGAACCAAGTGTAAAGCAATCAAAGCAAACAAGGTAAGCATGTAAAGGTGATCTAAACCCTAAGGTAACCCCACTTTTTGTTTTCAATTCCCCAGTAGAGTCGCCAGTTCTCTGATACGGCGGCAGAACTGACTTGAGGTTTTGCATTTGTGTTCGCAAATGTTTCGGTTTAGCAAGAGTCGCCACCGAATTTTTATTTTATCCAAAGGAAAGGTTAAAAAGCACAGGAAAGACCTTTGAGATGTTTTCTTGGGTTCGGGGGGATAGATTATTAAAAGGGAAGGTGCAAGCACCCTTTTCATCCATGGTTATCCATGGGCTCTTAGTTACTTGTTTAGATCACTTGCTTTTGCTTTTCAATTGTTTGAAATGGTGATTTGTGTGTGATTTTGAAAATGTTTGGAAAAGAGGCCATCGTTGTGGCAACCTTTGTAATGATTCTTATTTGAATATATACAAAGGTGTTTGTCTTTTGAAAATATATTTCAATGTTTGAAAGTTTGATTTGGGAAATGTTTTGAAATTGTGTTGTGAGGTGTGTTTGAAAATAGCAAGGATGTTTTTGCAAGTTTTGATCAAGTAACTAAGAGTTGTCTACCCTATCTACTCAAAAGTCTTTCCTACACATTTTTAACCCTTTTACATTGTTGTTTTACCATTGCATTTGATAAACAACCTTGTATTTGGATGTTTAAACGGGACAGGCGCGGGTCATCGTATTGACCATGATAGCAATTGTGCTAAGTATCTTTAGCAAATTTTTGAGTGACTAGATCATTTTGTATAGGCAACCAAGATAGCGTCATCGAGGAACTATGATTTTTGTTTTGATTTTTTTTGTTTTGCCAAGAAACTCAACATGCATACCATGGCCATTTTAAAGGCAACAAATGGATGAAACCCTAGGGGTGCATGTGTGCACTGTGTTATCATTTTCATGCATTTTATGTCTTGTATTAGGTCGTGTTAATTGTTTTGATTTTGGATATTTCATACAAACCCAAATCTCTATCATGGCATATTTGAAAGCTATAAAGTGCATAAAATAAATCTACGCTATTACAACATTGATATGGGTAGGGGGAATACAATTTTGAATGGGGAATATTTGCAAGAAAATAAAACCCTAAGATTAACTATTACATCCAAATTGAATTAATTGTGCAAATAAATAAATAGACAAATATTTAAATGAACAATTAAATAAATGTGCAATATATTATAAATATGCAAAAAATGTTTTTGTATTATTTTTATGTATGTAAAAATATAATATTTAATGTATTAAAAAAAGAAAATAAAAAGTTATTTTTGTTAAGGGTAAAACCCTAATTTATTTTAAGAAAGTATATATATGTTAATTATGTTATTTATGTACAATAAAATAAAATAATAAAATATATACAAATGTTAAAAAATAAACATATATTAGAAAAAATATTATTTAAGTATGTAAATAATAAAAATAAAAATATAATATTTTTATGCATTATTTTCAAGTTTTTTTTATTAAAGAAAATAAAAGTATGTTATTTAATAATTATTTTTATGTTAGAAAAAATAATAAAAAATACAAAATAAAATGTGAAAATTTATGAAAATATTTTTTGGTAATTTTTAAGTTTAGAAAATAAAAAAATAAAATCAGAAATAAAAAAGAAATAGAAAAATATAAAAATATAAAACAATGGGCCAATGGGGTGCAATCAACAAGCTAGGGGTGTCAAAAGTGAGAAACAAAGGCCCAGCCCAGTTCCAGCTTCATCTTCAACCTTTGAATCAGAAAAAACGCGCGCCTTGTACAATTGTCCAACTCCTGCATACGTGCTATAAAGAAAAAACTCACAACATGAAAGTTATAGCATTTTTCAACACGATTCCAATCATATAAAGAACTTAATCTAACTCTCAAAGACCAGAGAGAATTTCTCTGGCCCTAATTTCTAACCTAACTTTTTTAGAATGTTCATCAATCAAATTCTCTCAACACACTTAACTTAAATGAAATCTATGCATATGTACAGCTTAAGGGCTAAGAGTACTACATTTTGTATTCACAAACCTAAGCATAATGATTCCTAAATAGAGAGATAGAAAGTTGGAAAATACCTGTTTCAGTTGAACTCGTGTATGGCAATATGGAGGTTTTCAATGAGGCCTGAGATGTTTATGAGCTTGCCTGAACTTCCTCTGACCTTCCCCAATGCTTTGTTTGCTTTGAGCTTGCTTGAATAAGCCTGTAGAAGTCAACGAGTGGTTGGTGAGATAGAAGTGAAACTGCAGAGAGTGCCCTGTTTTGCAAGAAGATGGTGTTTTTGTGTTTTAGAAGGCTTGAGGGTTGGATAGCTCGTGCTTCTGGCTCAAGGCAATGTGCAAAAGTTGTTTGGAATGCTTACAAACTTTGTTCTTATCAGATTTCAAAGATCTCTCACTTTTGCAAGCTTTCTAGTTTTTGAAGCAAAATGTGAGAAGTGACAAAAGCCAGGCCTGTACAGGCTAGCTCTAATCCTGCATACATTTGGTGAGTTGGGCCCCAAGTTTGTGGATTTTGTTTGCTGTCCAAGATTTGGTTCAAGGCTCAAGGGATGTAATTTGACATAAAGTAAGTTTTGACAAAAATGGCAATGTTGCCTTTTTGCTATTTTTGGATTAATCCCTTGTGTAAACCTCTAATGATCAGAACAAAGCTTCAAACCATTGAGTTTGAATTTAATTCTTGAGTGTGGAAGGGTTTAGATACCTGTAAGAAAGTATAAACAATGTTGGATGGAAATTGCAACTTGTGTCAACATGAAACATGCCATGGATCAAAGTGAGTTTTTTCCAAATTCAAACCTTCGATTCTCCCTAACCATAAATGATTTTGGAGAGTTCTTAGACATTTTGGAAATCTTGTAACATGATCTACAATCCATATTTGAAATGAATTTTGAGATTCCAAGTGGAACTAGGTGAAAAATTTCCATGAAGATAGGTCAAAATTCTGCCTAAACTAGGGCAAAATTTCACTAAGTTAAAAGTTTCATGGACCCTTGTTCCAAAAACCATAACTTGAGATCCACGCATATTTTGGGAAAACTTTGTGATTCAAAGTTGTATATTTTGTGTAGGACTACAACTTTCATGTTGGAAGTTTTGTTTGAATCCAATTGCATCATGGTGAAAAAGTTGGGCAAAGTTGAAAAAAAATAAGAAAATTTCATAACTTAGAAAAATTCTAAGTTATGAAATTTTTCAATCTTAAACCCTAATTTGCAAAATTAGGTTTCTTGATGAACAAGTTTCATGTTTTGACAAATCTTGATGAAAAATGACCCTTGGCACTTGATTTTGACCAAAAAGTCAAAGTTTGACTTTTCAGTGTACAGTATATTTTTGATCAATTGATTGGAAAATTCATCTGTCAATCCAATGCAATTTAGATCTTTTGAACCTTGTGAATAGGTAAAGATGATGCCATTGAGTCTTTGAATCCATGCTTGAACCCAATTTTCCATTGGTTAGGTTAAAAGTCAGAAATTGTCCTTCTGTAGTCAAAACCCTAAAAATGACCATTTTGCCCTTTTGATGATCTGATCAAATTTCTTGAGGAGTTATGGTCCAAACTTGATCAAATGGTTCATATGAGCCTATAATATTTATGTGGATAAAAAAATTATGAGGTTTGACTATAAATTGGCCATAGTTGACTTTTTCCCCAATACAGCTGATTTTTAGGTCAACTGTCCAATTGATTGGGCAAAAATCTGATTCAAGGCTTGAAACTTGGTATGAGAAAACTTATAAGTCCAACATGAAGCATGAAAGTCACATTGAGCATTAGAAGTCCAAAATTCCTTGTGCAAACTCAAACCCTAATTTAGGTCAACAGTGCAAGAAGATGTCTTGAGCAGAGCAAACCCCGGCTTGGTCTTGAGTTTAAAGAGTCTTGTGAGGAGAAATCTTGATAAAATGAGAGGGAAAATTTTGGGGTACAACAGTCATATGAAGATATGTCAGGGCTTAATACTAACATTGCAGTTCATCATCTACCGACAAAGGAAGATTGCCCTCCAGTCAAGCAGAAAGTTCGTCGTGTGCAGCCTGACATGTCTGAAAAGATAAAAGCTGAGGTAATGAAGCAATTCAACGCAGGTTTCCTGTCTTTGAAATCATATCCTCAATGGGTGGCGAATGTGGTCCCCATAGCAAAGAAGGATGGAAAGGTCCGTATGTGCATAGACTATAGAGATTTGAATAGGGCAAGCCCCCAAAGATGATTTCCCACTACTGTATATTGACATCTTGGTCAACAACACATCTTAACACAAAGTCTTCTCTTTCATGGATGGCTTCTCTGGCTACAATCAAATCAATATGGCTCCCGAGGATATGGAGAAGACCACCTTTGTTACACAATGGGGCACCTTTTGTTACAAAGTCATGCCTTTCATTTTGAAGAATGCAGGGGCAACCTATCAACGAGCTATGGTATCCCTATTCTATGACATGATCCATCATGAGATAAAAGTCTACGTTGATGATATGATTGCAAGGTCGCAATTGAGGAACAACACCTGGATCATTTACAGAAGCTATTCGAAAGGTTGAAAAAGTACAAGTTAAGGCTGAACCCCAACAAGTGTACCTTCGAGGTGAGATCTGGAAAAATCGTGGGCTTTATCGTTAGTGGAAAAGGTATTGAAGTGGATCCCACGAAAGTAAAATCTATCCAAGAAATTCCAGCTCCTCGTATTGAGAAGGAGTTCATAGGTTTCTTAGGTCAACTCAATTATGTCGCCTGATTCATATCTCACTTAACTGCTACTTGTGAGCCACTCTTCAAGCTGCTGAAGAAAGATCAAGTAATCATATGGAATGACGACTGCCAAGTAGATTTTGACAAGATTAAGGAGTACTTACAAGAACCTTTGATCCTGATGCCTCAGTTGAAGAAATACCTCTGATTATGTACTTGATTGTATTAGAGAATTCAATGGGGTGTGTGTTAGGCCAACATGACGAGTCTGGCCAAAAAGAGCATGCAATATACTACCTTAGCAAAAAGTTTACCGACTGTGAAACCAGATATTCAGTGCTCGAGAAAACTTGCTACGCTTTGGCATGGGCTACTCGCCGGCTAAGACAGTATATGTTGACTCACACCACTTTGTTGATTTCTAAGATGGACCATATCAAGTATATCTTCGAAAAGACAACTCTCTCCAGACGTATAACTAGATGGCAAGTGATTCTGACCAAATATGATATCCAATACACTACACAAAAAGCAATCAAAGGAAGTATGTTGGTGGATCATTTGGCACATCAAGCTGCTGACGACTACCAATCCATGAACTTTGAATTCTAGGACGAGAATATCATGCTAGTAACTGACTACAAAAAGCCTGAACCGTATGACGAACCTGAACAAGGACCCTATGGACTATGTTTTTTGATGGGGATTCCAACGCTTTGGGTAACAAAATTGGTGTTGTGATCATTTGTCCCGAAGGTTGCCATACACCTTTCACTACTAGATTATGCTTCGACTGTACGAACAACATGGCTGAATATGAGGCATGCATCTTGGGTCTGAAGGCTGCTATTGACCTGAGAATCAATTTCTTGAACGTGTATGGAGATTCTGCTCTAGTAATCAGTAAAGTCAAAGGAGAATGTGATGCTAAGCATCCTAACCTAATTCCCTACAAGGAGCTTGTGCTAACTTTGATCCCATACATTGAGGAGGTTACCTTTGAACACTTACCAAGAGAAGAGAATCAGTTGGCATATTCCCTAGCAACAATGTTATCTATGTTCAAGGTTGTTGTACCCCAAAATTTTCCCTCTCATTCAAAGATATGCCTCTAGAGGTCCTCAATTGCTCAAGGTTGACTAAGGATTGACCAGACAAATCCTCCTCCTAATACAATAAGCCTCAAACTAGGGTTTCAATTTCAAGCAAGATGGTTGAGTTCCAAGGGTCCAAATTGGTCTCCATTTCCCTAATATGTTCTCAAGATCACCCATGCCAATTTTCATGCCATGCACTACAAGTTTGCTCAATCAGCTGCTCAGATGCCTGAAAATCAACTGTACTAGGTCAAAAGTCAATTGTGGCCCATGAACAGTCAAACTTCAATATTTTTGGTCAACATCAACATTTTGAAGTGACATCCATCATTTGATCAATGTTTGATCATGATTCCTCAAGGAATGCTCCTAATTCATCAAAACTCAAAAGTTGCTAAATTAGGGTTTCTATAGGAAAAATCAACCAAACTTTGACCAGGCATAACTTTCTCATACTTTATCAGAAATTTCCTATCCAAGGCTCATTTTTAAGAGAATTCAATTCCCTACAACTCATATTCAGCCCTCAAGTTCAAAAAATTCAGTCATGAAAAGATATGAATTCAGACATTATAGGTCCTTTTCAAAAAAGTCAACAAAAACACCTTTTGCGTCAAAGCTTCTTACATGAACATGGAAGATCTAATTGAGATGAAACAAAAAGGATTGTTTAGAGGACATCCTAAGCTTTCTAAAAAGTCCAAGAACACCCTCTTAGGGTTAAAATGCAGGGAGATATGTATTGTCAAAGTTGACCAATTTTTGGAAATGTGCATGAAGTCAACATTGATCAAAATGACTTTTTTTTCCAAATGGGCCCATGTTTTATTGTTTAAAACTTGTTCCTAAGATGGCGCACGACCCTTGATCTTATCCCCATATTAATTTATTATTTTTATTATTTACTTTGATTTTTTATCCATATAAATAAAAATAAATCAATTTAAATAGTAGAATAATCAAATAAAATCAAAGATTTGATTTTATGAGCATATTATGAGTACATGAATAGCTAGCAAATCAAAAAATTCGTGCAAAAGCTAATTGATTGGAAAAGATCTTAATTTGACTTGTTTTAGAAACAAATCACGCAATGCAAAGAATGAAATCAAATCTCCATAATTTGCAAAGGTATGATCAGTTTTTGTTGACCTAAATCATTCTATCATATATACATAACATCCCTAAAGCATAGAAAAGAGGTTTTGGGTCGTGAAAACAAAGGAATCAACTTCAATTTTTTGTCAAAAAAGTGTTGATCACATATTCCTCCATAGACTGATTCAAGCCATTCCAAGATCACAAACAACTTCAGTGAGTTCCTCTGATCAATTCTAGACCTTCACAAGTGACCATAACATTCAAAATTGTAAAATCCATAACCCGGTTCTCCAACCTTTTTGATTTTCGATTACATGCATACATGCGTTTTCAATGAAATTTAACAATTGCACTTTTGTTTATCATAATGTTTCGATGCTTTTTGATTTGTTTGATTGAGTTTTAAGTGCAAGAATTAAAGGATACCATTGCTAGGGTTCCAAGCTTCAAATCGAGGCTTTCTGATTTAGATATAATTGGGACAAACCAATGCCATCATCGTGTTCAGGAGACCAAAACGAGTTGATTCATAGCCTCACCATTAATTTATATTGCATATTTTGGTAATTTTGATTTTTGCAGGGGGCTTTAGTGACGCTTGATCCGTTGCTATAAGCTATAGTAACAGATGCAGTCTGTAGGTAAAACGGTGGTAAAAAAACGACAGCTCTGGAGAGAAAATGAGTGATGTGGTAGACTCCCATTGGGAGATTTGAATCACGCGCGTTTTTTGGGAAATACTACTTTGCTTGCTTTATGTTTTATTTGTTTGATTATATTAACGAATGATCCAGTGGCACAGTTGGTAAAAGCAGTGTGTTTGGAAGAGAGAGGACATGGGTTCGAGTCTCAGGTCCAACATTTTGTTATTTTCTGAATATTTCTTGTAGGTTCTAGTGCATGGCACCCCCATACATACACCATACGCTCAAGATTCACCACCATCAGATCATCTCAGATCCAGATCCAGCACCCAATAATTCACCCCCATGGTGGACCCTCAGAGGCAGGCTTCATTGAATCACGCGCTGGACAATTGGGCCATCAGCTAATTGGGCTCAATAAATTGGCACTCACACCCCCAGGTTGGAAACAGTAACAGGCCCATGACTATCTTTTTTTATTTTTTTTCTATTTCTTCCTTGTTATTTTAATAATTTCAAAAAAAATATTATTTTTATTTAATCATAAATCAATAAAATCACACAAAAAAAAAGAATTTAGGTTTTTTTATTAAAATTAATTTTGTAAATTAATTTGATTTAATTATTTTGATTTGTTTTCTTTAAAAATAAAATCAATTAGAATCTAGGATTGGACTTCAAATATTTTCTTTAAAAATATCAAAAATATTAGTTTTTATTTAGAATTAATTTTTAATTAATCATTTTTTTCCAATTAATTAATTACTCTTTTTATTATTTAACTTTTTCCAGATAAAATCCAAAAAAAATCCCTTTCTCTATTTACTAATTAAACATCTTTGAATTTAATTTTAGTTACGTATTTAATTTTGCCGCGCGCGTTTATTTCTTTATTTTCCTAATTAATGTAATTGCTCCTGGTTTGTAATAGTTTAATTAGGTTTAAATTTCTGCATCTAATTATGTAATTTCCCCAAGGCCTTGTAATAGTTTAGGAACCCTTATTTTTCTGTAATTAATTTTCTGCACAATAAACTGCTTAGATGAATGGCTAATAGGCTTACATGCAAAAGACAAATGAAATTAAAACAGTAGATCACCTTAATTGTGCAAAGATAAATAAACTGAAAAATAACACATGCACATGTTCACTCCTAGGGTTTATCCCACTCCGGTTTCCTTCGGTAAACGGTCATGAAGCATAGGGAATTTTAGTGGTCGTCCTCCAGTCCCAAAAGATAAAAAATGACCCATTCAAATGTTGCCTCGGAAAGATCTTTAAGACTTTAGGGTAACTACTAAGGTTTCCTAACATTGCTTTTGTGACCGTAATTGTCCCTTCGAATGTCCCTTAAAACTCCAACGATGGGGCTACCTACTCTTTAATAGTAGGATAACACTGTCTAAAGGAAACGAGAAAATGAACAGTCTTTTTCGAGTAGGTAGAAACTCTTAAGTACTTGCTCAAAACAATAAAAACTCTTTTACATAAACACTTTCAAAACAGTTTTGAAAAACAACTTCGTCACACTCTTGAGGACAGATACAAGGGTTACCACGAAGTTAAACAAAAACTTTTCAAAACACACACACAAGTAATTTCAAAATGAGCAAGTACCTAAGAGCCCATGGAAAACCATGGATAGAAAGGGTGCTAACACCTCCCCTTTCTATAATCTACCCCCCGTATTCAGAAAATCTCGAAAAAAGGTTTTTTCTGTTCTTTTTCCTTTTCCTTTGTTGGACGAAATAAAAGTCGGTGGCGACTCTTGCTTACCGCGACATTTGCGAAACAAAAAACACAAACCAGTATTAACAGTCGGTTCTGCCACCGTATAACAAAGGTCAATTGGGACGACGAGGCTCCTAGAATTACAATTGAAAGATTTGATGAATCTGCACACTGTTATGAGCTTGACACTGACGAAGACAAGACATGGTACCATGAGGTGAAGAGATATCTTGAAGCACAAAAGTATCCTGAAGGAGATTCCATCAATGATAGGAAATTTTTGCGAATATTTTCAGCCAAATTTATTCTAAGCAATGGAATCATGTACAAACGCAACCATGATTCTGAAGAAGTGAAAAACACAAGAAGGGGGGGTTGAATTGTAAAACTGAAAATCAATGCAATGAACACGATATTTTTATCCTGGTTCATTTGATCTCAAACTACTCCAGTCCACCCGTCAAGGTGATTTCTCCTCTCTCCAACGAGGTCTTAATCCACTATATTCAACTGAATATTACAATCTGCTTTAACAACTGCTAAAGCCTTCTTGATGCAAACCACAAACCGGTTTCTCAAGGAATTACTTTCTTACAAAGAATTGAACACTAGGTGTGTGAATGTTTTCTACAAAACTGTTTATCACAACTGTGATACTACACAAATTAAGCTTATGGAAACTAGATTGCTAAAATAATTGAGTAAGGAACTTTGGAGCTTTTAGCAAACTTAGAGTGAGGAAGATGATGAATAGCTTTTAGGCGTGTAGATTGTTGTAGAGCATTAGCCAATTCAATCTTCATTGACTTGTTTATATAGCATTGGAATTAGTGTACGTTGGAGCAATAATTTTGTTTCAATGCCAATAAAATTCTTTCCTTATTAAGCAGATCTTGTCTGGAATGATGCCGTTGGTAATAACTCATCTTGAATGCACAGTACCGTTGCAACTTAAGCATGTTCTGGCTTTGGTTCATTCTGACGCTGCTTAAGTGCTGATGAACTGTTGTTGTTTTTATCAGAGTTCATAGTGTTGAGCGCAGTTCTGTTCATCAAGCTATAGCATAAGCGTAAGTTGATCTTCTGATTCTGGTATCACATATAACATCTTCTGATGCTAATGTTGATATCCAATATTCTGATGCTGATTATGATGTACTCTTGTTGATACCCATCAGAGTTTCTGTAAAACAGAAAGTAATTTTTAGGTAGCAAATAGTTCTTCACATGAATCACATAATTAATATATCATTTCATTTTGTTATCATCAAAACTTAAACTTAGGGTAGTAGATTCAAACTTTGTTCTAACAATCTCCCCCTTTTTGATGATGACAAAAACTAGATATTTTTTTAATTGAAAATAGCGTGAAAAGTATCAGAGATAACTAAATAATAAGTTGTATAAGAATTAAATAAGAAGTTATCAAAGATAAGGGATAAAGAGATATCAGAGGTTAGATCGGAGATACTCCCCCTGAATTTATTACTTCCCTTTTTAATTCCAAGAGTTCTTCAGGATCAGATCTTTATTGACTTTCTTTGAACATCAAAATATCAGAGCTTTGCTTTGGATCAGAGTATCAGAGCTTTGGGCTTCAGTGTATCAGAGGTGATTAACTTCTTGTACCTGTAGACTTATGCAAAAACAGAAAACATTCAAGTATATCAGAGTTAGAATGTTTGAGACTTTTTGTCTCAGTAATCCGTTATTGAAAAATATCATTCTTGTTCTCCCCCTTTTTGTCAGCAATCAAAAAGTGTAAGTGATGTGCTAAAACGATCAGAGCAGAAAAACTTGTTATATTAAAATTCAGAGCCAGACAAAACAGTACAGAAGATATGCAAAGAAAACATTGAAAATGTCATGAAAAGCTAAGGTTGGGAGGAAAGCGTGTGAACAGAGTCTCCAACATTTCTTTAATCTGATCAGCAGTTTCAGTCTGCTTGTGCACCATGCTGACTACTGTATCTATCTTGCTGTCTTAAACATCCATCCTTTCCTTCATCTTCTGATCACTTTCATCCATTCTTTGCTGCAGATGAAAATCATTCAACTTCAGCTCTTCCAGAGTCTGCCTGTCCAAGGCAGCTTGAGAGACATCAGAAGCAGGAAGCTTCTGAGATCTTTCTGCAACATCTTCAGCTTGACTGACTTCAGCTTGAGTTGTCTGATCTTCTTCTGGCTGTTCTTTTGAAGCTGGGCGCTTCTCAGACCATGGCTCACTATCCAGAAGGAGCACTTCGTCCTGTGGCAGATGACTTTCAACTTCCTTCAGCAGCTTGCTGAAGTTCTGTTGTGCCTGCTCATAATTGATGTCTTGCAATTTGAGGGCTTTAGCACGTACCCATATTCTGGAACGTGTCCAGAGCTGGTCTGAGGCAGCAGGATCAATCATTCCAGGACAAACATGCTTCAGAGAAGCAATCCATTGCTGCAAACCTGTTTCAAAATTCACAATGCCAGAGCCAACATCTGGCTGTTTTGGTTTGGGAATGGCTATTTTGTGTTTGAGATCAACAAGACGGTCAAGGATTGTTAAATCGATGAAGGTCCTGCTGGGGTCTTCTGTAGTTTGTTTGGGAGATGTTTGTTTGGGAGATGGAGTGGGAGAATCAGAAATAATAATTGGACTGTTTGGGGTTTTTGGAGTATTTGGAGGGGTAGTTTCTGGCGAGGATGGCAGCTGAGCCATGGTTACAGTTGTTCCACATGGCAGCTAAATTGCCAAGGGTTGTGGCTCAGAGGATTGAGGAGAATGAGGTTCAGGTGATGGAGTTTCAGAGTGGTGAAACTCAGGTTGAGGTGATGGTGGAGGTGATGGTTGAGGTGATGGTGGATGAATTTCTGGTTGAGGAGAGGGAGGAGGAATTGCTGGTTGTGGAGAAGGAGGTGGAATTTCTGGTTGTTGTGGAATTTGTGGTTCTTCTGGAATGGGTGAGAGAGGTTGTTCTGGTTGAGGAGAGTGGGCAATTTCTGGTTCAGTGTTTGGATTATCTGAGAGGTGAGCGGAAACACGTTCATCAATTTCAGACAGAACTTTGTCAAGTTCTGATGTTATTGATGTTGTGGGTTTTGGATGTTTGGTGCGGGGTCTCCTGAGAGTCAGTGACTCAGAAGGGTCATCTTCTGGTTCGGTTTCATCAATAGTTGGTATGGGGATTGGAATTTCATGTGAAGCTGGAGTTGGGATTGATGTTGGAATAGCAGAAGAATTTAAAACAGAAGCAGCAAATAAATTACCTCTTTTCTTGGGGGTCTGCTGGGATGATCCTTCTGAAGTGGCCTTCCTTTTCTTCGTCTTCTTCATAGCAACTTCTGGTTGTGGTTGGTGCAGATCTTTAATATTCAGCTTGGGATCTATACCATCAGCCTTGCAAGCGTCCAAGTATCTGAGAACCACCACTGGTTTAGATTCTATCTCAGAAAATAATGGAAAGTCGTCCAGAGGGACTCTTCTTCTGGTGATGTCAGCAAGAGGAGTAATGTTGGGCTCCTTTCTGATATTCTCTATCAGTTTCATTTTCTTCAGATTCTTGGTGTTCAGAGGCTTGCCAACAGTTGGTTCAATAGAACTTAGTTCTTGAGCTTCTATGAGGTGCTCTATCAGCCTATTCTCAGTCAGAATATCTGATATTAACCTGCCAAAGGGTATCCAATCCCTCTTTGTTCTTTCTTCTTCCCTTGTCTCCTTGACGCTGGTCCTGAGGTGATTAAACAGAAGATGAGCCAAGTTGATTTTTACCTTCTGATTAATAAAATAGATCAGAAACTGCTGATCTATATTTATATAATCAGGGGAGCTTGTTGGCTTCCTGTGATTAAAGCACCCCAGAATGATCTTCGCCCATACTCTGTGGTGATCCTTTAAGTCTCTGATCTTGCTGCTGGGAACCCCATGGGTGAAAATCTGCTCTGCAATGACACCAACGTCAGAGCATCTTTCAGTCATATCGATACAGCGGACACCACCGCCACTGTATCCAATCAATCTTGCTATGTGATCCTCAGTGATCACAATCTTCTTTCCCATTATGTAGGAGGTGACTTGATGTGTTGATGAGTACGCATGAATCCAGAACTCCTTGACCAAAACTGGGAACGTTGGTCCGACCAACCTATCAAAATATCTCTCCCATCCCTGTGCCCTAACTTCTTATGTCAAGTCAAATCCATTTTCTTTCAGACTGGAGAAGTCAACAATCAGTTCAGACAGCACTTCCAAATTCTTCACTGGTGTAAGGAGTGTTCTGAAGGGAACTTGGTACTGTTCAGAAGAAGCCTTCTTCTGAGAACCTACAGAAACATTGCTGGAGGTTTCCATGTTCACACTTAGGGTTTTTTTGAGAAAACTGAAAAATGGGTTTCTTTTGAGAGAGAAGAACACACAAGGAAAATGCAGAAAAATATTTGTGAGATTGTAAGAAACGGTAAAGGATTAATGAATGGTGTTAATGTGCTTAAATAGATTTCAAAATAATTTTTGAAAGTGTAAACATTTCAAGAAAGAGAAATAATTCATGATTACGTTTTAAAAAACATGATTACTTTCATTTAATGCTTGCTGATTTTGGGGGATTTGAGAAAGATACTTGAAACGGTTACCAGACACGTGTCTCAATGCACCCAATCAGCGTTTTGCCTTCTCAGAAGCGTGCACGCGTTCTGCTTCAGAGATTTGCTGATGATTGGATGACACTTGTTTGATTTAGTGAGCAGCACGTCTATCCTTTAGCTGAAACACTCAGATCTTTAAGAATAGCATCTGATACAATCTGCATGTTCTATCTTTCTGAAAAGAGATTGATCAGAAGTTCATAGTAAAACAAATACATTCTGAAGGATAAAATATAGAATTAAAGCATTTTCACTCTGGGTAGATTTTCATGCTGAGGTGTTTCAGAATGAAATTGAACCTATCTTCAGAAATGGGTTTAGTGAAGATATCAGCCCATTTATGGTCTGTATCAATAAATTTTAAGTTCAAAATTCCTTTCTGAATATAGTCCCTAATGAAGTGATGTTTTATTTCTATATGCTTAGCCCTAGAATGTAAAATGGGATTCTTACTTAAGCAAATAGCAGAAGTATTGTCACAGAGTATAGGGATGTTACTCTCAAAAATCTGGAAGTCTTCAAGCTGACTTTTCATCCAGAGCATTTGTGTGCTACAACCTGCTGCTGCTATGTACTCAGCTTCTGCTGTTGATAGCGCAATTGTGGATTGCCTTTTGCTGGACCAAGAGATCAGATTTTCTCCCAGAAACTGGCAGCTTCCAGAAGTACTTTTGCGCTCTACTCTGTCTCCAGCAAAGTCAGCATCGCAGTAGCCTACTAAGCTGTAATCACTAGATTTTCTGTAAAATAAACCTAGATTAGTAGTACCTTTCAGATACTTGAAAATTTGCTTAACAGCTGTTAAGTGAGATTCTCTAGGATCTGATTGGAATCTAGCACAAATACATACGCTGAATAAGATATCAGGTCTTGAAGCTGTCAGATAAAGGAGAGAGCCAATCATACCTCTGTAGACCTTCTGTTCTACCTTTTTGCTTACCTCTTCTCTTTCCAGAATGCACGTGGGATGCATTGGAATCTTTGATGGTTTACATTCTGAGAGGTCAAATTTCTTCAGAAGATCTCTGATATATTTGCTCTGATGAATGTAAGTTCCCTATGGAGTTTGATTGATCTGAATTCTTAGAAAGAATTCCAGTTCCCCCATGAGGCTCATCTCAAATTCTTCCTGCATACACTTAGCAAATTTTCTTCCAAGAGAAGGATTAGTAGATCCAAAAATAATATCATCAACATAAATTTGACAGACTAAGATGTCATTCTTGACTGACTTATAGAATAAGGTAGTGTCCACCTTCCCTCTGGTGAATTCATTTTCTAACAGAAAGTTACTTAGTCTTTCATACCAAGCTCTGGGAGCTTGTTTCAGACCATATAGTGATTTCTTTAGTTTGAAAACATGTTCTGGATGTTTTGTATTTTCAAAACAAGGGGGTTGGTGCACATAAACCTCTTCTTCTATATAGCCATTTAAAAATGCACTCTTGACATCCATCTGATACAGAGTGATGCCTCTATTAACAGCAAATGAAATTAAAAGTCTGATAGATTCTAACCTGGCGACTGGAGCAAAGGTTTCTGTATAGTCTATCCCCTCTTGCTGACTATAACCTTGTGCTACCAGTCGTGCTTTGTTTCTGATGACTTCACCTTGTTCATTTAGCTTGTTTCTGAACACCCATCTTGTTCCAATGACGTTGAATCCTTTTGGTATGGGAACAAGATCCCATACGTCATTTCTGGTGAATTGATTCAGCTCTTCTTGCATTGCTAGAATCCAGTCGTTGTCCATAAGTGCTTCATCAATAGAAGCAGGTTCAATCAGAGACACAAGTCCCATGAGGGATTCTTCAGAGTTTCTGAAGCTTGCTCTTGTTCTGATTGGATCTTCCTTTCTTCCTAAGATAGTTTCTTCTGGATGATCCAAGCTGCTTCTGGGTAATCTCTTTTGAGGTTGATCAGCAGCTGTTGTAGGATTGCTAGCAATGCTCCTTTCAGATGTTGAAGGAGTGTCTGTGTTGGGAGCTTCTGATTACTTGTCTTCAGAACCTGTAAATTCAATTTCCATACCTGCAAAAACTTCATTCTGCTTTGACTTTTCAGAGTCAAGCTTATCAGCAAAACGAACACTGATTGATTCTTCCACAATCTGTGTTTCTGTATTGTATACTATGTACCCTCTTGAGCGTTCAGAGTATCCTAACATAATACACTTCTGTGCTTTAGAGTCAAACTTGTTCAAATAATTTTTTGTATTTAACATAAAACAAGTACATCCAAATGGATGAAAATATGAAATGTTGGGCTTTCTGTTCTTCCACAATTCATATGGAGTCTTTTCCAGAATAGGTCTTATTGAGATTATATTCTGAATGTAGCACGATGTGTTTATTGCCTCTGCCCAGAAGATGTTAGCAACGTTTGTCTCATTGATCATGGTTCTGGCCATTCCTTGCAATGTTCTGTTCTTTCGTTCTACAACTCCATTTTGTTGGGGAGTTCTAGGACAAGAGAAATCATGCAGAATGCCTCTGTCATTAAAGAATGACTCAAAATCTTTGTTTTCAAACTCTCCACCATGATCACTTCTGACTTTAACGATTCTAAGATCCTTTTCATTCTGAACTTGGTTACAGAAGGTAACAAACACAGAGTGTGACTCATCCTTGTGTCTTAAGAACTTTACCCATGTCCATCTTCTATAGTCATCTACGATTACTAACCCATACTTCTTGCCACTGACTGAAGCAGTTTTAACTGGTCCAAATAAGTCAATGTGTAGAAGTTCTAATGGCTTAGAGGTAGAAACAACATTTTTAGATTTAAAAGAAGGTTTTGCAAACTTGCCTTTCTGACATGCTTCACACAGAGCATCTGAATTGAACTTCAAATTAGGAAGTCCTCTGACCAGATTGAGTTTGTTAATCTGAGATATTCTTCTCATACTAACATGCCCCAATCTTCTGTGCCAGATCCACTGGTCGTTGTTAACAGACAGAAGACACTTTACATTCTGACTTTTCAGTTCAGAAAGTTTGATTTTATAGATGTTGTTTTTCCTCTTTCCATTAAACAGGATAGTCCCATCTTTCTGACTAACAGCTTTACATGATTTTTGATTAAAGATTATATCATAACCGTTATCACTTAATTGACTTATGGATAACAGATTATGCATTAATCCATCTACTAGCAGAACATTATTTATAGAGGGAAGATTTCCATTACCTACAGTTCCAGAGCCAATGATCTTTCCCCTCTGATTGCCTCCAAAGCCAACGTGGCCTCCAGGCTTAAGTTACAGGCTTTGGAACACATGCCTTCTTCCCGTCATGTGTCGCGAGCAACCAGAGTCCAGGTACCATGACTGGTGTTTCTGATTTGCTGCTAAAGATATCTGCAACATGTATTATTTTATCCTTAGGTACCCAGATTTTCTTGGGTCCTAATTTGTTAGATTTACCAAAACTTTGGTTGAATTTTGGTTTCACAGAATACTTACTGCTAGTGTATTTAATATCATGTGTGTGACCATACACAAAATTTGAGTTCAGAGGAGTGTGTTTAATGGTTAAATCCATGACATTCTTTGGTGTAGGAACCTTACCTTGGTATCCTATTCCCTTCCTGCCGTTTCTGCTAACTCCATAGATCATTGAAGCCATTTTACTTCTATCTATGCTTTTAGCAAGGAACTTCTGGAAACTGTGATCATACTCCTTGATGATCTCATCAACGCTGCTGGGAGTTTCAGAAATTGGTTCCTTCTGAGAGTTTTGTAAAACATTTTCTAATTTTGAAATTTTATTTCTCAGCTCAGAATTTTCCAATTTAAGACTCTCAGTCTTATTAGAGTCAGATTCAAGATTCCTTTTCAGGTTTCTGAATTTAACTCTAATCTGCTGGTACCTTTCCAGGATTTCATTAAGGCTTTCAGCAAGTTCAGCCTTAGTAAAATTAATTGCAAAGTCAGGAAATACCTCTTCAGTGTCTGATTCCGAGTCTGATTCAGAAGCTTCACTATCTTCTGAAATGTTGGCCATGAGAGCTATGTTTGCTCTCTCATCATCTGATTCTGAGTCAGCTTCAGACGAGTCATAGTCATCCCATGTAGCCATGAGACTTTTCTTCTTTTCTCTTCCAAACTTCTTTTTGGGCTTTTCCCTCTGAAGCTTTGGGCAGTCACTCTTGTAGTGTCCTTGCTCATTGCACTCATAGCAGATGATGTCCTTGGTGTTTGGCTTTCTGCTTCCTGAGGAACCTTCAGATCTTCTGTATCCAGAGGAAGAATCTGTCCTTCTGTATCTGGAAGAAGACTCGTTCTGATAAGATCTTCTGGGATTCCTGAACTTCCTTTGCCGCTGCTTCCACAGTTGATTCACTCTTCTAGAGAGGAGAGAAAGTTCGTGTTCTTCTGATGAGGATCCATCAGATGTTTCTTCAACTGCCTGTAAAACTTTAGACTCAGATTTTTTGTTAGATTTTAATGCTTAAGGCTTACCTTGCTTCTGAGGTTCATCAGCTTCTAGCTCTATCTCATGACTTCTGAGGGAGATGATAAGTTCCTCCAGAGAAATTTTGTTGAGATCTTTTGCTAGCTTCAGAGCTGTAACCATTGGCCTCCACTGCTTAGGTAAGCTTCTGATGATCTTCTTGACGTGATCAGCAGTAGAGTAACCTTTGTCCAGAACCTTGAGACCAGCTACCAGAATCTGGAATCTTGAGAACATTGTTTCAATGGATTCACTTTCTTCCATTTTGAATGCCTCATACTTCTGAATGAGCGCAAGAGCTTTAGTTTCTTTGACCTGAACGTTGCCCTCATCCGTCATTCTGAGTGAGTTAAACATGTTCTTTGCTGTGTCTCTGTTAGAGATCTTTTCATATTCAGCATAAGAGATGGCGCTGAGAAGGATGGTTCTGGCCTTGTGGTGATTTTTGAAGTCACGCTTTTGTTGGTCAGACATTGCTTTCCTATCAATCTTCTGACCGCTTGCATTCACAGGGTGCGTGTATCCATCTGTCACCATGTCCCACAGATCAGCATCATGTGCCAGAAAGAAGCTTTCAATTCTGTCTTTCCAGTAATCAAAATTTTCTCCATCAAAGACTGGAGGTTTGCCGCTGAATCTGTCTATGTCTTCATTGTTGTCATTGCTGGTGTGTGAATAAGTTCCTGCCATTGTGTTTTTCTGACGCTGGATCTTGTACTGACACGGTTAAGTGTTTTAGCTCAGAACCAGGCGCTCTGATGCCAATTGAAGAAGTGAAAAACACAAGAAGGGGGGGTTGAATTGTAAAACTGAAAATCAATGCAACGAACACGATATTTTTATCCTGGTTCGTTTGATCTCAAACTACTCCAGTCCACCCGTCAAGGTGATTTCGCCTCTCTCCAACGAGGTCTTAATCCACTATATTCAACTGAATATTACAATCTGCTTTAACAACTGCTAAAGCCTTCTTGATGCAAACCACAAACCGGTTTCTCAAGGAATTACTTTCTTACAAATAATTGAACACTAGGTGTGTGAATGTTTTCTACAAAACTGTTTATCACAACTGTGATACTACACAAATTAAGCTTATGGAAACTAGATTGCTAAAATAATTGAGTAAGGAATTTTGGAGCTTTTAGCAAACTTAGAGTGAGGAAGATGATGAATAGCTTTTAGGCGTGTAGATTGTTGTAGAGCATTAGCTAATTCAATCTTCATTGACTTGTTTATATAGCATTGGAATTAGTGTACGTTGGAGCAATAATTCTGTTTCAATGCCAATAACATTCTTTCCTTATTAAGCAGATCTTGTCTGGAATGATGCCGTTGGTAATAACTCATCTTGAATGCACAGTACCGTTGAAACTTAAGCATGTTCTGGCTTTGGCTCATTCTGACGCTGCTTAAGTGCTGATGAACTGTTGTTGTTTTTATCAGAGTTCAGAGTGTTGATCGCAGTTCTGTTCATCAAGCTATAGCATAAGCATAAGTTGATCTTCTAATTCTGGTATCACATATAACATCTTCTGATGCTGATGTTGATATCCAATATTCTGATGCTGATTATGATGTACTCTTGTTGATACCCATCAGAGTTTCTGTAAAACAGAAAGTAATTTTTAGGTAGCAAATAGTTCTTCACATGAATCACATAATTAATATATCATTTCATTTTGTTATCATCAAAACTTAAACTTAGGGTAGTAGATTCAAACTTTGTTCTAACAAATTCTACTCTACTCCAGTGTGTGGACAAGAAGGAGGCAGAGAAGATCATGGAATACATGTATGATAGTATCTTTTGTTAGAACATAGTCTGATTCTACAACCCTTGTAAGAGTTTTGATGATAACAAACACAAAGAACAATTATGCTCCCTAAATTTATATTCTATTTTGCAGAGAAGTTCTGATGGAATAAGATCAGAAGATGAGTTAAAAAGCTGTTTCAACTCTGATTATAAACATCTCTTAAAGAAGTTCTAACACTGGAAATAGGACTCCATGTTTCTGATCTATAAAGCTCTGAAAAGAAGTAACAAATAGTTTCATCTTCTGAAGCAAGCATGTTCTGAAGCATTACAAATCAATTATTACCATTTCAAAAGTAACGGCTGGAAGGGAACAAGGATCTTTATTTTTGGAAATCTCGTTAATTGTAATTGATCAACATTCCAAAAGCCCCTACATGCATCGCCTATTTAAACAAAGTTTGAACGATAAATCATTCACGATTTTTCATGCACAGTAACACAACTATCTCTATTATCCTTAAACATACAAAATTAAAATTATGTAAAACATCCTTGTAATACTGCTTTATTAGAAAACATTCTTTTACACTTTTATTCAAATATTGTTTAGAGAAATCCCTTGAGAAAAACCAGATTATGGTTTATACTCAAGAAGACATTGGCGGTTGTCATAGTACATTTGTAATCAAGATTGATTAGTGGATTAAAACCTCGCTGAGAGAGGCGAAATCACATTGGCGGGTGGACTAGAGTAGTTTGAGTTCAAACGAACTAGGATAACCAACATGTTCTTTTCTTTAAGTTTTAAAAATCCTAATTCAAACCCCCCTTTCTTGTGTTTTTCCATTCTTCATCTTTGGGACCCACTGTAGTGGACACACTATGGCCAAAAAGATTCTAAGGGCTGATTACTATTGGTCGACAATGGAAACTAATTGTCACGATCACTCGAAGACTTGCCATAAGTATCAGATTCATGTTGATAAGGTCCATGTGTGTCCAATTCCCTTGAACGTCATGACTGCTCTGTGGCCGTTCACAATGTGGGGCATTAACATGATTGGAGAGATCAAGCCTACTGCTTCCAATGGACATCGTTTCATCCTTGTTGCTATTGACTACTTCACCAAATGAGTCGAAGATGCCTCATATGCCTCAATTACAAAGAACGTTGTAGCCCGACTTATCAAGCATAACCCCATTTGCCGTTATGGTATCCCCAAAAGGATTATCACTGACCACAAAACCAATCTCAACAATGCTATGATTACTGAACTCTGCACGCAGTTCAAAATCAAACATCACAATTCTTTTCTGTACAGACCTAAGATGAATGGCACAATGGAAGCTCCCAATAAAAATATCAAGAAGATTGTGCAAAAGATGGTGGTGACCTACAAAGATTGGCATGAGATGCTACCATTTTCTCTCCATGGCTACCGTACCTCGGCTCAAACGTCAACAGGGGAAACTCCTTTCTCTTTAG